>OV815963.1:24327917-25530557 GCA_929112965.1 Mythimna albipuncta
CGTCTTCTTGGAATGAAGCGACGCCTTCCTTCCCTCTCGTTCCGGACTATAATAATAATTTTATTTTCAGACCAAAGATTCGTAGAAAAACAGAAAAAAAAAAACAGAAAAACAAAAAGAAAACAAAATACAAAGACCTATAACACATATCTGAATGACGGCCTGTGTACCGTCATCCAGTGAGACACCATTAGGCCATCCACCCTGCCGGCTACAGTAGCCACGAGGCTATTGGGGCTCGATTCGCAGCCGCAGCAGCGAACCGAAATCTGGAACACGTGCCCTATGAGCACTGCATGTGCACTATGAGCTGAACCAGGACCCGACGTGAGAGGTTTCCGGCGGATAGCTTCCGGAAGGGAAACCCGGGGTCTTGAAACGCAAAGCAAAGAACGAACATAGGTGTGGTTTTAATTAATAACCGTCTGGCACACCTTCCTGCAACGCCCTAGAGCGGAAGAAGTAATTGGATGATTTTATACTAACAAAAAAAAAATTGTGTGTCGGACTCGCGCACTGAGGTTTTAGCCTAGAGGATGGAGTCTCAAAGATTTTTCCGAAGTACCGATGTACATCAAATATCCTGTATTTTGTTGTTTGTTAAAAATTGTATGCACAATAAAGAATAAAGAAAGTTTTGTTCACTTTTTTTTCAGATTTATTTCTGTATATATGCTATAAGAAATTGCTTTATGCCAAATTTTAGAATTATAAGTGAACGGGAAGTACCTTAAGAATTTTGATTCTAGTGAGAGTGTCAAAATACACGTTTTTTACCAGATCCACGGCCGTATCTTTTAATTCGTTAACTCAGAAGTTTGTTTTTAACTTTAAGAGACTGCGGATTTGAGTATATAGTTTTAATTTCAACTCGATACCTTCACGCGTTCCTGAGATAAAAAGTCCTACCAGACAGACTTACAACGAAGTGATTCTATAAGGGCTTTTTTTTTCGATGGGATAAATCATCTTATGAAAACCCCCGCTTTGGTCGGAGCGGGAGATAGTGTCAGACTCTTATTGACTAAAAAACCCATCCCGTTCCTTCAAGCCTTCATACCGGGGCTCGAGCGCCCTTTCGGATAACCCTGGCCCTAGTAGGCTTCGACCCGGCTGGGCCCCTGCTGTTGCTGACAACTCCTTTGAGGCGCGCGGGAACAGTAAGCGCCGTCGACGACTTGGGCTCCGTTTTTTTTCTTTCAAGGTACAAAACCCTAAAATAGTAAATTAAATCAAGATTAAATTACATGAGCTTCCATTGAAACCGTCTACCACTTCATTACTCAATGGATACAGAGAGGAGGCTGTTTGTTGACAAAGCTCACTCAGTGCTTACCTATCATCCACCTGAGCGGAGCTGGGAGGCTGGCTAAACGTCTCAATACCCAAAGAAATACAAGCATCTTCCTACTGAGAGAATAATATTCATTGAATGAATAACTAATTCGAAATAGGTACGTTAGCGGAATTGTATTGTAATTCAAATAAGCCTACGCATGTTTTCAAATAAACAAACAAGATAATTTGTCCATGAATACTGAGGCGTAAACATGTGGAAAATAGTCCAGGGCAGAAGTTCCCGATCTTGTTAGGGTTCCGTACTCAAAGGGTAAAAATGGAATGTTATTATCAAGATTCCACTGTCCGTCTGTTTGTCACCAGCCCGTATCTCATGAACTGTGACAGTTATACGGTTGAAATTTTCATACACGATGTATTTATATTGCAGCTATAACAACAAAGACTAAAAAACAAAATAAGATAAATATGTAAGTAGGCTCTTAGAAACGGCCTCGGATTACTTACTATTACTAGTTAATTAAAATTAATAATTAGTAATAAGTAATTTATTTCATCACCACTGTTCTTATTAAATCGGTTGTCATGTCCTAGAACCAAAAATTCGAAGACATGTGACATCCACCAACCCGCACTGAGCCCAAGTTGTGGATATCGGGCCATCCTCTCTCTAGAGATTAGGCCTGCGTCCCAACATTGGGAATTTTTATAAGGCCGACTATGCAAGTGGGTTCTCAAACAACAAATATGTATATTTTGCCGTAGTCCTACCAACACTTGTTTACAGTGCATCTCCGGCCTTTACGTGTTCTAATTTTTCTTCTACGCCCTTATAAAATACGATACGTCGGTACGTGTTATCCAATTACTAAGTTGTGGAGATCAGACAGGTAGTAGCTCCATATAAAATACTGGTATTCAGCTGCATTGGGTTTGATTGAAACCCTACACCCGAGCTTGGGTTCCGCAGTAAGTTCGCAGCCGCCAACAAATTGATTTGCACGTGCCACTCAATTTGTTGGTTTTTTGTTTGAGCGCGCTTATCTCAGGGACTACTACTTCGAATTGAAAAAATATTTTGGTGTTCGATAGCCTGTTAACTAAACAAGGCTATAATATCATGTTTCGACTCATGGGATCGGAGCAGTGTGACACGGGTGACACAACTGCCGCTCTTGGACGGAGCGGGAGATAGTGTCAGAATCTTACTGACTAAAAGACCCACCATGTTCCTTTTAGCCCTCATACCTGGACTGGAGTTCCCTTTTGGATAACCCTGGCCCCAGTAGGCTTCGACCCGGCTGGGTCCCTGCTGTTGCTGAAAACTCCTTGAGGCTCGAGGGAACAGTGCGCGCCGTTGACGACTTGGGCTTGGTCCGGACAGTTACCGGACGGCCGGACAGCGAGCTACTCATTGCTCACTATCCGCAAGCCCACGAATTATTTATTTAGATTATATAGTTGAAAATTGTTTTCAAACTGGCGCTCAATACCGTGTAGTGACATCTATGGAACCACATAAGAACTAAAAAGTACAAAATCCTGCATCGCGCAATCTGTTCTTCTTGCGATTTGTACATACACGACAGTCCCAAATCATCTATCGGGTAGTTGTCTGGGTCAGACATAACACCCGTCTGGTTGGAGGATTCTCCTTTTTCAACGGAAGTATGTGGGGCGACACCATGTTCTCCGTATTCCTTTAACTGTATCATCTAAAGGATTAGCATATCATCAAAATGCAATAACCTCACAAGATCCTCTCACTCAGTCAACTCATTTAAACGAAACCTTTTCAGATTGAAATCGAAATAAATCTAGATAAGTTATAAGCAGACTAACACCCCCCTCCCCCCATTTGGTGCACGGACACTTGCCTGCACTGATTGCATTAAGCTGCGCCGAGCAATCCGTGCTATCGTGCATTTTTCACTTATCCCGTGCATTTGATTGTGAAAAGGCGAAATCAATCTGCGTTATGTAGGTACTGAAGCTGCGCCCGAAATGTTGATTGCTTCTAGTACAGTGCGATAGGATTTTAGTGAAATACCACCAACTTTATATTCAGAAATATCCGAATTCAATAAGTGATTTATTTTTGAACGACTGCGTGGATTGTGTTTGAGCGAAGCACTTTTACCGGCTTTGCGGTTAAATGGTATAATAATATTCTTTCGTAGTCGTAATGATGGTTTTTTGAGGACTTACTAGAAAAAAAAATGCTTACTAGCGTCAGACCGCGGTTTCATCCGCGTAACAGTAAGTTTCTCGAAACAAAATTTGGATTATTTCATCCCCTTAGTGAGTGAATTTCAAAAACAGGTCAAGTGCGAGTAAGACTCGTGCACTAAGGTTCCTGTACCGTTCATAGCAACAAAGAACAAAACAAAAGTTATTGTTTAGGATGTTAACATGGTCCTGAGAGGTTAATAACCCTGTATGGTGAAGCTTTTTTTTTTTTCGATGGGTAAAGTCATCCTATGACAACCCCCGCTCTTATGCAGAGCGGGAGACTCCTACTGACTAAAAAACTTATCCCATTTCTTCAAGCCTTCATACCGGGGCTCAAGCGCCCGTTCGGATAACCCTGGCCTCAGTAGGCTTCGACCCGGCTGGGCCCCTGTAGCTGACAACTCCTTGAGGCGTGCGGGAACAGTACGCCGTCGACGAGTTGGGCTTGGTCCGGACAGTTACCGGACGGCCGGACAGCGAGCTACCCATTGCTCACTGTCCGCAAGCCCGCACCTGCGGTGGCTGGAAATCCGATTATTCCCGATGTCCACCACTTGTCTGGCCACCACTGGGGGACAGCGAGACAACTTTAAAACATTCTTCTCGTTGTCCACCACTGGGGGACAGCATCACAACTTTGTAAATTATTTCCATTCGCCACCACTGGTGGACAGCGACACGGATTTTTTAACGTTCCCTATGGCCGCCGTAGGGGGACAAAGGCACAATTCTTTTGATCCAATTCCCACTGGCCATCAATTTAAATTATTTTATCTAGAGACCATTTGGTTTTATGCTGAAATTACTTTTATCCAATTCTAATGCTTACGTAATAATAATGACATAATATTTCTTTCCTTGTATAATATAGTTAATTTAATTTATTATAGGTAATTCATTAAAATTAAATTTTATTTTCTTGCTAATGCTTATTATTATTATCTATTGATACTATTCACTTCATCAAGATATTTACAAAAAGTATTGCTATGAGGGAAAGTACAGACGCCAGCACATCAAGTTACTACAAACTGTAAAATTTTCTTATTTGATTTTGAACGAGTTACTTTCAACGTTTTAAGGTTTAAAATCATTTGGATAAAGGAAACAGGCGAAACTGGGCTTGAACGTTACACAAATGAATTGTTTATCAATTTTTTTTTTTTCAATCATTTATTACCAAGCCATTTTAATATGGGATAAATAAAATATTATTTAATCAAAATGATACTGACTTTCGTTACTTTCACTTTTTAACAATGTTGCCAAATGAAATAAGGATCACTAATCGATAATAAACGATAAATCGAATTATTATAAAATAGAAAACAAAATAATGAAAATGAATCAATCTTTCTTCTATAGATTAGGTTTCAAAAACTTTTAAAATGAGGACTTAATCATACTATCTATCGTCATTTCTAAGAACGTCATAAAACGAATTGATCAACGAATTGATTTGACAGTCATTATACTTTTTTATTATACAGGCAGCAACGTAAAACTCGTGTCAATGTGACATCAAACGTCAAACAAAAACCATCGCTTCGTTTGGCTTTGAACTTGCGATAGTGGATATTCTATTTGTTTGTTGTTTTCGTGTGCTTTTGTCTACAATAAATAAATAAATATCTAGATATAATAAATTTCTAGATATTGTGATAAATTATTTATTATTGTCTTTTTGTTTAACTACATATGTGATTTTTAAAACTGTTGATTAATTTATAATATTTAACTTTTATTCCTCCGTCGAGGAATAGGATAATAAAACTGTGATTATGATTGTAATGTTCTAGTCGATTTTAAAAATTGTAGCCTGTCAACCAGCTGTGGAAATTAAGTCGGTTAATTACCTACTTCAATAAAAATTAAGCAATCAAAGCTATATTATATAATACTAAGTAGTAGGATCAATTTTTAATACTTGAGTGAAACATCTAATAAAAGTTGATTCAAGAATATGACTATTATTTACCTACCATATAATTTATAAATATTTAAATTAGTCTTACCCTTAGCCCTGCTAAAAATCAAATCCGTAAGTATATTAAGCTATCCCTTACCGGTCTCTAGATTAAACAATTTAAATTGATGGCCAGTGGGAATTGGATCAAAAGAGATGTGCCATTGTCCCCCAACGGCGGCCATAGGGAATGTTAAAAAATCCGTGTCGCTGTCCACCAGTGGTGGCGAATGGAAATAATTTACAAAGTTGTGACGCTGTCCCCCAGTGGTGGACAGCGAGAATAATGTTTTAAAGTTGTCTCGCTGTCCCCCAGTGGTGGCCAGAAAAGTGGTGGACATCGGGAATAATCGCTGGAAATCGGGATCGGAGTCCCGGCGGCGGCGAGAGCGCCGTTGCCTGATGCGGTCAGCCTCCTCCTTAGTGATGGTGTAGCTCCTATTATTGTAATTTACGCTCAAAAAAATAAAGCACATCAGAGAGTTTGAAACACTTTAGTTTTATTTGCCTTTCTCAACAAATCATCACAAGATTCTTTAAAACGCCACATTTGGCAAACGCATAGACAACGCCATTCGTTCGGCAATAAAAAATGCATCAGCTTCAGAAATACATATTTTCTGTCAATATAAATGGCACTGGCTTCCGTTTGGCTGTACATAATGCATTTTAATATGCAATATATCAGCTATCCGGACCACAAGCGAACCAAGGAAATTGTCAGATAATTTCCTATATTGACAGTCTTATTAATTCTGTGTTGTGAAACGGGCGTTTATTATGTAAATGAGGAAATGTGGTTTTTGTTGGCATTGGCTTTTAGTCTATGAAATATTTATGGGAACTATTTCATAGTAGGAAAAATATCATAGTAGGAAAATTACCCACGCTGAAAATTAGAGGTCTACCAAGAGTTCTTAACGCAATCTATTTGACAACTCTACAAAAATCATCTATATGACATCCCCCGCTCTTGGGTGGAGCAGGAGATAGTGTCAGACTCTTACTGACTAAAAAATCCACCCTATTCATTTGTTGCCTTTCAACAGAAATAAAACAGACCCCTGGCCTCAGTAGGCTTCGACCCTGCTGGGCCCTTACAGTTGCTGACGACTCCTTGAAGCGCGCGGATCAGTGCACGCCGTTAACAGCTTGGGCTCAGTCCAGACGGTTACCGGACGGTCGGACAGCGAGCTTCACATTGCTCGCCGTCCACAAGCCCGCGCCTACGTTGGCTGTAAATCGGGATCGGAATCCTGGTGGCGGCTGAGGCGTGAGCGCCGTTGCCTGATGCGGTCGGCCTCCTCCTTTGCTAGCATTACTGCTCCGCAGAAGGAGGCGACTGCCTGCTACTGAAGGAGTTATAAATGGTGTATAGCTCCGTCATTCTTTCTCGCTTGCACTCTCGTCATGGTAAAGCTCCTGTGATTTAAACTGAGCTTATAGCTCCGTCATTCTTTCTATAGAGTATGTGATTCATGTTTTCCCTATAGAGTAATTATAATTTGAAGCTAGTCTTAAGATTGCGTCATTTCCCGTAAACAGTACTTTCTTTCTTTCTTCGCTGTAATCTTCCTGCCCTTGTTCTAATTTAATTTGGGGTCGGAGCAACACAATTTTTTCTTCCTTTCTGTCCTGACACTCGTCACGGTATCACTAACTTCTTTTTTTTAATATCACTTCTCACACAATCCATCCATCTTTTCTTTGGCCTCCCTCTCCCCCTCCATGCATCCACATGTAAACTCATAACTTTCTAAGCAATATGCGTTTTATCCCTCCTTTTCACATGACCATACCAAAACAATCGATTCCCTTTCAACTCTTCAGTCACTGGCGCCATTTCTTTCTTTCTTTCCTTGTTTGTATTCTAAATCTTTAACCAACTTAGAAGTCCTTCAGGGCCACAAGCTCGCTGTCCGGCCGTTCGGTAACCGTCCGGACCAAGCCCAAGTCGTCGACAGCGCGCGCTGTCCCCGCGCGCCTCAAGGAGTTGTCAGCAACAGCAGGGGCCCAGCCGGGTCGAAGCCTACTGGGGCCAGGGTTATCCGAAAGGGCGCTCGAGCCCCGGTATGAAGGCTTGAAGGAACGGGATGGTGTTTTAGTCAGTAAGAGTCTGACACTATCTCCCGCTCCGCCCAAGAGCGGGGGTTTTCATAAGATGATTTTTCCCATCGAAAAAAAAAAAAAAAAAAAAAAGTGCCACAAACTAAGACATTCACAAAGAAACCATACTTTATTGTAAGTGAGTAGAGTATAGCCGCGACAATATGTCTCAATCACCGTAACAGCAGCTATCTGTATCTCACTACATTACCTGTCTTTATTTATTTTCCCGTCCTGTCTCCATGTCTCTTTCACGCTCATTGGTCCGTCCGTTATTCAGCCATTTTGTAACAGTAACAGACCATCACTTTTGTGATTACCAGTTAATCTAGCAGGTTGGTAACTTTTGCAATAAATTTTGGAATTGTTCTAAGGGAACTTACCCTCGGGAGGAGGGTACTGTATGTGCATTGGCAAAAGTAAGGACATTGCATACCTGTGTGTCAAACATTGATATCTGTTCTGCCGTTCGTGCGTGAAGAAGATCAAACATACACATACACACACACCATAACTTTCGCCTTTTATAATATTAGTGTAATTGAAATATTGTGCACCTAATTACTGAATGAATAGGTTTCAATGAAATTTTACACTTGGGTAGGCCATGTCTTGGAATAGCACGTAAATACTTTTTATTTCAGGTATCCTTTGGGAAAATTTTCTACTTTCGGCACTCCTCCTATGCATACGGTATATAAAAAATTTATATAAACAGATTTAACTCTTTGAATGTCGTAATTAGAGACACAATAGAAGAACAATTACCTTATGTCGGGCAGTGTAACTTAAGACATTCGAAAGGTTAATGGTTTTCCTATTAAAGTTGAATTCTATTCTAGTACATGATCAGCTTTTTGATGTCCCCACTGTTGGGACTCAGGCCTCCTATCTAGGAGAGGGAATGGAAGGAATCTACCTCGCGAGTCCAGTGCGGATTGGTGAATGTCACATGTCTTCGAATTTTTGGTTCTAAGACATGCCAGTTTCTTTCTTATCGATCTTAAGAGCTATTCTAGTAAAATCCTTTAAAATTATATTCATCCAAATAGCCCTCAAGCTAGCAATATACGTTTATCATGCTTCTTGTATGTATATCTACCACAGGCTCTACATTGTGTACAACATACTCACGTCTGTGTCCCTTGAAACAGCATTTAATATACTCAACTTCCTCAAATTCTAATTATCTCTCATAAATGTCAAAAAAGCTGCCTCGGAAATCCGCGACTCCCTAAGGCCAAAAAAGATAATAACTCAAAAAACCAACTCCAATTTTTGTCGCGAAATCCTTAATAAAATCGAGTATCTCATAAGCCTCGTACGTCGAGATTAGGCCTACGTATTTGGCCAGGGAATTAAACCACAATATATTTTGGCCTCAGCCTCCCGAAAGAAGAAAGCTCAGCGATTTCTTTCGTTATTTGACTTTGCACTTAACTTTCAGCAATTTGAACAAAAAATCATACTTAGCGAACGTTGAATAGAGACTTAAAGTCGGTCAACTGGATATTGGGGTTATGTTGCCTTTCGCCAACGTTTTATTGAAGGGGATAAGGAAATTGGAATGGCTGATTTGAAGCGTTTCGACGGTACGTTTGGGACAGGGATAAAGCGACTGGATGATCTACAGCGTATGGGAGGTTCAATTGTGCCGGTTTCAATGATGCTACCACTATGTGGACCGCCCGGAAGACACGGTGGATCACACAGAAAAGGTATGCTCCGTTTGGGCAAAGCACCGCCGTTTACTCGTGGGGAAGATCGGTGGCAATGATCTCTCGAGCCGGGCCACAGGCCATAGCCTGAAGCGGGACGCATGGCAGGCAGTCACATCTTTCTGCTAAGCAGTAATGCTAGCGAAGAAGGCGGTACACGCCTCAGCTAGGTATCCCGACCTCAATTACCAGCCACCGCTAACGTAGAAATGCGGAAGGCGAGCAATAGGTAGCAAGTTTAGCGTCATAATGTACACCGTGTGTAGAAGTGATTCCTGCAGGGAGAAATGAAATCAAAGCAAAAGCATTTATTTTAAGTAGACCACTTACAGGCGCTTTTGAATAATCAAATGTCGGTCAGTCCAAAAAAAATTAAGCTAAAGGCAAAAAAAGTGAACCAATATTTGTATGGCCTATAGATAGGTGTTCCGGGTCCAGATGTCTAGTGTATGTGTTAACATGTTTGTGAAAGCACCTAAGATTTATGAGTAAATTCTAGCTAAATTCAAACTCGGTTTTTTTTAATGACATCCCACCTGCTGGTAATGTGATCAGTAGTTATGCAATCGTTGATTGCACTAGTTTATTAAGTTTTTTTTAATTCACTTAGGTTTAGGTTATAGTATATAGTTCCAATTGGTAGTTTTCTATATAAACGAACCGAAAAGAAGCTCCAAGGATGCTCTTTGGAAAAAAAAATTGATTTTACATTTCCATATATTAAAATAAGTACGAGAGGAGGATTGTCTTTTGTTCAAAAGACTAGCGGCGTTGCCACGTTGTATAATAGTAATAATCTTTTATATTTTTACTCTACACAAACTGTATACATAAATTTCTCATAAAATAGATAATAATGCATGTAAAAACTTTGTGAGTGTCTGCAGTCCATACTAGGATAACCTGTGTGACGGATCACTAGACTCTCACACCTAAATACCGATGCTGATTGATGTGTGTGGTGGCCGAGTGGTAATGGCCCCGACTTACGAGTTGTAGGTCGCGGGTTCGAACCCAGCCAGGCGCATTACTTTGTGAAATTTATTTCATCACCACTCCTCTCAAAACGGTGAAGGAAAACATAGTGAGGAAACCGGCATGTCCTAGAACCAAAAATTCGAAGACATGTGACATTCACCAACCCGCACTGGGCCCGCGTGGTGGATTACGGCCCATTCCCTCTCCTAGAGAGGAGGCCTGAGTCCCAGCAGTGGGAACATTAAAAGGGGGATGATGATGATGATAAATGCCGCCTACTTGTACACATTTATACACTAACCTAGTTGGATCCTGACCTCCCTACTTCATTAATTATAAAATCAGTAATAAAATAACTTCAACGTCATCCGTTAATGAATTACTCAAGTGAATAACTTGAGGAGAATGTAACAAAGCTGAATTAAGTTATGTAAATGTAAACTCGTTATGAATTACCTTCATAACAATGTTTCAGCACTTACGTTTTACATTTCGTGGTTTTAAAGTACCTTTTATTTTCTTGGAAAAGTAGTATGAAATCAAAATGATCAGGACTTTATTTGAAAAGTAGCTTTTGCTCGCGGCTTCGCCTGTACACATAGGATATAGCATATATCACTCAGGAATAAATTACCTTCTATCAGTAAAAAAAAAAATTTGACATTCCGACCAGTATTCTCAGAGTTCTATTATTCTTTACTTCCTACAAGCAAAAAAAACTTCACCTCTTATCTTGCGTGTCGATGGCAATTTTTTCTCAAAGCCGTAGCGTCTCTGGTAGGTTGTAGCACTTGGCAATAGATGCATCTTAACTGTAAACCTGACTTTTTGTAATAACATACATATATAATAATCGTCTTCTACGATGTCCCTCATACCATTTTGGGCTTATCCACTCCTCCTTTTTCGTCCAGGCGATATCTTTTTCGAATGCGTTCTCCCTGAATATCAGGATAGCGACCAGCTGATTTTCTTTTAAGGCACGTGAGCGTATTCGCAAGAAATTGGTAGAATTATCACCGCACTTATTGGTTGGATTCGTTTTTTCACTACAACATTGCTTACTTACATTATGTATCTAAGTATGTATGTACAAATATTGTATTTGTTTCTCTTCTGTTGGTCTATTTATTAAGTTGCATCTTTTTTTTATGTTGGGTAAAAATCATTCAATGACAACCCCCGCTCTTTTTTTTTTGGTGGGAAAAAATCATGCATTGACATCCCCCGCTCTTGGGCGGAGCAGAAGATAGTGTCAGACTCTTATTGAATAAATGACCCACCCCGTTCCTTCTAGCCTTCATACTGGGGCTCGAGCGCCCTTTCGGATAACCCTGGCTCTAGATTAAGTTGCACCTGCCATGTTATGTTTCTGCACCACTCTAAAGTCAATGCATTAAGTCCACCTTTGTACAGCTTTAATAAATAAATAAATACACATCCTTATAACAGGTAAGAACAAATCTAAATAAGGCTGCCTGCCCACGTCAGACTTTTTGTAGGACAGATAATCGGGCTGATTTTTTATATTTGTAACATTTTTCTGTATTTTTGACCAGCTTTTTGTAGGACGTGTGCGTTGCACTATTGCTATCAAAGTGTTCTATTTTTCTTCTACAAAAAATCGGTCACCGATTATCGGACGTGGGCAGGCAGCCTAAAAGACAATAAAAACACTGAAAGAGTGAGACACAAAAACATCTTTCCACTTACCTTTAAACGTCGAACAAAAAACTAGATTAGCATACAGTGCCGCGCCATTTATATGCAGATGCACTGAACCAATTATGCAGCTGACGATAATTCCCACTGCTGGGCAACGGAAATTAGATTTACGTCGCTCTAAGAATACGAGCGATTCGTTTAAAGAAATTAAGTTTTTTTATTATGAAGCTTTGATTAGTGGTGTTCTGATTGGACTTTATATTATTAGGTACTTATGTTAAATTGGAAAAGACTATTTTCTCAGTCGCACACTTCTGGCAGAGTGGTCGTGGTCATGGATCGGACTTTTCGACACTTCAAAGATGTAATAATGAGGTCTGTCTTTATGGTACGTACTGTTCGTGCCTTGGAGCACAATCCTCGATATTGTTCTTCATAGCTCACCAGCAAACCAATATGTTATTTCTGGGTAAGCGTGCTCCATCGTCGACAACATCATAGCTTACCATCAAGTGAAGTGATCAAACCCGAGCTCATTAATCATCATCAGCCGATAGACGTTCACTGTTGGACATAGGCCTCCCCCAAGTGTTGCCACAATGAACGATCCCGTGCGTCCCGCATCTATCGGATTCCCGCAAACTACCAGGTCATCGGTCTACATTGCTCGCAGAACAGATGGCAGGAGGGGCCGAAAGGTTCTGGAGTGGCGACCGCGTACCGGAAGATGCATCGTTGGAGCTCATCAATAATACAAAAAAAAAAAAACCTAGAGGACCTATCTGATTTAAAAATTCAATTTTTTTTGTTTCGCATTTCATGGGCAGTTGGGCACTTATAAAACGTCAAAAACTGATGTACGGTTCCAATTGGTCATATACTGTAGAGGAGAACTGGTAAGAAACTAGGTAAGTTTTTAAATATATTGATTTTTACGCCGCAAACAATAATAAACTTGAGTAAAGCAGTAATATTATAGTAATTTTAAACATAGTTACCTCCCTAAGCGAGGTTAGAGTACAGAAGCATATTTAAAAACATAAAACTTACTTTAAAGAGCACTTAGCAAGAAAAACAGAGGGTTAAAGTAACAATTTTATTTTCACAAGTTTCTCTAAGAAGTTCGTAACATTAATAAAACTAATTTTTGATAGCGTTCATGTGGAAATTAATACATGTCCCCGTTATAAATTACTAGCTACTGCCAGCGACTTTTCCCGCCTTAAAGTAGAAAATAATTACAAGTAAACATAAGTAAGGGTTCCTGGACTGTTCCGACCTTGAACCTTCCTTCCTTTCTCTTTTTTTCCTTTTTTTTCTTCCTTTCTTTTTGTTCCTTGTGTACAATAAAGTTTATTCTATTCTATTCTATTCTATTCTATTCTATTCTATTCTATTCTATTCTATTCTATTCTATTCTATTCTATTCTATTCTATTCTATTCTATTCTATTCTATTCTATTCTATTCTATTCTATTCTATTCTATTCTATTCTTCAGTATTTGTGCAACGTCTCTCCACAGACCATGTCCCACCTTTCATCCTGCATGACGTGCCTGTTCACGTAGGGATCTAATGACAGCATCAGTAGACGGCATTGCCGTGGCACGAATACTGGGCCAGACATGGAATTTAAAATTAGTAAATAGGATCAAAAAAATACATAGTTATCCGGTGTGCGCTAAGTTTAGGACCTGAGCTACCCTTGTGTCTTTCATACAAATCCTTTCAGCCGTTCGAGCACGAAGATTTACAAAACTCACAAACTTTCGTTTCAATATAGTGCGATAATATTATTCCATCAAAATACATTCAGCCGCTTGAGTAGGCAAGAATAATAAACACACACAAACATTCGTACAAACTTTCAACCATCGGTTTATTAGTATAATTTATTGAATGATCCGCTAGAATGGCATGCAGCAAAAAAAAACTAATATGTATATCATTTGATGCAAACTGATTTTTATAATCCTATATGACAGGTACGAAGCGATTTTAAAGCTATCTATGTCGCAACTGTAGCCACAAACGAGTTAAATAAATTTTCAAAAAGACTTTCAACCTAAAGATACAACGAATGCCAAGATTCTTCACATGCCACATTTTAAACTGAAAAAAATACAGTCTTTTAAAAGACAATTTACAGCTCTCTTAGACTCAGCACCTGCCCATAAAGGATCGTGTCAGACAAAGCTATGCTACGCGGGGCAAGCACGCGATCCACGATATTTATGAACGAGCCACTTTTTCCGGTACACTATTTTAATGCATGTCTTGCAAGTTTATGGGCCCTCTTTTTTAATAAATGGGCTTTTTTTGCTGTTGTTTTACTTGCCAAAAAGAAGTTGCTTTTTTGTAATAATTTAAGCTTGTGGAGTAGACTATGAATACGGTGCCTTAGCTTAGTTGATTGCTAAAATTTATTCGTTGTGTGTATAGTTAAGGAGTGAAATTCCCTGCCGGAGTCTATGTTTCCTTATAGCTACAACCTAGGGATCTATAAGTCAAGAGTGAATAAGTTACTCCTAGGCAAGCGCGCTCTATCGGCGACCACATCGTCGCTTTGGTGAGAACACTTCAAGCGCGAGCCAATAAATCTGCCTCAAAAAAGATAAAAGTATACCTACGCAGCGGAAGACTCAAGCAATTTGTGCCCACAATAAGCAATTTTGTAAGAAACCTTTACAAAAGAATTTTGATAAAACAATTCCTGTCAGACATGATAATAATATCCTGTAATCCTTTGACTATTACGAAACTTATTACATTTTTTCTGTTTATTATTTTGTTTCACTAATAAGACGTACTAACGGATTTCTTGAACATTTACCGTCACGGAAATTTTAATTATGGACATAATTTAAGCTTCCATCATGGGCTGTATTTCATTTAAAAAGAAAACACGGGATACAAAAGCTTATTAAATACAAGGTGTCAGTTAGAAAATATTTTCAATTAGTTGCAGAAATATCTTGAGTCTAAAAATACCCTGAATATTTTTGTGAATTACTTTTTCTTTAGAATATTAGGTATGTTTTGATTTAATTTTCTTTGAAATTGTGCTCAAGGCTATCTCACCGTTTTTCGCCATTTTTATAAAGTACCTACAGATGGTATAGTGGTAACACTCAGGTAGATACTTATAAATTATTTATTCCATTAACATTGTTCTTAAAACGATGGAAGAATCCTTGAGAAAACCGGCATATCCTTGACCTAAAAATTCGAAGTCATGTACCTGAAACACATACATTGTGCGTACAGCTAAGGAGTGGAATTTTCTGTTTTTCTTGATAGGTAAAACTTGGGAGTATTTAAGTCAAAAGTGAATAGATTATTTCTAGGTAAGCGTGCTCCATAGTATTTTTTTTTTTGTAGGTGAGAAAATCATCCAATGACATCTTCCCTTTGGGCGGAGCGGGAGATAATGTCAGAATTTTAGTGACTTTTTAGTTACCCACACTTGTCTGCCATTTGCTGCCTTTCGTACCAGGACCGAATCTTCCTTTCAGAAGCATACTCTTGACCCCAGATGGCCACATCATCGCTAGTACCACCCTCTGTTCTAACCATCTAACCATCAAATGAGATACTGCATAAAAACGAACCTAACAGTCTCATCTTACACAAAAATGACTACTAAAAACTTTAGTACGAATTCGTGTTACACCGTTCCTGTATGAAAAGTAAAGCAAAAATTGGGTCGAACGGAATTTTCGTCTCGTTTTTCATCGAACCGATTTTACTCCGAGTTGTTTGACCAGCCTCGCAAGGCTCTATGACGTGTTACCTGTAAAATTGCACTACACGAATATTCCGTGAAGCTGCTGTAGCGTGGGATTTGATTTGTGCAACTAGTGCGCCAGTAGCAAGAGGTGTAATCTTGTCAAGTAAAAAAAATGTGTATTGATTTTGCTTTTATCACAGGTTTTTTATATGGAGGTGAGTCTTCAATCAAGAGAATTGGTGGCTTCGTGATAATGGCCCCGCCTTACGAGTTATATTATAACAGACCTCATTTATAGGTTATCAGTTGAAACCCAGCCTGGTGCATTACAGCCCATAACATCTCCTGGAGAGAGGATTGCCTCCTCCAGTATTGGGAACATTATAGAGGTGGATCTGGACAAGTGTGCTGTTGTAAGAGCTGGGTGGCGATGTAGCAGAAAAGGAACTTTAAATAAGTAGATGTTTTTGAAGAAGCAAACACACTGGAGGCATGTTTTTATTTGTATCTTGTTTGTCAATTAGAAAGAAGAAAGAAAAAAACTTTTATTCGTACCTTACACATACAGTAGAATTCGATTCATAAAAAAAAGATAACTTAAAATCTGTACAAGGCCAAAAGGGCGCCTAACTCAGCATTTGCTGCGATATTTAAAAAGAGGGTTCAAAAAAGAAAACATATATTTTTATATTTAAAAGTTGGAGATTTAACAAAAACTTTACATTACCGGCGGTATAGAAAAAGTAGCATTAAAATTAAATACACTACTTGGTGTATTTAATGTGTGCCAAAAGTGAAAGTCGTGAGGTGAAAACTCTAATATTAAACGTTGTTGGAAGATAGACTTTGGAAACTTACATAATAATACAAAATTGCTCTTGATTATTATACATTTTAATATCTGTTTCAAAACTAACCTGAGTAAATCACAAAACTTTGAGCCAGGTTAATTAATCTGTTTGATAATCAAAAAGTTTTCACTAAGTACCTATATCCATTAAATTCATGCGGAATTGAATGCTACGTGGCGAATGAAATTTCCACTTAAGAGGGCTCTTCCCCACTTATCTATCGTCAACGTGTAGCTTGTTGTTTTATTCAACGCAACTCAACGCAATGTTTGATGTCTTCATCATGCCACACAACGCGAAGAAAAGATAAAACCTTAACACTCTCTTGGCATTCGGCAATTTCGTTATTTACTCGAATATTTCACAAAACCTTTTTCCAAAAAATACGCGTTTTCTTTTAAAACCCTTAAAAGTTTTCGAAATTATTTTCACCATTCAAATGTGCAAGGTTCTATAGATATTTTTTTTTCTTTTATATTTTTAATTTATGAGTATTATGAAACACCAAATTTCACACAAAAAGGGCCAATTTTCAATAGTTTATACTCTATTAATTTTACAAAAAAAATGTGATTTCATTTCAATAGAAACCTAAATAATATTCTCTTGATATCTGTGTTTCCAAAATATCTGGAGAAAGAAGTGCAATAACGTCAAAATCACATAAGATTGGTTTTATGGAAATGTATCTGGTGTTGGTCGCTCTGAATCGGAAACCGAGAAGTGGGTCAAGAATAGCAATCTTGTAAGATTTGATGACAAACACTGGGATAGGTGAAACTAAATAAATGATTATAATAAGAAGCCTACTAAAAATGATGAAGTTATTATAATTAGTAATTTACCGCATCCTCAACTTCAATAGGATGTCACTAATGGTTTAGTGGGCACATTAGTAGGCTGGAACTTTGCTGTAATGGTCCATTACACGTTTTAGATAGCTTTGTGTTGACGAAATAAAATCACGCTACAATGGACGATCTCAACGATCACCGTTAATGTTCAGACTACAAGAAACTAATGTAAAAAGAAATGAAGATAGCTGAAAATAATGTTTCTGACATTATACTATTAATAATAATAATATATTTTTTAGATAATACAATCCATTATTGTTAGAAACAGACCGATTGTTATTGACCGTTCATTGTGGCGACACTTGGGAGAGGCCTATGTCCCATATTGGACGTCTTTCAGCTGAAATGATAATGATCACCCTCGAGTGATAGGGGGTTAATTACCTGGAAAATCGATTTTACTTAAACAACTAAAAAAAAAATTTTTTTTGCTGGTTTTTCTACGAAAAACAAAAATCTAAAAACCAAAATTTACGGCCAAATAAATTTCGTACAAACGTATGTACAAAACGAAAATTTAGCTTTTTTCAAGATCATTCATGTTGTACAGACGAATGTACAATCGGCGCTCCAGGGGGTAAAGATTCATGGCGGTAAGTCCCCTCTTTGAGGCGTGGCTGGAAAGACCTCACGGCGTCCTTACCTTCCGCATGACGCAGGTACTCACCGGACATGGTTCGTTCGGGAGATTCCTGCACTCGATTCATGCGGAAGTGACGCCCGGGTGTCGCCACTGTGCGGAGCGCCCGGAGGACACGGTGGAGCACACAGTCGAGGTGTGCCCTGCTTGGGCGGAGCGTCGCCGTGCCCTCGTGGGGGCGATCGGCGGCGGAGACCTCTCGCGCCGGGCCTTGGTTGAGGCCATGGTCCGGAGCGAGGAGGAGTGGCAGGCGGTCGCCGACTTTTGCGAAGCAGTAATGCTTGCAAAGGAGGAGGCCGAACGCATCAGGCAACGGCGCTATCGCCGCCGCCGTCGCCGGAATTCTGATCCCGATTTTCGGCCAACGTAGACGCGGGCTTGCGGACAGTGAGCAATGGGTAGCTCGCTGCCCGGCCGTCCGGTAACTGTCCGGACCAAGTCCAAGTCGTCGACGGCGCGCACTGTTCCCGCGCGCCTCAAGGAGTTGTCAGCAACAGCAGGGACCCAGCCGGGTCGAAGCCTACTGGGGCCAGGGTTATCCGAAAGGGCGCTCGAGCCCCGGTATGAAGGCTAGAAGGAACGGGGTGGGTCTTTTAGTCAGTAAGAGTCTGACACTATCTCCCGCTCCGCCCAAGGGCGGGGGATGTCAATGCATGATTTTTCCCACCATAAAAAAGGGGGTAAAGATATAGACAACTTATAAACTAGTATTAGTACATATATACATTAAAAATAAATCCATTAAGCATGTCAATAATAATAATTAAATCATACAATCATATAATAATTAACAAAAACTATACTTTTAAAAGAAATATGCTTTTATTTTTAGCTTGATTTTATGTAGAAAGCTTTACTGCGTTCGACAAACTTTTTTATTATATTATAAAGTAGTTTTTTCTTCATAAAAACTCCCCCACATAACCCCGATACAAGTTATTAACACGACTTTTCAATATCCTATCTGCACTACATTTTCATACAGACAGGAGCAACTGTGATTGTCTTGAAAGTCACTAAAGAATTCTCTAATCTACTAATTTGTTTTTCCCTTCTTTTAGAGTCGATAGTAAACTCATACAAGGTAAATTGTTTAAGTGGAATAGGATGGCAAAATTCGAAACTATGAAAAGTAGAGCAAAGTTTTATAACAATCAAACAACAAGATTCTATGGATGTCGTCAAATCTCACCAAATAGGTGTAGTGCAAAACACCTCATAATCTCTTCAATGCTCAAAACAGTTTTAAGGGGATGGTGAGGTGGACCGGGACGTAACACATCGAATCAACGCAGGATGGATGAAATGGTGACAGGTCACGGGAACTACTTGTGACCCACGGATGCCCCTCAAGTTGAAGGGTAAAATCTACAAGTCCGTGATAAGGCCTGTCATACTGTATGGATCAGAATGTTGGGCTGTGAAAAAGACGGATGATAAAAGATTGCATGTAGCGGAGATGAGAATGTTAAGATGGATGTGTGGTGTGATGAGAATGGATAAAGTGAGAAATGAGTATATTAGGAGAAGTTTGAAAGTGGCGCCAGTGACTGAAAAGTTGAAAGGGAATCGTTTGTCTTGGTATGGTCATGTGAAAAGGAGGGATGAAACGCATGTTGCTAAAAAAGTTATGAGTTTACATATTGTGGATGGATGTAGGGGAAGAGGTAGTCCAAAAAAAAGATGGATGGATTGTGTGAGAAGCGATATGAAAGAAAAGGGAGTTAGTGATAGCGTGACGAGTAACAGGACAGAATGGAAGAAAAAAACGTGTTGCGCCAACCCCAAATAAAACGGGACTAGGGCAGGAAGAAGAAGCTCAAAACAGTTTTGAATGTATGAATTTTTACTATCTTAAACATATCGATTGACTCGTTCATCATCATCACCATGATAATTTCAATTGAGACGCCCACTGTTGGACATAGGCCTCTCCCAATGACCATAACGACCGATTTTGTGCATTTCACATTCATTGGATTCCCACAACCTTCGCAGGTCACAAAATCTGATAAAGCTGCGTCTTCCTGATCTTTTCAGCCCCATCGACCATTTTGCAAGTAAGGTACCCAGTCACTGTTTCAATATTTTTTATTAATAATAAAAAAACACTGTTTTATTATTAAAATCCTACCCATATAACCAACATCATTAGGTATACCTCTCAATCTTGCCAGCGCTCGTGATCTGCCCCAAAAGTTGGTGCATTCCTAAAGCAAAGTCTTAGTTTAAAAAGCCAGCCCAGGGGTCGCATCGTGGCATCGCCACGTCGTTTGTCCCGTCGCCGGATGCCTGGGAGCTCCGGCTTCTTAACTATTTTCAAACTGTGGCTTCACTTTCGTGGATGCATTGTGTATGCTGAAATTGCGATAGTTGCACAACCATTTTGTTTGTGGAAATTGCTGGAAGAACAAAGAAGTGAAGTGGAGTGTGAGTGGAGTAGTTATTTTTTTTTAATTATATAAAGCAATGTTTGACTGTGATCTCACTCGATGGTAAGCAGTGATGCAATCGTAGCTGGTGCCACGCACTAGTTTATTAAGAGCCTATTCACTCTAGATTTCATCATCATCATCTCAGCCGACAGACGTATACTGTTCGACATAGACCTCACCCAAGTGTCGCCGCAATGCACGTCCCGCATCCTTCGGATTCTCGCAACCTTCACCAGGTCATCGGACCACCGATTTTCCGGTGTGCGGTCGCCACTCCAGAACTTTTCGGCCCCAACGGCCATCTGTTCTACGAGCAATGTGCTCTGCCCATTGCCACTTAAGTTTGGCGATTCTTCGTGCTATGTCGGCAACCTTGGTTCTTCTGCGGATATCTTCATTTCTGACTCGATCACGCAAGGAGACACCGAGCGTAGCCCTTTCCATTGCTCTTTGGGTGACTTTAAGCCTTCTGATGGGGCCCATTGTGAGCGACCACGTTTCGAATCCATTATGTCATCACAGGCAACACACACTGGTCATTGACTTTTGTCTTGAGACTCTGTGGTATGTTGGATGAGAAGATACCGCGTAGCTTCCTGAACGCTGCCCAGCTGAGTCGGATTCGACGGTTGACCTCTTTCTCGAAATTAGATCTAGCCTTGAAAACACCTAAATTATAATTGCTTAAATCGTAACTATCCTTTCCTAAATCTCTTTTGTTTCTGTTTTCTGAAACCGATGCTCGATTTTTTTTTGTGATTGACCTTTTTTCGAGTTGGTTTCTATTTTCTTTCAACTAACTTTTGCGTTTTAGGGACACGGTAACTCAGCTGTTTTGACCTGCAAACTTCTTATCGTGGTTACAATAGTAAATCTATTCATTAATTACTAATTTGTGCCAATATAGATGTACCAGATGAAAAGGTATCAAGAAGGAACGACTGTACGTTTTAACGATGGTCAAAGTACCTATTTATATTTATTTATTTTTTTACTTCGCACAACGCCATTTGCCGGGCTTTGAACGGTTATCTTACGCGGTTGTAACCCATTTTCACACCGGTTTATGACAGCGATGTTTATAAACTAACCAGAAACTAAACTATGCAATGGAAATTTTTATGTGGCCATGGAGTTTCTTGAACATTTTTCTCCATAGAGATCTACGCATAATTTTTCTGATAGATTGACTTACTTCATGACGATTCAAAAGTGTCAGTAATTGGTTTATTTGAATTAAATACTTTCTTTCTTCAATTTTGAAAAATAACAACCCTAGAGGTTCCTAAAGGTGAAGAATGATAGGTACGATATCAAACCTCCTTAAACCACAAGCGAACGCTGGCGTCCGCACGAACGGTTAACACTTAGACTATTAAAAGTCTGCCTAGATTGTTAAAATATGGAGCGTTTTATGTATAGGGTATGTATTTAAGAATGTAAATAAGAAGTTTTTCATAAAGTAGTCTATACACATCGAAAATAAGTAACCTTTCCATTTATCTATATTTCAGCGTTCATCGAAGCGCTAAGCAATCTTTAAGCGACCAGTTGTTTTTACATGACACAGTTCACGAAGTCTGCCCAAGGCATTTCTCGCCAACTATAGCAGAGCTAAACGGTTCCGTCGCAACACTTGTTCAAACTTTGCTTATAATTTATGAGAATCAACTTCAACAGCTACGATTTTAACATTCATTTTGATTAAAATTAAGTATCCGATAAGTAACATAAGTATCCCTTAGGAACAGACCGTGTAAATTAACTACTTCTTAAGTACCGTTATTCGTGAAGACCGTTTATTAATTTTATCGAGTTTTAATCATTGCTGTTTTTGTAATTTGTTATTAGCTTTTTCGTGATAAAACGTTGCCATTTATGTGTAGGGAATTTATAAAATGAATCACCGTGATAGATTTTTTCTTAATTGATATTATTCATATACATAATTATTCATTTATTTAAACTTCATGTACAGTGGTGGTACATAGGCGGACTTAATGCCACAAGGCATTATTTGATAGTCCACCTTTGTGTTAAAAAAGACAACAGCTGATGATAAGCTACAGTGATGCAATCGTTGATGGTGAAGCGCACTAGTTTATTAAGAGCCTATTCACTGCAGCCTTGAAGACGTCTAAATTATAATTATAATTTAAAAAAATCCCGTCCTACGATGTACGATGTACGTTTAAATCCAGACCGTAGAGGTGTCAATAATGTAAGCGTGTTCATTTGTCGTACGTCGAGTTGTCTGACGGCGAAAGGCGATGGCGGAATCAAGTCATGTAATTCCCGCGCATACTACCTAAAGTGCATCCTGTAGAATATGGAGTATATACTTGAGTTGATATTATACCCTTGACACAGAAACAAGCGTTAAAGGCGAGATGATCTCAACAGTTCCGACACATCGACTGTGTATGACTGGTTGCTACTCGAGTGCTCCGATTGAATATACTGACATCCTTAGTTGAGACTGAATACTGAAGACAGATACTTGCAGCTAAAATGCTTCTTGTAGAGCAAGGTACATAATTTATAACAACAACCCAGATCCTTAAACACTGCAAAAATAATAATATCACTCTCTTCTTAGTCGTACACTCTTGACAGAGTGGTCGTGGCCATGTCTCGGTCGCAGTTCCGTACCACTGCAATATCATGTAGCTTAATTTTTGGGTTGGTTGGGTTTTTATTTCAGGTGGGAAATTATCCAATACCTTGTTCCTATTCTAAGGGGGGGAGCGGGATAGCGTGTCAGACTTTTGCTGACTAAATCCCATTCCCTCTCTCTTGTTTCAAGACCCCGGATTTCCCTTTCAAAAGTGAACCCTTGGTCCAATAGGCATCGGCTCTACTGGGCCCCTACGGTTTTGCTTACATCTCTTTGAGATGCGCATGAAACACTATGCGCCTTTAGAGGCTCAGGCTTGGTCCGGATGATTTCCGGACGGCCGAACGCGGGGCTACCCATTGCTCGTCGTAAGCCCACGCTTACGGTTGGAAAACGGGGTCAGGATCCCGGTGATAGGGGCGTAACTATGTTGGGATCAGTTTCCAATCTATTTTAACCTCTCGAGTGCCAGGGGGTGAATGACCTGGAAAATTGCTGTTTTTATGTAAATCACCAAAAAATAATTAAAAGTAATAATTTTTTTTTATGGATTTTTCTAAAAAAAAAAATTTTTCGGCTAAATAAATTATGTACAAAACGAAAATTAAGTTTTTTCAAGGTCATTCGAGTTGTCGAGCCTTTCAATAATAAAAAAAATGCGTCCATCCAGAAATTACCTATAAATTTAAAAATATTAAGCTATGTTATAAAAGTCGTTAGCAAGATCGCAGTCAAACACTAGTTCATATCATATAAAAAAAAAACAACTCCATTTCCAGAAACTACAAAATCACAGTCAAAGAAATATAGGTATCTTTCATTTGCCGTAACATTTGACGTTACAGGTCATACATATAATGTACCTAATCAAACGTACCTACTGCCACAGCATTCAAATACTGAATATTGAAAATGTAATATCAATTACACAACTCTACAAAAAAAAAAATTGTCTTTGTCCTAAAGTTTATTTTGTGATTTTTCTATTCACTATGCTCTATTATAAAGAAAAATCACCAATATTCCTTAAAAAGTTTGCTTTTGTGGTGATTATGACAATAAATAGTTTTTCTTGAGTTAGTATATTGAAAAAAAGTATTCAATAGCCATCATGATGTTTTAAAAAATACCGCAAAAAAATTAAGATAGCGTAACTGTCACACAGCATCTACTGATGTTACTAAGTGATAAACAAGAATTAACTGTTTTTTAGAACACTCAAAGAGGTTAAAATGACATCTAGAAAGTGTTGATATGAAGCTGATGCATTGAGTTATATATGTGGTACATTTATTTAAAGTAAGAGAGATAACATTTTATTTAAATACGTGTGAAAACTTTGTGAGGCCTACGAAGCTTATTTTAAATGCTCTTCGTAATTTAGATATACCTTGGGCTCCACATGTTGCTTGCAGTAATTGCAAATGATGTTTAGAAGGCAGGTAGATTTCTCTACCTGCCTTCTAAACATGTCACGTCAATGTTTAGTAAAAAAAAAACATTTCTTTTATTTAAACAATTTTTTATTGTTATCTTTATTTAATTTAGGTTGGTATCGAGACGAAAAACAGAGTATGAAATTCGCAGTACCAAGAATTTAGCGATAGCCAAAAGACCACGTTGGGGATTGTTATTTTTGCGTAGTTAATACTGCTGAGAAATGAAAAACCCATTGAATATCCTGATCTTGCTTAATCTTCGGCTCCAATCTCTCATAACCCACAATTTCCAGCACCTGAACCTTCTACAAAATTGTCTCATTCAAGCTTATCTCAGAGTTCAAATAAAAATATTGAAGACGAAGAATTTGTACTCTCACAGATTATTACCGAGAATCTTCTAAGATGTTTTCAACTAGCTGTTGAAAACATCTTAGAAGATTTTAAAACTATGGGCTGCAGAATGGTTTTTAGGGGATATATGCTACATGGTCATTTAAATACCTTTAAAAACAACAAGGGGTCGTATTCAAAAGAACAAGGAGAACGTTTTCATCTAGACATCATGGACATCGAAAGTTGTTATCAGAGCCAATACAACGAAAATATGATTTGAGACTACATTTGGGGTTTAGTGAGAACAAATTCTTATAAACATGAAAGCAAATGTAACAGAGTTCACTTCTAAACCTTTCTACTATTTTGTAATTTGATATGATATAAAAAGCTGATAAATATTATACCTACAACAATTTCGGTTTCAATATTTTTATTAAAAAAAAATTAAACTGTGATTATTCTAACATATTGATCAACCATTCTCCTGGATACAAAAGCAAACTTTTTCAGGCTATATTTATTTTTTTGGTTAAATTATCGATAAATCTATCGATTTTTCATACTCTCTTATAAAAGACAAAATTGTGTTGTCTTGTTGTTATTTGTCGAGTTTCCTATTGCGACTTGGTTTCAGATAGAGCGGAGAGCAAATTTAGGAAAGTATTTTAAATCTTGAAACTGAAGACATTGCTTTAGTAATCTTTATCGCATTGTAATAAAGGGTTAATTTTCACACACTTGCAGACGACGAGCAATACTATCCATTGCAGTTTGGTAAGAACTAATTCAGAGCCGAAAACGCGTTATGTTCCAAGCGCGCCTCATATAATATACGTCAGAAAAATTCTCAAAAAGGGATCATCATTTCAGCCGATACATGTCCACTGTTGGACATAGGCCTCCCCCAAGCGTCGCCACATCGAACGTTCCTGTGCGTCCCGCATCCATCGGTTTCCCGCTACCTTCACCAGGTCATCGGTCCACCTTGTAGGAGGCCTTCCAACGCTGCGTCTTCCGGTACGCGATCGCCACTCCAGAACCTTTCGGCCCCAACCAAAATTCCTACCAAAAAGGGATGATTATGCCATAATTATAGCGTGTTTAGCACTGGGTTGTGACAGTTGCTGTCTCCATATCGCCCAAACTCAGTCGGCCAAACCTATGTCCATCACACCGTGACTTGTCGCAGCACCGGAGTTTCACCCTGGCTTACTACCTTACTTGTTTGTCATCTTCAGATCCTACGGTAGCAATAAGGCCCGTCGCTATACGGGAGAAAGTACGGTACTTTAAAAAAAAATCCCTTGTCAATAGTGGGCATTACCTGGGCCTTCACAATTTTGCTGATATCTCTTTGAGGCCGCGCGAGAAACACTATGCGCTGGCGACGACTTGGGCTCGGTTCTCGGTCGATCGGATAGCCAGATGGCGAGTTACCCATTGCTTCCATCACCCGCTCGCAGTCCGACCGACTCCCATGTATCGTTTGACGATTCGAGCCAGCATAGTACAGTGGCGCACAGATGCACACTTCATCTTTTACATAACAATTTTCGTATTCCCTTTGCACGGTACGTGCAGCCGTGTTCCGATAGGTACAGGTGGCGACAGAAATGATTTCATTTCTTATTCGTTTCGAGTGTCTCTGCGTTTTATTTTGGCCTTGAATATTATATGTGGATTTATGTTAAAATCTTGTGTTGAGATTTTTTTATACATGTGCTTCATTTCTATTATGCATACACATAGATAAAGCGTCTTAGAGATTATGCTTTATTATAATATGTGGACTTGACTAATCAGGGAATGGACCGTAATCCATCACGTGGCCCCAGTACAAATGGGTAGATATTACACGTCTTCGAACTTTTGGTTGACTTTAGGGTATTTCAAAATCATTCTCTTTTAGAAAATTAACAACCAAAAAATATTACTTGGTATAAAAAATTGAGTAGAAACATAATCAGCCTAACAATGTTTTCACTCCTGGGACTCAGCCACTCTGGCCTCCTCTCTAGTAGAGGGAATGGGCTGTTAACCACCACGAGGATTCATCGTGGATTGGTGGAGGTCACACGTTTTCGTATTTCTGGACATTTTGGTTTCCTCAAGATGTTTTTCTTCACCACTTTGATAGCAGTGGTGATGAAATAAATTACTGTAAATATTCTATGCTAAAATCAATCGTTACGACTGAAAATCTTTATTACTCGACTACGGCAAAGCCAAGGAAGGGTTATGATTTTGACAGGCTGTATGTGAGTATGTTCATCTGTTCCCTCATACCTCCTAATCTACTTAGCAAAACTCGACATATGAGGTATCATTAGGACCGTCTCAAGCGTTCGCTGGCTCTCGCAACATAGGCTACATGACATGTCACAAAACTCGGTATAGCGCCCTCTAGTGGACAAAAAGTAATATGTTAAAAAATAAAAATGTAGATAAAAACGCCGTGTTTGATATCATTTGATAGGACTTTACTTGTACATTTCCAAAATATTACTCAAATTCAAAGTGACGTCCTCTAGGGGGCAAAAATCGTGATTAAAAAATAAAGGTTAAGATAAAAACACTGTGTTTGATATCATTTGAAAAGGCTTCACTGGAACTTAATAAAACATATCATAAACATTCAATGTGGAGTCCTCTAGTGGACAAAAAGTTTTGTGTTACAAAAAAATACGTCGAATTTGGTATATATAATTTGGTATATATAAATTTGGTATATATAATGAATTTGGTATATATAAATACGTCGAATTTGGTATCATTTGAAAAGGCTTCAGTCTTCACAGCTGTTTCACTTCTTCACAGGAGTTTTATTTATTTATTTATTTAACATTCATATACAATAGTGATACATAGGCGGATTAATATTTTATGTTAATTACCTAGTTCTTAATTTGTCAATTTAGCTTTTACAAGTAAATAGTATAGAAGCACGGTGATTTGACACTAAAATAGTTTAACCTCTCAAGGACCGCCATTATTTACGTCAACCAATATTAATAATCAGTAAAATATTATCTGCCGTCGAGAACATTCTTTCAGAAACGATTTTAAGACTTATTTTTACTACAAATACAGTTTTAAATCGGCGGGTTTGGTGGCACAAATTTGTGCCAGCGGGGCTCAACGGTAATACTTGTTTACTGGCACGTTTTTGTGCCGCTGGGGCTCTAGAGGTTAAATAAAATAAAGTAAAAAACTAAAACCCGACTACGACAAAAAAACAAGGCTGAAAAAGTATGAAACAAGATTTTCAAGATGCTGAAATAAACAAGATAACTGGAAAAACAAGAAGAGAACAAAAATAAAAGTAGTAGTCACACGTTATAGGTACCAAACGAAACACTTTAACGACGTGTGACTACGGCTTTTCTTTCTAAAATAAAATCTTGTTGCCTGCACTCATTTGAGACAAGACGTCTTAGACCGACATGTCTTAAACGTCTCAGACAAGTTTAAGACGTCTTAAACAAAACAATTTGAAACAGACTTGTCTGAGACGTTTTAGACAAGTCTGTCTACGACATCTTGTCTCAAGTGAAAGTAGGCCCTTAATGGCAGATGTAAATGCATGTAGTAGAAAAGAAAAATATGGATCTAATATCTGTAATTTTATTGGTTTTCATACTTATGAGATTTAAAACCCATTATCTAATGAAGAAAATTTTCATAATCTGGCTAATTGCCTATCAACTTCGTAGTAACCAAAATAATAATATTTTACCTTTGTTTGTCTTTCACGAAGTACATAATAAACTGGCATTTATTATCAAACAACTAGAACTTAAGACTAATAAAACTTAGATATAAGTAAGAACTTAAAGTGCCTAAAGATAGATCCCCTAATCGAGCTAAGTATTGATGGGCACTTGAGGCACTTATAACTTTAATAATGTACTGCTTGTAAAACAAATAAGATTAGAGATAATGATATAATAAAGACACTTAATTCACAAAAAAAACAAGATTAACTAGGTATAAGTTATGTAATAGATGTATTATGATTGCATGGACATTACCCATTGCAGTTTTTATCTAAGTAAAAATAGTTTCAAAAACTTTTATACACAAACATTTTATAATACACTAGCTTTTACCAGCGGCTTCACCTGCATACATAAGATGTAGGCTATGTCACTCTGGAATTAAACAGCTTTCTATTGGTACAAAAATTTTAGCAATAAGACTAGTACCTACTTTCAGAGATTATCTCCTACAAAGAAAACCAAAAACTTTTTAGTCCGAGCATTTTGTAGTCACCTGGTCTGTCGTTGGCCTTGTTTATGTCGTGGCTGGTACATGTGGAGCAGGAAAGGAGGTGACGGATACCCTGTGAAGGAGCTTTACACTAACATTGTGTTTGTGGTAGGTCAAGCTAAGTCCGCAACCAGTTTAGAAATTGGACACTGCTGTTCGTGTCCCGGTACGTTCTGCTAGGGAGATGAAATTTAAAGGGGTGATATCTATTCCTCTAAAGTTCACGTCTGTGGTTCTTTAACACTATAAAAAAATCTTAACCCTTAATAAAATAATGAGAAATACCTTTGCTACATTGCAAACTTGAAAGGGTAACAGAAACATTGAAAATGTAATATTAACCACTGACCATAAAAGTCAGCAAAGCAAAGCCTGTACAAAAAAATTACTCGAACAAAATGTTAAACTAGAACAAGTCGCAGCACAACTCGCATTTTCCATTCATTAAACTTAAAATCAGAAATAATAGTTGTAACAGTTTTGAGCTCGCCAGTACGCCCGGGGCCGACTTGCCAAAGAACGCCAGTCGTCCCGCTTTGACTCGCTTTCCGTATTAAATTAACTTTTGTTCTGCAGTGTACCGCGACTGCACGATTCGAACGTTCTATGTTTTCGTGTAATGCTACATGTTAATGTCTGTTTGAATGTTTTGTGGGTCCTTTTTTAGTTTTCAGAACTTTGTTCAAAAATAATTGAAAATGTAGGAAACAGGGAGCGTTATTTGCGCTTGCTGTTACCGGCTCTTTGGCTTCAGTTTGCTCAAATTTTAAACTTGTTTCTTAATGTTAATTCGTTGTTTATTTACATTTATGGCAATTCGTTTTTTCGTCTTTCTTATGCTACTTTTAATATTTAAGCTTAGTAGACAACGTTTCAGTGTCGTTTATAAAGTCTTAAAAATACAGTTATTTGAGAAATTGGGCTTTCTCGTACTGGAGTAACATCAGAGTCATATTTTGTAAAACCACAAATCACAATTTAGGAAATTACATTACATTACATTACATTACATTACATTACATTTTGTTTTCTGTTGAGGCTGACAGAAAGCAAAGCAATTACTAGATTGAACTGACTTAACACCCAAAAGATCAGGAAAAAGCCAAGGTTTTAAAACGAGATAAATAAAAAAAGATCACAAGAATCCCTAAAGCAAACAGCCATAAAACTTACTACCCTCAAAGAACGTTAACACACTTCGACACAACCATTGAAAAAACATCGGACCCTATAAAAACGTTACTTAAAAACCCACCTACATATATTCCTCATATAAAATTTAGCAACGGCTTAGGACATAAAGAAACCATTTTATCGGAGCACGCAGTTGTTAATTTCCTTGCGAATTTAGATGCCTTATAAAAGTGTCGAATGTTAGGTATTTTTATTATATTGATTTCCTTTAAGACGTGGACATGGAGGCTAATTTGTTGGTGAATAATTTAGGTATCTTTGAGAAGGTCGTTTTCAGGACTTTATTTTGAATCAAGAGTATATTTTGATACGTTTGTCGAAGTGCAACTTAGCCTTATGAATCACCAAATTTATTTAAACTTAGGGAAGGGATTCCGATCTCGATTTCCGGCCAACGTAGATGCGGGCTTGCGGACGGCGAGCAATGGGTAGCTCGCTGTCCGACCGTCCGGTAACTGTCCGGATCGACCGTTTTATTTTTTTTTATGGTGGGAAAAATCATGCAGTTACATCCCCCGCCCTTGGACGGAGCGGGAGATAGTGTCAGACTCTTACTGACTAAAAGACCCACCCCGTTCCTTCTAGCCTTCATACCGGGGCTCGAGCGCCCTTTCGGATAACCCTGGCCCCAGTAGGCTTCGACCCGGCTGGGTCCCTGCTGTTGCTGACAACTCCTTGAGGCGCGCGGGAACAGTGCGCGCCGTCGACGACTTGGGCTTAGTCCGGACAGTTACCAGACGGCCGGACAGCGAGCTACCCATTGCTCACTGTCCGCAAGCCCGCGTCTACGTTGGCCGGAAATCGGGATCAGAATCCCGGCGACGGCGGCGGCGATAACGCCGTTGCCTGATGCGTTCGGCCTCCTCCTTTGCGAGCATTACTGCTTCGCAGAAGTCGGCGACCGCCTGCCACTCCTCCTCGCTCCGGACCACGGCCTCAACCAAGGCCCGGCGCGAGAGGTCTCCGCCGCCGATCGCCCCCACGAGGGCACGGCGATGCTCCGCCCAAGCAGGGCACACCTCGACTGTGTGCTCCACCGTGTCCTCCGGGCGTTCTGCACAGTGGCGGCACCCGGGCGTCACTTCCACATGAATCGAGTGCAGGAATCTCCCGAACGAACCATGTCCGGTGAGTACCTGCGTCATGCGGAAGGTAAGGTCCGGATCGATCTCAAGTCGTTGAAGGCGCGCACTGTTCCCGCGCGCCTCAAGGAGTTGTCAGCAAGAGCAGGTGCCCAGCTGGGCCGAATGCCAATATTAGGCAAAAACTACTTTTTGTTTCTCCATAGCTATTTCACGTTAAGCAAGTTGAGGTACTTCTGGGTTCAAACCAGCTAGCTATATGAATAGGTAAGTGTTGGTAAGTGTTTAGAGGAAGTAAATTCGACTGTTTTCTTCGTTCATTGGTAGCTGGCGCCTTTTTTGAGTTCGAAGTCTTGGGTCACTTACACCTACACACACTCACCATATAGTTTAGTTTTCTCATTATATTTGTTTCTTAAGTAAATTAGTTCCTGTTTTTCTGAATTGTCTTTGAATTGTCCTTGATTGTTACGGAGAATCACTAACTCCTAAATTGCAGGCCCTTACCTAGTTTGGTAGTCAGAAGATCCTATCTATATATTTGTGACCTTATAAATACTATGAACATAATTATAAGCTATATTATGTTCATAGTTTAATAACCGGGTTGGATAAATAGTCATTTGAAATTAGAGTCTGATTTGAGCCCCATTGACGGCAATAGGCTTAATTGATAAAACTGTGAGTGTGTAATAACTTACACAAAATTCGTCAGATTAATTTATTCGATCCCACAAACCTCATTTCCTCCAAAGTTTTCTGTAACAGGGTTATGAGTCAGAAAAAAGCTGAACATAAACTGATTGTCTTTCTGCACTGATTTATATCAAATCGGAGGCCGCCGATACTCGCTTGTTTATTCTATGAGTGGGCCGGAAGGGCACTCGACCGGATGTGGCTGTTGAATGGAAGATGGTCTAAGTTCTAGGCTTAGCGATCAAGGTACCTTTGGGTGGACTAGTTTTTTTTTTATATTTTATACAAACTAGGGTTTCACTGCGATCCCACCTGATGGTAAGCAGTGATGCAATCGTTGATGGTTAGGCGTGCTAGTTTATTAAGAGCGTATTCACTCTAGCCTTGAAGAAAAGGAATTTGGTGGTTTGGAGTTAGTGGTTACTAAAGTGGATTAAGAGCAACCCGTCTTGTAAGTCTCGTTGTGGCTGTAGAGCGTGGGATCTTGAATTCGATTCCTTAGACGGATAAAAAGATGCTTTTACGTTGTTCTATTAAGAATTATTTTGTAGCAGTCCAGGGTTTGGAAGGTCGATGGTGTGACCACCTGTCAATGGTGGGCAGGGCATGTTGCTTGCAGTACAGATGATCGACGGGGACGAAAAGTTCTGGAGAAGAAGAAAAGACTACGTTCCGAGAACACAGTGTTGGAAGGCTTCTCATAAGGTAAATCGATGACCTGGTAAGGGTTGTGGGAATCCGATAGATGCAAGACGGATGGGACCGGTCATCATGGTGCATATGTCAAGCTCGATTCTATCCCTAATAAAAAAAAAAATCTGATTGGGAAGATAGTTGTCTTATTCCAATCACATATTGTACTCGTATTATAGGAGTTCCATAATATTCATACAAGATTGCTTTTCCATTTTTTTTACCACGCCTCTTTTCCCTTGTACCATCTAACATGCTGGAAACATATTTAGGGCGTACTTCCTGTGTCAGAAATATTGCTTCGGTACGCACCGCGTTTATTGGCGCCGCCCGTCGTCACTCGTGCCCGCAGCAACCCCAATGTTACGCGCACCTGATGGTTTTCTGGATAATATCATGCCGAGATTTGAGCTACGTAGAGGTCAAGGAAATGTGGTTCTTCCAGTCTCAATAGATGTAATATTTAAAACTTAAATACGGGTTAAGGCGTAGTATTGGAAGGTTTTTAATAAGGTGAACCGATTGAGGCCACAGGAGTTTGGCGGCAGCAGGAGCTCTATGTCCAGCAGTAGACAACAGAAGACCTAGAGTAGTGTCTTTCGACTGATTATCATGTCGGTGTAATCCAAACCTTTTTCCAACTAACTTGTTGGTCGGATTCCAGTTAAATCGGATGCGACTAAATACCCGTGTATTACATGGATCGACTGCTTATCGACCTTCACAACTCAGTTACTAGGCAACAAGATACTCTTTGAACAGACTAGGTCAGACTTACTGGCAACTACATGTATTAACTGTTAAAGATCTTTGAATGACAACCGGGACCAATGGCTTACTCACGCTTGCCTAGAAGTAACCTATTCACTCTTGACTTAAAGACCTCTAGGTTGTAGCTATCAGGAAACACAGACTCCGGCGACTTCTTAGCTGTACGCATAATGCCGGCCATACACGGTCAAAACTGTCGGCCAATCGGTATGACGCTACAGGTTTAATCAAACATGTAGCGTCATACCGATTGGACGCCAGGTTTGAACGTGTATGGCCGGCATAAAATGAAAAGAAAGTAAGAATGAGTGTGCGCGTGTATGTTTAGTAAGTGAAATGAAAATTTAGCTTTGCTTTCTTGACTTGCCCGGTTACAAACCCGCAACTTCATGCATGAGAGGTGGGTACCCTAACCACTGGAACATCACACACATTCAGGCTCATCTAATGAGGTCATTATATATCGGCCTGAGCACTCGAGTAGGAATCAATCGTACTCAGCCGATGTGTCAATAAGTGGTCCTCTGAAGAATCCCTCGTTTCTGTGCCAAGAGTATTATAATATCAACTCAAGCAATCATGGCGATAGTGATGGCGATATATGTAAAAGACTGTAAAAGAAGAATCGATAGCACGAATAGTTTCAGCATCTTATTACTTTGAAGCAATGAATCTAGTTTTTTTTTCTACAAAGTCTTAAATCCCCATTAATTCTTTTGAAAATAGAATTGTAAGCGCCGCAGTTGAACGACTACTGCGCTGCGTGTCGCGAGTTCGATTCCCGCGCGGATCAAATATTTGTATGACCTACAGATAGTTGCGCCGTGTTTGAATGTCTTATGCATGTGAGTTTACATGTTTGTGAAAGTACCCACGATACAGAAGAAAAGTATAGCATTCTGTATAAAAAAAGGAAAATAATCTTATATATAAAATTCTCGTGTCACAGTTTTCGTTGCCATACTCCTCCGAAACGGCTTGACCGATTCTCATGAAATTTTGTGAGCATATTGAGTAGGTCTGAGAATCGGCCAACATCTATTTTTCATAATAAAAAAAAAATTAGGCGGTACGAAGTTCGCGGGCACAGCTAGTAATATATATTTTTTTAATTTTCTAATGAACATGACATGTATTACGTTTACAAACATATGACGCGGTCTTTAATAAAGAAAGTTAGTGTTTAAGATTGAAATTAACTAAAATGACATGTTTTTCCACTAGGAAATAAAACCTAGATTGTGGTGTAAAAAAAATTTAACGAATCTCCAAGTTTTTTGCCGTTTTTTTTTTTTTGTTATAATAAGTTAGCTAGCCACTCGTACTTTCTCATAAACCACTCTCATACAAAAACAGAATCCACACGCGCAGGTGGCACATTTACAGCCATTCGCAACTCTCAACTTATCCCAACTTAGGCGGAGAATTTTTTATTCTATTACCAAATTCCTTAATCGGTTCGTGGGAGGGAGAAACTTTAGTTCGCCCCTTGCGGGGCAATCATCCTCAGTTAGGGCAGTTATCGTTTTCTGCGGATCCTCGAAATGCTATTATTACTCGCTTTTACGCGTTCAATTATTCTTTTCGACGAAAAGTTTTGAGTCAACAGACGGATTACAGGACATTTTCGAGAATTATTTTCGCTATTGTTATTTTTGTGGTTCGTTTCGTTTTTAATGCGATTTGTTTCAGTGTAATGTTTATTCATGTAGGCCTGTTATGTTAACAGATGATACTTGTGTCCTGTGGACATCAATTTTGTACCAAAAAAAATAAGGGATAGATAAGCGAATTCATATCATCATATTCCCAGCCAACTAGTATTGAGCCGTATTCGGCCTTACATGAAGCGACTGCCTTCAGACTTCCGCAACCCAGTTACTAGGCAACACGATATTCCTTAGATAGATCGATGGTCAGACTTTCTGACGGCTGACAGAATGACAACCAGGATTAACGATATTTTACGTGCTTTCCAATGCACGGAGTGTCAGTATTGTCCTAATATAAACTTAGACCGGGGCATTCATGTGACATTCGTGTGGCTCCTATTATAATTTTATTTTTGGTGTACAATAAAGAGTATATCTATCTATCTTAGAAAAGTAGTAACTTCGACAAGTGAATTTATACCCTTTAAAAGAAAGTGATCCAACCAAATTGAAGTAATTTGTCTACCAATTGATTTCGTATGCATTATTGTGACGGTTCATTTATCTTTTAATCAACAAAGGATTGATATAATTAACTCAGTTCCACTGAGTCTGTCAGGGACTCTAATTGGTGGCTGAACTTTCTATAACTTCTGTGGAATCGTGCTTCGTAGAAAATCAGAGATGATCCAGCAGACGGAGGATTAATTAATTATAGGTTAACTTTCATTTGGAAGGGAGTAGTAACAAGTTGATGGGCTTAATGCACGTACAAGATTCTGGATAACATAAATACTGAAATATTTTTGTAGATAGACAGTTAATTTTTAGTAAAAACTCCTCCAGTTTTTTTGGTAGGTAATCTACTTGCTTGGTTACACAAAACTTGTGTTTTTTTTTTAATAATTACCTTAAAGCGCAATACCTCCTCATAAAGTGGATCAATGATCTAGTTACGGCCACGTATATTGAGTGCAAAAAACAATAGCTCCAGTATGTGTGGCAACTGCGTATGTCTCTGGCCAGTAGTGAACATCTCTATACAGTTAAGAGTACTTTTATCAGCAACTAGAATGGGCTGCCTTTTACTTTATCTCAGAGATTATCTACTGAGCAACAAGATTGTTCAAAAGGAATGAAAATCCTGGAATGAAAAGAGATATTGAAAGAACAAATTTCCGAGTCATCCTCGGGTGGCGTAGAGTTCCACGCGCGCCTCAAAAAGACGTCAGCAAAACCATGAGAGCATGCCAACTGAAAGAATAGGGACAGCTTTAATCCAGTAACAGTCTAAAACTCCCAATCACTCCAGAGTGAGATTATTTGTCAAATTGCCACCCAAAAAAAGAGTCATCTACTAAATACCGATGGACCTGTACATCATTCAAGTTAAACAAAATAATATATACTTAGGTAAAAACATACGAGCTTGTTATTCAGAATTGAAGAGAAACTTGTGAAATGGCAAAAAGCCTCCTCGCGAAGCAAATATATCCGTAAATAATGAACGGCTTCCAATATCGTTTGTCGAAACATTCCGTTTTCGACTGTTTAAAGTATCATTTAACAGCGTTTTGCTGAAAACTTTAAATAGCAGTACACGACGGGAAATGTTTCCGTTGTAAATTTGACTGATGATATATTTACACTTATATTATAAAGAGGTAGAGTTTGTTTTTTAGAGTTCCGTAGCCAAATGGCAAAAAACGGAACCCTTATAGATTCGTCATGTCTGTCTGTTCGTCTGTCTGTCTGTCTGTCTGTCCGTCCGTATGTCGCAGCTACTTTTTTCCGAAACTATCAGAGCTATACTATTGAAACTTTGTAAGTAGATGTATTCTGTAAACCGCATTAAGATTTTCACACAAAAATAGAAAAAAAGCAATAATTTTTGGGATAATACTTAGAAATGAAACTCAAACATTTTTTTTCATCAAACCCATACGTGTGGGGTATCTATGCATAGGTCTTCAAAAATGATATTGAGGTTTCTAATGTCATTTTTTTCTTAACTGAATAGTTTGCGCGAGAGACACTTCCAAAGTGGTAAAATGTATGTCCCCCCTCTAGCTTCTAAATTAAGAGAATGATAAACTAAAAAAATATATGATGTACATTACCATAAAAACTGCCAACGAAAATTGGTTTGAACAAGATCTAGTAGTAAGTAGTAAACATCGATCAAAGTTACAACGAACTACAAGAACTTTTATATTATGTTACTTGCTGCTATGGAACCCTTAATGGGCGAGTCCGACGCGCACTTGACCGGTTAATTTGTTTTTTGTTTGTAGGAAGAAATCTCTGAAACTACTGGTCCGATTTCCGATATTATTTCACCGATAGAAAGAATAGAATAGAATAGAATAGTATAAAACTTTATTGTACACCAAAAAGTAACACAGTTTATACAGAAACTTAAATTTATGGGTACAATGGCGGTCTTATCGCTGACAGCGATATCTTCCAGACAACATTAGGATGGATAAGAACTTAAAATAATACAGGGGGTAGTCTGTGGTGTACTGCTAACAAATTGATAAAACTCTAGGTATATAAAACACAATTCATAACTCTAAATATATATATATACATACATATTGTAATATATTATACAATTTCATTGAAAAACGGTAACAAAAGAAAAAAGAGTAAAGGTGCTTTATTCCTGAGTGACCTAAGCTATATTTTATGTACGTGGGTGAACCCGCGAGCAAAAGCTAATCATTAATTCATTAAACCTCAAGCGAACGCTGGCGTTCGCTCTCTCAATCTTGTTTTATTTTGTTAACATTTTATTGATAGTTGTAATTATTAAATTATTCCTGATTTCTTTTTTTTTTATATAGCCTCTTTTTGTAATGTGAATGTGAGAACACTGTATACTCCACGAACTCTTAGACTACTTCCTATTACGACTTACTTTGTTTTTTACTGAGATAATTTTTATTGTGCTTTTGTGTAGAATATTTGACTGGTCTACACTAGTCTTACATAATATCTATCAATATTCTAATACCAACCAATTTTTTTAAAAGAGTAACCATGGAGTTTCTTGCCGGTTCTTCTCCGTAGGAAACAACCAATTTGGAATCGTGCACTAGCTTCTGACGTTTTATAAGTGCCCATGTAGGCCTATGTGAAATAAAATATTTTTGATTGATTTTATTTGATGTAATCGTATTTTAATTGTGCGTCTAATTACGGTATTCGAAAGTTTAATAAATTAAATATTTATTTATGTAGCTTATAACTAAGCATGAGAACTAAGGTTAGCGCAAAGAATCACCAATCTTTAGTGGTAATGGATATGGCACATTGCTTGCAGAACAGATGGTCGATGGGAATTGGGTGGAGCATCACCGTGCCCTCGTGAGGGTGATCAGCGCCGGAGACCTCTCGCGCCGGGCCTTGGTCGAGGCCATGGTCCGGAGCGAGGAGGAGTGGCAGGCGGTCGCCGACTTCTGCGAAGCAGTAATGCTCGCTGAGGAGGAGACTGACCGCATCAGGCAACGGCGCTCTCGCCACCGCCGCCGGGATTCCGATCCCGATTTCCAGCCACCGTAGGCGCGGGCTTGCGGACAGTGAGCAATGGGTAGCTCGCTGTCCGGCCGTCCGGTAACTGTCCGGACCAAGCCCAAGTCGTCGACGGCGCGCGCTGTTACCCCGCGCCTCAAGGAGTTGTCAGCAACAGCAGGGGCCCAGCCGGGTCGAAGCCTACTGGGACCAGGGTTATCCAAAAGGGCGCTCGAGCCCCGGTATGAAGGCTTGAAGGAACGGGATGGGTTTTTTAGTCAGTAAGAGTCTGACACTATCTCCCGCTCCACCCAAGAGCGGGGACAAGGACAAGATGATTTTTCCCATCGAAAAAAAAAATGGTCGATGGGAACGAAAGGTCCTGAAGTGGTAACCGCGACCCAGCGCTAGAAGGCTTTTCACAACGTGGACCAATGTCCTGATGAGGGTTGCAGGAATCCGACGGATGCAAAAGGCACAGACCGGATCATTATGGTAACACTTAGGGGAGGCCTATGCTGAAATGATGATGATGATGATATTGTAGCTTAAAATTCTAACAAGTATAGGACACTTCTTTCTTAAAAAACTTTGTTTTCTAAGCATCTATATATCTTTTTTTGCCCCACTTTCTTACGATTTTAAACCCAGTCTAAGTTTATTTTCACAAAGTGCTTCTTGTTTCACTCAGTACTACTATCCTCGGACGCGTAGCTTCATAGACGCGTATTCGTCATTATACGCTCGGTCTACGCCTGCGTGAAGCTTACATACGTAACTTTGATACTCTCTCGACGAAGCAGCAGCGTCGTGCTGCCGTGTCACGTCTATGAAGCTACGCGTCCGTGGCCAGTAGGCCATAATTTTGTATGTAAGCTTCACTCAGACGTACACCAAGCGTATAATGACGAATACGCATCCATGAAGCTACGCGTCGGTATACAGTAGGCGATGCTTATCTTCTGAGTATGTGTGTATGATAATGTTGTTATTTTTACCCGACGAGGGTTTATTTTACTCGACTGCGTCATAAGGAGCGTTATGTTTTTTCAATTATATGAATGTATGTATATTTTTTTGGCACGCCCTTGAGCCCAAACGGCTTGTTTCATTTTAATAATGATAATACTTACTTGCGATACTTCTGGTCAATGCTCGTATAGTTAGAAGGTTCCTTTCTCTGCAGAGAAAGAAGCAAAAGGAAGGGTCCAAGCTAACCAGTGACCAGCGATACCAGTTAGCTATATTTTTTTTTTAATATTTAAAATATAATGAATATTTGTAAATAACTGAAAAGATAAGAAAATACAGTATACAATGGTGTTACAATACAAAATTAGTCCAAACTGTTTTGCATAGAATATAAGTTTGTGATTATTTTTAAAACTGATAAAATGCTGCTTTATTCCTAGGGTGACATACTTTATGTACACGGGTGAACTCGCGTGCAAAACCTAGTAGAGCATATATTGATAAATGATATTTATTTTTAATAGGTTTTCAAAAAAAAAAACACTTTTACATGTCAAAGTATTCATAAAAGACCAGATGCATGAAAAAAAATAGAATATTATTTATTTATTTAACACTTTATGCACATGGGTATAGAGGTGGACTTAATGCCTTAGGCATTCTCTTCCAGTCAACCTTTGGTTGATGCGGAGAAAAAGTAGTGGTAGGTGCAATTAAAGAGTGAGAAAAAGGCGAATACTAATAAACCATAGAATAAATATACAACTATACAATATATATTCACATAAGTCACATACATGCATTAAAATAGTCAAATCTTCTTGAATCTTTTGAATGTAAATATTGTCCCCTTTCACATTGAAAATTGGTAAAAATGTATAAAAAAATCGTAACTGACAATAGATTAAAATCGATTGCAAAATACATCAGAACATTAATAAATGCTGAGCACCGTCTCAACGTATTCCATATTAGCACACCCTGCTTAGTTTGAAGTGTTAGCTAACTTCTCAATTCTCTGCTTTCCTGGTACAATTAAGCCGCAATTCTGCTGCATTATACCGCTCCACTTTCGATCAGTTGAGCTCTTTAGACGTTCGTTAATTAATTCTACTAATAATAAACCATCTAGCTAGAGAATCTGTTGATTTTATTAAATAAACTGCTTTGAATTATATATAAAGATGCACTGCGATAGATACATGAATAATCTGTGATAGTTCCTAAATACAGCATGCTATATCTTATTCTTGCGGGTTTTTCTCTTTTGTTTGTTTTGAAGTTTCTCAGGAAAATAATACCTATAGAAAATTGATACCTTTGTCCAGCTATGGGACAGTGTTGGAGAAATAAAAAAAATGATATTTGACGTTTTTTACAGTCAAGGGTCAAATATGCTTTTAAGCATGGAATCAAACGTAGTACCTATTGAATAGACTAGTTATGGAACTTTTACTAGAAAGAAAAAATAAGACAGTTTAGCTTTAGCAGAGAGATTGCCACTGCATTTTTGACCCCTCACTGTACATACAAAATATTTCCGAATAGAACATGCGTGGCATAGGTAATAATATTAACAATAATAATAACAATGGTTTATTGTTTTGGAAAAATATACTTTTTTATCAAATACTGTCGTGGAGAGCAGTGATACAGATCTTTGGAATGCTAGGCTCTGCTATAATAAACAGCATGCATCTATCCTAACCTTCCTCATGTATCGATCCAGCAATATACTGCTGGAAACCGCATGAAAATCCATTTGGTATTTCTCCGAGTTTGAGACGTTCATACATACAGACGCATTGGGCAACTTCGTTTTGTAATATATACGGACTAGCTTTTGCCCGCAGCTTCACCTGCATACATAAAATGTAGCCTATGTCACTCGTAATGTCAAAAAAAAAAAGATGTAACCTGATAAAAATGCTGCATGGTACGCACTTCACATCTACAAATTGGAAAAAAAAGGGCTGCTACATTAAACAATGCATTGGTTTCAAATGAAACTTTACCTCTTTATAATATTAGTATAGATAACAAAAATATTGAATGTGTTTTGTGTGATGAGCATGATCATTTTGTTCTGTGTCTGGGTGGAATTAATCTATAAATTATGTACCAATATAATATAATATTCCACAACTATCACACAACGCCGTCTAGTCCCAAGCTAAGCAGAGCTTGTGTTATGTGTACTAGACAACTGATAAACATACTTATATGTATATTTCTAAATACATACATATTATAGATAATTTACACCCAAACACAGAACAAATGATTGTGCTCATCACACAAACATTTGTCCTGGGTGGGAATCGAACCCACGACCTCCGGCATAGCAGTCAGGGTCACTAACCACTAGACCAACAGGCCAGTCCAAGGCCAATGTATCTAGAGATATAAAAGTACGAGTATATTTATCATTTCTTTAGTGCTCATAGAACTTGTTCTATGTTGTTCTACTCATAGAACTTGTTACGACTAGATAGCGTTTTGTGAATTATTATTATTGTTATAAATATGGCAGTATCAAAGCTATCCAGTCAAATTAAAAAACTGGAACAGACTTTACAAGTCTGTCACCCGGGCTTTCGTGAATCCAGGTTATAAAAAAGGGCTAAAAATCTCAGTCAGCACAAATTTAAAGAATTTGCTGGGCTTAATGTTGAGTGGGGGAGGTAAGCTTGTTTGTGAGCTGGCGCGAGTGGCTCCGCTGATAATTTCACTCAAACTGCTTAACAAAAGAAGTACTTGATTGTTTAAATTGTACTTTTGGTGAATCATTGTCGGCTTTTCTATTTTAAGTATTTTCTGAACCTTTTTGCATTTAGGTTAACGTTTAGTGCTATACGTAAAAAGAAGAAAAGAAAACTCGAGACTAAAGTAACTCTATTTTCCAAATTAAATTTCATTTATAAGTTTTGGGTTGCGGGTTAAATCTAATCAGGCGCATTACTTTGTGTAATATATTTCATCAAAATGGGGAAAGACATCGTTAAAACACCAGTATGTCGTAGAACAAAAAATTCGAAGACGTGTGACAATCACCAAAGTGCATTGGACCCGCGTGATGCGTTAATTGCGACCCTTTCCTGGTACAAAACATGAGTCCTGAGTTCAAGCACTAAGAAAATTATAAGACTGATTATGATTGTGCTTTTTTTATCGTCATCATCAGCCGATATACGTCCACTGCTAGACATATGCCTCCCCCAAGCGTCGCCACAACGGACGTTCCAGTGCGTCTCGCATCCATCGGTTTCCCGCAACATACATTTTGTTTCAATCTAGCGGACCCACTTGAGATAGACCGAAAGGTTTGTTTATTCAATGTACCTCATGAAATTACTAACAAGATCCAATGTATTCCAAATATTTTGACACCAACAGAAAAGACGGGTGTAAGTTGGGGGTGTCTGTCATTCTGTCTGTGGCATCGTAGCTTCTACGCAAATGGACCGATTTTGATACGGTTTTTTTTTTTATTTGAAAGCTGACATTATCGAGATGGTTCTTAGATACAATTTATGAAGATCTGTTCAGGTGTTCAAGGTCAGTTTGTTGGCTGTGGCAGGGATCTTGAACACTTAATGGATATATAATATAGGTACTTTACTAATAAACACATATATGTGGACTAATGTTTGAAATACTCATGTACCTACATGCCAACGCAATCAAACTGGTCTGATGATGGAGTTCGGAGGCGTTATAGCCGCCGCCGTCGCCGGGATTCTGATCCCGATTTCCGGCCAACGTAGACGCGGGCTTGCGGACAGTGAGCAATGGGTAGCTCGCTGTCCGGCCGTCCGGTAACTGTCCGGACCAAGCCCAAGTCTTTGAATAAGCCGGTCTGTACGAGCCAGTAGGCGCGGGCCATACACTGTGTCTGCATAGTTCAATCTGGACAAAACCAGACTTTCCACAAGCTGCTCCCGAAGTGTTTCGGATAGGTAAGGCCTCATCTTATACAAAACTTTTAGGCGATAAAAGCAGTTTCTTACCGAGTCGGCGACATGCTTTTCGAAACGAAGATCTTTGTCCATAATAAGGCCAAGGTTTCTTGCTTCATATACTCTGTCTATCGGTTTGCCCATCAATTCGAGTGAAAACGTAGCAGGTAGTTTAGCTAACTGTTGTTTAGAGCCAAGTATCATGAATTTGGTTTTGGTTGGGTTTAGCAACAGGCAATGTTCCTCGGACCAGGTTGCAATCCTGCGAAGATCGTCGTTTAGGTTTTTTATGGCATTATCATACTCGTCAGGATAAAAAGATATGTAAAGCTGGACATCATCAGCGTATATATGATACTTGCAGTTCTGCAGGCATTTAATAATATCCGCGCAATACAAGTCCTAAGATACGACCTAAGATAGAACCCTGCGGCACTCCTCTCTCTATTAAACTAAGTGCCGTAAACTAAGTGGCTGATGGAACCTTGGAATGCCTACTAGTAAACCCGTCGAGTTTGGGCTCATTAGATTTGTCTTAATCAGTGCTAAACATTTTTCATGATGACGAAGATCTGCTTCTAGAACTGGAAAGTGGCTGATGGAATCCTGGAATGCCTTTTAGTAAACATATCGAGTTTGGATTTATTAGATTGGTCTTAACCAGTTTTAAATATTTTTCATGATGACGAGGACATGGTGCTAGATCTGGAAGGTGGCTAATGTAACCCTGGAATGCCTATTAGTAAAAACGTCGAGTTTGGGCTCATTAAACTCGTCTTAACCATTTCATTTACTTTTTATAGATTTTATGCGACGGGGTTCTTTAAAACTTATAATTTTGATATTATGATGAAATCGCCGCATTTAATCGCCTCATCCATCCAGCGGGACTCTCGGTTATATTACGCTTGGAATGCATAAAAATAATACTAATCGTAAATTCTACATAAGTAACCTCTTGATTCATGTATTGACTCCAAGGGATCTTTAACAAAACAAGAAAAAATAAGCAAGAAAAATTTGTTTGCCCAGCAGGGCCCATAAATGTGCTTAGATGCATAAAACGCATACCCTTGTTTTGAAATACACTAAAAGTCCACTTACTTTCAGTTCTGAGCGACCTTATTTTTCTCAGATGCACACTTTAAATTATAGCTAGGTACTACATAATTTCAGCGTCCGGTAAATCCGACAAAACATCTCTACTTTCATATTAAAATCACTATTTATTCTACAACGTAGAACGAAGTAACTGTAGACTGTACCGGCTATTTTATTACTTGTTATATTCTTTAGCGAGCAGTCGCACACAATGGAACACAACAATAAGGTAGAACAAAATAGACAGACGGCTCTCTCGACAAAAGACTGCACAAAACACGATTTTAGAGAATACTTTCATTTTGAAACGACATGCTGTTACAATGGCGAAGTTGAAGCGTCGTTTGTCATATTAACACATACCTATGTAACTAATGGAAAAGTATTTTCTGCCCGTTTGAAATTGCTATTTTCTTGCCACGTTCTATTACTGAAACTATTTCAAGGTACGGTGTTTTCAACCCATTTCTCAGTAATTGTAAATATCTACATTAAACTCGTTAAAAAATAAAAGATCTTTTTGACATTTCGAAAAAGACTCTAGAATGTAACTTGGAATGAAACTGAAGGAAACAATAAAATAATAATTAATTACATAAAGTGTTTTAATGTAATTACATAATGGCTACATAATGTAATAAGACGATTACATAACGTAAATAATAAAAACATCAATTATCAAGACGGGCCATTTATTTCTATAACAACTTTAAGTGTCTTCTTTTCGCTTCTAGCTTTTTTTTGTAGCGGCCTTTTATTTATTTATTATATATTTTATTTGTACAGTAAAGTATATAATAAATAAATATATATCCATTACATAGGTTTTTACGCCACAAAAAAAAAGCTGGAAGCCGCTTCTAGCTTCTCCAGCCACAAGCTGTCACGCGCTTCAGCTTTTTTTGTGGCCGCATCTTGCTTTTTTTTGTGACCCGTGTGCGGGGACACTTAAGGAATTACATTGAAGCGTCATATATAATAACACATACCTAAGTTACGTAAGTATTTTCTATTCGTTTGAGATTACTTTTTTCTTGCCACGTTCTGTTTTTGAACCTAGTTCAAGCTATGGTCAGTTTTCAACACAATCCTAAGTAATTGTAAATCTATTAAAGGAATTTAAGAAACCAATTATACGTGCATAAGCTATATGGGTTGTGGTCATCGTACGAAACCGTAAACATTTCAATATAAAGTGTCTTGAAAGCACACTTGTACACAATCCGTACAGCCGTTTGTGAGTGATGGGGTAGCAAATTTTCTGACACATACAAATAAATTTTTGTCTTTATAATATATGTGTGTATGTAGCCACAATCTAAGAGTCGTTAAGTGAAGAGGGAATACAGTAAAATGTGGTGAATAGAGACCAAACTAGAGTATTTCCTTGATATTTGAAAAAAGTGTAAAACCCAACTAAAGTTTTGTCTCTATTCACCCCGTTTTATGGTAGATTATTTCTAGACAAGAGTACTCCTACGTCAAAAAAAAAATATGATAGTGTAATGATCTGGCCGGCTGTTGCCGAACAACATCTTATCAAAACCCATTAAGGCTGAGTAAAAACTAGTAATATCTTCAGGCATTTATAATAAAAATCGAATTTAATTGTAAAAGCTTTGATTGCCATAACCTTAAACTATAACCGTGAATATATCATCACCACTTCAGAATTATGTAAGAGCTAGTGATAACTTTAGTAATTTATTATTAGAATAGAATTCAATTTTAAAAGCTTTGATTGATATAAACTTGCCACCCCAATATCCAACAAGACGAGCTTATATCACCAAATTAATGAGACCTCTCCGACCTCCAAAATTGTTCTTCTTTTATAAACAAAATACATCAGTTTTTATCCTCTTATCAGCATACGTGTTCCCCACAGCCTGTTCCTCCGACCTGTCACGACTGCCATCAATCTTATCGCTGAATATTTCTTGATTCCAACCCTCGAACGACTTCGAAAAAATATGCGGCACGAATTTATATTCACGTCGTAGATATGTATGTGGTATAGGGATGTGATTTGCCGGGAATCGATTGAAAGAAAAGTTGTCTGTTCATTCGAAGAAACTTATTTTCATTAACATTGCTCGGAAGTACCGAGCAAATAAAAATAAGTCAACTAAAATCACCTAACTTAAGTGGTAGTGAGTAGGGCATAATGCTTACAGAACAGGTAGCAGGGCCGAAGGGTTCTGAAGTGGTAACAGCGTATCGGAAGACGCAGCGTTGTAGGCTTTCTACACGTACGTCGTAGTGTCACGGGAGACCAATAGATGCAAGACGCACCAGACCATTGTGGCGATACTTGGTGGAAGCCTATGCCCAGCAGAGGACATCTTTCAACTGATAAGATGATGATGACAATTCGTGCTTTATATTTTTTCTACTGCATGGTCATATTTAAGTATTAAAAAGCCTAAGTGTGAACAAAAAAAAAAAACAAAAAAAATACACTTTTTCCCCGTAAATTTAGAGGTTTAGTTGTTTGGATAAGGACAAGAAGAAGAAGAAGAGTGGTTTAACATTGATAGTTCTTAAACACGAACATGTTCCAACCACATCATTTAATCTCGAAGTTTTTTTTCCCTGATTCCCATAATGTTCCCTACGTGATACATCCCTAGCGGTGACGTCACAGTGTGTTGGAGCGGCGCGCAGTTGACAAGCGCTTAATCAAGACGGCGGGATTCCCGCGTTTTTCCAACATTAACAATGTTGGCGGCAGTTCGAGACAAGCGATCGGTAATTACTTGCAGATTTAAATGTATCTACAATGCTTCGTTGACGCACTAGTGTCTCACTTATGTAAAAAAGCAGCTACGTAGTTTTAATACCCTTATATCATACAGATGTAGGTACAGACCCTGTGATCTGTGGTACAGACCTACCGTCAATTTGAGACACAATAGTATGACAATAGTGCGCGAACAAATGCCGCGACATGGAGATCAAAGACATAATTTAATGCAAAGCAGCCAATTGAGTTCATTGCACTGTCTATCTGTTGACTGTTTATTCCGGCTAATCACTGAAATGTTTACACTGATTTTGACGGGACTTTCACTGATAAATAGGTGACGTTATAGAGAGTAACTAAATCTGATTTTATCTATAGGAAAGCAATTAGGATTAAACACAAAAAAAAAAACAAAATTATGGCCAAATGACATGTGTTTGTCTTGACGTGGATAAGGTAGCGGAAACCAGTTAGTTTTTCTTGACCTTGACCCTTTTTTACTTATATATCTCAACTTCTACTGTAAAAAGCTTGACAGCACAAGAGACCACTCACCTTGCTTTCTTAACCAAAAAAAAACCTTTAAAACACCGTAAAAAAAAAATGTTCACCCTCAAATATACACGCAACACAAATCATATGAGAATGGAAATATAAAATGAAAAGGAAAGCTAATTCCCGCGCCACCGTTATCATACGTGGAACGAACAAATAATGGTATCGGCGACGACTGATCCGAATTTCTGAGAACGAGAGCAGATAGCGGCAGACATTAGCTGGGTGAGGAGAGAATACTAATGGAAGAAGACGAAAAGATTTGTAAGGATTATTTTGTTTTATTTTTGGATAACATGAGTGCGGAGATTTGTGTAAAAGCTTAAACTTGCTTGTAGGAAAATTTTAAATCTACAATTAAGTTAAAATTAGAGTAATTACAGGGTGTAAAGTCCCGTAAATCTGCATAGAAAAAGAAGGATTCTCCTACCGAAGGGGTTGTAGTAGACTACACCGTAATTTAGACAACAAATTCATCATCATAAATTACTAATTATTACTAAATTTTTCAAATTGTAAAGCAGTTCAAATTCTTAAATATCTAATGTTTTTCCATTGACACATAACGTTAAAATTTCATGCACCACCATAACCACAATATAAAACACAATATCTGTGATTAACCATACCAATAAAATCTTTAATATGTATGTAATTTTTAGAAATATATAAGTATGTTTATCAGTTGTCTAGTACTCGTAACACAAGGTCTGCTTAGCTTGGGACTAAAAGGCGCTGTGTGATAGTTGTGGAATATTATTATATTATTAAATCACTAATTACATTAATTATAGTGTCTGGTCTAGGCAACTGCTTGATAGTTCATTTCAGACTTTTGTTTATCTTCTAATCGCGCGAAAAACTCTAGAACCGCAATACAGGATTGAGAAAGGATCCTTATGATTTTGTAAGTTAGTCCTTTGATTGTGTTTTTTCCTACTTGTTAATTTACTTGGTATTTTTTTAGTATCATGGGGTGAAGCCACTCGCAGTACTCAGTTATTACATCTACACAAAATGTTTTTTAACAGTGGAGAAGTACTGTCATGCATTAAATAGCGGATTTCCTCCCAGCCTTTCTTTTCCAAATAACACTCCCACTCACTTACCCAACCCCCTATAAGTACCAAACCTTTTACTCTACAAAACAATTGACACAAAGCCCGTCCATATTGAATAGCCAGAACCTAGCCTTAGATACAATCGGCCATCCAATCAGCCGCTAGATTGTAATCAAGCGACGGCAAACACACAATTACGGTGAGGAAGTCATTACGCACTTAGGGCTCCACGGTATTACACGCCTGGCTGCTAATGGACCCTGCATAAAAGAGTCTGGCCTGGATATAAACTTAGACGACCTAGTCTAGACTTTCCCTCTTTTATTCAATTAAGGGTACCTAGAGGTGCGAAAAAATGTAGGTAGTAATAGAAAATGTGTTCTTTGCGTAGTACTTACATATCGGAGACGATCACTTATTGTTTTTTTTGTTTGTATTTGCTTCGTACGTTTTTTCACAGTAGTTTAAAAAGTATTTAGATCTTTACAACCATTTCAAATTTCGGATGTAATATATTCTGCCGTTTTTATAGCAAATGTATCGAGCCTTCTCGGCGACTTTCGCTGAAGTAGTCAGCACAACAATAAGACTCTCAATTCTATTTTACTGAGATTATGTATGTGTAAGCACTTGACATATAAAATTATACTACATTTCAGAATAGACAAAAAAGCCACTGAATTTTAGGCACTTAAAAATCTGTTCACCTATCCTTCATTTAATTTAATTAAAACCAAAGCGTTACATAATTTATTATTAGTATTGAATATATCGAACTTAATTTTGTCTATATATAAATAAAATAGATAGTATTTTGTATTATACTAGCCCACTATATTTTATTTCTTTATTGAATCAATTTTTCTTCTTCAAATTTTTCATGCTCCCCAATGCCTCTATATTCACATTGACGAAAGTAACCATCCATACGTAGGTATAAAACTAGTAATAATTCCATGAATTACTCTTTTACTGTGTTGACAGTGGTAGATAAATCATCAAGCAACTTTACTTCTCCGCTCTAAGTGGAACGAGAGAGAGTCAACTCACCTATTTATATTACTCTATTTACAGTTTCCCTTTGCATTACAGGGCCAGTGGTGACTCTTTTAAACAATACCGCAGTCCAATAATCCATACAAGCATCCTAAATATCGCTTTAAACTTCACCGTACAATGCACATGATTTCCAACACTTTCTTGCTCTTTTTCCAAGAGCGAAGTCTTTAATCACCTCTAACCACTAAATACAAGCACCAGCTCCTATTCACAAAGACTTGAGCGTTCATTAGGAACCTTAAACAACAAACCGACGCCTCAACACTCAGTGGCGTAACTATAGGTTGGCCTGGCTGGCCAAATGCCGCGGCCCCTGGCCCGGTGGGGCCCCGGTCCGAGAGGCCTTAGAAGAAGTAAATACACAAATTTATGTAAATTATGCAGATTTCTTAAACACATCCCTATGAAAAGGATCAATTTTCCATTGTATTTTGCCAGCCTTACCACCTTTTAGATACATCACTGGGAAGTCAAAATATAAAAATCCACGCGTAATAAAGAGCTTGCCTATTTATTATTAATAAAGAATATTTTATGTCTGTACTTCAGGGATTTATCCAAATCAAAGTACACGGTGATAATGGCTGACTTACGAACTGAAGGCCACGGATTCAAATCCAGCCAGTTGCATTAATTTGTGTAATTTATATCATTACCACTGCTCTCAAAACTGTGAAGGAAAACATCACGCGAAAACCAGCATGTCCTAGAACCAAAAATTCGAAGACATGTGACATCTACCAACCCGCACTGGCCTGCGTGGCGGATTTCGGTCCATCTTCTAGAGAGGAGACCTGAATCTCAGCAATGGGAATATTAAAAGGCTGATTATGTATATATAGAAATATATATACTAGAAAAAAAAAAATCCGCGGGTCTCAGATGGTACACTTACGGTACTGCCAACACGGTACCTACCGAACGCTGGAACTGCTAACTTGTACTCTCCTTGCTAACTTAACCGCTGTTATTTAAGTTTAAATTGTGTAACTTAAGTATCAGGTTTTGTTTTATGTTTGAGTACCTGAGCTTTGATGGGTTGCGATTTGTTCATAACTGCTTGAAAGTTCAATAAATTAGGAGAGTTTTGGTTTCTAATAATAGTGAACTTAAACAGTGGTCTTAGTATAACTGTGGAGAATATTACAACTGCAGGCCTAGCCAAGTTACGACTGTTTCGTTTCGAATCTCTTTCTACAGTCAGTAATGCCTCCGATTTCTTTGCTCCGATTTATTATTTATTTCGTTTATTCATAATAATTCATATAATATATTAACATTTATAATATTTTTAAATATAAAAAAAAAAATAAGAGATAGGACCTCTTGACTATACGTTATAACTATATATTATCTATTTATTATTATTTGTTCTGAACACGTGACTTAACGTTGAAATGATGTCATTCCCATACCTAGATTTGAAGTTTTCAGAGATGCACTCTGGCTATAAGTTTATTATTTAGTATTTAAGTTTATCTGATGTGGCTGTGTTCCTTTTGTTGCCTTTTGTATTCCAGGGTCACAATAACCAACGCTGCGTATTCCACTTTCCGATTATCACTACAGAACCTTTCAGTTCCATTGACCACAATATTTTGCGAGCAACGTACCCTGCACACTGTCACTAAAGGGCCTTACGGGCACTTATAGGCACACTTGAGACAAAACAATCTTAGACAGATTTATTTCGCATAGACGAGTCTGTCTTGCACTTGCGAAACACAAGTATAAACACAAGCGCAAGACCGACTCGTCTATGAAAAAAAATCTGTCTAAGACTGTCTTGTTTTAAGTATGCACAGGCCCTAGTTTAGCAATTCTTCGTGAAATGTTAGTGTAATATTTAGCAGTGCAGTAACCCTTCCTTCTTCTTGCTTCTTCCATAAAGAAGAAAACTTCTTCCTTCCAGTTTTTGGCTCATAATACATCATCATGGTCATCATTTCAGCCGAAAGACGTCTACTGTTGGACATAGGCCTCTCCCAAGTGTCACCATAATGACCATCTATTGGATTCCCCCGACCCTCACCAGGTCATCGGTCCACCTTGTGGGACTTTTAACGATATGTCTTTTGGTACGTGCCATTCCAGAACCATTCGTTCCCATCAACCATCTGATCATCATAATACATCAGTTTCAAATAAGTCAGTCTATAAAGCCCCCGTTCATCATTAGTGAACTCGACTACATAAAAAGCGAACAGCTGAAAAATATGAGTTGAAACCTGCAATACATTATGCCAGCATATTTATTGTATAATCTGTGCCTTTTGGAGCGTAATTCCAGTCGGTGTATTACAAGCAGCCGGTTTTTGTGCGGCTCATCCAACTTCCGATACAACAAGTCGGGGCTGCAGTTTGAGCGGGAGTTGAGAAACTATTCGTTTAAATGTTTTACAGTTTGTGACGAAAATGCAACTCGTTATTTTTACTGGATGTATTTTTTTACTGCTGCTAGAGTTTTTTTTAAGGTGGGTTTTCTAATGACTTTACCTGTTCCAGGACGAAACGGAAGGGCGTGTCAAACTTTTACTGACTAAAACAAAGGGATGCGAAGCGTTCCAGGACCATGAGTGAGCCTTTCATAAGTCGACTCATGGCCCCAGTGAGCTTCGACCCTACTGAAGCCCTACAGTTTTGCTAACAACTCTTTTAGGCTCGTGTTGAACACTAGGCACCGTCGACGATTCGGACTCGGTCCGGACAGTAAGCTACCCATTGTTTCTTGTTTGTAAAACCACGGTCACCTAAGGCTGCGCTTGTCATCTTTTTGTCCTAGTCCCGTTTTATTTGGGGTCGGCGCAACACGTTTTTTTCTTTCATTCTGTCCTGTCACCCTGTTGGCAAGCTATCATTAACTCCCTTTTCGTTCATATCTCTTCTCACACAATCCATCCATCTTTTCTTTGCCTCTCCTCCTCTTTCTTTGTCTCTGTTCTAATAACAAACGCGATCACTATCTCCACACCTCACACCAGCTAAGAGGAATATACGTTAAAAACGCGGATTAATGAGCTGCGGCAGCGCATCCACTCGCACGAGACGAATCTGGCGCGCTATTGAATGATTGTGATTAATGTGGGCGCGTATCGCTCCCCGGCGGGTTGGCGAACGTACGGTAGAGTAAAGAAAATAGCAGCCATTTGTTTAGCTGTGGTACAGGGAAAATGTAAACAGGTAATTTTTGGACGATAGTTGTCGGTCGTTGCTAGATTTCTTTATCTTTGTCTATCTGTATCTTTTTTCTTTATGGTAGGAAAAAATCATGCATTGACATCCCCCGCCCTTGGGCGGAGCGGGAGATAGTGTCAGACTCTTACTGACTAAAAGACCCACCCCGTTCCTTCTAGCCTTCATACCAGGGCTCGAGCGCCCTTTCGGATAACCCTGGCCCCAGTAGGCTTCGACCCGGCTGGGTCCCTGCTGTTGCTGACAACTCCTTCAGGCGCGCGGGAACAGTGCGCGCCGTCGACGACTTAGGCTTGGTCATGTGCCTTACATTTAAATAAATAAGAAAACTGTTAAGATATACTTAAAATGCTTTTTTTATTGATTTAAACTAGTGCTTAACTGCGATCCCACCTGATGGTAAGCAGTGATACAATCTCTGATGATGAGGTGCACTAGTTTATTAAGAGCCTATTCATTCTAGCCTTGAAGACACCCAAATTATAATCAGACGAGAAGACCGCAGCAGGCAAATTATTCCAGTCCTTTGACGTGTTCGGTGTTCCAGTTTTGTTTATATTATGTTCTTGATGTAATTTAAAATATGCACCACATCTACGTAAAACGGCTGAATGCTCAACATAATGCTGTAGTCACACGCATAAAGGTAGCCATACACGCTAGGGTATACCTGATAGGTTTGCCAGTATAGTTATATCGGTCAGGTAAGCTTGTACGGAAACCTGCACAGTTGTGGAACATTACACGCTCCAGTTTACCTGCACAACTTACCTGTACAGGCAAACCTGTAAGATATACCCTAGCGTGTACGGCGGACATAATGAGACGAGTTCACAGCGCTGGTCTTCAGCGTGACCCGGTGACGGCGTGTCGACATAAAGTCGTCGAAACGAAAAGCAAAAAAAATGTAATAACAGATTTGAGTAGAATGAACAAAAAATAATTTAAGATAAAGTCAATAGTAATCATTTAACTTTCGAGAAGAGAGAGTTACAGTCTCCCTACTGCAAATATTACATTGAACCAGCATTCACTCTAAAATATATGGCTGCATATCAGTAATTAACACATACTGACCCCTAACCTTTTCCACCCAATTACTGGACTAAATCAATATCTAACGGTTCCGGGAATTTCAGGTTTCTGTGTTAATAAGTTCGTAACAAGGATGTGGCTATTTACGATCACTAATTTTAAAATGAACATGTTAAAAGACACGTCCTCATTACACACATCCATAGACCTATCTCAAAACTACTCCCTCACTCTTCAATCCTCTATAAGTTTATAATTTATGACTAGCTTTTGCCAGTGGCTTCGCCCGCGCGTGAATAAAATAAGGAACCGGAGTACCTGAGGTAAAATTAATTATGTGTTATTCCAGAACATGAGTTCGTCTGCCGAATTTCATTCAAATTGCTTCAGCAGTTTCAGCGTGAAGGAGTAATAAACATGTGTAAAATAAAGTCGAATTAGCTAATCTGTACACACACTCACAAACTTTAGTGTAGCAAATATTAGTGATTTCATGTTCTATTTTCTAAAAGAGAGGACATCTAAGATTTCTAGCCAAATTCCTTACTTATTTCAGTTTTTACGTACCTCGGTGTCTGTTCAAGTAAACGGTTCTCATAAACCATTTTAAATTTTCTCATTACTTCCACATCGGCACGGAACGTACTTCGAACAATATCAGAATATATCTTGTTTCCGTATTGAGAATCTGTGAGAAATTGCACTCATTTTTCTCGCAAATTGTAACTGAAGTAAAGGAAATGGATGAGCTTCCAGCTCGTCGGTAGTTTAAGACTTATCGAGCACAGTTAATTCTTTATAATATCGACGTCCCAGCCAGGCGTATTACTTTATGTAATTTATTTAAATACGACTTCTCTCAAAACGGTGAAGGAAAACATCGTGAGGAAACCGAAACGAACGAAAATGCAACACTGTCAACCACGACTACTGTCAAGAGTGAACGATTAAGGAGGGGGAGAATAAATAGCATGGATTCAGTTAAGGTAAGTAGATGCTTATTTTAAAACACGTTCAAGCACATATATTACAAATCAAAATACAATAATTTAATATTACAATCAAAACAATAAAAAAATTGAACATGTGATTTCTGATTTCTCAACTTGATTAAATTTTATGCTTCCTCACTTGATATTACTCTGTCACCTGAATACAACGTAATGTGGTGTACGGGACCCTCAGGGGCCTTTTTGTGGGGATCCGTGCCGAGTGGCAAGAACCCAACGTTGACGGCTGAATGGGAGCACGTCAATATAATTTAGAGAGACCTGCCTCTGATGGTGTCATGTATTTAGCGATAGCTACTGATTGCTTTGATATATGGGACTATGGGTGTTGTATTTTTGAATCATATCTGTTTACGATTTTTACGATATCTACTTTAGACCGAGGTACATGTGCATTTCTTTCAAATTGTTTCGTTATATACAGTCTTGGAATGGGAATGAAAAATAATTATGGTCAGGCTGGTGATGGCAATGCATTTATATTATTGTTTAGTTTTTTAAAAAGTCAAGACCAATTAATTTTGCCCCCCTAGCCAAGTTACGACCGTTTTATTTCGATACTCTTCCATCAAACGCCTCGAGGTAGCCACGCCTCCTATTTATTTGTTCTGACGTCATATCAACCCTCAGAAACGAGGAAATCGAAACGAAACGCTCTTATATTACAAATGGTTAAGTACTTATACCTTTGCAGTTTTATTAGATTTCTTATAGATATCTGCATAATTACTGGGCATCATTTTAAAGTTGATCATGCAAATGTTCAATATAATAATCATTGTAATTTTTAATCACTACAATATTGCATTTAATCAAATTTGACTTTAAAATGAGGACAAAACGACAGTAAAGAAAAGCAATTCAGTTAAAATGGCGTCTAGTCGCATTTTCATTGTCTGCATTTTGTCTTATCTTATTCTTTATCCCTAGTTTCATTCTGCGACGTGCTTAGAATATAATACAACAAGAAACCAACACTGTTTTTTATTGTAAACTTAGGGATGTTAAGTATAAAATGTTGACGAAATAAAAATATTGTGGTCTCTACAATATATTGAACTGTTGTTTCATACACTTCTTATTTAAATGTTTGTACCATCATGATATTTTTATTTTACTTTTTAGATATTTACTGTGTTGAATAGTTAGCACTGCTCTAACATACCTAGAAATATCGTAAAAATATATATTTTTTTTTAATTCAAAGAGTATTTAGTCTTATATTTTATCAGTTCTTTTCCTATATAGGTACCGTTAAATTTTGATCGTTTTAATCCCATTGAGGGTTTTTTTTTTTGTTTTTTTTCGATGGGAAAAATCATCTTATGACAACCCCCGCTCTTGGGCGGAGCGGGAGATAGTGTCAGACTCTTACTGACTAAAAAACCCATCCCGTTCCTTCAAGCCTTCATACCGGGGCTCGAGCGCCCTTTCGGATAACCCTGGCCCCAGTAGGCTTCGACCCGGCTGGGTCCCTGCTTTTGCTGACAACTCCTTGAGGCGCGCGGGAACAGCGCGCGCCGTCGACGACTTGAGCTTGGTCCGGACTGTTACCGGACGGCCGGACAGCGGGCTACCCATTGCCCACTGTCCGCAAGCCCGCGTCTACGGTGGCTGGAAATCGGGATCGGAATCCCGGCGGCGGCGGCGAGAGCGCCGTTGCCTGATGCGGTCGGCCTCCTCCTTAGCGAGCATTACTGCTTCGCAGAAGTCGGCGACCGCCTGCCACTCCTCCTCGCTCCGGACCATGGCCTCGACCAAGGCCCGGCGCGAGAGGTCTCCGCCGCCGATCACCCCCACGAGGGCACGGCGATGCTCCGTCCAAGCAGGGCACACCGCGATTGTGTGCTCCACCGTGTCCTCCGGGCGTTCCGCACAGTGGCGACACCCGGGCGTCTCTTCCGCTTTGATTCGGAACAGGAACCTCCCGAACTTGCCATTTCCAGTGAGGACCTATGTCATGCGGAAGGTAAGGACGCCGTGAGGTCTTTCCAGCCACGCCTCAAAGAGGGGACTTACCGCCATTATTGTGGCGTGCCCAGCACTGGGTTGCGATAGTCGTTGACGCCATTTCACCATGAGATCCCGCCGGAGCTCTGTCCGCCATGCCGTGACCTGTCGCGGCAGTGGACTTTCACCCCGGCGTTGCATCTCCACGCGCATATCGTGCATGTGTGCAAGGACTGTTGCCTCCAGATCCCACGGTGGTAGGCCAGCCAGAAGGCTCGCCGCTTCGCGGGAAATCGTGCGGTATCCCCGCACCATCCGAATTGCCATGACCCTCTGGCAGGCGTTCAGAATGGCCGCCGGTCGCTTTTGCAGCGACGGCGCCCACACTGGCGCCCCGTAGAGGGCCATGGACCGAACGATCCCCGCGTAGAGCCTCCGGCAGGAGGCGTCTGGACCCCCAAGGTTGGGCAGGAGCCGCTTGAGAGCGGCCCCAGTCCGGTTGAGTTTGGGAGCCAGACGTCGGAAATGCTCCACGAAATTCCACCGGCTGTCGAGGACGAGTCCCAGGTACTTCAGCGTCGACCCGACACCGATGTGAACTCCTCCTACCGTTAGTTGGGAACTCATTGGCGGCGCGTTCCGAGAGCGACGACCGTGAAAGCACATCGCCTCGGACTTGTGAAGCGCCACCTCGAGTCCCAACTCTTGGATCCTATCAACGACCATCGCAACCCCGCGTGTCGCTAGAGCGACCGCCGCCTGGTACGACTCTCCCTGCGCTAGAACCAGCGTGTCGTCTGCGTAGCAGACCACGCTGACCCCGTCAGGGAGGTCGCCCCGCAGCACGTAATCGTACCCGATGTTCCACAAGGGTGGCCCTAGTACCGACCCCTGCGGAACACCGCACGACATCTCCCGACGTTTCCAGTCTCCCTGGTGACCGGGGTAGACAATATACCTGTCCGACAGGTAGGCCTCGACTACTCGACAGAGGTGTTCGGGCACCCGGTGGTATCGGAGTGCCCTCCGGATCGTACTCCAGGGCAGGGAATTGAAAGCGTTGGTAATGTCCAAGGACACTGCCACGACACACCTACCCTGGATCCCATGGAGAGTCGATCCGGTACATGAAACACTATCCTATCGATTTGAAAAGATAAAATTGAAAAAATAAAGTATCTTTTTTTTTAAACTCGTATTAATTTACGCATGTACGAAATTAATTTCTTTAAGAAAACGTCAGCTGAGCGAGTCCAATGATCTGTAGGTAGTTTGTACGCAACGACGACTACTTTAAGAAGTTTTCGTTGCTTAGCTCAGCTTCATTGAGAAGTTTGATTTTTTCACAGCTCCAAGCGACCGCTAACCTGAGTATATGGTTTTAATTTCAACTCGATACCTTCTCGCGTTCCCGAGATAAAGGGTCTTGACAGATAGACAGACAGAAGGACGGACAATAAAGTGATCTTATAAGGGTTCCATTTTTTTTCTTTTGAGGAACGGTACCCTAAAAATAGAATCGGTTGAAATTAAAGCCACATACTCAGGCCTGCGGTCCTTTAAAGCTGTGAAAAAATCAAAGTTCTGAGTAATATGCGGCCGTTTATGTCGCAAAAAACGGACACTCTCAAGGGAATCAAAATTCATAGGGTAGATATTTACGTTAGAATCCTGGGCATGACGCAAGATCTCATTGCTCAACTAGAGGAAAAAATCATCTAAAAACTGTAAATTTATACTTAAGTCACACAAAAAAAAACTTTTTTCCACCTGCACTTGACTGTTTTTTTTTTTTTAATAAACTCGTACTTGATGGGTGAAGGCTTGAAAGAACGGGGTGGGTTTTTTAGTCAGTAAATGTCTGACACTATCTCCCGCTACGCCCAAGACCGCGGGTTGTCATTGGATGATTTTATATTCCAATCGAAAATAAAGGCCTTTGCCCAGCAGTGGCAACGGCTAGAAAAGAACAAAAAGAAAGAAAGAAATAAACTAGTGCTTGCTCGCGATCCCAACTAATGGTAAGCAGTGATGCAATTGTTGATGGTGAGGCGCACTAGTTTAAGCCTATATATATATTCACTCTAGCCTTGAAGAGACCTAACAATCGCACGACGATCGCTGCCATGGGTTACATTATAGGTCTCCAACCCGTTGGATTATCGAATCTTACCACAAGCTCCAACACTCCTCTAACATAGTTATTGGGGCCGGTGTTAGGGCGGCCACACACGCCTGATTGGAAACGCGACCCGCTTTTGTCGCGCAAATAGGCGTAATCTATTGATGTTAGGTTACTCATTAAGTGTGTAGCTCGCCTAAGGGTTGAAATATGATGCTATTTATATATTTTGGCGTTTTTGTGGTGTGTGACTGAATTTGGAATTTTAATAAGGTCAAATATTAATAGTATTGTTAAAGTTAATTTAGTGCTTAATAGATTGGATCAAGGTTAATGTTAATTTTTTTTATCGTTCTAAAATTTCTCCAAGAGATGTTAGCATGATTCACGAGGGTTATTGTGGCTGATGCCTGCTAGAGCTGCAGGATATTTGATTTGATTGGATGTTTCGGGTGGGTTTGAGTCGGTAAAAGTCCACCCAGAGTTCTCTATCTATCTATCCCCTCTTGATTTAGTCAAGAGGGAATAGATAAGTTTTAGGCAAGCGTGCTCCATCGTTGGCCACATCATCGCTTACCATCAGGTGATATAGTACTCAAACGCGAGCCTATTAATAATAATTAAAAAAAGATTTTCTTTATAACTAAGATTGACAATTTTTATAGAACATGTACAAAACATTGTCCAGCTAGTTAGAAAAATTTACATACATCAAGAAATAAGCAAAATTACTTAAACCAATATAAAGTACCTATACTAAAACCCGAGATTCAATTCCGACACATTTCAGACCATAGTTTAAACACGTGTATAAAATAGTATGCAAATTACTTCAGAATTACTCTCGACCCGTGGTGCAGAAAGTTGTGAAGTTTAAATAATGAACGTTGCGCTTATTATAAAATCTGTATGGAAGACGAAAGACAGTATTTTAGTTTCCATTGTGCCTAAAGACAGCATTCTAGTTTTCATTTCATTCCAAAATCCATTTTACCAAAAATTCAGTCACGTTTAATATTTGGACATCTTATTGATTTAGATACTTCAGAATGTTACAGTAAACGGAACTTTGGTCTCAAGAGCAAGACGCATCAGTAATAATAATGAAAAACCTAATTATAGAGTATTTTAACAAATACTTAGTATTTTTGACTTTTGGCTTAAGTTATTTCCTATATTGGGCTCAACCTCTTTCTCAATTAAAGTGACAGTATAAGCTTTTTATTATATGGTAAAAATGAAATGAAACATCTGTAAATTAGAAAGTTTTCGTTATATAATTTTATTCTTATTAATAAAAAAAAAACAAATATACATATCGACGCTTGAAAGGCAAAACTTACTAAGCGATATTGAGTAAACTTTACTAAAAATTTTAGTTACAAAAAAGTCGGATTTAGATACTATCACCACGATATTAATAATATATAAATCGGACTATGTTTTTAACTTTAAATCACTCAAAAATTCAAAATCATTTATTTCAAATAGACCATTTGCAGGCACTTTTGAATAGTTAAATGTCGGTCAGTCCAAGAAAAGTGAAGCTAAATTGCACGTTCCAATACGTAGGTCTCTATGGAGAAGAACGTGCAAGAAACTCCATGGACACTCTTTTTAAAATATATTATGAGTTACATAGATCTTGGTTACATATTTCTTGTCGCTTCTAATATGTGAGCACAATGTAGGTAGATACGTAATAATAATAAGTTATTATTCTTTTTATTAAATGTAATTAAAAATAGAAACCGAATTAAGCCACTGGCAGCCAAGAGATGACCAGTCTCAACCGATGGCACCCGTTCACGGGCATGACACGTGCATCAGCCCCACTCAGCTCAACCATTTTAAAGGGAACCGAATGACCCAATAACACGTGCCACCACCAGCAAGACATTTGGGTGAGCATGACAAACTCTCAACTGCCATGCTCGTAATGTCAAACAAGTTGTAACCTAATAAAGATGCTCCATGGTGCTCCACATTCAAAAAAACTTAAAAAAAAGTGCTTCTACATACAATGCTATTTAGTTTCCAATTAAAAAAGGTAATAAATTATTATAAACTCTATTGAAATAAACAAATAAATAAAAAATACATTTCGAAAGCAAAAAATACAAAAAGGGGAATAGTATCTCTTCCATTATTTAGAAATATATTTATATAAATATAAAAAATATTAATACTCTCCTGGAAACCTCAATGTCGCTTAGTAATGTTTGCTTTTCAAGTATCAATATATATTTCAATCGTCAAATCTCTTTATTCCTTATACCCTGTTCACTTCCGGACCCTAAACCGTACATACTCTCCTCCCTCCATCTTCAAGTTGAACGTATCTTTTCTAAGAACAGCGGGTATTCTCGTCTTCGCACAAGGAGACACTTCCATTTGCTGGAACAGCTGGTAAGCCATCACCTTGATCTCGCAGAGAGCAAATCTTGAACCTGAAATATAAACACTCAACATCAGTATGGTTTGTAAAAGTTCTGTACGGAAGAATTTACTTTAAAAGTTGAAAATATATATTTATGTTGTACACTGACAGCCCCAAATCTTTTTCCTTTCGTTCAGTCCATCCAAAGGTTGTCTGGTAGAAATTGCCTTGCGCAATAAGACCGCCTATTGTACACATAATCTTTTGTAAATGTTTATCCTGTGTTAAGCTAAGGTGTGCAATAAAGTTATAAATAAATAAATAATAAATATAACCGACTTCACTAAAAAGAACACTAAAACCATCAAAACAATTTTAATTTCGGAAGTCGGTGTTTCTCGATATTGTTTGTTCCTTACCGACTCCCGAAATTAAAATTATTTTGATTTTGATAGTTTTAGTGTTTTTTTAGTGAACTCGGTTATTTTTTTTTTTTGTAAGTTTTTTATTTCACACTTTTTAGTTGCACTTACAGTTAATTACCTCAAACCCTGCTAGGATACATTGTTTTATTATAAAGTTCCCGTGTCTACCTTCCGGCTCCATCATCATCATCAGATCAGGTCGATAGTACCTTATAACCACAGTGCATCTCATGAAAATTCTAATAAGCCCAAACACAGGTAGGATACATTGATTAATTAGGTACGAAGTTCCAGTGCCTATCTTCTAGCTTCATCATCATCATGGTCAGATCAGTTCGATAGTACCTTATAGTCAAAATGTATCTCATGACAATTCTAATAAGCCCAAACACGGCTAGGATACATTGATTAATTACGGAGCTCCGGTGCCTATCATCTGGCTCCATCACCAGGTGACGAACCACTCATTTATTTGTATTATCATAGTCGCATAACTATGTTCATTGTGATATCTGTGTGAGTATGAACTTCCGTTGGCCATTTCTGGTCTTCTTCACCAGTTCCACTTCATCAAATGTCATTTTTTGACTGTAAATGCTTAAGTCTTTGATGAAAATAACAAAAGAACTATATGATTGCCTATAATATTTGAGGAGTTCCCTTGATTTCGCCAAGATTCTATCATCAACTCCCAATTTGGTGACTGTGGGACCATTTAGGAAGTATACCCACCCTTTCCAACAAAAAAAGAATTTTTCAAATCGGTTAGCAAGCGATGAAGTTATGCGCGAACATACATTAAAAAAAAATACAAACATCCGAATTGAGAACCTCATCCTTTTTTAGAAGTCGGTTAAAAATATAAAGTTTTACTACAGATAAAACAGGTCTTAGGCATTAAGTCGGCCTTTGTACCTTTGTGTTACATGAAGTTTTAATAATGAACATTAGGTCTCCCTGTAAAGATAGTGTAAGTTTGATAAATAATAAATATATCATATTTATTTATTAAAACTTACTAGGTACTTACTACGGTATAGGTCAGTATTTGAAATTTTCGGTAAGTCCCCTCTTTGAGGCGTGGCTGGCAAGACCTCACGGCGTCCTTACCTTCCGCATGACTCAGGTACTCACTGGACATGGTTCGTTCGGGAGTTTCCTGCACTCGATTCATGCGGAAGTGACGCCCGGGTGTCGCCACTGTGCGGAACGCCCGGAGGACACGGTGGAGCACACAGTCGAGGTGTGCCCTGCTTGGAGGGCAGCAGTTGGTGAGCATCGCCGTGCCCTCGTGGGGGCGATAGGCGGCGGAGACCTCTCGCGGCGGGCCTTGGTTGAGGTCATGGTCCGGAGCGAGGAGGAGTGGCAGGCGGACGCCGACTTCTGCGAAGCAGTAATGCTCGCAAAGGAGGAGGCCGAACGCATCAGGCAACGGCGTTATCACCGCCGCCTGTGCTTGCGCCGGCTTTCGGCCAGTGAGCAATGGGTAGCTCACTATCCGGCCGTCCGGTAACTGTCTGGACCAAGCCCAAGTCGCCGACGACGCGCTCTGTATCTACGCGCCTCAAGGAGCTGTCAGCAACAGCAGGGACCCAGCTGGGTCGAAGCCTACTGGGGCCAGGGTTATCCGAAAGGGCGCTCGAGCCCCGGCATGAAGGCTAGAAGGAACGGGGTGGGTCTTTTAGTCAGTAAGAGTCTGACACTATCTCCCGCTCCGCCCAAGGGCGGGGGATGTCAATGCATGATATTTCCCACAATACAAAAAAAAAGTATTCGAAATTTTTGATTTAGTTTAGTGTCTTTTTTTGGAGGGAAATCATCACCATTATTTTTTTATACGTTTCATTTAAGTTTTTAATACTAGTTTGTTCATTGGATGCCAAATAAATACGTTTTCTTTATTTCTTTCTAATTTTCTGTCTTTGTTTCTTTCCTCCTTTCTTTCTTTCAAATCACTCCTTCCACTCTTGTAACTGAGGGTGTTCTTTAGTTGCCCTTTGCGTTTCCGGGTCACTATAACAAACCCACAGCCCTAAACTTAGGGTCTGGATTTTTTCTGTACCAAAATTCTCAGCAGTAGGTTGACTTCTGGAGTGCCCCAATTAAATATATTTCATGAGACTTCAAATAACTTATTAAAGGTAGGTTTAATATCTCTGCCTTACCCCTCGGGAAATACATATCGTGATGCTATGTAATAACTACGCTTGGCAAGATACGGTTGTCTGACATATTACTAGATCTAAAAACCAATTCCGAACCATAACGCCTCAGTACCTTCAATACACAAATATTGATATTCACAAAACATTGCTCATAATAAAATAGAAATAATTTTGAATTTGTAACATTAGACAGATCAAAATTTCCATATTATTTTGTACCAAAATCTTTGAGTACCTAATACCTATGTGTTAGGTTCACTTGAATATCTTATAAATGGCTAGAATATGAAATATTGTCTCCTTATCCCCCGAGGAGTGTTATACATATACATATTTAAAACCGTCTGAATCCAGAATGTTCTGTGCCAATTTTGTGTCAGAATTCAGAATAGTTCAATTTCTTTCAAGGTAATCTTCGCATTTGCTATGAATATTTATGGCTGGGTATGGCTTTGATGTGGCCACCTTGAAGGTAGGTGAAGGTTGTGGGGAACCAAATGCATAACTTAATGGTCATGCCTTAATCCGTAAAGGGTATGGTAGAGATACATATGTATATGGAATCAACTTGTTATGAGTACATTATTTAGCTAGAGTAGATCCAATTTCACTGATCTTTTAATGTTGTATGGCATTATTGTTTGTGAAACCAAATCTAATTTCACCTATATAATTATTTATGTATACGTTACCGGGATAAATCGACAATCTTCTCTATTTATTCCTATCATTTGCAAGGATTGATGAACAGGTGCAATAGTTTAATATGAGCATATTAACTCTAGCCTTGAAGACACCTAAATTACGATCGGATGAGAACACCGCAGCAGAAAAATTGTTCGAGCCCTTCGATGTACGAGGTATAAACGACGAGTATTAGTGAATCACGATTCAACAGTTGAATGGGATCGGGTGTTTGAAACAAAAAAACTATGAAGGTATATGGTGTATCAGTTGAATATATCCCAATACCCTGTAAGATCAATTTTGACTTGTAAGCAGTTAATGATACTGGATGAATTGTGTGTGATGCTCTCCCTCTTGGAGAGCAAATGAATGGATTGTGTGAGATATAATATGAAAGCAAAGGAGTTAGTGATAGCATAGACGGATGACAGGACAGAATGGAAGAAAAAATATGTTGAACTGACCCCAAATAACACAAGTCAAAGGCAGGAAGATGATGATGAAGCGGGCGATAGTTCTAGCAAAAGTATATTCTCATTTATAATGTTGGTAGGTAAGTGTGTGTAAGGTGAATAATGTGTTCCAATATTTACCGATACAGTTTCTAGGTCCAAGTCCAAAAGGGAGGTAGGTGAAGGGCTTAATATTGTGTTTGTTCTGCTCCGAAAACCGTTCAGGATCGAACTTGTAGGGGTCCGGGAAGAATTCAGGATTGTGGTGAAAAGCCCACGAGGGGATAACTGCTGCCTCTCCTTTACGAATCTAGAAAAAAGGTTTATAATTTGTTATAATAGATAGTCATTATCATATCAGAAATTGCCAGAAATTTCTTAGTGGTAGACAGAAACCGGAATTTTGGATCAGTCAAAATTTAGGAAACTCGCTTAGTATAACGTAAACTTTGAATTTTTTAACGTTTTTATCGAAAAGTACAGAATGTCTTGAAAAAGTTATGTTGTGGGACCTGTTATTCACTACATTGTATTTTGTTATGCGAACATAAATGTACTGAAAAGCTGATTCTACATTTCATTAAGTATAAGTAAGTCGTGGGAACTTTCACTCATTTAAATATTTCCCATTAATTGAAAGTCTTTTTGTATCAAATTATATATTAAAATTTCAATATATGTAAGTATTAACTTTCAAACTTACAATGTAGTCCTTATCTGCATTGGCATTGGATTTCCCTAAGTTGTAGTCTTTGGTACACAGCCTGTCCAGGCCGACAGCTGGAGGCCACAATCTTAAGACCTCTGAAAAATTAAATACAGGTTACTCATATTAACTGCTTTAAAACTGTCAATCTCGACAGCTGTGCAAGTGAAATCAACGAAATTGATAAAAAATAGAAACTACTTTTGACAATAACGTCCAGTCCTTACCTACTCAAAAAGAAGCAACAAGAAAGTCAAAGGTCCAAAATGTATGGATTAACATTTTTGGTGATTGAACTCCGTCTTTGATATGTTTAACAGAGTGTAAATTCCCATATAATATCTCTGTTGAAAAAGAACGACCCTCCGACCAGACAAGTATTGTGTCCAGTTGTAGTATATTTTTAAAGCACGCAGAGAACTCTAATGGTCGGGCCACGACAGCATCGCCATGCTTGAGGCGTTAATTCGCTACAAACGTCATTTCTAAGCGCTAACTAATTTTTATGTAACTTCGCTGCTGCTTGCAGCGCTACTTTGTGGCCTTGTAGATATTAGACATACATTTGTTTTTCACGCTTGACGCTGACGCTTGTAGCACAAGGCAAGTTTGCTTGGAGCGTCGCGTTTCGTGGCCCTTGGTTAATACTACAATGAAAAGGATTGTTCCTATATTGCGACATAGATGTCGCTAGATGTTAGTTCATCCGGGCCTCCTTTTCCTTGTATAGTAATAATTGTTTAATTGATAAAATAGGTATTTTTACAATAAAAATATTAGAAAAAAAACACTTATTTGCCTAAACTAGTGTTTAATAAGCAACTAGCACTTAAAGTTGAACATTTATGCTTTTAAATCGACATCAAAAATTTTCAGTTCCTCACCTGAAACCACCATGTCCAAATATTGCAAGTTTTGAATAGAATTGAAGTCAAATTTGCCACCGTGCTTGGCGTCATTGTCCCTGATCTCCTGCGCCAACCGCTCCTGGATGTCGGGGTTCACTGCCAGTTCATACAGCAGAAACGACATCGCTGTTGAAATTGTTTCGAAACCAGCAACGAAGAAAAGGAGGGCTTGGGCAGTTAAATCGATGTCGGACCATTCTGAGGATTTAAGGTTAATGATTTAAACACACATTTTTATAATTTATATAAATGTGTCCCTTTGCTGGGACTCGTTGAAGACTTTTTCGATGGAAGTTAACATATCTTTGTTGAGACCTATAACTGGTAAATCAAGTGTACTTTTTTTTTAATATAAATGTTTTTTTGATATTCTTTAACATCATTGGTAACTTTAGCTGGCCTATCTTAGTGAGATTGAGCCGGGTCGAAGTCTACTGGGGCCAGGGTTATCCGAAAGGGCGCTCGAGCCTCGGTATGAAGGCTAGAAGGAACGGGGTGGGTCTTTTAGTCAGTAAGAGTCTGACACTATCTCCCGCTCCGCCCAAGGCGGGGGATGTCAATGCATGATTTTTCCCACCATAAAAAAAAGTGTAGACTGTCGTACCAAGCAGTAAAGCGAGTGCTGGTAGAGTCACTGCAGTTGATGTTTCCCTTAATACACAGAATCTACATAATTCATACTGACCTCTATTATTGTTTGATTTTCCAACCTCAGATTCTTCAACTGTTGCAAATCCAGTGGTAGTTTGCTCTTCCGACTTCTCTTCATAAGTAAGTTTACCTGTATAAGATATAAAACATAATACAGAATAGAAGATCGAATGTGACGCCTTACAAGCAATAGTGTTCTCTAAAATATGATATTTGCTTTTTGGTATGCACTTACAACATCTTCCAAAAACCTGCATTTGTCTGAATGTGTTTAACAGCCTACATTATGTTCAAACGTCTACCAGCTTTTTTTTATTGGTATAAAATAGTGCATGACTATGAGCCCACCTGATCGTAAGCAGTGACATAATCGTTAATGATGAAGCACACTAGTTTATAAGCCCACACGTGAAAACCGCTGCATCGATGGACGAGTTATACTTTTTAATGGCGAGGCAAAACGCTTAGTCTGGACCGTAGAAGAGGCAACAACATAAGGTCCACCTTTACGTCACGCCATAAGTCGGGTTGTTGAATGGAAGAAAGATAATGGCGGAATTAAGTCCTTTAATTTCTGCGCACATCCAAAACACATCTTATAAAAAAAAATACGAAGTCGAGCTACTCCGGGTTTTGTAGATTGTTGTTAACCAAATTTGAATCACCAATTAGCCCCATTGCTTGCAGTTAAAACTATTTTAATTGAACTGATGACATCAACATTGATATGACCTTGGTTAAGTTTTTGTTATTCTATACCAGTTACAGTTGTATTCATTTTAGTAAAACCAAGTACTTACGTACCTACCAACATTTGTATTATCTATCATTAGGCTTAATTTGGCACGGAACTTCCTGTTTTGGTTAATTGTAATACCATGAAGGTTAGCTATATACTAAAAACTGATATTATTAATGGTTAATGGTTTTTCATTTGGAAATATAACTAATATACTTAGCATTGTCATTTAGGTTAAACAAGATTCCTCTGTGTTTTGGGGAACATGTTAAGCCATTGGTCCCGGTTATCTGTTGTAGATCTTTGATAGTCGTTACGAATTTGGTATCAGCAGCGAGCGGTGCGACTATGTATGTGCGGCGTCTCATGGCGTGCTATAAATATAATTTCATACTTTTGATCGCACCGCTCGTCCACCGCTTGCTACTTTTAACAGCGGCAAGGTCGTGAATGGGCCTTTACGGATAGTCAGCAGCCAGGAAATCAGAGACTACTCTTGCTAAGCGGTGTCATGTTACCCGCGTGGTTACTGGGTTGTGAAGGTCATGTAAGTTGTCACTATAAACGGTTGGACTGGAAGCCGATCCAAATATAGTTGCTAAAAGGCTAAACAGACTGATTGATATAGCATTGTGATTGAATCTTATTAAAACTAGCAAATTGTTCTTTATCATGACTCAAGAAGTCATGACGAACAAAACGTACTTTGAGTGATAGAGAGAGATTACAGTAGAGGGAAGATCTAGTACACAATTTTAAAATTACAAATGAATGAATTTTGCTTGCCAAGTTATTAAAAAGTACTTTAGGAGACCACAAAATTTGGTGAAGTCTATAACTACGAACGATTGCAAATCACGCTATACACACCCAGTTCTACATATTAAACAGGTGCTATACACCGTTAAATTTTAATCGTTTTAATCCCGTGGAGGGTCGATCCGGTACATGAAACACTATCGATTAGTAAAGATAAAATTAAAAAATAAAGTACATCTTTTTCAAAACTCGTATTAATTTACGCATGTACGAAATTAATTTCTTTAAGAAAAAGTCAGCTGAGCGAGTTCAATGACCTGTAGGTACTTTGTACGCAATGCGGACTATTAACTACAGGTCATTGAACACGCTCAGCTGACGTTTTCTTATAAAATATAACGTAGAAATAACTTTTTGATGAACTATCAATATAACAATCTAAACAAAACGTTAATAGTTTTTAAAGAAATCACGTCACATATATTATTATACCTTTCTTAGCTTCCATGAGAAGATGTATCATGTCAGGTCTATAGATGTTTTTCTTCTGTCGTTCATCCATAGTATTTAGTACTATGCTCAGGAAGAAGTCTGTCGTGGCTTCCGAAAACAATTTGACGTTGAATTTCTGAGAAAATATAAATATTGTTTTATAAAATTGTGTAAATCGGTCTGTCTGTCAAAATTCTTTATCTTAAGAATGCGTAAAACTATGCATTTGAAATTAAAACCATATACTCAAGTCGGCTTCTCCTTTAAGCTGTGAAAAAATCAAACTTTTATGTTAACGAAATAAAAAATATACGGTCGTTTATGTCTCAAACACCGTATAACTTTCGAAACTAACTCGACTTTCAGAAGGGAATCAAAATTCATAAAACAAGGTCTTTTAGCACAAGTATAGAAATAACTTTGAGTACAGTAAATTTGTTGCTACCCCATTTAAAAAAACTCTTCGCTTCTGTTCAGGGATTGAACTATTTACATAAGAGAGTTTTTACGTAACCCTCAGTGCGTCTGTCCGTCTCGTACTTGCCCAATTTTTAATGAAAAATTCAGACACAATATAAAAAATTTTAATGAAAATGAAATAAATTAGGATAAGGGCCAAAAAATTACAATTCTGAAACTGACCTTCATAATAGACGGAAAACAGGTATAACCAAAGATGATCAGGATTTCTTTGAAGCCAAAAGTAGCAGTTTCATAACCAACTTTGTAGAACTGATTGTTCCTGTCGTCGTGGGAATTGACCTTAAGGCCGAAGGCGCAAGAGGCGATGACGTCATTGGCGTAGCGTGCCATCAGGTCCTTGGAATCCACGTCTATGTAGTCAACTGTGGAATTAAAACCTTTTTTAAATACTGTTGTACTCCGTGTCCAATATCATCATCATCATCACTATCACTTCAGCTGAAAGACGTCCACTGCTAGAAAGACATGCTCTGTCCGTTTCGCATCCTTCGCATTCACGCGACTCTCTCCAGGTTTTTGGTCCACCTAGTGAGAGGCATTCCAATGCTGCATGTTTCCATGCGGCGTTGCCACTCTAGAAACATTCATCTCACTCCAGAATCTGTTCTACGAACAATGTGCCATGTCCATTGGTACTTATGTTTTGCGATTCTGTGGGCTATGTCGGCAACATTCGTGTTCCGTAAATGTTCCTACGTTCAAATCCGGTCTGATGCTGAGGGACATCATAAAATTGGAATGTGTATTGGTGTATACCGGCTCTTTTCCAATTAATTTTCGGGGAATTTCATTCTGAGAATTTTTTGCAATATTTTTAATAAATTTATATATAATTGTATATCCAAAATTCAGCTCAATCACATAAAGGAACACGCGTAGGTGCCTAACCAGCATAGCATACAAAAGAAATAATTTCTGACAACATCCAATTAAAACTCACAAGAAGAATAAATTAACGCGTAAACGTACCAAAACCACCAGAATAAAGTGCACACTATCATACCAAAAGATCTTTAGTTGTGATTGCATTCAACACTCTAACTAAAGTTGTTAATAAAAACAAGTTAGTGTAATCAAATTTAAAATGCACGACTAACTATTCTTAAGCTAAGAAAATAAACGACAATAGAAATAGCAATCGTGTTGGACCTCGCAATGTTAGAAAATAAATTTACTGCATGCCAAGCAATAAATAGGACAGCAGGCTAGGCCTGCATCTTTATAATATTGTTAGTTTACTGACCTCCAGATTCCTTAATCAGCTTCTGCAGAGAGCCTATCATCTGGTCGCTGACCTCCATCATGAAGGGCACCATGGCTCGCATCTTAGAGCTGGTGAACGCCGGGCTCAATGTGGAACGCATGTCTTTCCATTCTTGACCTGAACCAAAACATTACCATGTGAAAAATAAAACTGTACCGAAAATTTCAACAAGAACCTAATTTACTAGAACATTATTTTCCATTTTAACAAAGTTATACTACTTCACCTGTATTTCACAGGCCCTGTTTTAATCGGCGCAAATATAGCTCAAGCGGCTTACTATAATATTATTATTTTTTATTAAAAAAGTATTCAGTTTGTAATTTCGCCTTTTAAAAAAGTTTTCACTAACGTTTTGGGAACACATTTATTATACGTACAACTGAAGACTGGAATTCCTTGTCGGAGTCTTTAAGTAAAGAGTTAATAGGTTACTTCCAGGCAAGTTTGCTCCATCTTCGACCATTTCATCGTTAGCTATCAAGTAAGATAGTGCTCAGGTGCATGCCTATCAATAATAAAAACAGTTATTTGATTACGACACCACTGCAAACCGACTTTACAACTGACTGATTACTTCTATCCGAGGATTAGAAATGGCATTTTGGCGGCTTTTGTACAGAACTATTTTTCATATTTATTCTTCTAATAAATGTTATCATATTTTTGAATAAGTAATTGATTCTATACCTCTCAACGAGAATAAGTTTCTGCCGAACAGAGGCTCCACAGAGTCGTCTACTAGCATGCGGTGGTCCAAGAAGTGCTCGAAGTCCTTGATTGCAATTTTCTTCACCAGCTCTAGATCGCGGATAAACACCACACCCTTCAGGAATTCGTATCTGCCTACGAACCTAGAAAAATAAGTATTTGGTAAACAAAGTTGATAAAGCTAATGATAAATTGGATTATTGTGCAGTGATCAAAAAGTAGACCCCGTTGAGACAAGACCCCGGGTTTTATCAAAAAAATATAATAAATTGACTGTGCCTCATTCGGTCAAAGTGCACAGAAAAACCTGCCTATAATAACATATGTATGTAAGCGGTAAAATACTGCTTCAGCAATTATTATCTATGAGAACTACACGAGATTATTGCTCTTCTGTGAAGTTTTTCAGTGTGGGCTCTTGACTAGTGATTTATTACGAAGTTTTTCGGTTTATATTCCATTTAGATTTTGTAGTCAAAAATTGTAGTCATGGTCATGCATAAATTTTATTCATCATGCATAGTCATGCTTCTTGCCGAAGAAAGAGGTAACCTACTGCCAGCAGTGAGCTGTAAAGAAAAATACGATGAAGGCATTTCATACAAAAACTTAGAAGACATCCTTCTGAATTGACAAGAAAGTACAGAGCCAGCAACCACAAGAGAATGGAATTGCTTAGCAGTGGCAGTGATCATGAACACTTATATACTTACTTACACCTTCCTTCAATCCTTTCCAATTGCAATTAGCAAGGATACCTAACTGCAAATAGTTATTTAATTTTAATAAGGTATTAAATAAAATTAAATAACTATTATTAATTTACATGTGAAAAAATAAAAGAGTAGAAGACGGACGCCAAATTATAGTCTCACTGTCAGTTTGAAGACCTAAATCATCTTTACCATTGTAAAAGTAACAACATACCTCTCTTCTGGAAAACTATGATACATATCGTTCATCGCATCAGCGATATGTTTCTTCCGCATCAGCTCATTTAGCAGGTTGCCTACCGGTGGGACTACCGGGAAGTGCTTCACGCCGTAGCGGCTGAACTTCGTGTAGGCCTGGCGCATGTACAGCACCAAGGCTGCTATGATCACGACGAGCCATATTAGGGTTATCATTTTCTGGATAGAAAGAAAAAAAAAGAGACAGTATAAGTTTAGATAAACTTATATTATTAAACTAGATGCAATAAATAGAATAATCTAGAATAGAATGAAATAAAAAGGGATAGAATGGAATGAAATGGAATAAAATACAGTATGTACAATGGAATAGAATAAACATACATCCAATTAGTAACATAACTTTTACACAACCTAAATCTTTGGGTAAAATGGTGGGCTTTATCACTGACAGAGTTCGCCGTTCAGGTGATTTGTATGTCTGGTAGTGAACGTCTTTGGATGATTTTTGATAGGTAGACTGACTTTGATTAATTGCATAATCTCAAAAGGTATGGTAGGTGTAGTAAGTGACTCTAATTACCTACTGCATAATATATTATTTGACTTTCCCAACAAAACCGGAATAATTATAAAGATCATGATGACCAATCATATCGTTAGTTTTATTTGATAACAAATCAATATTTATAGCATTCAAAGACATCATAATCGAGATAAGGTATATCATATCTTATCTTTATTTACATACACAATATGCAAATTCATTAAGCAAATTGAAAAGCCAACCATTTGACCAACTCGATATCCGCGCCGGTCTGATTTAAGAAGCAAATAGATTTGAAATACGACAAAAGTTAAAATTGAATCGAAAAGTTTAATAAAGTCGATCTCCTGCCGTTCCTATCAGGATGTTACCTTTGATGTAAGAATTGTAGTAGTTGCGAAGAATTATCGACCAAATACACATATTTATCAGTAAACTGGGCTCATAATTTACCAAAAAAACACTAAAACTTAAATAAATAAACACAACATATGACTCACTGGCTAATACACGAGTGAATTCGTCCAACCACTCCCACGGAATGCCAAAACTGTTGGTATAGAAATATTATCTAGTTGTATTAAAGTAGATATAGGTACGTAACAACAGGTTTTTTGTTGTGTTATTATAACGACAGATAAATACAAGGTATGATATTACGTATAATCTTTGTTTTGTTGATACGCCTATAGATGTGTGCTAAGTACACACACACACATATATAACTGTATGATGAACACATCTATAGCTATTGAAGACAGACATAATGTTCAGAGATGGTAGATACAATTATAGAGTTATTTTTTGCAACGATACTAATTTTCAGTTATAAATATTCAATGAATTGCAGGAAAAAGGGATTCCCAAGGCAAAAATGCAGTAGAAGAACTCGGTAGAAGGAGTTTGGGTATAGCAGCGATGGGACCTGAACCCATTGTGCTACATATGAGAGATCCACACTATAAACTGTGGGATGAACATGATGAGTGTAATCAGGCCAAAGAGGCACTTTCTTCCACTGATAATTGCATCACGAAACGGTCCCAACTCCACAAATTCCAGCCATGTCCTTTTGTAGTGTGTGGTAACAAATGATAAAGATGAAATGGATAACCATTAAAAAACAAGTTTTACGAGTGTGTGTTTGCTTTGAAAGGTTAAACAAGACAAGATCAATTCGCGTATGTGCTTCAATTTGTTTAATATACATATTTTTATATATAAGTGTGCTGTTTACGCCTGAAGGTGTTAATCTCCTTAGTCATCTCTAGTGTGAGTGCAAAGTACAAACGGAAAAACTGACAACTAATTTTTATTTAATTATATAAACTAGTGCTCAATTACGATCCCACCTGATGGTAAGCAGTGATGTTATCATTGATCATGAGCTGCATTAGCTTGTTCAGAGCCTATTTAGTCTAGCCTTGACGATAATCAGACCGAAAGACCTGAGTAAGCAAATTATTTCTGACTATTGATGTACGCGATGTAAACAACAAGACGAAATGTTTAGAACCGGATCGTAGAGGTGTTAACAATGTAAGGTTGGATACTCGCCGTACATGGGGTTGTCCGATGGTAGAAAGGTGATGGCAGAATCAAGTCATGTAGTTCCCGCGCACACTCTCCAAAATGCATCCTGTAAAATACCGATAATCTGGCTACCCTACACTTGTGCTCCAGGCTTTGTAAATTGGACTTAACCAAATCTAGATCTACCAATTAGCCTCTTCGCACATCTTTTCAATAAATACAAAGCTGCTAGATAGCATTTTGCAGCACCAGCCATATGTAGCTGCAGTATTCCACACAGGCCCGATACCTGTGCTATAATGGAATATGTATTAGGACTCTAGGTACTTCTGACTGATGTTTTGTTAAAGAATGTAATCGTACGCATTTTTCCGTGGTTCATTATTCACCTTGAAGGTTAGTTGCAGATCATAAACATTAATGTTGACGTAACACATTTAAAACGCCTGCTATTAAATTAAAGGCAATAATTTTACAACAAGCTATTGGCAAACAGGGAGGTAAAAATAATAATTATTTTAAAGAACATATCTTCCTGTCCTTGTCTCGTATTATTTGGGATCAGCGCAATACCTTTTGCAATCCATCCACCCTTTCGTTGGCCTCCATCTTCCTCTCCATCCACATGTCATTGTAAACTGATATTTTTTTTAGTAATATGCGTTTCACCACTCTCCTTTACATGACTATACCAAGGCAAACGATTTCCCTTCAACTTTTCAGTCACTAGCCCCTCTTTTAAACTTCCTCTAGTGTACTCATTTCTTACTTTATCTACAATTCTCGACAGACGACACATCCATCTCAACATTCTCATCCACTACGTGCAGTATTTTTCACTGCCCAACATTCTGATTCATACAGTTTATCAGATCAAATTATTATGGACAAAGTTTTGTTTAATTTTGGATCATGATTATTCTTAGGTTTACCTACATTAAAATCCAGTCTAGACAGATTTATATTAAATAAAGTAATATTGTTAAATAAATAATTGCCTAGTTAGAAGCTAATTAGAGCTTTCCCCAGTTTCAATTATACTCTCTGAGATTATAAATATATTTCATCTAGCTGTAGGTTACTTGCTAATGTAGGTAAATTACCACAAATTACCTTTCTCGTTCTATCTTGCCGTTTTGGCACAACAAATAGTTTTTGACGATGAGTACCTTCTACTCAGAGTTCGCCCAGTTACTGAATTTTAGAGGTTAACTACGCAGCCACTGCAATTGGTTAAACTCGAAGTTGGTCCCAAAAATGTGTAACAAAGGCTTGTCACATTATTATTTTTGTAGATTAGAATAAACTGTTTGTACCTATAGCAAAATATTTTTACAAAAACCTAAAATACATGGGTAGGTACAATTGCGGTCTTATTGCTGATAGCAAGATCTACCAGACTGATAACCTTAGAATGGACTATGAGAATTAGCTGTACCAATGTTTACAAAAACAAACGCTTGAAGACGTCACTATACACAACTGTCTAACAAAATATCAACATCATCTTCTTGCCCTTAACGCGCATCAAGTTTTATTCTTCCATTCTGTCATGTGGGTGACATGCTCACTAACTCTTTTTTCTTTCATATCACTGTTCACATAATCCATTCATCTTTTCTTTGGCCTGCCTCTCCCTCTTCATCCATCCACTTGTGCTGTAACTCTTTTAGTAACATACCTTTCATCTCTCTTCCTTATTTACTTCAAAATTAAACATTTGGAAATGTGAGAAAACTCCAATTAGTTGCTTTTTTATCTCTTTTTTTTTACCACTCAAAGCTTCTACCCTGCTTCCGTAAGCCAATCCCTTCATTACACAGTCCTGTCTCCGCGTTCATTACACGATGAACATCATCCATTGCGCGATTGGCTCTGGATTAAAAGATAGAAAAGGTGAAAAATTACGGGACGCACCGGCGGAGATTACAAGCTGGATTACCTCCGCGTCATTTATCAACTTCATCTCGGTGCTCTGAGTTAGGTAGGGCGGTGGTACGGAAAAATGGAGAAGCGATTGTTAAAAAAGCAATTTAGTTTTTTATGCAACTAAGCTTTGAATCCCTTAAGACAACCGCATGTCACAGATCAACGAGAGTCTACCATCAGGTTCACTAAGGAGGTGGCACGAAGAGCTTTAATGCATTATTTTGTAGTTTAGTTCCTATGTGTCGAAATAGATGTCGCTACAGATCAAGTGTAGTACTAGTCACCAGGGGCCTAACCATGACGTGCTTAAATGACAGTCATTCGAGCGAGAAAGAGGGATGGAGCTATTCACTTTATATAGCTCCATCTCTTTAACAGTTCAGTATAGATTGTAAATAATGGAAAGTGTTATGAACTCGTGGTAGCCCTCTTGTTAATACAGAAATTGATGATTCGATAATTCTGGCAGTGATGGTGATTTGCTACGGAAGCAGAGTACAGAATATAATTTTCTAACTGCGTGGGCAATGGTTGTTTATTAAACCATAGTAAACACTTTAAAGGCAAGCACTTTAGTAAAAAAGGGAACAACATTTCTTAGCAATGTGTTTAGGAACATTGTTGCTAGTTCTAAAACTACAGGACTTTGACTTGACAGTAATACAACCAATTTAAAAAAATTAGTATTATTCTTATTATGAGCATGTGTCCTTCTGCAAAGTAGGAGACCTTTGCAGAAGGACACAGCAGGCAGACACATGTCCTCAGCCATTTTAGCACATCTTAAAAAAAAAAACACTAGAAAAATCAAAAGATTTATGTTTCGTGAAACAATTCATTATTTTCACTTTATACGTTATTTTCATTCATAAACGATAAAAATAGAACGATATCTTTCGAAAATGTTCTCCTTTTTACATTACCGCTTATAACTTGTGCTCCGCCCAAGGCCTCCCAGTGACAGTGACGCTGGGCGGGCCAACATCCCGATAACTAATACTTGCCCTGGAATATTTGACATCAAGAAAAACTATCCTAATTCAATTTCTGTTCCATTTATTTTGTACCTACTTTTCTTACTTACTATTTATACGTTACGTTTGTAAGGAAAACAATTCGGGAAAACGTTATTTTTCTAATATAAACTTTTAGGAAGAAGATTATACTCTAAATATTAAATTCAATCTAAATAATTTCTTGAAATTTTGAAATACCTTATTATAATAGGAACAATTTATATTACTTACATACATCATTCATTATTAATAATTTTAATATTAATGTTATTTCTGTCTAAGTATATTATTATGTTTTTTAAGGTTGAGCGTCTTTAAAATTTCACTCACTGGATGTCAACTGCTGAACATACCCAAAGAGTAGTGCAGCGTCAGTTGGTCCTGTGTTTTTTGCATTTCCGTTGTGTTTCTTGTGGGACGCTTTATCTTTCAGTATTCGGTTGAAAATCCAAAGGTGTAGCTCCTAGCATTGTTCATCGTCCACGAAGATCCGTTCTGCGTGCTAAATGCCCCATCTACTGCCGGCGATTCAACTTGGCAATTATTTAGGCTATGACGTACTTAGTCATGATTGACGAGGCCTGCCAGGGCATTTTTAAGGTCGATCACGGGAATTCCTTTCGAAAGGCTACCCATGACTCCCATACGGTTTTGCTGATATCTCTTTGGGGCATGCGTAAAACGCTACACGCCATCAACGACTTGGGCTCGATCCGGATGTTTACCGAACGGCTGAAAGGCAAGCTACCCTTTGCTCGTCTGCAAAGGGTATTCGGGGCTGGGGTACCGGTGGATGAGGCGTGGGGGTGGGTCGATCCTTCACGCAACCGTTTCCTTCGCGAGCATTGCTGCTTCGCACAAGTAGGCGGACGTTGCCCGTTCTCCCTTGCTCCGGACCATGGCTTGTATCAGAACACGGTGCGAGAGGCTCCTGTCACTGGATGGCTGTCAGGGCTGCAAGATTTCCCAACAGTAAAAGTCTCACACCAACTCGCTCTATCCTTAGTGCAAGTAGTTATTCGATGATTACCTACAAGTCCAAGTTTAGCTCACAATATAATAATTTAGTTCTTGTTAATTGTTTTGATGTATTTCCTTCATATGTGGGATCTGCTTAGACCCCGCCCGCGACGTTAAAGGTTAAGTACTAATTTATATCAATAAAAAATCAAAATCAAATTAGACGGCTTAATCATAACAAACAAAACGCAACGACGTGACAAGTATCGACCTCTTTTGACGATAATAGAAGAACTTCAAACTCATAATTCTAAAATTTGCATTACTAGCAGTCGCTAAACCAGTTATGGTTAAGTATAGCTTTATAATCTAGTGTTGCGTATTTATTTAATATGACTCTGTATCTTAGTGAGTTAAATTATAATTCAGAGTTCATTAAGTTTTGAGCAATACTCTGCAAAGTATGAAAATAACAAGGTCCTCAGATTATGACGAGCACTCACTCGTTACTGTCACTTTTAATTGCTACGGATAGATGTCGCTGTCGTAACGTTCGCAGAAAAGATATCGGTTTACTTTGTATATTTTTTTGGTGTTGGCAATTTTAGTTCAACGTTTCCTCGTATTAAGTATAAAAAGTTTTCATTGGTCAAGTTTTTTTAGTTTTTGGTTCGTGTATCGCTCAATTGGACTTTCTCATACTATTAATAGATAGAGTACTAAGAAATTTTTTTTTTTTTTAATAGAGTAACCATGGAGTTTCATCCCGGTTTTTCTCCATAGGAAACGACCAATTGGAATCGTGCACTAGTTTCAGAATTTCTATAAATGGTTTTTGAGTTTGAGTATATTCTGAGAAGTCAGAGTCTTAATGCCGAATTCCTGATACCTATAAAAGATTTTAAATGTAAACGGTAGATGAAGCACTACCATCCCCTCTCTAGAACTCAAGCCTAAAAGTATGATGTTATACTGCAATAATAAATGATCAGCACGGTGATTAATGATCAACTAATGTTGAAGGAAGCGATAAACAAGCTCGATTTAGTGCTAATAATGTTTCCCTCAGTTTACACGATGTGGGTCATTTATTATCCGAAAGAAATGGTTTCTGAATGTGCTGGAAATTGTTAACAACTGTTGTAACATGTAATCAGCATTTTCGAGTTTCTTTGAAGAGTTCTTTAAATTCCTCAATTTAAGGGACTTCAAAGAAACTCTAAAATGCTGGTTACTGGTCCATTGTGTATTAATAATAATAATTCTCTATTTTCAGGCAACTAAGGCCTATAGACAAGATACATAGAATAATCTTAAATATTATGAACTAATACATACTTTGCACATTTGGGCACATTGCTCGTAGAACGGATGGCCGATGGGGCCGAAAAGTTCTAGAGTGGCAACCGCGCACCGGAAGGCGCAGTGTTGGAAAGTCTCCCTGATGGCGGACCGACGACGTGGTGAGAGTCGCGGGAATGCGGTGAATGCGAAACGCACAGAATCGGTCGCTGTGGCAACGCTTGGGAGAGGCCCTTGTCCAGCATTGGACGTCTTTCGGCTGAAATGATGATGATGATAATGAATACAAACTTAGCATATAACAACTAATCCATTTATTTTCACAAACTATTGCACACGAAGTGACGGCATCGTGTTTCGCTGTGAGGTTAGTATCCTTCCACAGAATCGTCGATACATGACACCCATCTGCCAAAACTCTTCTTTGAGGAAGATTTCCAAGTGATGAGTCGACACTCGAAACATAAACGACTTAATAGTGTTATGGCGCGCCTCCAACCAAAAAAAAACTGCCCGACTCTCAAAGTTCAGTTTGTCTTTAGGCGTACTTACTCCACGATCTTCTCGACCTTTGTGGTATCATGTAGCTTTAACACATATAGCTGTTAGGTAATGCTGGACGCAGCAGCATGTTGGATCCTGCCAGCGATTATGAACAAAGAGAAAGAGCGATACGTAAATTGAACCTTGTAGCTAATTAGAGTAACTAAATAACTTTGCGCCGTTGATTTGCTCTGTAGAGAGGAGCAGGCGTTAGTGATAATCCGAAGACAAGCTCTAACGTCGATCAGTGGTAACCTAGTGGTAATGGCCCCGATTTACAAGGTGTAGGCCACGGGTTCAAACCCAGCGAAGTGCATAACACTGTGTAATTTATTTCTGTATCAATCGCTCTCAAAACAGTGAAGAAAAACAACGAGAAGAAACCGGCTGAAATGTTTGAAATCAGAATTATCAAATATTATGAATACATTTTCTGCAAAACTATTGTTGCTGTCTGTACGTGAATGTTACAAAAACAAGTAAAACTAACGACGTCCTCGATAATACTCAACATCGATATGAGTTGAATCGCGATTCTTGTCGCACTGAAATCAGCATCATATTCAAAACATCTACACTACATCTAGGTTTTGGAAAAACGTAATAGGAGTTTCATTTATGGAGCAAAAGTTGTAGAATCTCATAAAAATCAGTTTAATTATACCACTTCATTTTGAAATTTTGTCAGTAGATTTATGCTCGAAAAACAAGTAAGGGTATTTATTTTTATTTTTAAACGTCAGCTGAGCGAGTACAATGACCTGTAGGCAGTTTGTACGCAATGCCGACTACTACCTACAGGTCATTGGACGCGGTCAGCTGACGTTTTCTTAAAGAAATTAATTTCGAACATGCGTAAATTAATACGAGTTTTGAAAAAAAGGTACTTTATTTTTTAATTTTATCTTTACAAATCCATAGTGTTTTATGTACCGGATCGACCCTCCACGGGATTAAAACGATCAAAATTTAGCGGTGTATAATGACTTCTCTCGCTCTAGGGTAGAGCAGAAGAGCGTATCAGACTGTTACTAACTAAAACCATACGTATGTTCAAAACAACAGTAAAAGTCTAAAGAGTTGCCCTTTGCCTTTTAGAACCACGGGCAAGCTTTTCAAAAGTCGACCGATTATCCTTCGGCCTCAAAGAGATGTCAGCAAAACCGTTTGCTGACATCTCTTTAAGACGTGCGTGGATCACTACTTGCCACCGACTATATTTATATCACCGACTATATGTTTGGAATAACTAAAGAAAAGAAAAAATAATAAGCAGAATTAGAAATATTAAAATTGTTATACTAAAATCCTCGGAAGTTCGGTCGGCCTACAAGGTGGCCCGATGACCTGGTGAAGATTGCGGGAATCCGATGAATGCAAGACGCACAGGATCGTGCATTGACGCTTGGGAGAGGCCTATGTCCAACAGTGGACGTCTATCGGCTGAAATGATGATATTAAAATAAAATTTATAACTGTAAGAAAATTTGTCCAGAGTTGTATCAGCTGCATCGTCCTTAAGTCCTTTGTGAACAACATTAAGATCGTAGTGTACTTTAACCAGATTAGAATATCCTGAAGATATTTGCTGAAAGTCGTACAAGCTTGCGCCTTCAACTCAACATACTGAAAGAACTATTTGAGTATTTTTTCCTTTTCTGTCGAATCCATATAAAGACCAGTGATGAGACCATTATCACCATCAACTATTGCATCACTACTTACCATCAGGTGGAATCGCAGTCAAGTACTAGTATATATCAAATAAAAAAAAACAATCAATTAATTTTAAGCTCCTATTGTATACTAATCGCACGACGAAGTCACGGTAGACCACGAAGGAGATGGCGGGATGACTTAGATGTCTTCCTTAGGAATTGGTTTTTCCTTTGTTACCGACTTAGAGACACATCTTGTCTCTAAGTCGGGAACAATGGAAGAAATGAAGGGAAGCCTTTACCCAGCTGTGGGTATAGGCCAGATATAATAATAATATAAAAAAGTGTATTTTTATAGTGTACAATAAAAAGTCAATCAATACACTGATGATGAACACTGACATGGTTTATATATCTACAGCCGCGCATTGTTATAAAATTCATTTCAAAAAGATCACAAGAGACTTCAACGTAGATCCCTTAATATAATTTTATTACCATAGAAAAGTTAGAAGGGAAAATAAATCAATTTTATTTATTATTCTTATGCTTTACCTTTCGAAGATTATAGACATTTTTTTCATATGTTTAAGGCAACTAATCTTCTGAAAAAGTTTCGACATAACGCCTAATAAGCACCAGTACATACTTACATAAGTATACACATTTTTGTATCTCTTGTTTTAAAGTTCAGCGCCTGCCATCCATGTAAGCGGTTTACATGCAAATTATGTTAAGCCTGGGAGCTTGTTATCTATAACAAGATGGATATTTTCAATGTAGGCTCAACTTTATACCTCTTAAATATGTCAATTTTTATGACGTATGTGGCTTATATGGTACTGTGTTTTTCTATAGAAATACCTATCAATAAGACGTACATCTACGAGTATATCATAACGCCATCAAAAACATAACTTGTAGAAAAACCAAGGCTCGCAACTCAATTCTTCTACCGTAAAAAGTTGTGAGGTAATAAATCAGTCCAAGTCAGTTAATTTATTCAGTCCATACCTAAGGGACCTTGATGACCTAGATTGACTAGGAAATTGGACTAAACAATGTAATTTAATATAATATCTACGTATTACTTGTGATATACATGCGAAGTTATAGGGCATCGAAAATGGCCTGAAATATTTCGAGAAAAAAAATGTTACGGCCGTGTGACTTTTTTGCTTGCCTTGGTGTGGACAATGCCGTGCCCCCTAATATTTTGACAAATCATTGTCAACATTACCCATTGCGATATAATATTGTGGTTACCATGCGGATGATCTAATTAGTTATCGAATAAATAAATAGTAAAGAAAATAATTATAACAAATAAAATACATATGTTCTAATTGACCTAATGATAACATACGCGCGTCATCGCAGTTGATCTTTAGTTCAAACTATAATAAAAATAATACGATCTTCTCTCAAGAGTGAAGTGCCTATTGATTGTGTGTGATAGGAGACACCCACCATGATATGTTAAAATATCAGGCTTGCAAGCGACGGCGAGACCTCTAGCGCTGGGCCTTGGTTGAGGCCATGGTGTGGAGCGAGGAGGAGTGGCAGGCGGTCGCTGACTTCTGCGAAGCATTAAACGGCGTTCTCGCCGCCGCCGGGATTCTGATCCCGATTTCCGGCCACCGTAGGCGCAGGCTTGCGGACAGTAAGCAATGGGTAGCTCGCTGTCCGGCCGTCCCGTAACTATTCGGACCAAGCCCAAGTCGTCGACGGCGCGCACTGTTCCCGCGTGCGAGTTGTCAGCAACAGTAGGGACCCAGCCGGACCGAAGCCTACTAGGGCCAGGGTTATCCGAAATGGAACTCGAACTTTGCTATGAAGGCTAGAAGGAACAGGATGGGTCGTTTAGTCAGTAAGAGTCTGACACTATCTCCCGCTCTGCTCAAGAGTGGGGGTTGTCATTGGATGATTTTTCCATCCATAAAAAAGGCTTGCAAGCGAGAAAGAGGGCGTATAGCTCCATACACGTCCTGTATAGCTCTATTGCTTTCACAATTTAGTTAATATCGTCAAATCGACCTCAAAGTGAGGCCTCAGTTTTCACTCTACTAGGCTAAAGCTATATAACTGGCAGATAAAAGCTGCAGTGAATGGGTCATCATCACTACACGAATGCACGAAGAAAGCGGTCATCAGAGAGGAGTGGCGGCGTGTTGTGAAGCTTGCTACCAACACCTGAAGTGATGACCACGACCACTCTGTCAAGAGTGATACCGACAGAGAAGCAGAAGACTAAAGCTGTATTAATACCGGATTGATGAAGTACGAACAGTTATAACCAGTTTTTTTTTTCGGTGGTTTTTTTTTTTTTTTTCATGGGAAAAATCATCTTATGACAACCCCCGTTCTTGGGCGGAGCGGGAGATAGTGTCAGACTCTTACTGACTAAAAAACCCATCCCGTTCCTTCAAGCCCTCATACCGGGGCTCGAGCGCCCTTTCGGATAACCCTGGCCCCAGTAGGCTTCGACAGTGGTAAGTCATCGTATAACTTTTCACGCTCTGGATAGACCGAGAAGAATTGTTTGGCTGACTAAAACCCACCTTTGTTCCTTCAGTTGCTTGAAGTTCCTACAGTGACTCTTCTGGACAATCGATTTTCACAACAAAAATACACGTAGTAAACACGAAATTGTCTTACCCAAATGGAGACTAGCTAAGACTAGCAAGTCATTCTTAGTTAACAGCATTCGCTTTTATAATAAGCTGCCAAAGGCGGTAACAGAACTTAGTGAGGGAAAATTCAAAAGTCATATCAAGCGTGTCCTAACCGAAAAAGCATATTACAAGGTTAAAGACTATGTCGAGGACACGCTTGTTTGGCAATGACTACCTCTGCACATGTGGCCCCCTGGTAAATCATCAATATTTTGTCTATTAACTGCTCCACCTTTGTTTTAATAATTATATATACATTTTTTTTTTTCTCTGACACATTGCTTTTGCAATATTTTTATTTTTATTTCAACTGTCATAAATTTGTTAGTAATTTATTTTGTTAATATTTTATTGATAGTTGTAATTATTATATTATTCCTGTTTTTTTTTATATATATATATAGCCTCTTTTTGTATTGTAAATGTGAGAACACTGTATACTCCACGAACTCTTAGACTACTTCCTATTACGACTTACTTTGTTTTTTACTGAGAAAATTTTGATTGTGCTTTTGTGTACAATATTTGACTGGTCTACACTGTTCTTACATAACATTTATCAATATTGTAAAACAACCACTTTTTTAAAAGAGTAACCATGGAGTTTCTTGCCGGTTCTTCTCCATAGGAAACGACCAATTTGGAACCGTGCACTAACTTCTGACGTTTTATAAGTGCCCATGTAGGCCTATGTGAAATAAAAATATTTTTGACTTTGACTTTGACTTTGAATCCCACAGCCCTTTTTTTATAGTGGGAAAAAGTCATCTAATGACATCCCTCGCTCTTGGGCGGAGCGGGAGATACTGACTACCCACCCCGTTACTTCTAGCCTTCAAACCTTTTTTTTTATGGTGTGAAAAAATCATCCAATGACAACTCTCTTGGGCGGAGCGCGAGATAGTGTCAGACTCTTACTGACTAAAAGACCCACCCCGTTCCTTTTAGCCTTCATACCGGGGCTCAAGCGCCGTTTCGGTTAACCCTGGCCCCAGAAGGCTTCAACCCAGCTGGGTTCCTGCTGTTGCTGACAACTCCTTGAGGCACGCGGGAACAGTGCGCGCCGTCGACGACTTGGGCTTGGTCCGGACAGTTACCGGACGGCCGGACAGCGAGCAAGCCGTACATCCCGCAGCCCTGGCAAGCACCCGCGCTAGCAGACATTGTCACTAACACTGACGTCTCTTTAAAGAGTCATAACAATCAAAAAGTTAACAGGACAAGATCCAGAGACAAAAGTTGAATCAGTATTACTTGAATATACAGGGTTAATTGTAAAACACTGGCAACCTCTCAGAACTATGTTGTTAACGTCATAAACAACAACTTTTGTTCCGTGACCTTTAAAAATGTTTCATATTTCAGTTCATCAGATTTTGATACATTTTTTTTTTTAAATTAAACATTCTAAATATTACGCAGTTTATGCAAGGCAAACGATAGTACAACAGCGGAGGGGAGCGGGATTCACAAGGCGGGGTGCTTGATGTGCTTGCCTCATGACATAGAGACCGTTGATAGGTACAGCAAAATACAGAATTGAAATGTGTGTAGATACTACAAAAAAATCTTGAAAGTTTGTTTTTGGTTAATGTAATAGAACAAAAGTTGTTTATAATGTTAGTAATATACATGGTTTTTTTGTTAGAAAAAGTTATTTAGTTAGCCCAATTCATTAAACCCCAAGCGAACGGCGACGCTCGCGCATCTATTGTCTTACTATTGTGTCTCAAATTGACGGTATCTGAAAGGTTAAATCTCAGTGCTGGGCGAAGGCTTTCCTCTCCTTTTTCCATACACGTCTGTACTCGACCACTGCGGGTTAGTCCCTCCGGTACTTGTCCAGCTCATCTCTCCACCTTCGCTTGGTATGCCGCGGTGTCACCTTGCATGAAATAAGACCCAGTTAATGGTGTTATTTTAGCCCACAGCTCATCCGACATGCAATATAATGCAACAACAACAAACAATGTTTTAATAGTCTAAAACCATTTTTACAGTTTAGGTCACGTCAGTTGATTAATTTCAAAGTGTACAACGAACTTATAAAATTCAATCAAAGATCACAAGAGGTCTTTTCAAAACTATATTGGCAAAGGAAAATGTTAAATTTTCAACGGTTCTATCATCATAATTTTTATTAATATTTGAATTCAGAACACTACCATCAAGCTTCAAAATTCACAGTCATGACAAGTGGTACAAAATTTTTGCAATACATTACTGGCAATTTTGCTGACCTTGAACTTTCGAAAACTCTACCTGAAGTACTCATTTGCACTGTAAAGGGTTAAGTATGTTGATCATACTGCAGTAGACGTGTATGGCTGATTGAAGGAAGACGAATAACAGAAGTTCCATGAAGACCCTTAAATCAGTGACGACTTAATTCATACCATACAGGGTTATTTGTAAAACACTAATAACCTTGCAGGCCTATATTACTAAGATTATAAACAACAACTATTGTTCTATGACTTTTTACAAAACAAAAAATAATAATTAATAATAATTCCTGTACCAACACAAATCTTCAAGATTTCATTGTTCTATCTAAAACTTTTCAACTCTGTATTTTGCTATAAGTACTTACCTACGTCTGCAAAAGTGCTATAAAGGCACCCCGCCGGCCAATCCCTGCTCCACTCCGCTGTTGTACTATCGCTTGCTTAGCATAGACTTCGTAATATTTATAATATTCAATTTAAATATTTTTATTTTTGTATGAAAATCTGAAGAACCAATGAAAAATTTAAAAAAAAAAAAGAAAAAAAAGAAAAAAAAAAGAGAAAGGTCATATAACAAAAGTGGTTGTTTATAACGTTAGTAAGATAGTCCTGAGTCTAGTGTCCCTATTGTAGATTCTAGAAAATTAATATGTGTTACAAAACTGGAAGAAAATGATCAATATGTCCAATATAAGTAAAGGCTATAAATATATAAATAATGACATTATTTTTTGACTCACAATTTTAAATAATATTTATTTGTAAATAAAGTCTACTTTTGATAATTTCATTTAATTTTATTAATTATAAAATATTGTTTGCTGTGTACAGTTTCTCAAGCATATTTGAATTTATCTGATGCACATTTATGTTTTCATTTCATAAGCTTGACCTCTGTGATGATATTAAGTTAGGTCTCATATTTCTACCTACGTTATATACGATGTAGAGGTACGCCGTTAATAAAATATATGACAGAGTATTTACTTAAATACATGAATCAATGATGATTTTGTGATATAAAATGACATACGTATTTAATTTTCTTTACATCATCATCATTCGGGTGAAATACACCCGCGCGCCTCAAGGAGTTGTCAGCAACAGCAGGGACCCAGCCGGTCGAACCCTACTAAGGCCAGGGTTATCCGAAATGGCGCTCGAGCCCCGGTATGAAGGCTAGAAGGAACGGGGTGGGTCTTTTAGTCAGTAAGAGTCTGACACTATCTCCCGCTCCGCCCAAGGGCGTGGGATGTCAATGCATGATTTTTTCCCACCATAAAAAAGGGTGAAATACACCCGAAAAACGTCCACTTTTGGACATAGGCCTCCCCCAAGCGTCGCTACAACGACTGATACCGTGCATCTCGCGTCCACCACATTTCCGCGGTTTGCACTCCAGTCTCATCGCAGTCCACCACCACCTGGAGACCGAAAAACCAGTCTCTTCTTCCTTTCGGAGACGAAGATTAGAAGTCCATCTGACGCGTCGTACCTTTCTTACCCAGGGTTTACCATGAAGCACAATTTCAAACCACGTGCGGGTTTATGTATGTACGCCCGAGACGCTATCGGCGTCTTTGTATTCTTGGGGACTTTTTCTGCAATATATATTAGTTTGATTAGATTTAAATGATGATTCTCCTACTTGTTTGCGTAAACTATCTTATTTGACCTTATGTTCTCATCGCTGGCAATAGTATTCTTATCAGTAGCTGTTCTGTTTTAATGTTTGTTTAATATAGTGCAGTTATGACCGAAAGTGAGTGGCGTAATTTATTAGAACTTCTTCTAATGAAAAATGATCTATTGAGGCTCTGCATTCCTCATCAGTACCTAATGGTAAAAATGGTTTTGGTCATGTTATCGCTGGTTTCTTAATTGTTTTATGTCTTTTTAGTATACCGAAATTTTTTCTTGCCATGGTCTTATCTAGGAAATTAAATACGTTTTTATTTAAAAACCTTTAGTTTTTTAAAAATGTTTCTTTAATCATAATTTCGATTAAGTGCTAGATTCCTATAGTAATCTTTTCTTTACTTTTTCAATTTATGAGTACATTCTTTAATTAGGAGCCAACTTAACATGTATGGCAGTTATCTGGTCCCCTCATGTGTCTAGCCTCATGTTGGAGCGTGTGCAAAATAAGTTTATTTGCTTGAAGCTGTACCTACGGGGTTTATCCTATTTATCTGCTAATGTGTCCTACCCTATTTGTATTAGGTACTGTCGGATAATTATGTACTGTGGTTCAGGAGAAAACTCACACTCGTAACTAACTTGCAATTTAGTTATAAGAAACCTCAATATCGATTTGGAAATAGTCTGTAACATTGTTGGGAATAAAAATTAATAAAATTATGAAGGGCCAAAGTTTACTCAAAATAGCAGAATTTCAGCGGTCCTCACTAGATTGATTAGTTTTATACAAATTTAAGGTTTAATTTCAAAAGAAACCTAGATATCATCCACAAGAGCTAAAATATCTATAGAATGATGTATAATAAAATCATAATCATGATTGTAATCTAGAGCGGTTGTATAGAAATATACCTCAGGTTGGGTGCTCTTAACTATTAATAATATTAATAATTATATTTTTGAGTTGAGCTTTGTGTATACTGACAAATGATTGCACTGACTGGACGGGTCCACTCAATTCGATATGGTTCTTACCTCATAGGTCATCTCAGACACTAGTCGTGTGGTGAGAACCATGCAGGTTCTCATATGATTTGACCATTACAAAATTGCTGTATGGATTGTAAAAGACAATTTGACCCCTGAGTTTGTTTCGTTGTTTCTTCCCAGGGCAGTCAGCTAGAAACACCGGCCGCATCTAGTTTAAGTTGACAAAAAAAAATACTTGTGTTTTATAAAACCTAAGCAAAATAAATATCGTTTATTTTTCATTTATGCAAAATTTTAGGGTTCTAGGTCAACGAGAAGTACCCTAGAATTTTGATTCCCTTGAGAGTCTCGAAATATAAGTTATTTGCGACATAAACGGCCTTATATTTTCTTAACTTTGAAGTTTGGTTTTATCACAGCTTCAAAGCACCGCAGACTAAAGTGTATGGTTTTAATTTCAGCTCGATACCTTCACGCGTTTCCGAGATAAAGAATCTTGATAGACAGATAGACAGACGGATAACAAAGTGATTCTTTAAGGGTTCCGATTTTTTTTTTTTTGAGATAATGAACCCCAAAAAGGCAATTAAGAAATGTAAAACCGGCTAAACTACGTCCAAATAATTTGTCAATAAAAAATCACCACCATTTTGATTTCAGGCACATTTTTGCTCTTCCTCAATCAATCTCCCTCTCAATCTTCCTCTACATCAATTGTACCATTTTAAAACTTCCTATAATATATACTAATTTATTTCTCACTTTATCTATTCTCGTCACACCACACATTCATCTCAACATTCTTATCTCCGCTACATGTAATCTTTTTCATCCATCTTTTTTACGACAGAGCAAGGTGGCAAAATATTGGTCGGACATGATTTGATCAGATCGACACGAAAGGACAAGTTTCTTGAGTTGGTCACTTTTTTTTATTTAGGTGAAAAATTCATTTATTGACATGGGTCATGGCCTCACGCTTGCGGCCGCCTCCTTTGGTCGTATTACTGCTTCGCAGAAGGAAGCGACCACCTGCCACTCCTCCTCATTCCGAACCAAGGCCCGGCCTGAGAGATCGCTGCCGTCGAGTTCCCCCACGAGGACACGGCGGTGCTCTGCCCAGGCGTGAAACACCTCTACCGTATGTTCCACCTTGTCGACTGGGCGGTTCACACAATGTTGACACCCGGGCGTTTCTTCCGAATCCGGTGCAAGAATCTCCCGAACTGACCATGCCCGGTGAGGACCTGCGTTAGGCGGCCATGTTGTCTTTCCAGCCACTACACAAAGAGGGGACTTTCCGTCATAATTATGGCGTGCCCACAAGTTTGTCACTATGTTAGAACAAAGAGATCAGGCGGTCACACTTCCGCAATATGTGTATTTCTATCAGTATTTCACCATCTGCCTGGTAGTCGATTAATACAAAGATATATATCAATTTGACTCTGATAAAAATCAAATTGATCTATATCTTGGTTATATAATAATCGAGATAAGATCAGAGATTTAGATCAATCGTTATCTTTAACTTTCCTAAGAAATCTTGCAATTTAAGTGGTACGGGCAGCTTAATGTTTTTCAGAATATATTTTTTCTTTTAAATATCAAATTAAAAAAGTGTATTCAAGGCTAAAGTGAATAGGGTCATATTAAGCTACTGCGCCTCACTAATAACGATTACATCACTAGTTCACTATTTACCTTCAGGTGGGATCGCAATCAAAAACTAGTTAATATCAACTTAAAAAAAAAAAAAACTTATATTGTGTACCCACTAAATATATTCTGAAGTTTGAAGAATTGAAAAATGACTTTGTCTTTTAATTGGAATAAAAGAAAATTAAAAAAAAAAAACACTTTAACGAGATTTACCAGATTCTGAATTGGTCTGTGGGGTTATTTTATAGTCGTGTTGTGTTTAATTTTAAACACTAATTGTAATATTATATAAGATACGACAAAAAACCTAAGAATGATATTCAAAGCCGCAAACGGGTGACTATTTGGTTGTTGTCTATACAAAATCGTGTAGCCTGAATAATATATTTATAAAAAATATCAGGTAATTAGATTCGTCATTAAACCCCAAGCGAACATTGTCTTTCTATTGTGTCTCTAATTACCACGATAGAAAGGTTAATAAAAAGATATCTTAGTAAAAAAATTGTTTATACATGAGACCACCAGTATTTAAATTGTATAATAATATGTATTGATAAGGGGAAGCACCTTAACGTCACTGGTATGTATAAGTAATAGATTAACTTTGTTTATCGTATTAAACTAATGGTAAACATACCAATACTGATAGTACCTACTATATTAAATATTGCAATGTGTTCAACAATTTATTATATTATTTTATTCTCAAAAATTATTTAAGTGTATTTTTATAATTTAATTTTTTTTTTAATAAAATGAAAAAGTAATGTCATACTTTATAAATTCTCAAACTTTTTAAATGGCATAAGAAACAAAGAGGTTCTGAGATCACTGTGTCGTCTAGATTTTAAAAAAGCTTGTGAACCAGATACTATACCAGTAGTAGTTCTCAAGCCTGGTGCGTTCGAGTTGGCTCTTGTTTAGACACGCGAGTATTGCCTCTATCCTCCGCTTAAATCCGCTTTTTCTTGACTTTGTTTTTATTATTTCTTACTATTAACACACAATGACTTCAGAAACAAAAGTTTATCATATTTCAGTTTTCAGATATAACGCTTTACAAAATCACGCAAAAATTGTAATAAAATAATGTTCTTGATGAATCTATCACTATTATTAGCAATTAAACCATCGTATATTATTTCATCGATTCGTTGTTTCATTTTCGATCTATCTGCCCTTAGTTTAAATAAAACAGTAATTGTATGAATGTCTTTAGTTTTAAATTAGACATTAATGATACTCCATAATATTTGTAATATATATTATTACTTATTTATTGTGCACACCTACCACAGTATTGTCTCTTTTAAACAAAAGGTGGACTAACAGAGAACGCCTGTTCACTTATGTACCACTACTGTACATGAACTTTAAATAAGTAAATAAAATTAAAATGTTTGCTGTTTTTTTTATAATGAGTTTGCCTGATACAAATAACTTCAGATATATTTTTAATGTTAGTTGTGTTATCTATTAATTAATAGTTTAACACAGTAGTTTAAAACAATTAAATCCTTTTTTTGACCGAGAACTACTTTGGTTTTCTTCTCAACTTGAAGTGCAGAAGAAAACTTAAGTAAGTTAAAAAAAAATAACTCATATTATTTGTTCAAAACTTGTAGCACACCACATCTGTTCTTTAAATTTGAAAACCAAAAATAATACCAAAATGAACACTGTTATAGAAACCAACACATTTTTAATAAAAATTAAAATCTGCTCTCGTCAATGTTACTTCTCAGCTGGAAAAAAAAAATATAAACCTTTTGCGGACTATATTTTAGCTTTTGCAGTCCCCCAGCAGTCCGCGGACCAGAAGTTGGAAACCACTGGTTTAATAGTATGATTAATCAAAACATTGAGTTCGATAACAATATTAATTACTTGTTTGTCAAGAATTATAATCGTATTTACTAGAATGTCTTCAATCCGTTTATAAATACTGCGACCGGCTTATAACCTATTAGTCGCTAACGTTCAACCGAGAAACCAACAACATGGCAAGAGACCTTAAAAATAAAGTAGTGGTGATAACTGGCGCTGCTGATGGCATCGGCTTCGAAATTGCTGACCGATATCTTCAAAAGGGAGCTAAAATCACCATTCTTCTCGATATCAACGAAAAACTTGGAGCTGAAGCAGCAAAAAAATTAACAACCAAATACGGTGAAAACAAAGCAGCGTTCCTCAGATGTGATGTTACAAAAGACTTAGCAACAGTTTCCAAATGGATCTTCGACTCTTACAAAGTAGACATTCTCGTCAATAACGCCGGGATCCTCAATGACCGCGCCTTGAAGAAGACCATCGACATCAACGTCACGGCAGTTGTGGAATGGGGAATGACCTTCTGGGACCATATGAGGAAAGACAAAGGTGGCAATGGAGGCACAATCATCAACCTTGCCTCTATATACGGATACAGAGTTGACCAGTTTCTACCGGCCTATCAAGCTTCTAAGTTTGCTGTTATGGGATTCACAAAGTCTTTGGGTCACGTCGCCAACTTTGAGAGGAGTGGAGTAAGAGTGGTAGCAATATGTCCCGGATTTACTGAAACTAAGTTGACGGATGACCCTCCTGCCTGGGATATGGGGCAAGATGAAGAGTTCGCAAAATTCCTGAAGGCTCAAGCGTGGCAGAAATTGGATTCAGTAGGCAAGGCAGCAGTGGACATCTACGAAAAGGCCAACAGTGGAACAGCTTGGCTGATTGAAGGTGGTAAGCCTATTGTAGAAGTTGCGAAGTGATGGTAACTTGGCGTAATTTATTGTGACGTAATTTAATGTTTGTTATTATTAAATATTGTTTTGTTACATAAATATCCTTTTATTTATTAAATATTCTTTTGGCTATAATGTAATGGCCCTTCAATGCTAGTATACCTATTTAAAAACTTTATTTACATTTTACCACATTTTAAGTTATCTAATTTGATAAATGTATAACCAATCAATTTCGATGCGTTGTACCAAAAGTTATAGTCAGTTAGTAAGGATCACCGTTACCCGGACATCGTGAAACTTGTAATAAAATTTAAAGGCCTATGAACGACTATTTGAAGGAGGTTGGTTTTCTTGCAAGAATTGTTTATAACTTGACCTTTTAAAAAAAAACAAGCTTTTTTGTCGAAATTGGTCCAGTTCGTTTGGAGATTTTTTTATAGACAAACGGTCCGAAAGGCAAACAGTTAAGATTTTTTTATAAGAGCCGTGTATACTTTTACATGCATTTGTAGTGTGCGGTACACGGGCATACTTGTTGGTACAGGAATTTTTAAAGTATATATAACAATAATATATATCAATCATTGTGCCGATAGTCGTGACGGCCAATGGCTTAATAGCCAAGAGCCTCGACCAACATCTAAGGAGGCCCTCGTTAGGCAGTTGGATCAAGGGCTTAATCCAGAAAGCAGTGCTCCTAGACACGGCGCGTATTGTCCGGAGGTTCCTCTCTCAGGAGCCCTGACCACCGGTAGTTTGAACCCTGGTCCACTCGCCGCTTGTACCGTCGTATACGGTTTGCCCATGCATAGACTTTCTGCCTCAGGAAGTCGATACGCTCTGTGATACGGGGTAGATAATCTCGTGGACTAATATCTGTCCCCGAGAACGCCCGCCCCACAAAGCGCATCACTCTAGGGCGAGTGTTGCCCTTCCTGAAGCAGATAAGTTTGCCGTTTGCTCTAGCCTCACCGATACGACGCTCGATCCTGCACTGCCAAGCTGGTTTAGCTGGTCGTGTAGTTCTGTCACTATTTGGAATTTTGACGTGAGCTACACGACACGCCGCTGCAGCCGCACAGTACAAGATCGAGTGGGTATCGGTAAGGTCTTCGCTGCTATCAAAACAATTTGATAGCTGCGAATCTAGAGCACACACCAACGCTCTATTTTTTCTATGCATAGGCAAACGAGGTAGAAGAGGTCTAAGAACGGCCGGTGGTGAAACAGATGAGACACGACCATTCCGTGATTCTAGGCGCAGTCTATCAAGTACGGCGTCATCCAACATACGGTTACGCTGGATGACCCGCACCTGATCCGATAGCCTTTGGGCCGAAACTTTGACAGCAGGTTCAAGCACCTGAAACAGAAAGAGCATCCAAATACGGTACGCAGTCAGGTTAGTTCCCCCCTCTGTAGCCCCAAAGTATGAGCGCATGACATTTTCATTAATGGATTGTATTCATGAATCCATCGCATGCGCTGCACACTTCCACCGGCAGCGGGGACCCTGTCAGAGGCCGGAGGGGCTCGAGGTCCCAAGCAGGCCGGAGGCCTCTTCCCCGCCGACGCGCAGGTGGTGCAACGCAACTGCAGCTACCGGAATCTTTGGATTCACGGCTGGTGCTGGTCCCGGCGGCTGCGAGGCGGAGCTGAGCGACGAACCCGAAGTTGTTAGCTGTGTGTTTAGTTGCTGTGCTCGGCTTCTAGTCAGCATTTATGTTGTTATATGCTCCCAGAGCCAAATGTCATTTTAAAGTCGTTGTAATATCCTCAATAAACTGAATTGATCTAATACAGCTATAATACACTATTTGTGTATTTTTTTTTCCTTGTTCGTACTGTTGTTATATGCATTTTGTTGTAAAATTTGGTAATTATTTCGAAAAAATATTACAGGGAGAAAAATTTTGTTGTCACACCTTGACAGCCGAGCCACAGATTATTTATTTTATTATTATTGATAGCCTGTCATAGTCACAGACATATACGTAGATAGATGTCATAGAAAAAGTCATATATTGTCTGTGCGATAAAAGAACCGTCGTGGCGTAAAGTGAAAACAACATTAAAGATTTTAAGTAGCAACCCAACCCAGCCATCCGTCAAATGCCAAACGTCATAAAATGTTGACACCGGTTTGTTGATTATGTTATTTTGTTATAATTTTCAATTGAAATCTTCAGAAATGTGATAAAAAATTTCATCGAGCTGCAAGGAAAATAATATTTAATATATTACAGTTTTGCCAAAGATAACAAATGGCAAATCACACCATAATTGATCAAAACAAAGTCACGAACTTAGGAAACATTGGTATGCTGTTTTTTTGGTACGTAACACTTTTATTTTAATCTTTTTAGACTTCCTAGGTAAACTCCTGTCCCAGTTATCTCCAAATATATATAAATTAAACGGAAATTCATTTAAACATGACGATATTTCTTTATTTTGTTTTGGTCAATATTTTCGATTGGCTAGTATAAAGAGTATTGATACTTTAAATTTATAATGCGTTTCGACTAACTAAGAATATTTTTTTTCAGGCTTGAGTAAGGAAGGAAGTAACTAAAATAAAAAGGGCAAGTGCGATTCGGACTCGCACACTGAGGATTCTGTACAAATTTACCTATGAAATCAATTCCCGAATTGTGCTACGAAGATTTTTCCGAATTGCAAATTAAATTTTTAAGATTTTTCCCTGTACTTGTTCTATGAGACCTTGATTTATGCCTTTCAGGATTCTAGGTCAACGGGATTCGGGTTTCTTTTATTCTCTTGAGTATCGAAATATACGTATTTTTTCCGACATAAACGGCTGTATTTTTTTTCGTTAACTCAGAAGTCTGATTTTTTCACAACTTCAAAAGACCGCAGACTTGAGTGTATGGTTTTAATTTTAAATCGATACCTCCAAGCGTTCTCGAGTTAAAGGGTTAACAGATAAACAGACGGACAACCAAGTGATCCCAAGGATCTTATTTACGAGATGATCCCTTATAGGCTAAATAGATTTTTTACGAAGCAACATTACAAATTCTAAAGTGTATTTTATTTTCATAGTCATTAAGTTCATATTTTTCATTGATTAGCAAAAGGGGAAAATGTACTGACGGACTGTTCTGAGGAAGACAACGAGAAAGTGGTAGTGTGTCCCGTTTTTACCTTAATATTTAACTAGGGAGTACATAAACATGCTGTTAGTTACAATAAATAATAAATAAATAAATAATATTCTACAACTATCACACAACGCCGTCTAGTCCCAAGCTAAGCAGAGCTTGTATTATGGGTACTAGACAACTGATAAACATACTTACATATTTCTAAATATATACATATTATAGATAAGTTACACCCAGACACAGAACAAATGATTATGCTCATCACACAAACATTTGTCCTGGGTGGGAATCGAACCCACGACCTCCGGCATAGCAGTCAGGTTCACTAACCACTAGACCAACAGGCCAGTCAGTCACAATATTCTAGTCAGTGATAATAGACCGATCCCAGTCAAAGTGATAGAACCATTTTCGTTGGAACTGGGTAAGTGGTCGTTGGTGGAACCTACCTAGATAGGCAGTACAGCAGTTTCTTCACGCTATTTTCCTTTACCGATTCCTGTTTGCATTTAAAGGTCCATCATCATTACAATCGAAAGACGTCCACTGTTCTACATAGTCCTTCCCCAGGTGTCGCTACAATTAACGGTTTGTTATTCATAAGGCAAAAACTTATAAACGGATGAGTTTAATGATAAACGTTGCAATAATATAGCTTATAACCATTTTTTTTTTATAAGTTTCATCACGTGAGCAAGTTTAATAAATAGGCTACTAATATTATAAATGCGAAAGTTTGTGAAGATGGATGAAGGTACTCGTATATATGGATGTGTCGTGCAAAAACTACTAGACAGATGAACTTAATCATAAACATTGTAATAATATAGCACATAAGCAATGACTTTGCAGTTTCCTTAGGTCAGCAAATTCAGCCAATAGGATAATTTTTATTATAGGGTGAAGCCGCTGGAAGAAGCTAGTCTGACTGAGTTTCAAAATATCAAGATTTAACAGTCGCACTATAATGACGTCACAATGTTGCTTACACAACAAAAACGATATTTATCTACAGCAGCGCCCTCAAATCCCACGATGGTTTACTTTCCGCACAGACTCTAACATAGCTTCAAAAACTTAAATTGAGGTTCATAGAAATTAGATACATCATCGGGCACCCCAATAACGTTAGGCGCCGCGCCGGCGGCTTGCGAACGGTGAGCAATGAGTGGCTCGACTCCAATTATGTGGTATGGTCTTGGCCCGGGTCAACGGCACGTCATGTTACATAAATTTACAGTTGGTATTTTTTTTTATGGTGGTAAAAAATCATCCAATGATAACCCCCGCTCTTGGGTGAAGCGGGAGATAGTGTCAGACTCTTACTGACTAAAAAACCCACCCTGTTCCTTCTAGCCTTCATACCGGGGCTCGAGCGCCCTTTCGGATAACCCTGGGCCCAGTAGGCTTCGACTCGGCTGGATCCCTGCTGTAGCTGACAACTCCTTGAGGCGCGCGGAAACAGTGCGCGCCGTTGACGACTTGGGCTTGGTCCGGACAGTTACCGGACGGCCGAACAGCGAGCTACCTATTGCTCACTGTCCGCAAGCCCGCGCCTACGGTGGCCGGAAATCGGGAACAGAATGCCGGCGGCGGCGGCGGCGGCGATAACGCCGTTGCCTGATGCGTTCGGCCTCCTCCTTTGCGAACATTACTGCTTCGCAGAAGTCGGCGACCACCTGCTACTCCTCCTCGTTCCGGACCATGGCCTCAACCAAGGCCCGGCGCGAGAGGTCTCTGCCGCCGATCACCCCCACGAGGGCACGGCGATGCTCCGCCCAAGTAGGGCACACCTCGACTGTGTGCTCCACCGTGTCTTTCGGGCGTTCCGCACAGTGGCGACACCCGGGCGTCACTTCCGCATGAATCCGGTACAGGAAACTCCCGAACGGTGACGAACGGGTCCGGTGAGGACCTGCGTCATGCGGAAGGTAAGGACGCCGTGAGGTCTTCCGAGCCACGCCTCAAAGAGGGGACTTACCGACAGTTGGTATACTTAATGGCTGTGACAGGACTTTCATTCCCGTGGCCGTGGTTTGGGCTTAGATATAATATGTATAAGATATTTAGTGAATTTCTCATGTCAAATCACCTAGACTACATATTTTGACTTTGCTGGTCCAATCTCTACTGGTAGCGTGCTGAATCTCTTTCTCTGTTTTAGTGGAAAATCATCAAATATCTTGCTCCACTCACAGCGGGACTGTCTGATGTTTACTTACTAAAACTCATCCGTGTTTCTTCTGTTACTTTTCAAAAAATCCCGCAGGTGTGGTAGGACACAGAAATATCACAGATTACCCTACAATAGTGGTTTATAAAAATTTCATATCAAATCTAATTTGTTAATTATTAAAATCAAGTCAAATCTAATTTGTTATATTTTAGCTTTTGGATATGTTTTATCAACTTATCAGGTACTTGTCGTTGCTATCTCATAACTTGGATTGCGTGACTTATCAATCGCTACAAATTAAACAGACAATGGTGAAAGTTAACGGTCACTTTTCCGATAATTACCTGGCAACCCCTGGAATACCTCACGGATTGCATCTGGGACCAATTCTTTTTGAGTTTTTTTATCTATGACCTAACTGAGTACTTCAAACACTCCAGTTACTTGCTGATGATTTAAATTTTATGAGACCAATTCAGATAAAATTCAGACTCTTAATGCTACAAGATAATGTCAACCAATTTTCGGCTTGGTGTAAACAAAACAAAATGCTCTTAGACATTAGTTAATCTCAGTCACATCCGGTTCACTCATAATAAAAAAGACGTAGAGAATGAATACTACCCAGAAGAAGTTGAAATAAAGAAAGTGATATACGTGTACTAAGAATTCAACTGAATCAAGCGCTTAAGTTCAATGTACACGTCCTGAATACTGTCTCAAGATCTTTCAAGATACTAGGATTTGTACAGTAAGGAATTTAAAAGACCAGCAATAAAAATAAGGTTATTCAACATCTTGGTTCATTCAATCTTAGAACACGCAATAGGAGGTCTACTTCAAGCGATTAGTGAGTGTCCAAAAGCAACCACAGAGATGGATGATCAGTTAGCTAAAAAATTGACAAGTTGCACCAATAGCACTATCACGTAGATACGCAATTATACGAAGAAGTAGGACTGCATCATCCTTCACATAATTTTTTGTGGAGTACTAGATTGTAATGAACTTTTGTGCTCGTTAGTTATAAAAATCCATTTCGGATCAATCCACTGACATAAAATCTACGAATTGTTTTGTATCTCTGGGCCTAAAACTAATTTCGGTCATAACGCCACTGACCGGTCATTACCAAGGGTTTGTAAGCAATCGTTGGATAAAACTACAAGGTTAGACTTCTGAAAGTCATTGGAAAAGTATAAAAAACTAGATTTTGTCCGCGGCTTTGCCCGCATACATAAAATACATACAATTCTTGAATCTTGAGTGACATAGGTTTATGTCACTCAAAATTCAAGAATAAAGCAGCTTTTTTCTTATTTTTAGACATTGCCTCATACAAACAAAAAAAAAAAATACCTCTTTATAATATTAGTGTAAATGTTTACAAGATTTCATTTTATCTATAATAAAATTCTGGTTACAGAATCATAGTTAAAGCCTTCTTGGCCCTCTTCCTCCTATTCTCTTCGCCTTTGGTGTCATCGCCGTATGTTGACGAACAAGTTGAGATCCTAAATTCTACCCTATTATTCGAGCTGTGAAAGTCAAGCATTTACCAGCGCCTTGACTGACTGATGAAATTATTTTTTCCGTATTAAAGCAGCTGTGAAGTTTAAATTCAAAATTCGACCTAATGATTACAACAGCAAAAAATATGTCTCAATTAGGAATCACTACAGTAAGGTGTGTAGGATGCAAACCGCCAATTTATTCTTACTTCGATACAGGTCGGTGATCTAGCTAAGATCTGGAAATTTCTCAAATCACTAGGTATCGAAAAAATGTCTCATGACACAATTCCTAAGGACTTAGATTACAATTTACTAAATAGTCATTTTTCTACTTCGCCCATATTGGATAGGGCCACCAAAGCTATTACACTAAGTCGTCTTTCAAACCTTCCGACACCTGATTTTTACCCATATCTCATAATTCAGTTTACGGCTTGTGATGTTAAAAGGAGTAAATTACATCCAACGCGATTGGTAGTGACTGTATCAGCCGAAAGATGATAATTCCTATCCTTGATAACATCCGCTCTGTCATCCTTTATGCGTTTTATCCCCTCTACTTTTCGCACTCTTTATTAACGCTATCTGTCAACGACTATCTTCTCTCTACCACCTATATGCTGATAATCTCCAAATTTACACCCAATCCTCTCTTGGAGAGTTGACCGATGCCATTGAAACTATTAATTACGACCTAGCTCGAATAGGTGACTGGAGCGCTGAGTTTGGAATGACAATCAATCCCACTAAGACCCAGGTCATTGTTGTCGGTAGTCTCATAGTCATAGAATTAAAGTTATTGTTTATGATATTAGTAAAACAGTGCTGAAAAGCTATGTATATTTACAAATAATCCTGTATAATTATGAACCGATACTAAACGCATCATGAGTTCATGATACATGCAAGCAGATCAGCAGATTTTATCTCACAGTGTCTTGTCAGTAAAGAAGTCTTTTATAGAGCAATAACATTTCAACTTACCAAGTAATTGTCGTTGCTATCCCAACAAATTCAAAAATTGATTTATGTGTCCTATCAATCGTCATAAATTATATAAAATTAAAATGGAATGCATTTGTAAAAAAGTTGGATGCAAAAAAAATAACAAAAAAATAATGATATATTCAGTCAAAAAACTATCGGGAATGGATAATTTGTTTATGGTTCCATATTCAAATTTTAGATTTCTTTGTTGTTGCTAGATTGACACAATTGTTTTCCATTTTGGCGATGAGTTTGAGTTGCATCTTTTAATTATATTAAATACTGCTGTTTTTAGTTATATAATATCTAGTGTGTATTGCGAATTTCATAATGGACAAAAACATCGAAAAGAGTTTGTCTTAAATTTTGCATGGGCAATGGAATTTCATGTTCAGAATCACTGAAAATGTTACAAAAGGCTTACGGTGAATTGACTTGATCAAAAACACGTGCTTATACGTGGAACAAAGCATTCAAAAGCGGTCGAGATGTGATGGAAGATTTCCTTGCTCTGGTAGGCCATCAACCTCTGCAACTGAAGTTAACATCGCAAAAGTGAAGGAAATAGTACCTGAAAACCATCATTCAAGTTTGTGAGAGATACCCGCCAAACTTTCTGCATCTCACAAGTCAATCCGTACCATTTTAACTAATCATTTGGGTATGAAACATGTTGCAGCTCGGCTAGTCCAAAAAGACCTGAATTTTCTCCAAAAACTCAATCGCATGAGAGTCGCTGAGGACATGCTAGAACGAGTCAATTCTGACCCAATAATCATGAAACGCATTGTTACTGGCGACGAGATGTGGGTTTTACGAGTTTGACATGCAAACAAGTCAACAAGCTTCGGAGCGGTGCCTTCCAACTGAACCAAAACCGAAAAACCCACACGATCAAAAGTCAAAGTCATGTTGACTGTTTTGTTTGACTATCGCGGTGTTGTGCACTCGGAATTGTTACCGGAAGGTCAAACGGTAAATAAAGAATATTATTCGAGCGTTATGCGGCATTCAAGAGAACAAATTCGACGAAAAAAGCCAGATCTGTGGAAAGAAAATTCTTGGATTTTGCACCACGATAATGCGCCTTAGCATAAGGCCATCATTTTGAACGAATTTTTGACCAAACACTAAACAAATACCATCGAGCAACCATCTTATTCGCCAGATATGGCTCCAGCCGACTTCTATCTTTTTCCTAAACTCAAATTACCACTTCGTGGCACCCGTTTTCAATCTGTAGAAGACATAAAGGAGAGTTCGCGGCGAAAACTGAATTCAATTTCGAAAACCGCATTTAAAAAATGTTTTAATGGTTGGATTATTCGTTAGCGTAAGTGGATCTTTTCTGAAGGGGCATACTTTGAAGGTGATAAAATAAATTTCGATGAATAACAAAAATGTTGTGTATTATTGATCTTGTCCCGGTACTTTCTTGACAGAGTAGTGTCTAGTTATATTAACGAACGAAGTTCAGACACATGATGTAATTATCAATTGCATTTATTTTTGGGTATCTACGTCAATCAAATGTTACGACATCATTATCGGTAATGTTGATAAAATGCAAAAAGCAAATAAATTACAAGATAATATATATGGTACCAAGCTCACTTGATGTAGCATTTAGTTTTCTACTAGCTCACAGCACCGTTCACTCTACCAATATCACTCTCGACATGGCGTGCGATCCTACTGATAAAGTGATAGTTGTGACTGGAGGAGCAAGGGGAATAGGATACGAAATCGCTGACCAGTTTTTACAAAACGGAGCTAAAACACTAATCATCTTGGACATTCTTGAAGACGTTGGAGTCAACGCTGTCAAAACACTAAACGAAAAATATGGCGAAGAATAAAGCTGTTTTTATAAAATGTGACGTTATCAAAGATTTAGAAAAAGTATCCGAGGAAATATTCCAGAAATTTCAAGTTGATGTTCTCGTCAACAATGCAGGAGTTTTAAACGAAACCTCGTTCAGACAAACTATTGAAATCAACTGTATAGCTTTAGTGGAATGGAGTATAAAGTTCTGGGAATTCATGCGAATGGACAAAGGAGGACGTGGTGGCACAATTTACAATATAGCTTCGCTTTACGGGTTCCAGTACAATCCGTGGGCAGTATTCTACAAGACATCAAAGCATGCTGTAATAGGCTTCTCAAGATCGTTGGGTTATCCCTACAACTATGATAAGAGTGGTGTAAGGGTTATAACCATTTGTCCAGGGTTCACCGATACCACCATATTAACTGGTAATACGTGGGATTGGCACAAGGAAGGTTTCGAAAAGGTCATGCAAAATGAAGTAATTATGCAGACACCGGAGACAATTGGGAAAGCAGTTGTGGAAATTTTTACCTTTGCTGAAACCGGGACTGTGTGGGTTAAAGAAAATAACGAGCCTATTAAGTTAGCTCCATTATGTAATATATAGTGTCAAAACAAGTAAAACAAGTTTTCTGTTTGCTTCCTGCTGTTTGTGCATTTAAGCAGTGTCAAGTTAACTAGTATTAAAAATTATTTTCCGATATAGAATACAGTTATAATTTTTTCATTAAAATGCAAATGCTATTTTTGCAGTATTTGGCAGAAAATATATGTGTTCAATTAGCCTTCTAGATAAAAATTGCTAAAGTAGTCAATACCATAGTAAAATTCTCACCTACATTTTATCAAGATTGCACCTGTTTCAATAATTATATAATGTCCAGTCGCCTAGATAGATACTTGAGATAAAAAAATTGCACCAATTTTACATCACAGAACTTTAAATAAAAAAATCCCGCCAATACATCAACGTATTGATTCTTTTCAACCGACTTTCTATTAGTAGGGGTTTTAAATTCGATTGTAAATTTTTATGTTTGTAATCTCAGAACTTTGTCGTCTGCGGACTGATTTGTAAATTTTTCTCACCAATTAGGATTTTGTAATCTGGAAGATTAGTCCGATCATTTCAAAATCCAATTCTGATTCTGTGGAAATAGTCAATGAGTAATCGAGCAACTTGAGTATTATAATCAAGAGTTTTTTTGACGCCATATTATAGTTTGATTATAGTTAGTTGTAATTAGCGTAAGGTTCTATTATATATATTTTTTAAATTTACTGTAGTAATAGTTATTTAGTTGTAAATAAATGACCTTATAAGCAATCATGTAGCGACTTTGAAAGTCACCACCTTGATCGTGTGTAAGTCTTTCAATATTTACTGATCTTTACTCTTGTTCCTACTCATTTTTGTCTCAGCCAAAATCTTGCCACATTTTAATAATTAATTTTTTATTTTTTTTATATGACCCTATGGACTTTCGGTTTTTTACTTATTTTCTTTCTTCATTGAATAATGTTAACGTTTTTAAGTGGTAATGGGCAGAGCAGGGTACATTGCACGCAAAATAGATTTATTTATTATTTATTTATTTTATTTTCCAAATTACTTATTTTACATTGTAGCTTTTTTTTGCCGTACAGCGAAAACCTCTCAGGGTTTATCTGTATAATGGCGAGCCGCTCATTTAATATAAAACAGTGATGTTATAAATGTAACTATTATACTTAAAAATAGATACATTAAAGTTTTGTGTAAAGAAACGTTTTGATTTGTACTTATAACTTTTCGAACTCGTTCTATATAGTGTTTGTAAATCTTCTGGAAGTCTATTAAGAAAATAAGGCACTAAATATTTTGCTACCCTCATTCCGTACACATTGTTGGCTTTTGGTAGGAGATCTCAAAAAGTCGGGTCTTGTGTTTTCAATTAGAAATTCAGGTCTATTGATTTCAGCAAGGGTAAAAAATTTAACTTTATTGAACACCTTCATAACATGACAGTATTTAAATATATCATCGTCGCTGTTTTGAAATTTGTTTTTTATATGTTTAGGTATAATAACTTTTAATATTCTTAATTGCAACTTATAAATATCGGACAAGTATGTATGGTAAGTTCTCCCATAGCTGCTGAGCCCATAGTTGATAACCGAGTCTGCCAAAGCCATATATAACATTCTTAGCGTTTTATAAGGCAACTTGTATTTTAAAACACAAGTTTCCCCATAATGGACCTTAACTTGTTGCAGACGTATTCTATGTGAGGACCCCAACAGAACCGGCTATCAACTATTAGGCCGATATACATGTGTTTATCGACTACTTCCAAAAGTGGGCAATTGCAAGTCTTTGGCGTGCTATGCAGGCAAGAATGTTCATGTGCGATAACAGTTGGCACAGTAGAACCTTTATTGTGTGATGAATGTATGTGAACAATTTTTGTTTTAGATGCGTTTATCACTAATCCTACGTCATGCGCCCATTTACACAATTGATCGAAGTTAACTTGTAGGGAGTTTTGAGCTTCACACAGGTTTTTATGAGCAACCAAAATACATGTGTCGTCTGCAAACTGGTATACAGAGCCCGAAATTATAGTGTTAATCATGTCGTTAACATACAACAAGTACTCTGTCGGTCCAACAATTGATCCCTGGGCTGTTCCTTGTGTGGATAAAACCTTAGTACTAAACTCATTTTCTATTTTAACGGTAGTATATCTGTTTGTGTGATAATTTTTTAATAATTCTAATAAGGGGCCTTGTATTCCGTTTCGTAATAACTTGTCGTAAAGTACATTACAACGAAGCATATCGAACGCTTTGCTAAAATCTATAAAAAGTGTTAAAACATGTTTTTTTTCATTCAAGTGTCTATTAACTTCATCAGTAAATTCTTGTAATAATTGTGTCGTACTCTTATTTTTTTGAAATCCAAATAGTTTTTTGTTGATTATACTGTGAGTTTGTAAAAAGTTATTCATTTCATTACCAATATAACGTTCTATGACTTTATCTATACAAGACAATATAGTGATTGGACGATAGTTGTTGACGTCATCACGTGGACCTTTTTTGTGAATTGGACGTATTACCCCTATCTTTAAAAGATCGGGATATATACCAGTCTGCAAGCATTAATTAATTAGATGTGTAATAACTGGAACTAATTTATCCGAAATGTACTTGATATCCTTAGCTCTTATCCCATCGTAACCCGGGCTTTTTCTATCGTTCATTTGCTTGATAATTCGCTCAACTATTTCTTCCCGCGCTGGTTTGACTCTTATCGATCTATCAGGAATGATCTCGTATGTTATTTTGTCTAAAAGCGGTACATGACAAGAGTTACTTAAGTTCTTAACGTTATTATTAAATTCGGTCATGAAGGTGTTGGCTAATGTTAATGGATTCGTTCGAAAAGTTATCAGTAATAAGTGTTCAATACATTGCATAACCTTGCCGGTTAAACTATTCACAATGCTCCAAATTTTTTTGCTATTTTTGAAATTTTGAGAAACTTCCATCATTGTGTTTATTTTTTATATATTGTGTATATTTATTAGTTTTATTTCTATATCTATTATATAATAATCTTTTTTGTGGGTTATTTTCATCTTTGAGCCAAATATTATATAGTAAATCACGTTTCATACACATTTTTTTAAGTCTTATATTGGCCCATTTACATGTGCTACGTTTACTAGAATTGTTTTTACGAACTGTAAATTTACATTTATTATATATATTGTTGAAATTAGTATGAATGAACGTTACAATTTCGTTTGGGCAACTGTATTGTAAGGGTATACTCCAGTCGATGTTATTCAACTCATTGTGCACTCTGCGATTATCTATCTTTGTTATTAATTGACTAGAAGATAGTGAGTCATTCTTGTTTACCGCGCCCATTATCGCACAACCGGTTATGCAGTGGTCAGCCGGCGAAGTATTAACAACAGATGTATAAATGTTATATGAACTAGCATTGCGAATGAACACATGATCTATACATGACTTAGTTATTCTGTCACCGTACTTTTCTACGCGTGTATAAGAACTGACACCACTGATAAATCCCAGGGTGCACAACGAATATAAATATTGTTTAACTACAGGGTTACATAATTTTAGATCTATATTCATATCTCCCATTATTATGCAATCCTGTTTTATCGGGCAATTCGATACTATGGACGATAATTCATTTATAAATCGTAGTTTGGATGTGTCGGGCGGTCTATATACGGCACATAAACCAATTTTAAGATTATTTATATTTAGTTCGCCGGTCACACATTCAAACTCTTGTGTGCACAAGTTACAATATCTCATACTAATATACTCCTCCACCTCTTCTATTAGTTCTTAATTCTGAGTATAAGTTGTAGTCAGGAAGTTGAAACATTTGAACCAAATCGTTCCTTATATTCACTTCAGTTAATAACAGTATTTGGATTATATGTGAACTGTTCATCACAATGTATTCAATTTGAGCAAAATTCATTTTAACGGATCTTATGTTTACATGAAGAAAGTATAAACATTTTTCGGGCACCGGTATGGATGAAGTAAAATCATCCCATGTTTGGCAGTCGGTTTCAACTATGTTATGGTCTGCTGTATCCAGAGTAAAACTTATTTTGGTATATATTTACAATGACCATAAAGAGAAAAAATGTAACTCACCTATTCCTTATCATGCGATGATTTTACCTTTTCAATATCGGCGATCGAGCGAATAGTAATAATTTTTTTTTCTTGTTCACTTTTACGCACTAATATATTTCCGTGTTTGCACCATATATAGTTAAATAGTCCTTTTAATTCTTCTTTTGTTTTCCATAACAAATAGGCGGTAGACGGTGTCAGACACTCCCGAAGATAAATCTTCTCAACTCCATCTTGACCCACGTTAGCAGCAGATATCGTCGTGTTTTTCGCAGCGTCTATCCATAGATCGCGGTTCCCCTCACGGAGTATCACAGTAATCGTAGGTTGGTCTTTCTTTTTCGCCACATTTGATGGGTTTCTTTTCTTCCTATAGGCTTTTACGACATCATCCGGGTTCTGCTTTATAGCTATGGCAAGTTTCTTGGTAATATCTTCTGGATTATCGTTTTCGGATAGATTTATTCCACATATTTCGAGATGGTTGCTCAACTGAGCTTGCTCCATCTGGTTTACTTTAGTTTCCAGGACTTCGTATTTAATGTTAGTGTTTTTGATGTGGTTTTGTAAATCTGTGCACCGGTTTCCCAATTCCTTCATGGACTTCTCATATTTTTGTATCTTTATCTCGTACTCGTCCAGTTTATCCGAGAAGAATTTTAGGGTACGTTGTAATTCTTCTTGGATGACTTGTCTGACTTCCTTGCGCAGATCTCGTAATAAATGTTGCATTGTGCTCTCAGCGTAGACACTATGGGTGTGAGTGGTAATAGATTCAGTATCTGTATTTTCCTCCCCGTATATCCCCGATAGTCGATGGGGACGAAAGGTGGCGACCACGTACCGGAAGACGCAGCGATGGAAGGCCTCCAACAAGATGGACCGATGACCTGGTCAGGGTCGCGGAAATCTGATGGATGCGTGACGCACAGGGCCGGTCGTGCCTCGCCCAACCGTGTGGCGACGGTTGGTCGAGGCCTATGTCCAGCAGTGGACGTCTTTCGGCTGATATGATGATAAAATGTTTTTTAATCAATTAGGTAACCTTTTGAGTTGCGATTGAAGTATCTAAATAAAAACGATATTATTATGAACTAGCTGCTGCCCACGACGTCGTCTGCGTTAAAGCTCTACAGCACCAAAAATACCTAAGATGCCAGTGCCGCTATAGCATTATAGGTAAACAACTTTTAAAATAGCATTAAAATATAAGTTTTTTTTTTTGCAAGCGAAGCAAGTGAAAAGAGTTATATGGGAATCCTGCTAAGTTCAGTCATAATATGTGACTGAAGGAATTAGAGAAAATAACGCAGGAATACATTCCAGGACACAAAAGAGTAAAAATACGTACAGAGGTATTATACCTTACAACACTTCCCTTCCGTTGGTAGTTATACTGCCAGGAGCTAAAATGTAAAAAGAGTCAGGACTGGTGACGCGAGAGCAAGCAACGTACAGTTGCCTGTGTGAGAAGCAACTCGTCCTGAGGTCGACACCCGCTGCCCTCAGTGTCTGCCCTTGCGACTTATTAATGGTCATCGCGAAGCAAACACTCACGGCAAACTGTACGCGCTCGAATTGGAACGGGAAGTTATGAGAGGAATGTGTGGTATACATACTGCCTCACCGACGCCACAACCCGTAAGAATTTCCGCCTTAATGGTGTATCTGTGGAGCGAGATGACTTTAAGGCGGGTCCCGTTACACAACTTCGGAGGAGACAGGTTCCGAAGAAGTATAATCGGGACACCAACCTTCAGTTTGATGGTATGCGCTGGAAGGACACTTGCTGACAGGGAGTTCAGAAATTCCACGGGATAATGTGTGGCGTCATCTTGCTCGAAAACCGTGTTTATCTTCTTCTGCTTATATTCACTTCATTCCTCTCAATTTCCGAGAGAATGCATTCGTTAATGCTGCATCCTGATCATTTTTGGACGTCACAATGGCCCGGTCACACACCCAATAATTCTGCTGGTGCGGTATACGACTGATGTCCGCGTACACACAGCGAAAGATGTTCTTCTAAGCTGGAACCACTCTATCGAGAGACTCTGGAAGCACCACCTCTCCACCTCTCTCTTCTAGCTTCTAGCCTTCGCCAAGACTTAGAAGGACATCGGAGAATTCTTGAGCACGTGCATTGCCGCCGAGTCGAGTTCTCATATTAATGGTCAGCGTACGAACTCGTAACCCAGGAACAGTGTGGCAGCGATTCTCAACGACGCTACAGCAATAGCAATTTTGCCTTGCCTCCTGACCTCTGCAAGTATGCCAGTGGTAACAAATATTTTTCCTGTTCCACCAGGAGGATCCAAGAAAAACATTTTATTTTTTACCCTGGTTTTGCCCAACGCTTTCAAAAACGGTGTCATAAATTTGTTTTTGCTTTTAAGAGAACAAAGCGACATGGTCATTTCGTATGGTGGTCATTTCGCGCGGATCGTAATTTATCTCAGCGTTATACTCCCAATTTCCACGGTCTTGATGCGGTTATGACTGGGAAGCTGGTAACCTATATTAGATCAGTGGAATGCCGCCGATAGAAATGACCACATCTTGAAGTGAACTGAGACAGCTGTTCAGCACGCGTTCATCAGTTACTTTGACTTCGTCTCCAGTAGCACACCTCAAAGCTCGTAGAAAATCTTCAGACAGATGATGGCGATACTTCTTCCACAAAGCTATTGGGTTCGCGACTCCACAAAACATCAAGATGACTGCAAATAGATGACGCATGCGGCTGGGACTGTCACTGACGCTCGCCTCCGCAAGGGTGACATCCCAATTAGGCAAAAGGCTGCGCGGTAAGTGGGATACTCCACGTCATCAAATGTCCTCAGAAAGGCGAAAGACGTTGGGCCTCGGACAGTGTGAAGTAACAACCGCAGAAAATAGCATTCGCCATTATTCGGATGCACGGTATAAACCCTACCCAATGCGGTGTCCTTGAAAATTCCCGAAAAACCTTCCATAGTACCTCCTCGTCAACGTCGATTAAATACACGTCGGTTGAAGGCGCCTCGTAAGGGATCTCGCAAACTGGTTGACTTCACAGAGTCTGAAAACTGCCACCATGTAATACTTAACGCCACATTTTTTTTTAAATTGTCTTCCACAACTCTGCTCAAGATTTTGAGGGTTTTGTTGGAACTTGAATTTGTCAAAACGAACTATAATATGAAGAAAATGCACATCACCATCTATGAATTTTAAGAATAACTAACTACTAACCTCGCCAACATGATCCAATTTAAATTATTGACCCCTCAAACCCCAAGTGAACGCGGGCGTTCGCGCCATTTAGTTAAACACTAATATTATTAAAAGTCCACGTAGATTATCAAAATTTTGAGGGTTTATTTATTGTTTATGTATATGTTATTTATTTTATTTATCTTTCTTACAACTATCATTATAGTTAAATACCTAATGCGATAGTGCGGTCTTAAAATTACTTAATATAATATAAAACTTAAGAACAAAAAATAATGTAGAACCTGTAGTTGTACTTCTACATCGATACTTAAAAACAAAATACTTAAAATATACAAATACATACCTATAGCCTACTCTAATCAACCTATAAATGTAAAATCGTAAAAACCCAATATTTGTAAAATACATAACTTATCAGGTACTTGTCGTTGCTATCCCATCAAGTCCAAAATTTGAATTTTGTGTCCTATCAATCGTCATAAATTATACAGATTAAATGGAATGAATGTGTGAAAGAGTTGTATGCAAAAAAAGCTAACAAAAAATAACGATATACCTAGTTATACCAACAAACGAAGTTCAGATACATGATGTAATTTTCAGTTGCATTTATTTTTGGGTATCTACGTCAAACAAATATTACGACATCATTATCGGTAATGTTTTGTGATAAAACGCAGAAAGCACATATTTTTCAAGATCACATTATATATATGGTACCCAGCTCACTTGATGTAGTATTTAGTTTTCTACAAGCTCACAGAACGGTTTACTATACCAGCATTATTCTCGACATGGCGTGCGATCCTACAAATAAAGTGATAGTGGTGACTGGAGGAGCAAAGGGAATAGGATACGAAATCGCTGACCAGTTTCTACAAAATGGAGCTAAAATTCTGATCATCTTGGACATTCTTGAAGATGTTGGAGTCAACGCTGTAAAAACACTTAACAACAAATATGGCGAAGGTAAAGCTGTTTTTATAAAATGTGACGTTATCAAGGATGTAGAAAAAGTATCCGAAGAAATATTGCAGAAATATCAAGTTGACGTTCTCGTTAACAATGCAGGAGTTTTAAACGAAGCCTCGTTTAAACAAACTATGGAAATCAACTGTATAGCTTTAGTGGAATGGAGTATGAAGTTCTGGGAATTCATGAGAACGGACAAAGGAGGACGTGGTGGCACAATCTACAACATAGCTTCGATTTATGGATACCAGTATAATCCATGGGCAGTTTTCTATAAGACATCAAAGTATGCTGTAATTGGCTTCACAAGATCGTTAGGCCATTCTTACAACTTTGATAAGAGCGGTGTGAGAGTTATAGCCATTTGTCCAGGATTCACCGATACCACCTTACTGACTGGTAGTTTGTGGGATTGGCAAAAGGAAGATTTCGAAAACGTCATGCAAAATGATGTAATTATGCAGACACCGGAGACAATTGGGAAGGCTGCTGTGGAAATTTTTACCTTTGCTGAAACTGGAACTGTGTGGGTTAAGGAAAATAATGAACCTATTAGATTGGCTCCAATGTGTTAAATACGTGATCCAATGTGTTAATAAGTGTCTTTTTTGAATCAACAAATAATACATTTAGTTTGTTCTTCCATAACTTGTGTTGTGCATTTAGCCAATATAAGATTAAAAGGTTAAAGTTGAAAAAAAGTATATCGCTAAAAAATATCAACGTTATTATTTATTGGGCTTCCAGAAGCAGTAACATTATGTTAGTGATAAATATGTCGAAAAAATAAAAATGATATAATATTGCCATGCGCTGCCATGATAGGTAGTTAATCTCAAACACTTCGGAGTAATTGACCATCAATGTCACTGATAGAATGTCACCTTGTTTGAGATCTCTTGACTTTTAAGATTAACTGCCCATTACACATTTTCCCCAACCTTTTTGGAGCTGCCGTGAAGCGCATACGTTACTTAATTTCTTTTTTTCTATGATTGTCACTTTTATTTTATTAACCGACTTCGAAAAGGAGAAGGTTCTGTTTATTTTTTTGTTACTTTGTTGTTTTTTTTTTTGTATCTGACTCTAGTATAAATATTCCAAAGCCTGCAAAATACTACTTTTTATGATATTTTTGTTTTATTTATATCCTGCATACTCTATAACTAATAGAAGTGAAACAGCGATTTAAAGTAATCTTATTAAATTATAAACTTCAAGAGTTTATTGCAAGTAATTAAGTGATAACAGTTTTAATAACACCGATAATTATATTGAGTCTTTATAACGTCAACCCAAACGAATATTTTTTTATCTTATCTGGTGACAAAGAGACACGGATTTTGAAAGGCCCACATGTTGTCAAGTGCAGTAACATAGCAACTGTAGGTAATTTAGAGAACGCTGAAATGTCAAAGCAACCATTATTCATATACGCAACGCAGCCAAACTTGCTTCATACGAAGAGAAAAGGTAGGCGGTTGCCTCCTTCTGCGAAGTTGTGATGCTAGAAAAAGAGGAGGCTGTCAGTACATGCCCCGAATTCCAGCCACTGTAGACGCGGGCTTGCGGACGGCGAGTAGTAGATTGCTTCACCGTCCGGTAACTGAGCCCAAGTCGTGGACGGCGCACTGTTTCTACGCGCCTCAAGGAGTTATCAGCAACTGTTGTAGCGTTTGCGGATTAAATATCTATTTGTAGATAAATAAGACACAGCACATTCTACTTAACATTTATAAGATAAGGTCGCAGGGTACAAAAGCCGTTCTATTTAAAAAAAAAAGTTAATGACGACTATGGAGGTAGGCGCTAAGTACTATCTCGGCCTGATAGGACTAGGTGCCAGCAGGAAGACGTCCCGCAGGTAGATGATGGTTTGAAGGGTTGCTAAACGTTGAATGAAGCTTAGGCCGTGTTTGAACCGGAACCTTAGACCCCAATACGGGGTTAACACTGAAGCTAATCTTTAACACTCGTTAGTCGTAAATCAAATGCCGCGATCTGAGATAATCAAAATCACGTGAAATGGCAATGAACTTGTGAGAGTGTACTGCAGCTGAGGCGTCCGATTTATCAATCATCTGCGCTCTGCAAAAATTGACTCGTCTGAATTTGAATAATTTCTTTTTTGGTTTTTAATGTGTGACTACTGCCTCACGGGAAGCGAGTTAGCAAGTTGGAACTGTAATACAATGGCTAGTCGATATTTCAAAATCTTTATGTAAATAAAGTGTATACAGTTAAAAATTATGTTTTGATTATTTTATTAATATTATCACCCACAAAGTGTTATGTTATCTGTTTGTTACTTAAGTATTAGGTTTTAAGGTTCCTGTTAATATTTTGCTGTTCAGTGCATGTTTCTACTGCAGTTTGCAGTGTTAATTTTATTAGGAACGTTAAAAATTAATATACAACGTATGTAACGTTGTCATATTAATTCAACCCCATTTCAAATCATATCAAAAGTCTGCTTTTCCACTCGTTTATCGTTAACGTCGAGCATGCTTTAAAAGATTGTTATTTCATCCTATGCAATTTAACGCGATATTTGACGAAAAATCAACGCGATATTAATTCCGAGATTTACTCGAATATTTTACAAAACCTGTTAAAGGATATATGCGTTTTTTTTAACCCTTAAAATTTTTGACAGAAAAAAAGGTCGTCATTTGAATCTTGATAAAATCAAGGCGTCTTTCGTTACACTTTTTTGACTTTTAAATTTTTTAGAAAATTATGATGTGTCAAAGTTCATGCAAAATAGTGACGTTTTCGGAGATAATTACTGGATTAGTTTTACACAAATTTATAAATTGATTTTAATAGAATCCGTAATAATATCCACAAGATACTGTGTTTCCAAAATGTGTAATGAAAAATATGTAATAACGTCATAATCGCGTAAGAGCGGTTGTATGAAAGACAGTAGGAATGTATGTCGGGTTGCATCTCCTTAATTCTTAAACTTAGGAAAGTGTACATAATAGGGCTGGTGTTAATAAATGTCTTCTAAACAGCTGTTTTTATTTTTTATTTTTAGGACGTAAAATATTTACCATAGAAAGTTTACATGCGTGTCAAACAATTTTTTTTTCACAACTTTCTCACAATGCCATCCAGTTCCAAACTGAGCTTATGCTATGAGTACTAGACAACTGATAAACGTACTTATATATTTCTAAATACTTACATAATATAGTTAAATTACACTCTGACACAGAACAAATGATCACGCTTATCACACAAACATTTGTCTGAGTGGGAAGTGAAGTCACGAGCTCTGACTTGGCAGTTAGGGCCACTAACCACTAAACCAATAGGCCAGTCATATTAATACATTAATAATTTTAATATTAATGATTAATACATTACCATATATACGATTATTATATTTAATAAAATAATAAGAATAGTTCAACTAACAATGACTAGGAAAAACACAAATATCACTTAAGGCGTATAGTTCCTTGAACCATCTGGCCGAAATTATGTGAACGCAACTCTCGCACTCGCCTAGGCGGCAGTACGCAAATCTGTGTATTTATTTGCGGCCAGCAGCGCCCGGAAGGCGCTCTAAATCCATTTTCTCTGCGAGATATTGATTGATTTTACATATGCAATGTTCACTTTGAAGAATATTTAACCACCAATTTTTATGTGTAAAAATATTTCTAAAGGTCCAAGCCGTTTCGAAGGAGTAGGGAAAAGTTGCGAAAAGTTGCGAAATTGCTAAATTTTTTTTTTTTTTGACAAAACTAGTAATTGCACGAAAAAATCAAATGTTGATATTATTGTTCATGAATCTATAATAAACATATATTTTTTTTCAAACCAATTGACCTAGCCGTTACGGAGGAATAGGCCTCAGAAAATCACTGTTTTATGGCACTTTTCGGGCGCTTGGCCCTTAAATAAAAGCTTTTTTTACATCTAAGACGTATATAATAATATTATTATGTACCAATACTAATCGCATCATGAGTTCATGATACATGCAGGCAGATTGTAATATAATAGTGATTTATCGGCAAAGAAATATTTTATAGAGCAATAATATTTATCTTATCAGGTACTTGTCGTTGCTATAGCACCAAATTCAAAAATTTAATTGTGTGTCTTATCAATCGTCATAAATTATACAAATTAAATTAAATGAATGTGTGAAAAAGTTACATGCAAAAAAATACCAACACAAAAAAATAATGATAATATACCTACCTAATCATATCAACGAACGAAGTTCAGACACATTATGTAATTTTCAGTTGCATTTATTTTTTAAAAAGCTTGTTACTAGTTTTATTAGGTGTGAGGTAGAGAAATATACCATTTTTTTCTGACTAACTTACCTGGTTTGTTTTAATAACTCCTCGCGTTCCGGACTCACAATGTCTTTCAAACAATTCCGCAGCCTTGACGGAATATTAAAATATCTCTACCTACTCTTCAGACGAGTTTCATGATGACTCAATTTTACCACTTTTATTGAAAGATTTAGTGTTGCGCCGACCCCAAATAAAACGAGACAAGGGCAGGAAAATGATGATAATGAAAGATTTAAAAAACTTATTAGGAACGTACTTATCATTGCTATCTCACCAAATCCTGAATCAAATAATGAATCGTCATAAACTAAACCTGATAATCATCAGGTATTAAAATTTTCCATGAAAAAAAGCGGCCAAGTGCGAGTCGGACTCGCCCATGAAGGGTTCCGTAGCAGCAAGTAACAAAATAAAAGTTCTTGTTGTTCGTTGTAACTTTGATCGATGTTTTAATAATGGTGTATCTTTTTTAGATTTATGACGTATAAAAAAAAACTAATAACTAGATCTCATTTAAACCAATTTTCGTTGGCAGTTTGCATTGTAATGTACATGATATATTTTTTTAGTATTATCATTCTCTTATGTTATAAGTTACAGGGGGGGACAGACCTTTTACCACTTTGGAAGTATCTTTCACGCAAACTATTTAGTTTCGAAAAAAAATGATATTAAAAACCTCAATATCATTTTTGTAGACCTATCCATAGATAGGTCGGTAGGTAGGTAGCAAGTATTTTTGTAAAATCAAATCCAAGCTACTATAAGACTGCTGTCAAAAGCCATTATCGAAAATTAAGGGATAAAAAAAGGTTAGAGGTACAAATACCTTATGGTAAAACGGCACTATTAAATAAAAGTATTTTATGCATGACATCATTAATATATAATAAATTGCCAGATGACATTAAACAGTTACCAATCCTCCAGTTTAAAAAGAAACTACATTCATTATTAATAGACAAATGTTATTATGATGTCAAAGATTACTTAAGTAATAAAAATATTGTATTCCAATGACAAGAAAGGAAAAATAAGTATAATTTTTTCCCACATATGTATGATAATATTGTGAATTGTAGTTGAATACTGTTTAAATTGCTTGTGTGTAATATTTATGTAAGAATACAATTTGAATTATGACTTATATGACTTGGAACTGAATTTTTATGTATTTATAATTTGGAATATTTTAATAATGAATCGAGACTAATATGACCAATTATGTTTTAATTTCTGATTTGTATTTTAATATTGTATGCCTCAACGGCGGGACATAGCTGAACTTATTTTAATTATTTAAGACCTGTATTTATTATATATACCTATAGTCCACAATAAAGATGATTTGATTTGATTTGATACCCAACCCGATACACGTGTTGGTTTGATGAAAAAAAAAAATGAGTTTGTTTTTCAGTTCAAGTATGGGGAACCCCCAAAAATTGTTTTCTTTTTCTATTTTTGTATGAAAATCTTAATGTGGTTTACAGATTACATCTACTTACCAAGTTTCAACAGTATAGTTCTTAAAGTATCGGTAAAAAGTGACTGTGACATACGAACTGACAGACAGACATGACGAATCCACTAGGATTCTGTTTTTTGCCATTTGGCTATGGAATCCTAAAAACGAACAGACCATGTACTCAACAAACGAAGTTCTTCAAAATTTATAGACATATCATGTAATTAATAGTTTGGTATCTACGACAAACAAATATTACGACATCATTATCGGTACTGTTTTAGTGATAAAATGCAGAAAGCAAATATTTTTATTGTACCTAGCAAACTTTAGCATTTAGTTTTCTACAAGCTAACGGCACGGTTTACTCTACCAACACTACTCTCGACATGGCGTGTCATCCTACAGATAAAGTGATAGTTGTGACTGGAGGAGCAAGGGGAATAGGATACGAAATCGCTGACCAGTTTCTACAAAACGGAGCTAAAACTCTGATCATCTTGGACATTCTTGAAGATGTTGGAGTCAACGCCGTCAAAACACTAAACGACAAATATGGCGAAGGTAAAGCTGTTTTTATAAAATGTGACGTTATCAAAGATGTAGAAAAAGTGTCCGCAGAAATATTGCAGAAATATCAAGTTGATGTTCTCGTTAACAATGCAGGAGTTTTAAACGAAGCCTCGTTTAAACAAACTATGGAAATCAACTGTATAGCTTTAGTGGAATGGAGTATGAAGTTCTGGGAATTCATGAGAACGGACAAAGGAGGACGTGGTGGCACAATCTACAACATAGCTTCGATTTACGGATACCAGTATAATCCATGGGGAGTTTTCTATAAGACATCAAAGCATGCTGTAATAGGCTTTACAAGATCGTTGGGCCATCCTTATAACTTTGCTAAGAGCGGTGTGAGAGTTATAGCCATTTGTCCAGGATTCACCGATACCGCCATACTGACTGGTAATTTGTGGGATTGGCAAAAGGAAGATTTCGAAAACTTCATGCAAAATGTAATTATGCAGACACCGGAGACAATTGGGAAGGCTGCTGTGGAAATTTTTACCTTTGCTGAAACTGGAACTGTGTGGGTTAAGGAAAATAATGAACCTATTAGATTAGCTCCAATGTGTTAAATACGTGATTCAATGTGTTATATATAATAAGTGTCTTTTTTGAAACAATAAATTTAGTTTGTTCTTCCATAATTTGTATTCCATGAAGGGTATTTATGTCAAAAGTGAATAGGTTTCTTCTAGGCAAATATTTTTTAATTTATAACTTTATTGCACAACTCAGCTTATTACGGGATAAAATTTTAGAAAAGAATAAGTCCCTTTCCCTTTCCTTCCCCTAAATTTTTCCATTTTTTTAATGATATTAACCAGTGCTTGACTGCAAGGCCAGCTGATGGTATGCAGTGATGCAATTATTGATGGTGAGGCGCACTCTTTTTAGTGTTCCGTACCTCAAAAGGAAAAAATGGAATTCTTGTCTGTCTGTCTGTCAAGACCCTTTAGCTCGAGAACACGTGGAGGTATCGAGTTGAAATTTAAACCATATACTCACTCTAGTCTGTGGTCTTTTGAAGCTATGAAAAAAATCAATTTTCTAAGTCATCGGAAAAAAAGATATAGCAGTTTACGTCCTAAAAATGTATATTTCGACACTGTCAAGGAAATCAAAATTCAAAAGGTACTTATCCATTGACCTAGAATCCTAAAATTTGACACAAAGCAAGGTTGTACAGCACAAGTATAGGACAACTACGGATGGAAATCATTTTTGTTAAGTGTGAGGTAGATAAATATACCAATCTGTACTGAGTAACCCACCTGTGTTCATTCAATAGCTTCTTGCATTCGAGGCTCACGGTAAGTCTTTTAAACAATTCCGCAGCTTTGGCAGAATATTGAAACTCTTCAAACGTATTTAATGATGTGTTTATCATTTCTACTGAAAGATATAAATATTTTTTAGGTTACTAAATTCAATTAAATTAAAGTATTTATTTCAAATAGACCATTTACAGGCACTTTTGAATAGTTAAATGTCGTTCAGTCCAAGAAAAGTGAAATTGCACATCAAAAATGAATTGCATGTCTTAACAGTCGTCATAAATTAAACATAATATATATATTAAAGTTTTACATGAAAAACGAACAGACCAAAATTTACAGGCGTATTCCACAAACAAAGTTCTTCAAAATATATATACATATGATGTCTTTTTTAGTTAGGTATCTTCGTCAAACAAATATTACGACATCATTATCAGTACCCACTGTTTTTATGATATAACGTAATACGCAAATATTTTCAAGATCACAATATAAAGGCAATCTAGCTGACTTGTTATAGCATTTAGCTTTCTACAAGCCCACTGGACAGTTCACTCTATTAACATTATCCTTGTCATGGCGTGCGATCCTACAGATAAAGTGATAGTTGTGACTGGAGGAGCAAGGGGAATAGGATACGAAATTGCTGACCAGTTTCTACAAAACGGAGCTAAAACACTAATCATCTTGGACATTCTTGAAGACGTTGGAGTCAACGCTATCAAAACACTTAACGACAAATATGGCAAAGGTAACGCAGTTTTTATAAAATGTGATGTTACCAAGGATTTAGAAAAAGTATCCGCAGAAATATTTCAGAAATATCAAGTTGATGTTCTCGTTAACAACGCAGGAATTTTGAACGAAGCCTCTTTTAGACAAACTATTGAAATTAACTGTGTAGCTGTCGTGCAATGGAGTATGAAATTCTGGGAATTCATGAGAACGGACAAAGGAGGTCGCGGTGGTACAATCTACAACATAGCTTCGATTTACGGATACTTGAACCTTCCATGGGCAGTATTCTATCAGACATCAAAGCATGCTGTAATTGGCTTCACAAGATCGTTGGGCCACCCTTATAACTATGATAAGAGCGGTGTGAGAGTTATTGCTATCTGTCCAGGGGTCACGGATACCGCTTTTCAGGCTGGTATTACATGGGATTGGCAAAAGGAAGGTATCGAAAAGTACATACAAAATGATATAATTATGCAGACACCGGAGACAATTGGGAAGGCTGCTGTGGAAATTTTTACCATTGCTGAAACTGGGACTGCCTGGGTAAAAGAAAATAACGAGCCAATTAGATTGGCCCCAATGTGTTAAATTCGAGTAGGAGAAAGGGTTGTTTATTAAGTAAAATTTACTAGGTACAATAAAAAACTTAAACTATTTATACTAAAACCTAAATAAATATGATGACAGCGATGTAGAGGAGTACTGCGACGCCTGAGTGCACTTTGTGTTTTTGTATTTTATTTATGTACGTTACGTAACTAAATTCGATCAATTCAAGTATATTTAAGTGTCTTCTAGCTATTTACAATCTCCGCCGGTGCGATTCTTTAAGGGAACTGTTGCTGTTGTTGTCATGCTCACTCAAATGTGTCGCTGTTGGTGTCACGTGTTATTGGGTCGTTCAGTTCCCTTCAAAATGGTTGAGCTGAGTGGGGCTGATGCACGCGTCATGCTCGTGAACGGGTGCCGTCAGATGGGACTAGTCATCTCTTAGCTGCCAGTGGCTTAATTCAGTTTTATCTTTGAATTATTTTATATTTTTATTTCATTATCGACATTGTGCTCACATGATAGAAGCAGCAAGTAATAATATTGTTATGTTATATCTGTCGAAACGTTTAATTCACACTTTTCGTGACCCAAAGGCTGGTTTTTACCTCGGACAGAGGATAAGCATTGCCACACAACGTGGCAGTTTAGTGAGCCTGATGGCTATTCCAAAGTCATTTTTTATATTTATTATTTCTTTTCTTTTCTTTATTTTATATTTACTGTGTGAATAATGACGGAGAAACCGTGATATATCATCTTATTAAATTCTAGAAAACTATAAATTTGAGTATTGCATAACCTTTATATGTTTATCGCAAGCAATTAAGTGATAACAGTTTAATGACACCGTGTTTATAACTTTAATCCAAACGAATATTTTTTTATCTTATCGGGTAACCCGAAATAGACATGGTGCGTTTGCACACGCAAACGACCCATCTGATGATAGGTGCAGCAACATAATTTTTTAATAATAATAATATTTTTTAATAATAATAATAAATCGTTTATTTAACATAGTGCAGCAGCTGTAGGTGGTTTAAAGAAGGAAATATCAAAGCAACTGTTATGTACACAATTAACAGCCCAGCTTTTTTACTTAAAGACACCGTTTATTTGATGCTCAGGCTACTCATATAATACTGTAGGAGCTTAGGAGGGCGGAAGCCTACTGGGGCCTGGTTCGACTTCTGAAAGGAAAAATCATGGTCTTAAGACTTTGAAAGTGAGCTTAAAGTGACACAATGTGTTGACCACTTGGAGGATACGGTTGAGCATACGGTAGAGGTGTTCCCCACTTGGACAGAGCATCATCGTGTCCTTATACGGATGATCGCCGGCGGCGATCTCTTGCGCCGGGCAGGTACAGGTCATGGTGCGGAGCGAGGAGGAGACGGTAGCTTCCTTCTGCGAAGCAGTAATGCTAGCAAAGGAGGAGGCCTGCAGCATTTGGCGATCCCATCTGCCGCACAACACGCCCAGGATACCGTGGGAGCTAGCGCGCACTCGCTTCAGGATCGAGGTAGACCGCTTTCGGATGATGGCATGAAAGTCATCAATCCTCGCCTCAGCAAACATCGTCGACGCGCTACAAAACCTTGGCGGTCCCGCCAGCATCCTAAACGCGTTGTTATACGGCACAAAAAATAATGATGTGGCTAAGATTTACTTAACACATACTTACATGAACCCACAAACATGAGCCTGAAAACTAATTAGCTAACTCCACATCTCCAAGACATTTTTCTAGAAGTTTCCAACAACCGTTAGTTGTTTATGCGACGTGTAATGAGGGCATTGTATGAAGACAGGTGCGGGGAGCAGGGGGGGAGGGTGTGGCTAAAAGCTTTGCAACATTAGTTCCCATCAACTGCGGTACAGACTTAGCGGACGCGACGGATATAGGGCAGAAGAAGGACGAGCATGCTTGGTAAATAATTAATATTTACCAAGCATGCTCGCAAATTCTAATTTTCTCAAGTTGAAGAACAAACGGAAGCCAACTAAAATTACTATGTGCACTACCCGGATTTTAAAAACAAGAGACAATGCTGATTGTCGTGGGTTCGATCCCCACCCGGACAAATGTTTGTGTGATGAGTACGATCATTTGTTCTGTGTCTGGATGTAATTATCTATAAAATGTATGTATTTAGAAAAATAAGTATGTTTATCGGTTGTCTAGTACTCATAAAACAAGCTCTGCTTAGTTTGGGACTCGACGGCGTTGTGTAATAGATGTGGAATATATTATTATTATTATATTAACACATTAGGGCATTTACCGCGGCCTAGGAATACTACGGCAACTCAAGGAATACTGGTAGGTTTTACTCAATAAAAATCTGATTGTCAAGCAGTAATGAAGAGAGCAGTGGTGGCCCAGCGAAAACACACATGTCATTTTAGATCTCTTCAATACAAAAGAGAATAGGCTCCTAATAAACTAGTGCACTCTACCATCAACTATTGCATCACTGCTAACCATCATCAGGTGGGATCGTAGTCAAGCATTAGTTTATAATGGAGGATTAATTTGTGGAGCTTTACTGTTTGAGCACTGTTTGGCTTTTCGCCAATTGTTCTGATCTTTTATTTTAAGAGAGTTTTGAGAAGAAGTTCGTTCCGCAAAACGCTTGACATTCTTCATCCCCGTATGTGGCTAAGGTCTCGCATCGTAAACCGGCTGTTTCCACAAAGTTGTTCCTACACTTTTATTATTCTGTGTTTGTGCTTCCGTGGATTTCCACGCTAATACGAAAGTTACGCCATTTTAAACATCACAAGCCATTAAAAAATCTTTCTTTATGTGGCATTCAGGAACAATTTTTAAATGATAATGCTTGCCGGATTTTTCAATTGAAAATTGTTTTATTTATTTATTTAAACTTCATGTACAGTAGTGGTACACAGGCCGATTTAATGCAACAAGGGGATTCTCTCCCAGTCAACCTTTGGGTTAAAAAAGACATCACTATGGTAGGTGTGCACAATAAACAATTATTAATAATAAAATAATTATTATTTAGAAACGACTAAATATACAATAAAAATAAAAATATTAATTATTTATATAATCATAATTTTTTTAGTAATAATTGTTTTATTAAAGAATAATTTCCAATTTTCACTATAATAGTGCTAAAATCCCACTCATTGACCCACCCATTGAGACCGCCCATTGTGCACTTATTCTTTTAAATGTTTTTCCTGTATTTGGTGAATAAAGATTATAATAAATAAATAAAATGAATATTGATATAAGAAAGTGGAAGGTAGCTTATGTGAAGCCTGTGTACAGCAGTGGACAGTGAAACGTTGAGCTGATTGATTGATTAGTTAATAATTGAATTTAATTAATCTAGCTTGAAAATTTCCAAAATTGTCGTTTTGACTTGCATCTCTTTTTTTCACAGTCATCATATACGAGTGTATCTTTTTATTTTAATATTTTTTATTATACACCACTTTTATAATGAATAAAAAACAGGGCTGCGGATGTACATAGGCAAGCTTAACCTACAATTAGGTTTTTTTGCAGCTAACCTCATCATCCTTTTTCCTTCCTTATTTTAGCAAAAAATTCAGATACTACTGAAATATTAAAAACCAAAATTGAGACACAGTAACCTACCTACTTCTGTGCTTGGAACACTAGAATAATCATAAAAGCCTAGTTTGAGTATAAATGAAATTAACTATTAATATGCTTACTAATTGCAAGTAATTTATCCTGTAGAATACCATACGAATAAACAATCAACAAAACAAAGAATAGGAAATAAATAACGCGCCTTTAATCAGTGGAGCGATATACAAAGTTTATCTCGGCAGTTTGGTGGCGGAGTTCCACAGAATAGATAGGTACAGAAGATCCACTTCATATAACACTAGAGAAAATATATTCTTCGATGCTATGCGACAAACATCGGATTGACATGGAGTGAGGTGAAGCATAAAGCTCAAGATCGGTCGCTGTGGATGACTACTTACTGTCGACGCCCTCTGTCCCAGATAGGGGACATACTATCTTAAGTCTACAACTAAATCAACATTCACACTAGACGCATATGTATGGTCATCTCAAACTACCTCAATTAATAGTGGGTGCTTTAGAACTATTTGTTTTAAAGTGGTGTAAGTAATATTATTTAGGAAGTCTTTTCATATTCGCAAAAGCTACAACCCAAAACTAAAAGGAAAGCACTGGCTCCTGTAATAAAAACATGTTTGTGAAATCATTACTAGCTTCTGCCAGTGGCATGGCCCATATGAAAGTTGAGAATTATACCCAGAGAGCGTACTTTTATGACAATAAGAATCCTGTGTACTATTCCAAAACGTGGTCTACAGATGTACATCTAAATTCGATCAACTGTTTGAGCGTGAAGTAGTAACTTTCGTATTTATAATATAGCGTGTAGGCGAGGGTCTGTAACTAGTGAGTGTTGCTAGATGTGGTGTAACTTGGAGGAGGTTTATGAATGTGTTTCAGCTGAAATAATGAATACTGATGATGATATTGTTTATCTTGATTTTTTGAACGTTGGAATGGTAACCCTATGCGATTGCACACACATATTCGTTTGGAGTTGACCTTCTGGTCCTTATCTATTCCGTGGCTTTTTGGTGGCAAAGTTCCTTCGTCTAATGAGTCTCGTGACGTATGCTCATTGGAGTTGGCTACAGTACTAGCCACGATTAACGGACCCTTAACGCCTATTGACGTCGTTCTTATAGTCCATTGTGTTTCATTTGTTTATGGGGACGCCTGGATGACGTCTGGAGGGTTCGTAGATGGGTTGCTGGTAAGATTGTGTCTTAATAAACGTTTGTGACTATTTTATTTGACGATGTCTTGGCGGTTTGATATCTTCCAGTAATTTGATGGCGAGAGTAACGGAAGGGATAAAATGCATCAATAAGGACTGTTGTAGATATGAAAAATATATTACTCCAAATGCTAAAGTATGATTGTTTTTTTATGTCCCTACGTTTTTATAGATGTAAACAACTGTACTAAAAATTTTCATTCAAGAGTGAGGTTTTATAGAGTAAAAATGCAGAAAAGTGGTGGCATATAAGTCAATGGGTGTAAGAGCACAAATGAAATACATATATGTACAACCACATTGCTCTGCACCTAGCTATTTACTGGCTCTTAATACCTAATATGACCTGCCGTGATCTGTGTTGCACTTAGTGTCGGTGGTATCCAACTTGTGACCTTTTAAAATATTTATGGGAAAAAAATAAAAAAAAGGTTAAAAGTGAGTCCATAACCACTCAACCAAATAATCGAGTCAGTGAGTGCATAATACAGCATATATAACAATCCTCTCGTAACTACAGGTTTCAAGGCATACTTACTCATTACATCGAAGTTTATTACAAACTGTATCTATATGATTATTCCACGCAAATTTAGTGTCAATAGTCAGACTCAAGTACCTGTATGTCTTAACTTGCTCTAACATAACACATTGACAGTTAGATTTTTCATTATGATGCTGTGGCCTTTTATATTCAGCTCGATATCTTTATTATCTGAAAATGAGGATTGTATTAGCATGCATTTAGTCTTGGCTACGTTAATTGTAATGCCATTGTTATGTACCCATTTGATTATATTGTCCAAATCTTCTTGTATCGCGTCTCGTACGCAGTTAAGATCTTTACCACTAAATAAGAGATATGTGTCATTGGCGTACATGGTGGTAACACAACTGAAAAGTGTATATTTTTTTATTAAAAGATTTTTATTATATTAAGGCAGGTACTCATCTCTTTTCTAGAGTAAACCAAATTGAAGTTATATTTTTCTAAGCCGCACTGTAAAAAAAAGATACCGAAGCAAACTAGACCTAGTTCAGCACTGAACGCGTTAAGAGTGGGTAAAATCCTTTGTCATCGTCATTGTGTCTGTCTAGCTATCACGAATACATTAAATTCTTTCTCGCAGCGGTTGTCGGCAGTTTGGCACGACAGTTGCAGTACAACATGACCTGTTACAAGCCACGAATTCGTTTTGGCGACAGCGTGCAACGTGAAATAAACGTTTTGGGGATGTCCCATGTCAAATGTTGATATGAAATTTCTCTTTTTCTTTTATTTTCTTAAACTTTGCCTCACGCTTCTCCTGTATCATGAGAGCATTCATAAGCACTAGTGTCCGACTGAAACTGGTTTTTCAACCAAAACCAAATTTCGGCTAAGTCTCAGTTCTGGCCGGAACCGGTTCATGTTTTGAGGGAAAATAAATAAAACATTATTATAATCAGTTAGTCCTTATTTTTTTTTTAATGCGTTTTATATTTAGGTATTTATATTCGTTGATTATGATGAATTTTACTGCACTCGATTTTAGTTTGGGAGTAAGTAAAACGAACGGCAAACACAAGCCAGTCACGAGATGATTAGAAACGTGGACGTGGCAAAATGTCTTGGTTGCTTACTCGCTTGGAAAGAATTGAATGCGCTGAACATGACCGATCTCGACGCGAGAACTCCCGAGTGCACTGTCGGTTTCGGTCGTAGTTTTGGCAGGTGTGCCACCGAAACTGAAACTCGGTTTTTTGGTGAACCTCGACCGAAACTGAAATCAAAACCGAACATCCAATCGGACTCACACAAGACACCTAGACCCGAAACACCTATCAGTAGGCCGTACAAAGTAGTAGTACCTAAATCACTCAATCACTGCATCAACCATGTTGACAGAAATGGTTGGTGATTTCAAAAGTGGTTTTAACCTGGTTAATTTTAAAGCGACACTCGTCATCGATTACTATTGTCAAAAAGTCGATAATCACACAAATATATGAGAGTTTGCTCCACGCTTAAATAATTGCAGAGTTTTGTATGTAATTTGGTACCAAGGTAGCTTAATCACTAAATTAACACAAGGCTGTAAATTTCATAGATGCAAAGTACTCATTTTATGCAGGCAGGTTCTCGAACGGGAGCTGGTAAGATAATTATATATTTTGGTCTTTCTTGGTCGCTCATAGAATGTTATGTTACGTCAAGGCCCCAAAACGTTCATCAGGGTTATTTTAGGTCACCGTCATGAGCTAGGTATTCACTGATCAGCCTGATAATAACGATGATACATAAATAGACCTCTGCACGCTAGTCGCTCCGGTCTCCAACATGCTCCATCGCCATTTACGTTTGGGCCACGCGAATGACACGCGTCAGTCACCCGTGTGATTAATAATGTGTTGCGGCGCAGTAACATGCTGTGTGACACCTACCACATGCTAAACGAGCACAGCGTAAAAAATATCACTTTTATACAGTACGCCTACAAAAATGACTTTGCTTGCTTGACTGTGGCGCTTGCAGTAAAGTGTTTAGTAAAGTTAGTTTATCTAGTTTCAGAGTTCTGGTAATGTACAGGAGTCTTAAATTGTGTTCCTAATGGAGACTTACTCGAATATAGAGGATAATGTGGGAAAGGGAGATTTATTTATTTTCGCGGTGGGAAAATCATCTAATGGCATCCCCCGCCCTTGGGTGGAGCGGGAGATAGTGTCAGACTTTTACTGACTAAAAACCTAACAAGAGTAGGTTTTTAGGCCTTCTTGCCTTTCGTAACGGTACCGTGGAAAAGAGAGATCATATTTTGGACTGCTTCTTTCCACAGAAATTAACAACTATCTTCGAGAAAGTCATAAGACAATCATCATCATCAACATTTCAGCCAATACACGTCCACTGTTGGACATAGGCCCCTCCCAAGCGTCGCCATATCGAACATTCCTGTGCGCCAATGCATAAGACAATACTGCAATTAAATATCAACAAATTTACTTTTCTTACATAAGCTCTAGAGATTATAATATCAAACCCTATTAGCCTCCACACAATATCAGAACAACCTCCAAACTATACAGAAATGACTTTCACACCACATAACAAATTTTAAAACATAAATAGTCTGTTGTATGCCCCCCGGCATGGTAATCTGTGTGACAGAATGTTCTAGTATAGATGCCAGTGCCAGTCTCCCACAAAGGAATAATTGTATCTTTTTTATATTGTAATGTTAGTTTGTAAGTCACTGGAAGATAATCAAATGATTACTTTTACCTTTTTTTCGGTATTGTCTATGAACAGAAGTAGTCTAAAAAATATGATTACTCATTTCTATCATATGCTGTTAAATTATAGAATAGCTTTTGTTTAAGACATATTATTTTTCAAATAATTGATCCAATGGCCCGTAATAGCTAACAAAAATTAACCCCGTTGATCGTTCGTTATAAATCGAAGAAGTTTTATACTGCTTCACGATACAAGCTGACATTTCTTTGCACTATTTTCCCAAAACCCATTTGTAAGACTGTCATCAAGGGGTCATTAGCGCAATGAAAACAAATGAATAATGTAAGAGAAAACAAAGCAGCAACCGGATTAGCTGCAACAGTGGACCGCTAATTTACATAATAAATTCGAAAATATACCAGAATGCTGGCCGCCAGCGGAAGTTTTAAGTTAATCAGGAGCCAAAACAAAAAGCAGACATTGTGGAATAATTTTGGTGCATTTGATCGACAGAGATTTCGTTTTTGTGGGACCGTATGAAATTTTGGTTTGTTGGCTTCTAATGCAGAATGAAAAACGTTAGTAAGCTTAAGGGATAAATAGGTATGGTTTTTTATGAGGTGTATCATGAAATAAGTCGTCGAGTTTTTGCCATCCAGAGCCAGAGTCACTCTGCTAGGACTGTAGAATTGCACGAATTAATTACTAATTCGCGCAATTCCACAGTCCTAGCAGGCACGATAAATATTGAAAAACCATGCATATTCGTTATGATGAACGACAGCCTTTGGTAGAGGAAGAAAGATAGTGAAATTGAGGATGTCAGTAGCAAAGAAATGTTTTGGTTCCGCTTTACTACTAGACTGTAATGCTAAATCGGGTACTCTTGAACACAGACTGATGATCGCAACACATTGTTATAAAACCTAAAGGCACTGCTATCAATTTACTGGCTGCCTATAGTTGATTCAAAACTAGAGGATTCAAATTCTTGATCATTAATGTTTATTTAACTAGGTTGTTTATTATCTACTTTAGACTGTCACTGCAACAACTACAACAACTATTCCTTCATACTTTACATTGCACAAAAAAAGTTTACAAAATTAATAAATGAATTTGATTTTTTTTTATTGTCACGCACTATATATCTCACCTGATAGTATTTTATAATCCTTATTTCGATAGCAAGGTTATATTATCTGTCTAGTGCACCCAAAAATAGTCAAATAAAATAATCCACCGATCAATCCCATTAACACACGATTTATTCAATAAGAATTCAGTAAAGAGACTTATTTAACTGATTATGAAAATGTGATATGTGAATATTGATGAACTTTTGTAGCAATTCAGGTTATGTTAAAGTGAAAAAAATTAAAAGCGCCGTAATTCTTATAGGAAAACAAAGTGAACAGTATATAATTACAGGATATGTTTTGATACATTTTTTATTATTTGATAATTTTTGATTAGACAAGTCCAATTTTAGTTTAAAGTTTCATTTTGCTCTACATTCTTAGGTGTGCACAGTAAATAAATCTAAATATTTATTCAACTTTATCTTATGTATACACAATCAAAACACATTAAACATATCATGGCTTGATGATGATTTACTCAGAAAAGTCCAGATTTTACTTTTTCAGTCTAAACCTAAGCCAAAGTCCTCCCTGCAGTCTCAAGTTGATGTTATCAGCTACCAGCTTGCTGGGGATGCAGGTCTTCTCACAAGGAGAAAGTTCTATATGCTTTGAAATCTGGTATACCATCACCTTCAAGTCGCAGAGAGCAAATCTTGAACAGGACAGGACAGTATTCTCACAGGACATAAAGAACAGCATCTTCAAAGGTTGAATGATAGCGTCTGGGTGAGACTTGATAAGAATGATGTCCTATTAGAGAAGCTCAAGGTGAAGCTGATAATTATAAAAAAATACTATCGTGAAACTCAACATGAGATTAATCTCTTACAGTTTGCATGCCTATTTGTTTATCATCTTGCTACCCTGGTCCCATGTTACTAGGGTTTCCAGAACAAGTTTTGTGCTTCTATTCTTTCCTGTCCATCATCATTTTACTATTATTCATATGTAGTCTTTTTTCATTATTCCTTTATTAACCAAAATTGTATGTTGTTCCCTTCAAAGAGTACTGGTGCTGGAGTAATCTGGCTATTATGTAATATACCCAATTGTCGTTCGTTAAATCAACTTGCCAGTCAAGGCTCGCAATTGCCTTCTTAATTAGCCTAAGGTCAGAATGTTTAGTTAAAATTCCTTTTGTCTAATTTAATATGCTTCAGTATTCACTGCTGCAGAAATAATTTGATAATTACATTTCCAGAACAGTTTCAGAACTTTTTGTGGGTACAAAGGACGTGAAAATATATTTAAAAAATCATTAAAAATACAATATATAGTAATTTATTTAACACATGCGTAATACTGTTTTACAGTGACGTCTACGAAGTAAAAACAAGAAAAAGGGTTGATTAGTGAAGGATGTGAATAAAACCATTAAAGAGAAAGAAAATGGTTTGGTTTTACTAGATATTTTTAAAAGCGACTGAATGGCTCGCCTTACCGGCATCGAAACTTATTCCACAATCGCACAACTTAAACCACGAATGTTTTGACATAAAATTTGGTTGAATGCAAAAATTTCAAAAGTTTCGAACTTCAATGAGCTCATGTGTCTAGAATGTATGATATGCTAGAACTTAAATAAAACGTTATTTGAGATATGAGGGGGTTGTAAAGTAATGACGTTGAAAACTAATGATAAAACATGAGCATTTCAATGAAGACAAAAAAACTGCATCTAAATCGACTGAGGCGTTTAAAAACTACGGTGTCACACACCAACTTATTACGGTAAAATTTTGATAAAATAATGTATAAACAAAAAAAAAATTTCAAGGTATACTTTTTAAAGTGCAAACTTAAACTTACACTATTTATGTCAATCAATACCATTTATAAAATGGACGTGTTATCATAATCACTAACAAACTTACTCTGTGTGTGAAGTCAATAAAGTTAGTCATCACACACACACTTCTAGTAGATAAGATAAACCAAAACAATAAATTTTGTCATCATAATAGAATCTGATGTTATTTTTATTGTGTTTCTTAAGGGATGTGGGATCGTCAGAGAAAGTTAGTAAAGCGTGGTATTAAAAACGCAAAGGAGAACTGAAAGAATTAATTTAGCTTTTAGTCAATAAAGATCTGACACACCCTCCTTAAAGCTTAAAAAGGCATTTGATGATTTACACCTAATAAAAGTTGATGACAATGCCAAAATTCATGTTGTTGAATAATAATTCATTATAATTAAAAACATATTAAACCAACCAATTGATTGAAAAATAAAATAAACAGTAATATTCAGTTAATAAATGTGCAAAATATTTTATGTTTGCCATATTTTATCCTAGACACTACAAATAGAACTACTCGTATTTCCTCAGTTTTAATCGAAGATAATGTTGTAGCAGACTCAAATTGTTATTATTAATGGGTAATTTCAGTGGCATTTTACAATCTAGGTTTACTTTCCAAAATATCCCCGTGACTAAAGACCAGTTTTTACAACTTACAAATTAATTTTGATTTCTATTTAAAAAACATCTACATCGACTCAGGAAATATATATTTTAATGTATCTAAACGTCGTGGCACTCCTGCTACCACAGATATAAAAAAACGCTTAGTGTAGAAAGAATTAATAAATGAACTGTAAAACAATTTTCTGACCAAATCTGCTAACACTTCGAATACAAAATGAACACATTCTTGTCCTTTATGAGCCCAGCCCATCGTCACATTGAATGAACCCGTGAATTGAGTAACACGCTCTCATTGAGTACATTGTTTATTTTGTGTTTACTGTGATCTGTGGCTGTCAGTATTTTAATGTAAGATTCCCATTTTATTTTTTATTTTTTTGCTTTTTAGACTTCTATGGATTATATCTGAATATCGATTCACTAGATTTTTACATTTTTCTTAATCCAACAATGCTATTTTACGAGAACGTAAACATAAAACAAGTTCAAGGTCAAAAATGAGAACACTGCGACCGACGCCAAACGAAACCAACTGAATTCGATCAATTTAAATTGCGGGCAATTTTGGGATCAACGAATTTGATCACATGTAGTATCGTACTAGTGTATTGTCGCAGCTTATTGCACAATACAATCACTCATGTTTGATTGTATCGTGAAATATCTTGCGTTTAGAATTTTAGATGGTTACATGATTATTTTGCTAACATAATGGATTAATTTGGCTAACTTATCGTATCTTAATGTAGCTACCGGACAAGATTCTTGAGTATAGGCACTCTTCACACACTATGATTTTGTTTTACTTTAACGCGTTTGACACGTTTATGTCATTAGCCGCTCCAATTGTCCAATTAAACGTTTAAATCGAGTTAACTTAAAAACAAAGCTTTCAGCGAATTGACTACAACTATATCAGACAGTGTAAAGGCAAGGTGAAGGTATATATTGCCTTTTTATTAATTGTTAGAAAAATCGTGGAAATAATGTGACTATAAAATTAAAATCAAGTCAAGTCCAGGAGCCTTGTCTGTCTTCAAAGAGAGGACCGCTTCAACCACTATAAAACTGTGTGAACTGTATACATTTCTAAGTGGCATATTATTGACATAATTAAAATAGTAAATGTAAAATGGTATTTTTCTTACAGAAAATGATCATTTTGCTGATTTGGATGGCCGTTCTGATCGCTGTGGTAGTGCTTCATCTCCGACAAGTCTATTCGACATTCAGCCAAAATGGTATCAAGCACTTCAAGCCAATCCCACTGGTGGGCAACATGGGCAAGGTCCTACTTCGTCAAGAACATGTAGCCTATGATCTTTGTAACTTGTATAACAGTTTTCCGGAGGAAAGGTCAGAACTGAAAACACTATTCTTGCTAAAATTATAAAGCTGATTTGTTCTTATTTAAATATATACATTTTAACTAGTCATAACTATAAATTAATAGGTAAATACAAATTTAAATTAATAATATGTACAAACGGGTAAAAAAAGGGACATCAGAGGGCATCAAAAAATTCGTCCACATCGATGTCAATGGGAAAAGTGCCCAGAATGCTGGCAGCATTGCCACGCTGAATGGCAATGCTGATTCGTTAAACAAAGAAAAGCCCAGCCCTCTGCTCACGCGAAGAGTCGACCAACTGTTTGCTGATATCCCGAGCAACTCCATGAGCGCTCGGATCCCATGGCCCAAGTGTTTCAATCATAAACGGCTCAAACATATAACTTCCGATGAGGTTATTTATTTATTTATTTTACTATTTATGTCCACACAAAAATAACAGAAAAAGATAAAACATAAGAAACATTAGTACAAAGGTCCTGCTTATTTCCAAAGAAATTTCATCCGGCAGACTTGCGAAAGGAGAAATCAAAAAGAAAGAAATGTAGACCATAGTGTGTAGGAAACCAAAGAAGAATTTGTGAAGTCTTAATACTTAATACAAAATTAAATATACCTTAAAATAATATATACATTCTACTATAAATATATATATTTATAGTATAAATTTATTATTATTTATAGTATTATATATACCGTTATTTATTTATAGTAGAAAGAAGGTTATTATATTTACGCCATTTGGGGTTTTCTGCACCTGCAGCAGCCGCCCCAGCACACCACGCCGTACTCAGAAGATAAGATGGGTGGGCAAGGGTTTCGACACATGCACTACACACACACATGTTGCATCTCACACCAAAGGCCTACCCAATTTCCAAAGCATTTTAGTCATCTCATCTGGCCTCTTCCTATCGTCATGTGCCAAGCCATCAATGGGTTCTAAAACTGATGGCACCCTGGCGATGACAAGCTGAGTTGGTCTGAATGCAGTAATTTCAGGAAGAATTTTATCAATTAAAAAATTTCTATAAGCGTTTGATACAACATTTATTGTGGAATAGGATGGACTATGTACTGTTACAAGTACAAGTTATAATACGCTCTGACCCACAGGATTGGAACCATAACTTAAAATGTGAGTGAAACCACAGGGAATAGTTAGTCAACAATATTTTGAAGGGTTACAAGGTATTTCCTTCTCCCCAATTGACTGCGACTCTCGTGGTGAACGGCGAATGTGGCGTTAAAAGTCAGCAGATTGGGATGAGATGCGTCATTTTTTTGCGTCTTATCCTTGACAGCGGGTCTACTTCTCTTCTGAAAATCAATCGAGGTGTGCGGATGCTGTACTTGATGTGATGCTTCAAGCTATAAAGTATTTCATTCCTTATAGTGACGTACCAACAAAGTAGAGAGCCTTTAACCGTGCTGCCAATTCCTACAAAAAGGCACTAAAGAAGGCTCGCTTTGACCGCATTGCCCATATTGGCACAAAGTTTTCTGCACAGCCATCCGGTATCAGAGCTTTCTGGTCCCTTGCCAAATCGGTAGAAGTGAACTTCTGTCGGCCCACATTGCCTCCGCTGGTTAAATCTGACGGAACACTGGCTCATACGACGAGAGAGAAAGCAGGTGTCTTTGCATCTCTCTTAGCCCATAATTTTCGTCTTGATACTGGCAGTGCTACTACATCGATTCTAACTCACTGCGACACTTCGATGCACGAGGTTCGCATAAGGAACAAAGAAGTTCTAAGAGCTCTGTGTCGTCTAGACGTGAGTAAAGCTCAAACGGTCGTTTGTGCACCAACTGGTCCACTACCAGATGGTATACAAACGATTGTTCTCAAGTCTTGTGCGCCCGAGTTATTTCCTGTATTAAAACACTTATATCGCCTCTCATTTAGGACTGAGATAGTGCTCAAATCCTGGTACAACCCATGCCCAACAAGGGCAGTCATCCTGTTAACTATCGGCCGATTTCGGTAACCTCCATACTCTGCAAGAATAAAGAGCGTGTATTGAACTCGCGCCTCCTGGCATACGGTTGTGACTGACAGTGCGGTTTTCGCCGCAATCGATCTACTGGGGACCTACTCATGGGGTGAGGCTCTCGATAAGAATGGGGAAGCGATTGCTGTCTCCTTAGACGTCTTGAAGGCCTTCATTCCTTCGGCCTAAGTTCCTCAGGGGTCTGTTCTCTTTGCAACTCTTTTCCTGTTGCATATTAATAATCTGCTGGTGCCCGGTATTTATGGGTATGCAGATAATAGCACAGTTGTAGAGAGATACTTGCCAAGTGTTTGGACAATTTGCCTCTGCGGTCTTCCGATCCGATTATAATTTAGGTATCTTCAAGGCTAGAGTGAATAGGCTCTTATTAAACTAGTGCGCCTCACCATCAACGATTGCATCACTGGTTACCAACAGGTTGGATCGCAGTCAAGTACTCTAGTTTATATCAGAAAAAAATAAATAAATAATACCTATGTATTACTAACTTTAGCCCGCGGCTTCACCCCCGTGCATAAAATGTAGCCTATATCACCCAGGAATATAGCAGCTTACTATCAGCGAAATAATTTACTTACAAACCAAAATAACAAACTTAACCTCTTTATAATGTTAGTGTAGATTACAAATTAAGTTTTTATCGCAATCGATACGATAATATAAAATTAATGTTAACACGACGGAAAAAATTGTTTCCCAGGTTCGTTGGCAGATTTGAATTTTTATTCGAAGCAGTAGTTCTTCGTGACCTTGAACTTATAAAGAAGATCACTGTCAAAGACTTTGAATATTTTATAGATCACCGCGGCTTTGATATGGAAACGTATTTTAGCAGAACTCTATTATTATTGAAAGGTATCACATTATTCCTAATTTTCTCTTTTTCCTGTCCTTTATGACATTTTTCTCTTAGAAATATAACAAAGCAAAATATAGATATGACTATTTAAAATTTATTTAGGTCAGGAATGGAAAGACATGCGCTCCACATTGAGTCCAGCGTTTACAAGTTCCAAGATACGTCTGATGGTGCCTTTTATGGTAGAGGTTGGTGACCAGATGATGATGTCACTCAAACGAAAGATTGAGAATTCGGGAGGTATACAATAAATATTGTACTTAATGATATTTGTCATAATAATTCAACATAAGATAATTTAATTGTTATTTGGAATCTGTTTCTCTGTCATTTAAAATATTCTTCTAACAGATGACTACATCGACATTGAGTGCAAGGATCTAACAACACGTTACGCTAATGATGTGATAGCTTCGTGCGCTTTTGGTCTGAAGGTGGACTCTCACAGTGACGAGAATAACAAGTTCTACCTGATGGGCAAGGAAGCTACTAATTTCAGTATTCGTAAAGTGTTAATGTTCTTTCTTTTTCTTAATGGGCCTAAGTTAATCAAGGTGAATATGAGATTGAATAATTTAACATCATAATTTTTATACATAAAATAACCGTGATATCAAATCTAAAATCGTTTACAGTTTCTAAAATGGGACATAGTATCAGATGCGGTCAAGCACTTCTTTTCGAACTTGGTCCTAAACACCATGAAGGACAGAGAAATGCATCATATTATCAGACCTGACATGATCCATCTGCTAATGGAAGCCAAGAAAGGTATAACCATAAACGTCTGTAAATGTATAAACTGTATTATTTTCTCTCAATTTTATTTCATTTCTTGCGTTAAAACTTAGCTTGTAATCAAAAATAGCAATATAAATGATAGTCTGCGGTCTTGTTCGAAAGGACCGCTACTTTTTGCGTTCCCTCCTGGAACGCAAAAAGTAGTGAAAAAAAGATGGATGGATTTTAGGCAGTAAAATACTGTGACTCTCTCTGGCTCTATACTGAGTAGAAGAAATTATTGATTTAATTTCCTTAATCCAACAAAACAAAACAAAAGACAAGTGAATTTTTTCAGGTCAACTTACTCATGGAGATATCAAGTCCAATGATGAAGCAGCTGGATTTGCAACTGTTGAAGAATCTTCTATCGGAAAGAAAAAAATTATTCGAGGTAAACATAAAAAAAATGTTTTTTTTTTCTTTTAATAAATTAGGAAATTAAATCTTGTGTATTTTTTGTTAAACACTTTTAATATAATATTCAAAAATACACCAGACTTACATAATTTGTGACTTCGTATTTTGCAGAATGGACAGATAAAGACCTAGTAGCCCAAGCTTTTTTATTCTTGATTGCTGGCTTTGAAACCGTTTCATCCAGTATGTCATTTTTATTGTATGAGCTGGCAGTGAACCTTGATGTGCAGGACCGACTAGTTCAGGAGATCAGGGACCATGACGCTAAGAACGGCGGCAAGTTTGATTTTAATTCTATACAAACAATGACATATTTGGATATGGTAATTTCAGGTTAGATTTTATTAATTTTATTAATGAAGTGGTTTATTTTTCAAATTGATTTCAGCTAAATAGTTGTGTTTTATTATTTTAGAGGTTTTGAGATTGTGGCCACCAGCAGTGGCTATGGATAGAATAAGCAAGAAGGATTACAATTTAGGAAAACCAAACGGGACTGCAGACAAAGACTTCATTGTAAGTTTTATGATAAAAATCCTACCATTTTATTCTCTATTAATGCTCAAGAAAAGTTATTATGTTGATTACGCTAGAACAGATATTTTCATATGAGTATATTACAGTTGCGGAAAGGTGCAGGAATTTTGATACCAACCTTTGCTATTCACCGTGATCCTGAGTTTTTCCCAGAGCCTGAGAAATTCAACCCCGATCGTTTCTCTGAAGAAAATAAACACAAGATCAATGTGCTTGCATACATGCCTTTCGGTTTGGGACCTAGAAATTGTATAGGTGAGATCTTAGTTTGTATTCAAGCACCTAAATGTCTTAAATCATATAGTATCGTCTACATATACTAGACTTTTTATATATATTTATTTATTAATGCTTCATGCACATTACACTGTACAAAGGCGGACTTAAAGTCATAGGCATTATCTACCTATCCCTATCTCTATCTATTTGACTTGTTTTTGCCCGCAGCTTTGCCCGCATACATAAAATATAGCCTTTTTACTCAGGAATAAAGCAGCTTTCTATAGGTGAAAGAATTTTATTAATCCTTCCAGACATTACGTCCTACAAAGAAAAAAACAAACTTTACCTCTTTATTATATTACTGTAGATATATTTATATCAGAATGATATCCGATTTTTTTTTATTTTTTATTGTGTGTATTAACAGGGTCGAGATTTGCTCTCTGCGAGTTAAAGGTGATGGTTTACCAGCTTCTGCGGCATATGGAAGTCTCTCCTTGTGAGAAGACATGCATCCCCGCCCAGCTAGCTACTGACAACTTTAACATCAGGCTGAAGGGAGGACATTGGCTTAGGTTTAGACTGAGGAAGTAATTTAACTTCGATTTATAATTTAATTAAAAACGGGAATAATGTAATATACTAATCTAAGTTTGGCTTTACAATAAATACACTTATTTTAAATATTTGGTTTGCTTTTTCATTGCAATTCTAGTTGGTCATAAACAAGTGTGGGTTATTTTTACATGATGCATGATGTGCTCATGTAAAAACTAAAAACTTCTACAGATTAATTTATTAAAATTATGTATAGATAATAAAAGCTGAATATCTGATGAAACAAACATATTATTTCATCAGGTTTTTAAATAGTGTGTTGTGTCTATTTTCTATTTTATGTAACTTGCAAAGTATGTTTTAACACATGAATTATTTTTCATATTTTTATATAATGTCACTAGAGCCCTCTTTATCATTAGGAAGGCAACAATAACACCATCTGCTAAACCGTATTGCTATTCGTTAGCTATGAGCAAGATAGATGGCTCTGCTTATAAAGTTACAAGTAGGTTACTTATAATATCAACTAGAGGTTTATGATTTTATTCTACAAATGATTTATAATATTTATTCGTAGTTTCACTTTACCTAATAACCCTAAGATAGAACTAAAATATTGGCTACTTAGTATGTCGCAGTTAACTGCTTATTACTGCTATAATCAAGTGTGTTAGTAGCATTTACCTATCAAGACACAAGTTTTCGACTTTTCGGCATTGGTAATATGTTATAAGAAAATATATGTTACGCGCTAACATTGCAATCAGAAAACTTGAACTCTGTGCAGTGATTCGATGAGATTAGTTTTTTTTGTTTTTGTATGATTTGTACAATTCATAAAAGCATACGAAAGCATCTTGATAACCTATGATACACTTAAAACAAAAAAAAAAATGGTTGCCTGTAAAGTCGGTTTTACGGGCGAAGATTTTACGTGACAACGTCTTTTTTTTTCCAACGCCAAGAACGTTCGAGAAAGACAAAGACAGAGACACAAGCATGCGCCGATTCAATGCGCCTAATTCTCTAGTGCTGCGCGCGCGGCAGACCGATCATAGTTGAGTGGGAGAGAGACGCAAGGCATTCGGCGGGCCTCTCTCTCGTTCGGTGACTCATCGTAACGTTACCGAGCGTTACACTTTTTCATAAGTGACTCCCAGCCGCAACCTAATTTAAGACGTTGTCACGTCAAAAAAAAAAAAATTTTTGGCGTTAACACGCCCATTTATGTGACCGAGTGAAATTAAGATACCCAGGGGCTTAATTCTAACGGTCCACGCGCTAGAGGCAAGTCGACTATCTTCCGCTGTTTTGATTTAATCTAAGCTTCTGGTAATTTTTTTCTCGTCAGAAATATCGCTAAATTTTTCAATACGGTAAATCTCTTTTATATGTATATATAAGTACCCATATCGTGGAATTCACTGCCGGTGTCTGTGTTTCCTGGTGGCTACAACCCGGGAATCTTTAAGTCGAGAGTGGATAGGTTACTTCTAGGTAAGCGCGCTCCATCATCGACCGCAGCGTAGCTTTCTATCAGTTGTGACAGCGGTCAAGCGAAAACCTACCAAAAAAAAAAATAAAAAAAAAATTCAACAGTGTGAATAAATCCTTTATTCCACGTAATGGGAGCTCACTATGTCTAGGGTTGGATTCTTACTTACCTGTTTTACAACACAGAGACCTTCATTGTGTCTACTAGACTAACGTAGCTGTTCATTTTACTGTGGGTATAGAATTTATACCTTTACAGTATCAACTTCAGCTTAATTTGTTTTTAAATTTGCTAGATATAACACAAAAAATAGGTCTGTTGTTAAAAGGCAAGCAAAAATTTACAAAGTGAGGTTCAGGGCTCAAATTCGTTTTCAAACTCACACCCATCCATACGAACAAATCGTTTTGGGAACTCATTTATTGTGAGTACAGCCAAGGAGTGGCATTCCATGCCGGAGTTTGTGTTTCCTGATAGCTACAACTTAGGAGTCTTTAAGCCAAGAGTGAATTGGTTACTTCTAGGCAAGCAAGCTCCATTGTCGACCACATCTTCGCTTACCATCAAGTGAGATGGTGGTCAAACGCGAGTTTATCAATAATAATAATAAAAAAACTGTTGTTTCCCTTTTCTATCCCCTTAAAATTACTTCTATTATGTCTACTACCACTACATTTACTACTACTGACTTATGTTTACAATAGTTTTATTAACTTGCTCTATTATATTTCTTGTCTCAATATTTAAATTTTTGTAGCCGGCATAATATTAATTCGCTATTTAGTGCTTGAAGCCGTTTGGCTCGAATCGAGTTGGCCTGCCGTATCCATAACGGTAGGATTATCATTATCTGAAAAAAAATGGCGTCGAGCAGGTGATTAATCTTCGATTAGTAACGGCCGTGCTGACTATAAAAAAATAAATAAATATTTATATTTCAGTTCTAATAGTCCATAAATTGTTCGTGTATTAGGAACAGAAAGCGCTTATATACTATATTAGCATTGTTCCAACCAGTGTCTTTGGATGGGGTAATCCGACATATCAGCAATCATTTTCAGGATGCTGTTACGACTGTTGCGCAAACGTTGCAGTAAGGAAAACGCTTTCTTATGCATGATGGCGTGAAAGCCATCCGTGTGAGCCGCGGCAAACATTCCCGACGCACTACAACGCAACGGCAAACGAAACAGCATCCTGAAAGCGTTATTATATTGTACGCGCTGGACGTTGTAAGCTCAGTATGTATACGGCACCCACAGGCCGCTCGAGTAATCGCCGTGCCCTCGTGGGGGCGATCGGCGGCGGAGACCTCTCGCGCCGGGCCTTGGTTGAGGCCATGGTCCGGAGCGAGGAGGAGTGGCAAGCGGTCGCCAACTTCTGCGAAGCAGTAATGCTCGCAAAGGAGGAGGCCGAACGCATCAGGCAACGGCGTTGTCGCCGCCGCCGTCGCCGGGATTCTGATCCCGATTTCCGGCCAACGTAGACGCGGGCTTGCGGACAGTGAGCAATGGGTAGCTCACTGTCCGGTCGTCCGGTAACTGTCTGGACCAAGCCCAAGTCGTCGACGGCGCGCACTGTTCCCGCGCGCCTCAAGGAGTTGTCAGCAACAGCAGGGGCCCAGCCGGGTCGAAGCCTACTGGGGCCAGGGTTATCCGAAAGGGCGCTCGAGCCCCGGTATGAAGGCTAGAAGGAACGGGGTGGGTCTTTTAGTCAGTAAGAGTCTGACACTATCTCCCGCTCCGCCAAAGGGCGGGGAATGTCAATGCATGATTTTTTCCCACCATAAAAAAAAAAAAAACGGCCGCTCGAGTAAAAAGACAAAACACCTTAAATAAACTAATTTTGACGTCTGCCGTGCAGCGAGCGAACCTACGGGCAAGCATATTACTCCGCACCGCCAACGCCCTGAACTCACCCTCGATGTCGCTATCATCACGTAGGTCACTAGTGACAACATGACCCAGGTACTTAAAACTGTCAACCACATTGAGTACCACGCCGTTAAGATATACCGGAGGCACACGGCGAGGCTGTTGTTTAGGTGCTTTGAACACTAAGAGTTCACTCTTTTTTTTGAGTTGTATTTAAGGCCGTATACCTACGCATACATCTCGCAGATTGATAGTACAAAAAAAACTATAAGTTCTACTTTTCAGTTTTTTTTTCATATTTTCTAAACTTATGGTTCAAAAGTTAGAGGGGGAGGGACACATTGTTTTTTACTTTTGGAGCGATTATTTCCGAAATTATTGACATTATCAAAAAATGATTGTAATGAACCCCTATTCATTTTAAATACCTATCCAACAATATATCCCACGTTAGGGTTGAAATTAAAAAAAAAAGTCACTTCCCACTTTACATATAGGGGGGCTACCCTAATACAACAATTTTTTCCAATTTTTATTTTACCACTTTGTCGGCGTCATTGATATACATATTGGTACCTTTTAGCTTTCTAGTGCTATCGGTCACAGAGATTAAGCGAGGAAGGACAGACAGACATGGCGAAACTATAAGGGTTCCTAGTTGACTACGGAACCCTAAAAAGAACACAAAAAAACTACAAATTACACTTTTGGTCTATTTTGTCAAGTCTTGCAACCCATTCAATGTAGGTATCTACTTCAATATTGAAATCCAGTGTCAAAATTATCAATAGATTTTCGGTTAAGCTTCTTTGTATTGACAGTTTAGGTAAATATTCAATTAGTTCGTAATAATTACGTCAACCCGGCGTGCCCCGTCAAAACAATAGATTGTTTTAGTTTATATTCTAGTTGTGATATCACTCGAGGTCAAATATTGTACGAATCCGTCGGCTCGAATATTAACAATGAGTAGTTACGTCATTTTATCATTCAGATTTGTAGTTATCTACAGACTACTGTAATTGTAATTATGATATAATTATGTTTTACGTTCCATGTTAATAACGTTTTGAAAAAATGATACAAACAACTAAACTAATAAATAATTAAATAGATATTATATTTACAAACTAAAGATAAAAGTATGAACAAACGTGTATAAAATAATGTTAATTGTACTTATTCTATTTGTATTCTAATCAAAATAATGTTTCGGTCACAGATTGCAATTTCCACTAATAATATGCATCGATAATAAAATAAATTAGTGGCAAAAACGGCACTTTTTTTTAATTTAAATAAGAATGAATACTGTAGTCAAGATGGGCCAGTGTGTAATGAACGAGGCTTTCTTATTGGCTAAAAAAGAATAAATAGTATAATGTTATTATTATGTATTAGTTTATGGTTTTTTTAAGATTGTTATTTATGTATAGTTTCTATGGGCCTTAGTAGCCTGAAATAAAGACTTACTACTACTACTTACTATTATTTTTGGCTTAAAATTTATAAACCGAAAAATTTTACTAAGGTAAGCACTAGATAACCATGGAATAACGGTCATTGATTCTCCTACGTTTGTTGACGTTTTGAATTTCAAAAATGAAAATAAAGATTTAAACCGGTCTTGAATCGATATTTATCGTGATTATTTAACTTTTCTGAAAAACCGTTCATTAATTTTTTTTCGGATACCTTCAATTTATCTCCAATATTAGGAAAAGGTCAATGTACTCTATTTTAAGTTTGGCGCCTTGTAAAATACGTTATTACAACTCACCTCACAAGAGACAGAATTACCATTTCATTTTATCGTATTATGTACAATAGTATCCAACCCCATCAACAGCCTTGTTATGGGTCGCTACGATGCGCAGGTGCTAGAGTGCGTTCAGAAATATATTATGGTGAATATCTGGCTGGTATTTTTATTATTTCATTAATTTATTAAATATACATATCTATTACATTTTAAAATATTTATTTAAAAATAACATAATAAAAAAACATTTCAAAATATCAAAAAATAGTAGCCCACCGCCATCGGGAACAGCGTCCAAGCTATCGGTGGTCAGGGCTCCTGAGAGAAGAACCTCAGGACAATACGCGCCCTTTCCAGGAGTATTTTTATTATTATTACCATTATTATTATTTACAATTTAAATACAATTATACTTTATTAAACAATTGCTTAGCATAGTCATCTTTATAATGTTCCTACTGCTAGGAATCAAACCTACTCTCTAAGACCAATGCTTCATATTTATTGTAAATTCTTAAGTATTTACTGATGGTTCTATATCCTTGGTCTTAACCGGAGCCAATGTCCTCCCTGAAGTCTAATATTAAGATCATTAGTAAGCTAGCTTAGCAGGAATGCAGGTCTTCTCATTAGGAGAAAGTTCCATATGCCGTAACAGCTGGTAAATCATCACTTTCACCTCGCAGAGAGCAAATCTTGATCCTGTAAATATTGTATGATTAGATTTTACTTTAGATACTTTTACTAGAAGCCTCAGCCATTGGAGGCTGCCTATTTATACAAGCCAGAAACTTACCTATACAATTTCTTGGTCCACCACCAAAAGGCATATATGCAAGCGGATTGATCTTATGTTTATTTTCTTCAGAAAAACGTTCAGGATCAAATTTCTCAGGCTCAGGGTAGTACTGAGGATCACGGTGAAAGGCATACGTCGGTATGGCAACTCCTGAACCTTTTAGTAGCTGTAAAGTATAATTTAAAAAAACAAACATTTTTTTTCAAAAAAAGGTCAATGTAGATGAATGACTCAGAATTACTGACTAAAACCCCCTTTTGTAGCTCATTGCGCTTCAAGGCGGCGAAGACTTTTTTAAACTATCCCGAACTTCTACAACTGTAGTTTATAAAAAATCTTTAATAACCGTTTTGCCAAAAACAGTATTTTTATATCGATCAGTTACGTCAGTCTCTCTACATTCGCTACTAAAAAAATCCATGAGTGTTTGCGATAATACATCAACGTTTGTTATAGGGACCTCTAGTAGCCAATTAGTTACGTCACTTGACTATTTTTTTTTTCAGATTTAAAATACATGTTTGAAATCTTATATAAAAAAAAAGACGGGTTGCACTCCGGGAGTGCCGGCAGAAGTGAAAACTTGATTATTAACGTTGAAATATATAAATATATATATATATATATATATATTTATATATATCTATCATCATCATCATCATATCAGCCGAAAGACGTCCACTGTTGGACATAGGCCTCCCCCAAGCGTCGCCACAACGACCGGTCCTGTGCGTCACGCATCCATCGGGTTCCCGCGACCCTGACCAGGTCATCGGTCTACCTTGTTGGAGGCCGTCCAACGCTGCGTCTTCCGGTACGTGGTCGCCACTCCAGAACCTTTCGTCCCCATCGACCATCCGTTCTGCGTGCAATGTGTCCTGCCCATTGCCACTTAAGTTTGGCGATTCTTCGAGCTACGTCAGTTACCTTGGTTCTCCTGCGGATATCTTCATTTCTGATGTGATCACGCAAGGAAACTCCAAGCATAGCCCTTTCCATCGCCCTTTGGGTGACTTTGAGTCTTCTTATGAGGCCCATTGTATTGACCACGTTTCGGAGCCATAAGTCATCACTGGCAACACGCACTGCCACTACTTTCGTCTTGAGACACTGTGGTATATTATACGTCTCGATCGAATCAAAGGCTTTCTCGTAGTCCACAAACGCTAAGCAAAGAGGCTGATTATACTCTTCAGTCTTCTGTATAATCTGACGCAGCGTATGTATGTGGCCCACGGTACTAAAGCCTTTTCGGAATCCGGCTTGTTCAGGAGGCTGGAAGTCGTCAAACCTGCGCGCGAGACGGTTCGTGATGACTCTGGAAAACAGCTTGTAGACATGGCTCAAAAGCGAGATGGGCCTGTAATTCTTAAGCAGGGCATTATCGCCCTTCTTAAAGAAAAGTACCACCACGCCTCTGCTCCATGCCTCTGGCGTTTTTCCCTCGAGTATGACGGAATTAAATAGTTTCTGAAGGGCCTTTAGGACCGGTTTTCCACCCGCCTTCAGGAGTTCGGCCGTAATTCCGTCCTCACCCGACGCCTTGTTGTTTTTCAGCTGCTTCAGGGCCATACTAATCTCATACAGGCTGACGTCCGGGATATCTTCGGTATAGTGTCGAGTCAATCTAGCTCTTGGGTCGTTTGCTAGATTTGCAGCGGGTTTAGTGATAGACGTGTATAACTGTCCATAAAAGGCCTCGATCTCTCCCAAAAGCTCCGATTTGGCGGAAATGACTCTGCCATCGTCGGTCTTCAGTTTTGTTAGCTGGCTTTGTCTAATAGACAAATCTCGTGAGAAAATATACAATATATAATACAATATCTAAATATTTGAAATATATATATATATATAAATAATATATATATATATATAATATATCTATATATTTGAAACAGTAGTCCCAGGCATACATTTTCGCCGCGCCGTAGAGAGGGGATAGCTGTCTACTCTCCATCCGTCTTACGCTTTTTCGATCAGGTCACGTGTCCTGACGCGAGTTTAAGATTTTATACCCATTACAGAAAAAGTGCTCAACGCCGCTAAAGAAGTTTTCACTTCAAAAAAAACTACCAAACGTGAATAAGTGATTATATAACTTACGACAAAATCTTTTTCAGCGGTCTTATTTGGTTTCCCCATATTATAATCTTTGTTGCATTGTCTATCAAGAAAGATAGCTGGTGGCCACTGTCTCAGTACTTCTGTAAATATATAATTACAATTTAATTTGAAAATGTTTTACTAGGGATATTGAGAAGAATTACTTTTCTATACGTCAAATGAAAAAAAAAAGATACCTGACACAACCATATCCATATACGTCATATTTTGTATAGAATTGAAGTCGAACTTGCCACCGTTCTTGGCATCGTGTTCCTTAATCTCTAGAGCCAGTCGATCCTGCACGTCAGGGTTTACTGCCAGCTCATGCATCAAGAATGACATACAGGATGAAACTGATTCGAAACCAGCGAAAAAGAAAATCAATGCTTGAGCAACTAGGTCATCATCCTTCCAAACTGCAAGTCAAGAATTAATAAATTGTGTCAAAACCCGTAGTCCAATTTTATGAATATTTTTTACCCTACCAACAGTATTTTGGTAAGTTATTTTATTTTGGGTCTTCTTCTTATTACTTCTTAATAATTACCTCGATTAATTTCTTTCTTTCCAAATTCAGATTCTTCAACAGTTGCAAATCCTGCTGCAGTGTCATTTGGTTTGATTTCTTCGTGAGATATTTTTCCTAGGAGAAAAAATGCTATGCTTGATCATTCTGATATATCATTTCATTTTCAACTAGTTACTACTAAAATTTATCAAAATCCGTTCAACAGCTTAAGTTTATGAGCGTACCTAACAAATGGATAGATAAATTAATGTTTTTTGGATATATAGGTATAACTTACTAAGAATAATCTAAATCTGATTAACACCTTTTTTGGCTTGCATAAGAAGGTGGATCAAGTCAGGTCTGACGATTTTATGCATCTCTCTGTCCTTCATTGTATCGAGAACCAAGCTCGTGAAGAATACTCTGACTTTATGTGGTATCACGTCCCAGTCAAGAATCTGCAAGCAATCAAAAATTAATTTATCTTTACTGGACATTTTTAAAGAGAACGTTAACATAAATCTATGAAATGTAGTAAAACTTCAGGTATATCTCTATCTTGACTAAATTATTACGTATACTTAAAAATTAACATTTTAAAGTGAATCGAAGGCAAAATGACTGAAAAGTTAAACAATTTTCAGTATTAACAGGGTTAAATATATAATTTTGATAATGACGTAGAAGAGTTATTCCGTGTACGCTAGTAATTCAATTAGTATTAATACTTAAAGGGCTTATTAGATTTTTTTTTGTTATTATTTAAGTAGTCTCAAAATATTATATTCAAAATTTCAAAAAACAACAAAGTTATGACCGTTTGTTTATTTTCAAAAATGTCATTCGATTTATGGAAATATTGAACAGGATTGAATGAATAAATGACGATGACCAAAAGGTTTGTACGTAGTATTTTCTAGTAGCTATTGATATGAATGATTGATTCTATTATGAATTTCTCAATTATGACAAGCTTTCATAGACAGAACAAAAATAAGATCAGTAACGGGTACGGATAAAGCCCCATTTTTTTTTCATAGTTATTATAGGGGTAAAGATATGCAACAACTAAAAACCTTCAATAGTTGCGGCACATTTATCATGAGAAAGAACACCAGCATCTGAAAAAAACCGAAGTTTGTTGCAGTTTTGCCCATCACGAAAAATGTATTATCTTTGTTGGTGTGAGAGTCCACTTTCAGTCCGAAGGCGCATGAAGCTATCACATCGTTAGTGTAGCGCGTCGTAAGGTCTTTGCAATCAACATCTATGTAGTCATCTGAAAACAAAATCAAATAAATCAAAATTATCAGTATAAAGTTCGTAATGTAAAAGGGAAAGTTTGAAGATTAAATACTGTCACCTTCCGAAGCTTTAATCTGCTTCTTGAGTGACAGTATCATGTGATCACCGACTTCCACCATGAAAGGCACCATCAGACGTATCTTAGAGCTTGTGAACGCTGGACTCAATGTGGAGCGCATGTCTTTCCATTCTTGACCTAGAACCCATTTAAATACCGTTAATCAAATTAGATTCAATTTTTTGCTAGAATAAATTGAAATAGTTTGATTGAATGCAGCAAGCTTACCTTGCATAAGGAATAAAGTCCTAGTGAAAAATGATTCGGCTCCAAAGTTACGGTGATTGAGAAAGTGTTCAAAGTCTTTGATAGTGATTTTCTTCACAAGTTCAATGTCTCGGATCACTACCATCTTGGACATGAATTCAAATCTGCCCACGAACCTAAAAAAATCAGGTTTACAATAGCATTACTCTGATTTGATTAAGACTATTATTTCCTAAATAAAGCACAGTTAAGTGATTATAAAATTTTACAAAATATTGTTCTATTTCGTTCATCATTACGGCAACAACATTTCAACGATATCATTTGTTTCTCACCTTTCACCTGGAAAACTGTTATATAAATGGAGAAGATCATCAGCACCATGGTATTTCCGCAAGAGAACATTGGCCATGTTGCCTAGAAGTGGTAGTGGCACGAAGTGCTTGATGCCATGCCGACGGAATGAGAAGACTTGTTTGAAATACGGCACCAGTACAGCAAGCACGACGACCACACAAAATAGCAAGATTATCATTATCTGTAAATATTATTACTGGTTAAAATTACGCTACCGGGCAGAGACCTTTTTTGAGGGTTATCGTCTACTCGTCAAATAATGTTTCTCTCTTATGACTCCGGGTGGAACGAGATGGAGTGTCGGATTTATACAGACTTATGTTTTGACGTTGTTTGCGTTTCAGGACCGCGGTGACTCTTCAGAACAATAAAGCAGCCTTGGCAGGCATCGGCTCTAACGGACCTCATCAAATATACTGACATTTTGTTGAGGTGAAAATGGGACACAACGAGCCGTCGTCCTTGGTGTAGCCCTTATTCGGTGCCGAACTACCTTTTGCTCGACATCCGTAAGCTTGCGGGTCGCAACTTGCCCTGCGATTCCCAATGACCAGAACGTCTACTGCGGCAGCTACTCGCAATACCGCTTTGCATAAAGAGGTTACTAGTTTTCGTACCTTCTCGATCTGTACCACCACTTTGACCAAAAAATAGTGTAAGAAGTCACCGCCACCAATCACCCTCATGAGAACACGGTGATACTCCGCCTAATCGGGGCAGATCTCCTTCATGTCCACCATTATGCTCCGCACACCTCTCCATTACGTCTAGTGACTATTTCGTTCCAGCGTTTGCGTGAAACTTATTATTTTTTTACAGCATTCACTTACGTTTCATTGGTAAGTAGAGTTAAAATACAAGGATAGACTATTTTAAACACAATAAATCAACAGTTTTTCATACATTTATGCCCAAAGGTCTGTTTATACATTTTTTCGAGATGTTTTGTTATAAATCAACACCAAGCAAATTTTTTTTCAGGTATCAGATCAATGAGAATTTTTAAATTTCATTTATAACGGTATTTTCAACAATCCTACCAAGTTCCAGTTTTTTTTTTTCGATGTGAAAAATCATCTTATGACAACCCCCGCTCTTGGGCGGAGCGGGAGATAGTGTCAGACTTACTGACTAAAAAACCCATCCCCACCCTTCTAGCCTTCATACCGGGGCTCGAGCGCCCTTTCGGAAAACCCTGGCCCCAGTAGGCTTCGACCCGGCTGGACCCCTGATGTTGCTGACAACTCCTTGAGGCGCGCGGGAACAGCGCGCGCCGTCGACGACTTGGGCTTGGTCCGGACGGTTACCGTACGGCCGGACAGCGAGCTACAATTTTTCGTACCCTCGGATGTCTAAATTGACCGAACTCGTGAACCACCGACTTGTTCACTTTTACGAAATCGTGTTCTTACTCATGAAGTCTCAGAGTATCTATAAATTAGATTCAACCAATTGAGTTTCGTTAGTAGCCTATCGGTGCTATTTTTGACGTTGCTCAAGGACAAATATATTGTGTTCCATCTGCAGTAACACGATTTTTCATAATCGAGGACAGAAAAGGATTATCAAATTGATCAAAACTTATCTTAAGACTGCCTGTTGGAGATAAAACCTTCTTGCAAGCTTCCTAAATTATATGAAAAAATATGACACTTCTATTTGTCATTTGTCTTCACTTGTTTTCTGTAAAATATATTGTTCACACCGAAAATTATTAAAAAACTAATTTGCATTGAGCATCCAGTCATTGATTTTCATCAGAATACCCATAATTCTCGCACATGGTCCTTCGAGCCGGATGAAATATAATTAAGAAGATCAGCGATTATTTTCAAGAAAAAGAATAGAGACTGACTTCCACGCTGAATGGAGGTTCATGAGTTCACTGCTGGAGAACTGGATTGATTTCAAGCAAGTTAGTTAGTGGTGTACAGTTATAATTACGCTAATATCGTCACCCAACACTCAGGTAGTATATATAAGTAGTCATACTAAGGTCAGTACTATTTTATTAAATTACCAATTATATTGTGTTTGAGTAAAATCATTAGGTACTTTGTTGCATTGTGATTAGTATTTTATTCAACAGCAATGTTAAGTTTAAACTCATACTTTTAACAGTATAGTTAGCTATTTTGCTACATTATTAAACTTACATTATATTAAGCTGTAACTAATTACATAACTACTTAACAGTGGTATTAATTTTTAACAAGTATCTTGACATAATAAAAATATTTGAGTGTTAGATATTAGTACAAGTCATTGTTATAAATTATAGTTAGCAGTCAGAAAGGGCATAGACTACAGCTAGGCGTATAATTATTGAAATTATATTGTTGTTTTAATTTTATATTCCTGTATCAATGCCAGGTTGACAACACTCGTCTCCCAGAATGTCTGAGGAAAAGGATTTAATTAAGAAGCGAGGCAGCTTCAAAGGTCGCTTGACTAGTTTCCTCAATTTTCTGGACTCATTCAAGGACAAGGAGCTATCTAGCTGTGATGTGTCCGAGTTGCAGTTGCACATGGGCAAGATAGAGGCGTTGTATGAGCAGTATGATGAGGTACAGTTACGTCTAGAATGCATTGTTGACGACATCAACTTACAATATTCTCAGCGTTCCGAGTTTGAGTCTATTTATTATAAAACCTTATCTAGAGCCCAGAATATTCTGACTGACTACAATAAAGATAATAAATCGATGGAAAGTTGTAAAAGTACTCGTGTTAGCATAAAGCAGCCGGTTAAATTGCCAACGATTCAGTTACCAAAGTTTAGCGGATTATATTGTAATTGGCTTGAATTCCGCGACACCTTTACTAGCCTAATTCATTGTAATGATGACATAGACGCAATCAATAAGTTTCACTACTTGCGAGCATCACTTGAGGGAACAGCTGCTATAGTTATCAAATCCATTGAGTTTTCTTCAAGTAATTACTCTGTGGCATGGTCATTGTTATGTGATCGGTTTGACAACAAAAGATTACTGGTTCAGAATCATATAAGTTCATTATTTACTATTGAATCAATTACAAAAGAATCTTCTGTTGCCATTAAGAATTTGATCGATCAGTTAAATAAAGACTTGCGAGCTTTAGAGTCATTAGGGGAGCCTGTGAAACACTGGGATACACTTTTAATCTACATTGTCACACGAAAACTTGATCAAAAAACCTATCGTGAGTGGGAGGAGTGCAAAGGTAGGATAGACAAGGATGGCTTAATCACGTTTAACGCATTTATGCAATTCTTACGCAATCGAGCCGACCTCATCGAGACCCTGGAACTCCCCCGCAATCATTATTCGCAATCACCAGGTAAATCAGGTCCTAAGATCAAGTCAATGGTAGCACAATCTCCTATCAATTCTAGCACTGACTCAGCTTCTAAACCTTGTCCTAAATGTAATAACAACGATCACACATTAAATAATTGTCCACAGTTTCTCGCATTGAGTAACGATGACCGTCTCAAATCATTACCTAGTTATAAGGTATGTTTTAACTGTTTTCGTTCCGGACACTATGCTAACAAATGTAAAAAACCAGGCTGCAAACTATGCAAACGTAGGCACAACACATTAGTTCACGTACATTCTAATGGCACTGTATCGAATACACCTAGTGGTAATTCGATGAATAACTTGTCTGCTACGACTGAAACGAATAACGTAGCTTTATCCGCAAACATTGCATCTCCGTGTGGTCATACGCAACGAGATGTGTTGTTATCAACCGCTTTGATCAAATTAAGAGACCACAATGGGTGTGTGCATCTCGCTCGCGCGGTGCTCGATAGTGGTAGCACGTCTTCACTCATAACAGATAGGTTGTGCAATAAACTTAACTTAAAAACTAGCCAGGTAGATAGATCAATCCTTGGAATCAATAACGTCACTTCGCACGTAGGTAAAATATGTCGGGTTAAGGGTACGCCATTAGATGATAGCTTTGTATTCGAACTAAATTGTTTTGTTCTTCCGTTCATTACGAGTAGTGTTCCGTGTCGTCAGATAAATATTTCTGATTTCGACTTACCCTCGAATATTACTTTAGCTGATCCTACTTTTTATAACCCTGCCGATGTTGATATTTTAATCGGCGCTGATCTTTTTTGGGATTTGTTAGGATCTCAAAGACTAAAGTTAGGTACCGGGAAACCAATATTATGTGAAACCCGTCTAGGATGGATAGTTTCCGGTCCAATTACTCAGAATACTATCTCACTGCTGACGAATGACGTAAAGTGCAATATGTCTAAAATGGTTGCCGACAGCGATGGTGACTGGGAAAACCTCAAGTCAGAATTGACAAAGTTTTGGCAATTAGAGGAGGTGAATGCGAAGTCTTCCAATTCTTATATGCCTGAAGAGAAATTGTGTGAAGACAATTTCGTTACAAATACGACACGATTGTCTGATGGTCGTTTTTGTGTTCGCATCCCCCTTAAGAAAGATCCTTCAATTTTAGGAAATTCTTTTAATAAAGCCACACATTGTTTACATTCTTTAGAGCGTAAATTAAAGGTTAAGACGAACTTTAGTAGAATGTATCATGACTTTTTGTCAGAATACGAGTTACTTGGTCATATGACAAAAATTAATAAACCTAATTTATGTTTGGGTTATTTTATTCCACATATGGGAGTTTTACGCGAGTCGAGTACCACGACCAAACTTCGTGTTGTTTTCAACGCTAGTGCTTCTACTTCGACGGGAGTGTCCTCTAATGACCTATAGATGGTTGGGCCAACCGTACAGGACGGTCTATTGTCTATACTTCTTCGCTTTAGAGTCCACAAGTATGTTTTATCTGCGGATGTGGAGAAGATGTATAGACAAATAGTCGTCCACCCGTCGGACAGATATTTACAACAGATTGTTTGGCGTGATAATGTTAGTGATCCTATTAATGTTTATCAATTAAACACCGTCACGTACGGTACGGCCAGTGCGCCATTCCTTGCGACACGATGCCTTAAACAAGTAGGACTCGACTGTAGGAACCCTAAGATATCGGAAATCATCCAACATGACTTCTATGTCGACGACTTGCTGACCGGAGGGGATGACTTAGATGAAGTAAAGTTCATTCGCACTGAAGTCACCAAAGCGCTTGCGTCGGCATGTATGCCATTGAGAAAGTGGAAGTCAAATGATTCTCAATTATTGTCGAATGCTGTCCCTGCGTCATACGATTTGAACATTGGACAAAATGAGCCAGAAAAGTTGCTTGGTCTCTGTTGGCATATCGACACTGATGAGGTAGGGTTTCCTATAGGTCTGACTAAATCTTCGACTAGGTACACAAAGCGTGACTTGTTATCCGTTATTGCGCGAATCTTTGATCCCTTAGGTCTGTTAGGTCCTATTGTTATTACTATGAAGATCTTGCTACAGAAAATGTGGTTAGATAAATTATCATGGGATCAACCATTACCTAATGAGATTTGTAAACAATGGGAGATTATTATTAAATCTTTACCTCTTTTAAATCATGTTCGCATTCCGCGACTTGTAGTCTGCAATTCATTTACGGAGTTAGAACTCCATATTTTCACAGACGCGTCTGAGTCCGCGTACGGTGCTTGCGTCTACATTCGCAGTGTTAATGCTAAGGGTGAGTACATGGCTCGCTTGTTAATGGCAAAGAGTCGAGTTGCTCCCATCAAGCCTACGACAATTCCGCGACTGGAGTTATGTGGTGCGGTAGTCGGTTCTCGTCTTCACGAGAAGGTGATGAGCTCACTTCGAGTGAAGATCAGTCGGGTTTATTGTTGGACTGATTCAACCATTGTCTTGGGATGGTTACAGATGATGCCTACCAGACTTCAGCCCTTTGTGCGCAACCGCGTTGCTGAGGTTTTGGATAAGTCGGGTAACTGTACTTGGAGGCACGTCCCAACAGATCAAAATCCAGCAGACCTAATATCTCGTGGCATGGATATTAGTGATCTGCAGGAGTCAGATCTGTGGTGGAAAGGACCAGATTTTTTAAAACTAGATTCGTCTGAATGGCCTTCTCAAATTACGAGCCCAGGACTACAATCGTTACCGGAGACTCGACCTAAAATCATATTACATGTTGTAAACGATTCGAAACCTGAAGTTTTAATTGATTTTAGGCGTTATTCCAATTACACACGGCTCGTACGATCTGTTGCCTACGTATTACGATTTATTAAGTCATGTAGAAAGCATTACCCTAAAACCAAATACTTGTCACATGATGAGGTACAAGATGCACTAACTCTTGTCATTATTAAGAGTCAGATTCAGTCATTTTCTGAATACCAATTATTTTTGAACAAAAAGAGTTTACCTAAAAAGAGCGCCCTTCTAAAGTTTAATGTTTATTTAGACGATAATAATGTAATGCGAGTAGGAGGACGTCTCGATAACTCTAATTTTGCTTATAGTAAGAAACACCCTATTTTATTACAGTCCACTCATGATTTCACTAAACTATTATTTAATTTTGAGCATAAAAGGCTGATGCATGCTGGCCCACAATTATTATTAGCTTCCATTAGGGAAACTTATTGGCCAATAGGAGGTCGCAAGTTGGCGAAAGCCTGTTATCATAAGTGTGTTTTGTGTCACCGTATGAAGGGTAAGGTTGTAGCTCCCTTAATGGGTAACTTACCACGAGAACGCCTTCGTCCAGGTTATCCCTTTGAAAGCACAGGCGTTGATTACGCTGGCCCTATTATGTGTGCTAGTCGCCAGGGCCGTGGATGTAGGTTAGTAAAGGTGTATGTCGCTATTTTTATTTGTTTCACAACCAAGGCCATTCATTTGGAGCTCGTTGGTGATTTAACTAGCAATAGTTATTTACTGGCTTTGTATCGGTTTATTTCTCGGAGAGGTAAACCTGCTGATATTTTTTCCGATAACGGTACCTCATTTGTCGGTGCATACAACGACCTTTCCAAATTTTAAAAATTAAATAGTTTGTCCTTGGGTGAAAGTGCAGCAAACGACGGAATAAGGTTCCATTTTATTCCCGCCTACACCCCACATTTCGGTGGACTCTGGGAGGCGGGTGTCAAGTCAGCAAAGTATCACCTTCAGAGAGTATTGGGAAATTGTAACTTGACTTTTGAGGAGCTGTACACCACACTAACCAAGATTGAAGCCATCTTGAACTCTCGTCCATTGACGCCGTTGTCTTCAGATCCTGCAGATTATACTCCGCTCACGCCAGGACATTTTCTTGTGGGACGGCCACTCACTTCTTTGCCGCAACCTGATTACCAGGATAGCTCTGCCAATTATCTGTCTCGTTACCAGAGGATCGAGCAGCTTCGCCAGCATTTCTGGAGCAGATGGAGCAAGGAGTATGTTGCAGAATTGCAACAACGCTCCAAATGGCGTTCCTGCAAGGATGGCTTGATGCTGAACTCCTTGGTGGTGATCAAGGAAGACGATCTTCCTCCGTTGAAGTGGAGACTTGGACGGATCGTGGCTGTTCATCCAGGAACGGATGGTATCGCCCGTGTAGCTGACATTCGGACGTCTACTGGAGTCGTTCGACGGGCATTCAACCGAATCTGCCCTTTGCCTGTGTCTTCAGAATCTGGTTGAAACCATTGGTTTCAACGCCCGGGGAAATGTTGGAGATAAAACCTTCTTGCAAGCTTCCTAAATTATATGAAAAAATATGACACTTCTATTTGTCATTTGTCTTCACTTGTTTTCTGTAAAATATATTGTTCACACCGAAAATTATTAAAAAACTAATTTGCATTGAGCATCCAGTCATTGATTTTCATCAGAATACCCATAATTCTCGCACACTGCCAAATACAACAGAAGAATTTTTGTTATACCACTAATCAATATTTAAAAAAGTATTTAATAGAAATTGAGATAAGAATCAAACAGAATCATCTAAAAATTAATTTTCTCTGATGTCATTAACAAGGATTGATTTTTGTTGTTTGCTTTTAGATTAACCAAAACATGATAATTTTAAAACCGGTTTCTTACTTCAGTAATAAAATACGGTAGGATAAATATTAACACATGACAAATCACTGTGTGTATACAAAACTGCGTCACCAGCAGTAACGTGCCACTGAACTCACTGCTAAATTTACTCTGAGACTAAATGAAACATATGGCATGGTATTCTATACGCATATCTACTACGTGTATATCTATAGAGCTACTAGATAAGATTAAAAAACGTTGTTGTATTTATTTTGTTACGTCATAATATGATCCAGACGTTTTATTTCTGGGATTTGACGTTAGGGTACTTCTCAGGCCTCTGTCATGGGCCCGAAGATTATTCAAGTCGTAATTAAGATCTATTTACATGACTGTCCGAAAAATGTAAAGTTATTTCAATACTTATTACTGCTCCATAATTTTCAATACTGCCCATATAAAAAAAAAACGAAATTCTATATTACGCTCTAAAACGTAAATCTAGTCAATCAAATCATAATGAGATGTGGGTCTATAAAAGACATGATTGGTGCGGTTACACGGGAAACGAAACGTAGGAAACGAGGGATAGTGATCGTTGTATGGAATAGAGAGAGGCCTTTGCATGGGCTATTAATAATAATCATATACAACATAAATATAAAAATGTTATAATCGTTTTTGTTTTGGTAGTCCAGTATTTGAACCACTACTAGCATTTTGTAGGAATTATTATATATTATTTATGAGAAACAACAACTGTAAAAACAAACAAAATATATTTTTTTAAGTAGATTTATTTTAGTCACTTACTAACATTATAAAGGTGAATTTGTGTGTTTATTAATCCATAATGGAGAAACTACAGAAGAGATTTAAATAAAATTTTCCACATGGGTAAACCACGTCCTGGAAATAGCATAAATTATTTTTATTTCAGAAATATGTTCTATTAAGATAATTTTCTACTTTCACAAGAGCGCAGCTACTGGCCTAATTTAGTTTATAATACCTTATATATTAAACTTTATGTACAATATTATTACTATTAATCACGCACTTAAATTATTAATCCTCTTCAAACTACTTCCTCAGTCTAAACCTAAGCCAATGTCCTCCCTTCAGCCTGATGTTAAAGTTGTCAGTAGCTAGCTGGGCGGGGATGCAGGTCTTCTCACAAGGAGAGACTTCCATATGCCGTAGAAGCTGGTAAACCATCACTTTCAATTCACATAGAGCAAACCTTGACCCTGTAGATACAAAAACTCGTTCAGTGAGTATTTTAGAAATCATTTGGACATTTTAGATCCTGTCGTGGTCTGTAATAATAATAATTATTGTTATTGAAAGTAACAATGAGAATTATATACTGTTAGTGTCGAGACACAAATTAACAAACAATGCTAGTAACACAATAACATCAACACTTACAACAAAAATAATCATTGCTTCAGCACTCTTTCTGAGATACTGAAGTAACAATTTACAACATGGCAGTCCAGACTGTCAGCAATTTTAGTCTGTATACCCTGCATACTAAAAACCTTTTACGCATTTATGTATGAAAGCAACCAACACGCATTTTTGCAAATATCCCTAGGTGCATGAAAGCTATACTATTAACGAAGATCTCACCTATACAATTTCTAGGTCCCAATCCAAAAGGCATATATGACAGCACATTGATCTTGTGTTTATTTTCTTCAGAGAAACGGTCAGGGTTGAATTTCTCAGGATCAGGGTAAAACTCGGGATCACGGTGAATAGCAAAGGTTGGTATCATAATTGCCGCATCTTTCCGCAACTGTAATAAAAAATATACTATGAAGATGTCTGTCCTATAGTAACCAATGTAAACACTTTTCTTAAGTCTACTAAAGAAAAAAAAAGGGCATGCTAAAAAAGCTGATTAAACTTACAATGAAATCTTTTTCTGCAGACTTGTTTGGCTTTCCTAAATTGTAATCCTTGTTGCATATTCTGTCTGTAGCCACTGCAGGTGGCCATAATCTCAAAACCTCTAAAATAATAATTTAAAAAAAAGTATTCAGCTGAAATTAGTTTTGAAAATAAACGACTTCACTAATAATTCATAAAATAAATCTTACCTGAAATCACCATATCCAAATATGTCATGTTTTGTATAGAATTGAAATCAAACTTGCCGCCATTCTTAGCGTCATGGTCCCTGATCTCCTGAACTAGTCGCTCCTGCACGTCAGAGTTCACTGCCAGCTCGTACAATAAAAACGACATACTGGACGAAATAGTTTCAAAGCCAGCAAGAAAGAATAAAAGTGCCTGGGCCACTAGGTCTCTATCTTCCCATTCTGCGAAATACAAAACCATAAATTAATCTGTATATTTCAATGAATACTTTACTACATATTCATTCATTGCTTTATACCTCTAGTAATTTCTTTCCGTCCAACCGAAGATTCTTCAACAGTGGCAAACCCAGCAGCTTCATCATTGGACTTGACATCTCCATGAGTAAGTTTGCCTAAAAAAAAGGACATATCGTGTTAACAACAGAATTTTTGGTTACAATAGTGAGCTTAAACACTAAATAGAACACAATTGAGGGATATATAGCTTTAGTTCTTGAAGATGTTAATACTTTTACCTTTCTTGGCTTCCATAAGCAGATGAATCATGTCAGGTCTGACAATGTTACGCATTTCTCTTTCTTTCATGGTGCCCAGAACCAAGTTCGTGAAGAAGTTCTTGACCGCATCTGATAGTATATCCCATTTTAGAAACTGTAATACATTATTGTTGATTTTAAAACTGTAATTTGTTTAATAATACCAAATTTTTTATCAATAATAATAAAACCTAAATTCACCTTGACAAGTCTTGGCGCATGCATAAGAAAGAAGAACATTATAATTTGTTTAAAAGTGAAATTAGTAGCTTTCTTGCCCATCTGATAGAATTGGTTATTCTCGTCACTGTGAGAGTCCACCTTCAGACCAAAAGCGCACGAAGCTATCACATCATTAGCGTAACGTGTGGTTAGATCTTTGCACTCAATGTCGATGTAGTTATCTGTTGTAAAAAAAAATAGTTCTTAAATAAAAAAGAAAAAAAATCCAAAAAATTTTTCTTAATAAAACTACTACATTATCGTTGTCTTATCTTAAATTTCGTCTATAATCTCACTTATAAAGGCAAAAATGTTTATTGTGTGTATACTTCTTTGAGGTTGAATATCTGTACGGATTTAGATATTTGGAACACAGGCAGACTATATCTTACACTTCATCTTCTTCTTAGCCTATCAATAGCAAAACTAGTTAAATTACTTGCCGGGCCTAGAATTTTGCCATGGCAATGATGATGTCATTAGGTCCCTGCACAAACAGGTAACAGGGCACGTGAAGTATGGAAGATGGGATATGGTCTGCAGAGAGAAAATATGTTTCCTTCAGATAATTTTGCACTTTCTAAAGAGCGAAATGGCTGGCAAAAGCTAGTGCCATAAGTCTTATTTATACCTTTCGAATTTTCGATCTTTCGCTTGAGTGACATTATCATCTGGTCACCAACCTCAACCATGAAAGGCACCATCAGACGTATCTTGGAACTTGTAAACGCTGGACTCAAAGTTGAGCGCATGTCTTTCCATTCTTGGCCTGAGTGAGATTCAAAAAAATATAGGTATTAGTGATTTGTTTTCATAAGTTATAAAAGAAAACTGTCGTAATCTAAATAAGGGTAGCTATTGTATTAGGTCAATTTACCTTTCAATAAGAACAAACTTCTGCCAAAGAACGATTCTGTATCGAAGCTACGGTGATCTAGAAAATATTCAAAATCCTTGACAGTAATCTTTTTTATAAGTTCAACGTCGCGGATAACTACTGCCTCGCTTAAGAATTCAAACCTGCCAACGAACCTGTAAAAGAATTTGTAATACATGTGTTACATAACATCAATTTATCATCATTAATCTTCCAAAATAATGTTTATTATCGTTTCTAACCTTTCCTCTGGGAAACTGTTATATAAGTTACAAAGATCATAAGCCATGTGATCCAGGCGAAATAAGATCTTGCCCATGTTGCCCATCAGTGGGATTGGTTTGAAGTGCTTGATACCATGTCGGCTGAATGTGGAGTAAACTTGTCGGAGATAAAGCACTACCACAGCAATCAGAACTGCCACCCAAATCAGCAGAATTATCATTTTCTGTAAAAAAATAGCCAAGTTTATTTATTATTACCTTAATTATAAAAAAAAAACACATTAATATATAAAACGGCTTTAATTTAAGCAATGAATAAATCAATGTAAAGGATTTTTATTAAAAAGTAGAAAACTAAAACCCGACTACGATAAACGAAACGACGCTCAAAAAGTATGAAAAAAGTTTTTCAGGATGCTGAAATAAACAAGGTAACGGGAAAAAAAAAACAAGGTAACTGGACAAACAAGAACAGAACAAAAAGCATCAAAAACTTATTTCATAATTTTTCAGCGTAGTTTCGTCTGTCGTAGTCGGGCTTTAGTTTTCTACTTTTTTTATATTTAAACAATTTTGGTTTTAAATCACTACATATGCTTCTTTACTATTTATGTGTGAAGCCCTTTCAAATGATACCAAACACGACGTTTGTTTTTTAACATATAACTTTTTGTCCGTTAGTGGGCACCACATTGGATTTTGGTGATATTTTTTGATAAGTACAAAGTAAGCTCTTTCAAATGATACCAAACACGGAGTATTTATCTCCATTTTTATTTTTAACACATTACTTTTTGTCAGCTAGAGGGCGCCAAATCGAGTTTTGTGACACGTCACGTAGCCTATGTTCAGCGGACAATTAAGACGGTTCTAATGATAGGTACCTCTCATGTTAAGTTCCGATGAGTAGATAAGGACCTATGAGGGAACAGATGAACATACTCACATACATACATAGCCTGTCAAAATCATAACCCTCTTTTGGCTTTGCCATAGTCGGGTAAAACTAATAGGTAGGTATATTTTTTTAAACTCATGGTGTATTATTTGAAATTCGATAACACACTTTATAAAAAACTTTTCAAACAAAAAAATTGTAAACTAACGCTTATTGTTGTTGTACATCCCATTTCTTGTCTTGACAACGGTTTCATTCTACCTGAACTGTATGCCTATGTTGCCTTTGATTTTATCGTACATAAAAAAAATGGTGAACAGATTCTTTCTTTCTTCACTGAACTATGTATGGAGTGCCTGTTTAGAAACCTGTAAGATTAATAAATCTAAATTCATCCTGCTAGCGGTGAAATCCAAAAGTATCTGGATTGGCTATCAATACACGAATTGCGAATGCTCGGTGACCTCAGTAGAGCTTCCGAAAAAGTAGGGCTTAGAATGAACATGGACAAAACCAAAGTCATGGTAAACATCCATGTACTCGTAGCATCCACTAATATCAAGATTAGAGACTTTACTCTCAAAGTTGCGGATGATGTACATTCGACTGGGACAGACGGTCTATTTGGGTAGGTCTAACTTCAAAAAAGAGGTCAATCGTCGTTCGAGAAGCTCCACAGTATCTTCTCGGCCACCATAGCACAGTGTCTCAAGATGAAAGTCTATGACCAATAGGGCCTCACTAGAAGGCTTTGAGTTATCCAAATGGCACCGGAAAGAGCTTTAATCTTAGTTTTCTTGTGTAATCGCATCAGAAATAAAGATATCGGTATATAACCAATAAATGACAGCCTGATGAATCGCCAAACAGAAGTGGCAGGGCACATTGTTCGCAGAACAGATGGTCGATGAGGACGAAAGGTTCTGAAGAGGCGACCACGTACCTCACCAACGATTTTTTGACAGTCATGGGAATCCGATGAATGCGAGAAACACAAGGTCGGACATTACGGCGACCTTGATTGTTCGACGGTGAACGATTTTCGACTGGAATGATGATGATGAAGACACCACGTTCTCTTTTATTATCTCACTCTGATAACGCAATGCACTCAGCATTCTCAATTTTGTTCAAGCTGGCTTATAAATGTAATAAACTCAATGACCTTATTGAAATGCCAAGTTCGTTTTCATCAATTGTAGATAACTTTTATTCCCGTATGTAAGACATTAAAGAAGATGATATTTAAAAAAAGTTTAAGTTTAATTTTTTCGGTAAGGACAGTGGTTAGATATAAGTTAAAAAAGTTATAACTACCATTTTAATTTTAATTACATTTTTTTTGTATTAGTAGTTAACTATCAATAGAAATAGTTTGGTATATACACTGACGATTCAAAAGTTCTTTGCTTTATACCTCACGACATTTTTAGAAACATTCGTAAAAAACTGCCCAAAATCCAGAAATCTAACAAAACAAACTTGTGTCTTGTTGACTTGGTATTGAATTGAGTCAAAAGCTACGAACATAACATTAAACGAGAATGTCTAATCAACAATAGGTCACTGTCACGTTATCAGAAAAATAAATACTGTACTGTGTAATCAGTTTGTATTGTTATTTCTATTGTACAATTGTCATGTTGTCAAAACATGAGATTTATTTTAAGTAAAGAAAAATTCTATTCTTTTTGTTATTTTCAAATCTGCGACTTTTTATTTTATTGTTGAATAATTTATTTCAATAACATTGTCGGAAGGGTCTTTCGCATATCATATGCAAATAAAATGATTGACTGTTAGTTTGTTTTCCGTTTCTAAAAAGTACCATCAAAGACACTTTCGCCTAACCACCGCTAAACTCATTTTTCCTTGCACTCGAAACGAAAACTACAAAGAGTTTGATTTGGCGCCGAGCCAAAGGATTCAAGCAATTTTTTTTTAAGTGATCAGGCAGAAATGACCGCCATTGTACATACTCGCATTTTAAATCTGGTGAAATAGAACAAAAAACTCCACAATTAGGAACCTTAATTTCAACTCTTGTAACTATATATATGTCTAATAAACCATTAATGAAAATGTCATAATTATATGTTCTTATAATAACACCACTAGCTATACATAGGTACTACACCTGCAGAATTCAAATTGTATGACCTCTAATCGACGACAATTTAAATTGGTTGGATATAATTGGTTACAGCTTGCCGCCGCAACGTACTCACTTTTGACCTTGAACTTCATTTGATTTGCATTCACGTCAAACAGCATTGCTGGATTTAAAAAATAATTAACAACTTATAGATTCGACATTCTGGCATAATCTGTAGAAGAATTATTATAGAAAGAAAATATAAAGTGAGATATAACTTACATTAAATACTGACAGCCACAGATCACGAGGAACACAAAGTAAATAAACCACTCGGTGGGAACGTGTTATTCAATTCACTGACTCACTCAATGTGACGATGGGCTCGTAAACAAATGATACATGAACAAGAATTTATGAATTTAGTATATCTTTATGTAGTGTGCCTAAGTAGATTTGATTAGATTTTTTTTCACAGTATGTTTATTTACTCTTTGTTTACCAAGCGTTTAGAAGCTACTTAGTAAGCGTGCTACAAGGCGCTGTTCTTAGATTCTAGTTGATTATATTATTTACAGTGATTTACCAAATAGTTTTCAATGCTTACTGCGGACAATATTAACCTTTGAGTACACGCGCACTTTTTGGTAACGTTCTGTCATGCGTGGGGTCCAGAGGTACCCCATATAAAAAAAGCATTTATCCCCAGAATTGTAGATTCATTTTAAATAGAAATTGGGATTTTAATAAAAAGACATGTTAATATTTAAGATAAATACTTATTTTTCTTAACATAATTAGTGTTTCTATCAGTTACAGACTTTTAAAAAAGAAACGTCGCGTACGTAGTTTACTTTTCCTTTCATAACTTATGTACTAAAATTTCCCAAAATAGTCGACTTCTGGCAAACGTAAATATAAATGTCTTATAAAATATACATGAAAATTACGTAATCATAAGGAATAATAACAATAACCGAAAAACAAAAAAAAAAGACAATGCCTCAATTTTACCATTGTGCTCTAAAATTAAAATTATTTTTTGGTATTATTCATTGTTAAAGTCACTAAAATTCTGTAGAATTAATGGTGGTGACTCATTATTGCAATTAGATAGCTATAATTCTGAAAAAGAAACAAAGTAAAATTACGTACAATGTGAAAAAGATACTACGTAACATCACGGGCGAGGTCCACAGGTATCCCCACGTAAGTAAAAAATTGTCGTCATTCAGAATCTAAATTAAACGTACAAGGCTTCTTTTGATATACTTTTTTATACTTTTAAGGGTTAAACGTATAACTGCAGATTTTCAGAGGTCTTTACCAGATTAGTTTTAAACAAATGTATGTTTTGATTTATGTAGAAGCCTGGATAATATCCATAAGATCTGTCTATAGAAAATGTCTAGAGAAAGATGTGTAATAATATCAAAATCACGTAAAAGCAGTTGTGTAAAAATATACCTCAAAAAGGACGCTCTTAAATGATATTATTTCATTGAGGACCTGTAATTTGCAAGTTAAATTAATTCTAGGGAGAGTGAAAACGGCGAGAGACGACACGTTGGTCCTGGCGCAGGGAGAGTCGTACCAGACGGCGGTCAAATTAGCGACACACGGGGTTGCGACAGTCATTGAGAGGATCCAGGAATTGTGACTCAAGGTTGCGTTGCATAAGTCCGAGGCCATGTGCTTTCACGCCCCACGGAACGCACCACCCCCGGGTTCCCAAATAACGGTAGCAAGAGTTCACATTGGCGTCGGGTCGACGATGAAATACTTGGGTCCTTGATAGCCGGTGGAATTTCGAGAAGCACTTCCGACGTCTGGCTCCCAAATTGGATCGGACTGGGGCTGCCCTCAAGCGGCTCCTGCCCAACCTAGGGGGCCCAGACGCCTCCTGCCGGAGGCTCTATGCTGAAATCGTTCGGTCCATGGCCCTTTATGGAGCGCCGGTCGAAACACTTGTCTCGAATTGAATCTGTCATGGATATCCAATGAAAACTTTATTTAATATCTAACCTTTTTTTACATTCAGATCATTTACCAGTTTCTTTACAATAATACTCGTATTCATAATAAATTTATCCTAAGTATACGATAATCTGGATTTGCTTCTAGCAAAAAAATGGCACAAATTTTTGTTGTCATAAGTGTAGTGGCCTCTAGCTGTGTCCGCCAGTCTCTCGGTACGTTGTGGTTTCCTGTTATCTACATTAATGGACACCGTTGTTGGTTTGTTCTTAAGTTCTTCAAACAGACTTTAATTTTGTGAGAATAGCACGGTGGCCGCGGTCAATGAAATGATTAGATTCGTTCAATTAACGTTTGATTAGATGATTGATGATGATTGTATATTACAAGGTCAGCCTAATTTCAAATATAGGTACAGCACAAGTATTACAAAACCAAAAATGTTGAAAAGAAACTACGGTTTTAAATTCTAAATTTGCAATCAAAAATAAAAGCTTGAAGTTTTTCATTAAAAATTCCATTAAACCTAAATATTGAGTTTCAATTCTGTCATCATGCCTTGAGAACAAACAAGTTAAACGTAGCTCGTAAATACATACTTAAGGCAAAACGGGTTGATGCTAACGTATTTGATTAACGAGCTTCCAGTTGCATCATCAAACCATCTCATTATCTTCCTGCCTTGTCCCATTTTATTTGGGGATGGTGCAATACGCTTTTTTCTTTCATTTAGTTCTGTCGACCGTTATTACAGGTCAAAGACACTTGATCTTTGGAAAAAGGAGAGTTAATTGTTTGATAATGCATCACATAGAATAATAATATCTCTGTTTGTTATCTGATTATACTTACCAATAGGTTCAGTGTCCTTATAAGTGAGTTTATAAGAGACTGGTTAGTGCGTCTTAGAGTCTAGAGTTAAGCTATATAGCTCTGCAGTGACTCTAAAGAATTATAGCATATGCGTTTTAGGTAATGACCAAAAGGGTGCGGTGAGCGCTTTGTTCCCTGCGCGGGGGAACAGTCCCCCCGCCCATGTCTCCGCCTCTGCCAGCAGTGTCTGACGCGGACCGCAATAGCGACGACGACGACGATGCTCCAGAGGTGACCGAGGTAGAGATGAGAGTGCTGGTGCGAAGGCTGATTGCCAAGAACACTGCCCCAGGACCCGACGATTTACCTGGGAAGGCTTGGGTCCTGGCCATGGAGGCTCTCGGGCCTCGACTGAGAGGGCTCTTCAGCGCATGCATGGAGAGGGGCCAGTTCCCATTTTGCTGGAAGATGGGAAAACTGGTCCTCATAGCGAAGCCAGGGCGCCCTGCGGACTGTCCGTTCGCGTACCGGCCCATTGTGCTTCTCGACGACGTGGACAAGCTCTTTGAGAGAGTCATTGCAAACCGCCTCGTCGAGCGCCTAACACGGGTGAGGCCGGACCTTTCGGACGGACAATTCGGCTTTCGCAGGATGCGCTCCACGGTGGACGCCATCATGCGCGTGCGAACCCTCACGACGGGGGATGCGGTGTCCCGGGGCAGGTGTGTCATGGCAGTGTCCTTGGACATTGCTAACGCCTTCAATTCCCTGCCCTGGAGTACGATCCGGAGGGCACTCCGGTACCACCGGGTGCCCGAATACCTCTGTCAAGTGGTCGAGGCTTACCTGTCGGACAGGTACATTGTCTACCCCGGTCACCAGGGAGACTGGAAACGTCGAGAGATGTCGTGCGGTGTTCCGCAGGGGTCGGTACTAGGGCCGCCCTTGTGGAACATCATGTACGATTACGTGCTGCGAGGCGACCTCCCTGACGGGGTCAGCGTGGTCTGCTACGCAGACGACACGCTGGTTCTAGCGCAGGGAGAGTCGTACCAGGCGGCGGTCGCTCTAGCAACACCCGGGGTTGCGATGGTCGTTAATAGGATCCAGGAGTTGGGACTCGAGGTGGCGCTTCACAAATCCGAGGCGATGTATTTTCACGGTCGCCGGTCTCGGATCGCGCCGCCATTGAGTTCCCTACTAACGGTAGGAGGAGTTCACATCGGTGTCGGGTCGACGATGAAGTACCTGGGACTCGTCCTCGATAGCCGGTGGAATTTCGTGGAGCATTTCCGACGTCTGGCTCCCAAACTCAACCGAGCTGGGGCTGCGCTCAAGCGGCTCCTGCCCAACCTTGGGGGTCCAGAAGCCTCCTGCTGGAGTTTCTACGCGGGGATCGTTCGGTCTATGGCCCTCTACGGGGCGCTGGTGTGGGCGCCGTCGCTAAAAACGCAACCGGCGGCCCTGCTGAACGCCTGCCAGAGGGTCATGGCAATAAGGATGGTGCGGGGATACTGCACGGTCTCCCGCGAAGCGGCCAGCCTACTGACTGGCCTACCACCGTGAGATTTGGAGGCAACAGTCCTTGTACACATGCACGATATGCGCGTAGAGATGCAACGCCGGAGTGAAAGCCGCGACTGTTCACGGCATGGCGGACAGAGCTCTGGCGGGATCTGATGGTGAAATGGCGTCAACGACTATCGCAACCCAGGGCTGGGCACGCCACAATCATGGCGGTAAGTCCCCTCTTTGAGATGACTTACCGCCATGATTGTGGCGTGCCCAGCGAGATTCATGCTGAAGTGACGCCCGGGTGTCGCCACTGTGCGAAATGTCCGGAGGACACGGTGGAGCACACAGTCGAGGCGTGGCCTGCTTGGGCGGAGCATCGTCGTGCCCTCGTGGGGGCGATCGGCGGCGGAGACCTCTTGCTCCGGGCCTTGGTTGAGGACATGCTACGGTGCGAGGAGGACTGACAGGCGGTCGCCGACTTCTGCGAAGCAGTAATGCTCGCAAATTAGGAGGCCGAACGCATCAGGCAACGGCGTTCTCACCGCCGCCGGCGGCGCCGCCGGGATCCTGATCCCAATTTCCGGCCACCGTAGGCGCGGGCATGCGGACAGTGAGCTATAAAGGAACGGGATGGGTTTTTTAATCAGAGATCAGAGACCAATCTATTTGTCAAAATTGGAAAGAGTAAGCGAGGGATAGTGATCGTTGTATGGAATGGAGGGAGGCCTTTGCATGGGCTATTAATAATAATCATATACAACATAAATATAAAAATGATATAATCGTTTTTGTTTCGGTATTCTAGATAGTATTAGAACCATTACTAGCATTTTGTGGGAACTATTATTTATTATTTATGAGAAACTACAACTGTAAAAACTAACTACTTCCTCAGTTTAAACCTAAGCCAATGTCCTCCCTTCAGCCTGATGTTAAAGTTGTCAGTAGCTAGCTGGGCGGGGATGCAGGTCTTCTCACAAGGAGAGACTTCCATATGCCGTAGGAGCTGGTAAACCATCACTTTCAATTCACATAGAGCAAATCTTGACCCTGTGGATACAAAAACACGTTCAGTGAGTATTTTAGAAATCATTTAGACATCTCAGATCCTGTCGTGGTCAGTTATAATAATAATGATTGTTATTGAAAGTAACAATGAGAATTATATAGTGTTAGTATCGAGAAACAAATTTACAACAATGTTAGTAACACAACGCAAAATAACAAAGAAAAGATGGATGGATCGTGTGAGAATTAATATGAAAGAAAACGGAGTTAGTGATAGCGTGACGAGTGACAGGACGGAATGGAAGAAAAAAACGTGTTGCGCCGACCCCAAATAAAACGGGACAAGGTCAGGAAGAAGAAGAGTTAGTAACACAACAACATCGACACATACAACAAAAATAATAATTGCTTCAGCACTCTGACTGAGATACTGAAGTAACAATTTACAACATGGCTGTCCAGACTGTCAGCAATCTTATTCTGTATACCCTGCGTACCAAAGACCTTTTACGCATTCATGCACGAAAGCAAGCAACACACATTTCTGCAAATATCTCAAGTTGCAAGAAAGCTGTACTATTAACCAAGATCTTACCTATACAATTTCTAGGTCCCAACCCGAAAGGCATATATGAAAGAACATTGATTTTGTGTTTATTCTCTTCAGAGAAACGGTCCGGGTTGAATTTCTCAGGCTCAGGGAAAAACTCAGGATCGCGGTGAATGGCAAAGGTTGGTATCATAATTGCAGCATCTTTGCGCAACTGCAATAAAATATATACAATGAAGATTTCTGTCCTAGAGTAACCAACTTTACGTTTTTTTTCACACTTTTCTCAAGTCTACTAAAGAAAAAAAAGAAAGAACATGTTAAAAAATCTGATTAAACTTACAATGAAATCTTTCCCTGCAGACTTGTTTGGCTTTCCTAAATTGTAATCCTTGTTGCATATTCTGTCCGAAGCCACTGCAGGTGGCCACAATCTCAAAACCTCTAAAATAATTAAAAAAAAAAAACAATTTTCCAACTAAAATCAATTTTGAAAATAATCGATTTAATAAGTCATAAAATCTTACCTGAAACTACCATATCCAAATATGTCATGGTTTGTATATAATTGAAATCAAACTTGCCGCCATTCTTAGCGTCATGGTCCCTGATCTCCTGAACTAGTCGCTCCTGCACATCAGGGTTTACTGCCAGCTCGTACAATAAAAATGACATACTGGACGAAACACTTTCAAAGCCAGCAAGAAAGAATAAAAAAGCTTGGGCCACTAGGTCTTTATCTGTCCATTCTGCGAAATACGAAACCTCAAATTAATTTTTATGACAGCGATGTGGAGCAATACTTTGACGCCTGAGCGCACTTTGTCATTTTCTATTATACTTTTGTACATAGTTAGGTTTTAGTATAAATAGTTAATTTAGTATTTAAGTTTTTTATGTACAAATGTATTTAAAGTTTAGTTGTATGATAATAAAATTATAATTTTAATGTTTTTTTTAAATACTTTAATCTTCATTTACTAATTTCACACCTCTGGTAATTTCTTTTCGTCCAACTGAGGATTCTTCAACGGTGGCAAACCCAGCAGCTTCGTCATTTGACTTAACATCTCCATGAGTAAGTTTGCCTGAAAATACGAACATGTCGTGTTAACAACAGTAGTTTCGATTACAATGATGAGCTTGCACTTAATAGAATATAATTGAAGGATAGCTTTAGTTTTTGAAGATTCTAACATTGTTACCTTTCTTGACTTCCATAAGCAGATGAATCATGTCAGGCCTGATAATGTTACGCATTTCTCTGTCTTTCATAGTACCCAAAACCAAGGTCGTGAAAAAGTTCTTGACCGCATCTGATAGTAGGTCCCATTTTAGTAACTGGAACACATTATTGTTGATTTTAATAAAACTGTTTAATAAAACCACAACTTTTACCAATAAAAATAAAACCTAAATTCACCTTGCCTAGTCTTGGCGCATGCATAAGAAGGAAGAACATTATAATTTGAACAAAAGTGAAATTAGTAGCTTCTTTGCCCATCTGATAGAATTGGTTATTCTCGTCACTGTGTGAGTCCACCTTCAGACCAAAAGCGCACGAAGCTATCACATCATTAGCGTAACGTGTGGTTAGATCCTTGCACTCAATGTCGATGTAGTCATCTGTCGTAAGAAAAATAGTTTTTTAATATTAAAGAAAAAAAAAATGTATGTAATAAAATTTATCATCATAGTAATAAAACCACTACACCTATCGTTGTCTTATTTTAAATTGTGTTTATAGTCACACTTATAAAAGCAAAACCATTTATTGTGTGTGTACTTCTCTAAGATTGAATATCTGTACGGATTTAGATGTTTAGAACATGGGTAGACCATATCTTACACTTGTTCTTAGCGCATCAATGACGAAACTAGTTAAATTCCTTGCTTGGCCTAATTCGGCATTATATCCATACGCAAACATGGTATAGGCACGTGAAGGATGGAAGGTGTGATATGGTCTGCGGAGAGACGCCGCACAAACACTGAAGATCGGACCTTACACTTTATTTCGAAAATATGTTTCTTTGAGATAATTTTGCACTTACAAGCGAATGAAATCCCTGGCAGAAACTAGTACCATAAATCTTTTTTATACCTCCCGAATTCTCGATCTTTCGCTTGAGTGATACAATCATCTGATCTCCAACCTCCACCATGAAAGGCACCATCAGACGTATTTTGGAACTTGTGAACGCTGGACTCAATGTAGAACGCATCTCTTTCCATTCTTGGCCTGAATAAGATTCAAACAATTATAGTCAATAAGGAATTGTTTTCATTAGTTACATTAAAAACAAAATTATCTTGAGGAATTTAAATAAGAGTACCTATTGGATTAGAACAATTTACCTTTCAATAAGAACAGACTTCTGCCAAAGAACGACTCTGTATCGAAGTTACGGTGATCTAAAAAGTATTCGAAATCCTTGACAGTAATCTTCTTTATAAGTTCAACATCGCGGATAACTACTGCCTCGCTTAAGAATTCAAACCTGCCAACGAACCTGTAAAAGAATTTGTAATACACGTGTTAATTCATCACCGTGTTGTTTACAATCAAAGTTGAATTAATCTTTCAAAATAATGTTGATTATCGATTCTAACCTTTCCTCTGGGAAACTGTTATATAAGTTACAAAGATCATAAGCGATATGGTCTAGGCGAAGCATGACCTTGCCCATGTTGCCCACTAGTGGGATTGGTTTGAAGTGCTTGATACCATTACGGCTGAACGTGGAATAGATTTGTCGGAGATAAAGCACAATCACAGCGATCAGAACGGCCACCCAAATCAGCAAAATGATCATTTTCTGTAAGAAAATGGCTAATTTTATTTAAACAACCTTATTTTTACCTAAAACACTAACAACCTTGCAGGACTGTATCATAAATCTAAAATAACATCATAAACAAAAAATTTTGTTCTATGACTTTTTACCAAACATTACATTCATTATCAACATTACATTCATTATTATCATTACATACATTTATCAAGAACAAACTTTCAAGATTTCTTTGTTCTATCTCACACATTTCAACTCTGTATTATGTTGTAACCACCGACGCCTCCCGAGCACGGTCCCTCCTATTGCACCATCGCTTGCTTCGCATATACTTCGTTATATTTAGAATGTTTAATTTAAATATTTTATTTATGTATGAAAGTATGATAATTTTTTAAATATCATAGAACAAAAGTTGTTGTTTATAATGTTAGTACTATAGTCTAGTATAGTATATCGAGGTAATTATAAAATATTTCACATTAATATACATTACGAATACGGCTCTAATAAAATTAAAGCAATGAATAAATCAATGTAAAGGATTTTCACAAAGGATTTTAAAAATAATATGTTTTTTTAAACACATGGTGTATCATTTGAAATTCGATAATACACTTGATAAAAATATTATATACGAAAAATATGTAAACTTAACGCTTACTAAAGTTGTACATGCCATTTTGTGCCATAACAAAAGTTTGAATTTATTATAATACTCAATTATTGTATACCATTCTGCCAGGTGTAGGGAAACAATTATTAGGACACATTTTAGTATTAGAAGAATAGTATTAATTTAATCGGCAATCGGTTTCATTCTACCTAAACTGTATACCTATGTTGCCTTTGATTTTGTCGTAGACAAAAAAAATAAGTCCTTCACTGATAAACAGTTTTTGTTTCTTCACAGAACTATGTATGGAGTGAAAACTTATTAATATATATATTTAAAAAAAAATTGTAAATGTTCGGTGATCTCAGTAGAGCTTCCGAAAGAGTAGCGCTTAGACTGAACATGAACAAAACCAAAGTCATGGTAAACATCCATGTAGCATCCACCCCTATCAAGATCGAAGACTTTACTCTCAAAGTTGCGGACGACGAAGGTTCACCTGAGCTGGGACAGACGGTTTATTTAGGTAAGTCTAACTTCATAAAAGAGGTCATTCGTCATTCGAGAAGCTGCACAGTATCTTCTCGTCTAACATACCACAGTGTCTCAAGATGAACGTCTATGACCAATATGGGCCTCACTCAGAAAGCTTTAAGTCATCCAAAGGGCAATGGAAAAGGTTTCGCTTGGAGTTTCCTTGCGTAATTGCATCAGAAATGAAGATATATCAGTATAAAAACCAAGGTTATTGATATAGCTTGAAGAATCGCTAAACTGAAGTGGCAGTGGGCAAGGCCCATTGTTCGCCGAACAGACATGGGGACGAAGAATCTGAAGACGCGTACCTCGCCAAGGATCTGTTGCGTGTCGTGGGAATCCGATGGATGCGAGATACTGTACAGGGCTGTACATTATGGCGACATTTGGAGGAGGCCTATCTTCGATGGTGAACGTTTTTTGACTGTAATGATGATGATGATGACACAACATTCCTTTTTGTTATCTCACCCTAATAACGCGAATACGCGATGCACTCAGTACTTCTTAATTTTGTTCAAATTGGCTTATAAATGTAATAAACTCAATGACCTTATTGAAACGCTAAGATTGTTTTCGTTAATTTGTAGATAACTTTTATTCCCATAAGAAAAGATATTAAAGAAAATATTAAATTATTTTAAAAAAGTTTAAATTTTGTTTAGTGCGTTAGGACAGTGGTTAGAACTAAGTTAAAAAGAAGAAAAAAATGTAGTAATAGTAGTAGACTACTTACTATCTGCAGAAATAGTTTGGTATTAACAAAGACGATTCAAAAGTTCTTTGTTTTACAGCCTCACGAGATTTTTAGAAACATTTGAAAAAAACCGGCCAAGTGTGAGTCGGACTCGCCCATGAAGGGTTCCGTAGCAGCAAGTAACATAATATAAAAGTTCTTGTAATGTGTTGTAACTTTGATCGATGTTTTAATAATAGAGTATTTTTTTCGATTTATGACGCATTAAAAAAAAACTACTTACTAGATTTCGCTCAAACCAATTTTCGTTGGTAGTTTTTATAGTAATGTACATCATATATTTTTTTTAGTTTCATCATTCTCTTATTTTAGAAGTTAGAGGGGGGGGGACACACATTTTACCACTTTGGAAGTGTCTCTCGCGCAAACTATTCGGTTTAGAAAAAAATGATATTAGAAACCTCAGTATCATTTTTAAAGACCTATCCATAGATACCCCACACGCATGGGTTTGATGAAAAAAAAATTTTTGAGTTTCAGTTCTATGTTTGGGGACTCCCAAAATTTATTGCTTTTTTTCTATTTTTGTGTGAAAATCTTAATGCGGTTCACAGAATACATCTACTTACAAAGTTTCAACAGTATAGCTATTATAGTTTCGGAAAAAAGTGGCTGTGACATACGGACGGACAGACAGACAGACAGACAGACAGACAGACATGACGAATCTATGAGGGTTCCGTTTTTTGCCATTTGGCTACGGAACCCTAAAAAGCTGTCCAAAATCCAGAAATGTAAGAAAACAAACTTGTGTCTTGTGTACTTAGTATTGAGTCAAAAGCTACAAACATAACATTAAATAAGAATGTTTACTGTCTAATCAACAACAGGTCACTGTCACGTTATCAGATAAATAAATACTTTACTGTGTAGGTACTCAGTTTCTATTGTTATTTCTGTTGTACAATTGTCATGTTGTCAAAACATGATAGTTATTACCATTTATTTTAAGTAGTGAAAATTCAATTCTTTTTGTTATTTTCAAATCTGCGACTTTTTATTTTAATGTTGAATAATTTATTTTAATAACATTATCAGAAGGGACTTTCGCATATCATATACAAATAAAGTGATTGACTCTAGTCTGTATTCCGTTTCCAAAAGGTACCATCAAAGACACTTCTGCCTAACCACCGCTAAACTCATTTTTCCTTGCACTCGAAACGAAAACTACAAAGAGTTTGTGATTGATTGTGTGCATGATTAAAGCGAAATGTTTTTTGAAGTGATCAGGCACAAATGACCGCGATGGTACGTACTCGCATTTTAATATGGTGAAAGGAGAACAAGAAACTCCACACTTAGGTACCTTAGGCTCCACTCTTGTAACTATGTACATGTTTAATAAACCATTAATGAAAATGCCAAAATTATATGATCCTATAATACCACTAAGCTATACATGGGTACTACAACTGCAGAAATAAAATTGTATGACCTTTAATCGACGACAATTTAAATTGGTTGAATATAATTTTTTTTTTTCACAACTTCCACAGAGCGCCGTCTAGTCCCAAGCTAAGCAGAGCTTGTGTTATGGGTACTAGATCACTGATAAACATACTTATATATTTCTAAATACATACATATTTATAGATAAATTACACCCAGACACAGAACAAATGATCGTGCTCATCACACAAACATTTGTCCTGGGTGGGAATCGAACCCACGACCTCCGGCATAGCAGTCAGCGTCACTAACCACTAGACCAAAAGGCCTGTCAAATTAGTGTAATTTGTTACAGCTTGCCGCCGCAACGTATTCACTTTTGACCTTGAACTTCATTTGATTTGCATTGTCGTCAAACAGCATTGTTGGATTAAAAAAAATAACAACCTATAGATTCGACATTCTGGCATAATCTGTAGAAGTATATTACAGAAAAAAAAAAATGAGACATAACTTACAATAAAATACTGACAGCCACAGATCACGAAGAACACAAAGTAAATAAACCACTCGGTGTGAACGTGTTATTCAATTCACTGACTCAATCAATGTGACGATGAGCTCGTAAACAAATGATACATGAACAAGAATTTACGAATTTAGTATATCTTTATGTGTGTGCCTAAATAGATTTAATTAGAAATTTTTTTCACAGTATGTTCATTTACTCTTTGTTTACCAGCGTTTAGAAGCTACTTAGCAGGCGTGCTACAAGGCGCTGTTCTTAGATTCTAGTAGGAAGTGATTTTTTCTCTGTGTACCTTTTTTACTTTTAGTCGATGGATTCGTTTTTTTTATATGCCAAAGCAAAATAGATTAGCAATGTGTAAAAAGCCAGTCGGGTAAACGACGACTGATATCAAAATTGATGCTATCAGTGGCTATAGCTATAGCTAACCCGACAAACGTTTTCCAAATATCTGCAAAATTTAAGAAAATGAATTACTACATAACTGAAAAAAATAAAAATAATGGAAGTTATGGCATTACCAAAGGATATAGAAATTCATTTTTAACGAGCATAGAGATGAAATCAGAAATATTTCTTCTTCTTTAGTAAAATAAAACTAAAATAATTTAAGTAAAATCTATACTTACTGCATGTTGTTGATTATATTTAAACCTAAATGTACATATTTTTGGTGAACATTAAGATGACGAGTGTACCTCAAAAAACAGTGATTCTATTACACATGAAAGCAATGTGCTATCAGAATGACGGGTGTACAGATACACCCGTCATTATCTCACTGGCGGCTCACTAAATTTTCAAAATATCTTCAGTTTTATGAAAGCACATGGCTTTATATTTTACGCACATTCCTCACATTGTTAGAACATTGCTTTCATTTGTATAGAATCACTGTTTTTTAAGGTAGACTCATCGCCCTGATGTTCACAATTTTTAGCTTTGTGCTTGTATTTGACTTTATTGATTACACTAAAAACATAAATTGAAGTTGAAATCAAAATTCGATCTTGATGAAGATAGTAACAGAAACAATAAATTCACCCAAAATTTTATTATTTAACTCATGTTCATAAATAGTTTTTTTTTTATAAGACTGTCACACATGATCACGTTTTACCAAATTAAATCATCACTACATCATAAATCAAATTAAATAATCTCGAAGATAAAAACAACAAAAATGGAGCTATTACACTATTACTACCGAGAAGAACACATCATCATCATCATTCAAATTTGGACTTTTCTCTACTCGTTATTGTTCACAGAATATCACTATTAGTCCAGGCCCACAGTTGGACAAAGACTTGAGTTAGTTACATCCCAACGGATCCTTTCATTACTATATACACTGTTAAATTTTGATCGTTTTAATCCCGTGGAGGATCAATCCGGTATCCGAATCCTGATGTTTTCTTAAAGAAATTAATTTCATACATGCGTAAATTAATACGAGTTTGGAAAAAAAATGTACATTATTTTTTAATTTTATCATTACAAATCGATAGTGTTTCATGTACCGGATCGATCCTCCACGGGATTAAAACGATCAAAATTTAGCGGTGTGTAGTCAGATAGCAAACTATAAATTACAGATATGGAGCCAGTGGCCATTGGCTCCATAGAGCAAGTCGAAAAATTTCTATAAGCTCTACATTTCATTCTGAATGGACAATTTCTCATATTTATCCATCCTAAAAATATATTATTTGATCAAATCAAAACAAAGACTGTAATGTATTTTTATCGTTTGCTGTGAAAATGGCGCAAAAGGAATATAATAAAAAAATCTGGTTTAAATCAATTTAACTTAAATAGTTTTTCTAACATCATTCAATATAAAACTTTGTATAAAAATGGAATGTCTATTTTTCTTTGTAAAAATCAAATCTAATCCAATAATTAAATAATTGCTATCATCCTTAGGTCCAAAATAGCGATTTCTTTTATTAACGTATTTTTGACACTAAAAATTAATCAGTAAAAAACTAAAACAGTCTTTTCTATTTTCTTGCTTTAAACCTGAGCCAATGGCCCCCTAAGAGTCTAATGTTGAAGGTTTCATTGTCAAGCTTGGCTGGTATTGTCGTCTTCTCACAAGGGGAGATCTCCATATGCTGGAGGATTTGGTAAGCCATCACCTTCATCTCGCAGAGAGCAAATCTGGATCCTAAACAGTGAAGATTAACATTTAGAATTACATTGTCAAGTTTAATTCTATTATATATTAGCTGATAGTCAGAATTTGATTTAGCCTTTTTGCGTTGACCTTGCAATATCGAATGACGCTATGAGGTAAATAAAGCAAAAACATTTATTTCTCCTTTTTTCATAACATTTTAATTTGCTCTGGCTTCTTGTTGAGTTATCCTGTCTCTTGTATCTATTATCATTGATTTATTACTACATAGGTCTTCATAATCTCATTATAAATGACAGTAAACTCTGGACTCACCTATACAGTTTCTTGGTCCAACACCAAATGGCAAGTAAGCAAATGGCTGGATCTTATGCTTGTTCTCGTCTGAGAAGCGCTCAGGGTCAAATTTCTCAGGGTCGGGATAGTATTGTGGGTCACGGTGGATGGCAAATACTGGTATCGAGATAGGTGTTCCTTTGTGGATCTGTAAAGAGACATTAAAATATACTTAGAAGTCAGTTTCTCAATGTCCATAAAAAATTGCTATCACAGTGGTTGTACTAAAAATAATTATTAACTTACAATAAAATCTTTTTCAGCCTTCTCATTAGGTTTACCCAAGTTGTAATCTTTAATGCAGATCCTGTCTAAATTGATGCCAGGTGGCCACAGTCGCAATAACTCTGCAAAACGAAAATATTGACAGTGCAAAAGGTGAACAGATTTAAACAAAGCAATAGATTATAACTAAGTAGCCGATAACTTTACTTCAAAAACATACCAGACACAACCATATCCATATACGGCATGTTTTGAATGGAACTAAAATCAAATTTTCCGCCGTTTTTAGCATCAGTTTCCTTGATCTCTTGCGCCAGTCTCTCCTGGACGTCTGGGTGTAGTGCCAGTTCGTATAGCAGAAACGACATCCCAGATGAGACAGTTTCAAAGCCAGCTACGAAAAACAGCACCGCTTGGGCGATAAGATCGTCGTCACTCCACACTGAAAGCAAAATGTAATCATAATGTAAAAAAATCAAAATAGAAAAATCAATTTTTACAATATGCTTGTGATGACTCTGATAGAGAGGACACTACTGTCTATGGCTTCACCTAAAATACCAGCATCAAATTTATGCTTAAATGAATGATGAATGATCTAAGAAAGACGAACACTTCTCGGTCGACTGTTCAAGTTCATGATCACACGTGTACACCAAGGCCAGAACCTGCCCTGCAAACTCAATTATATAATATTACCAGTGTTACTGATATTTAGTTACTTGATGTAACTCTACACGGTTTAAGTAGTTACTGTTTTGTGTTTTTACATTATTTTTTGTTGTTACATTTACATCCGCGTAACCTTGAGGACCAAAAATGTTAGTTACATCTAAAGTATTTTGATTACAAATTTTGTTTGGTTTCGTTCTAATAATTTTGTAAAAAAATATTTGGAATAGGTTAATCGTGCTTCATCGTCGACCACATCATCGCTTACCATCAGGTGAGATAGTGGTCAAACGCAAGCCTATCATTAATAAAAAAAAAAACAGTTTTTTACACACCTCTGTTAACTTGTTTCTGACCAACAGCAGATTCTTCAACGGTAGCAAATCCAGCAGCTTCATCATTGGATTTGATGTCTTCATGGGTCAGTTTGCCTGGAATAACATTTCATTTCGATTAGTTTAACATATTTTTATCTAATGCCACATTAAAGTGTTTTCTTATTTCGTTTTGTAAATTAGATCATTCTCAAACGGTAGATACCTTTTTTGGATTCCATAAGCAAATGAATCATGTCAGGTCTGATAATTTTCCTCGATTCGCGATCCGCCATCGTTTCCAAAACTAATTTTCTGAAGAATTGTTTCGCCGCCTCAGAAAGGACATCCAATTTTAAAGCCTGTTAAATAATAATATATCAAAGTTTAATAAAAAAATAATACGAGTTATTTTAATAAATATCATGTTTTTTGAGGAATCTATCGTCTTTTCTGTGGACTAAGCATAACCCATAAAAATACATTAGGTAGCTCTGACAAGAAATAGTCATCATCATCTTCCTGCCCTGTCCCGTTTTATTAAGGGTCAACGCAACACGCTTTTTCTTCCATTCTGTCCTCTCACCCGTCACGAATCACTATCCCTTTTCTTTCGTATCACTTTTTACACAATTTTATCTTTTCTTTGGCCTCCCTATCCCTTTCCTTCCATCCACATGTATATTCATAACCCTTTCAGTAACGTGCGTCTCATCCCTCCTCTTTACATAGCAATACCAAGACAAACAATTCCCTTTCAACTTTTTAGCATAAGTAACTTCATGTTTCCTTTTTTGGCAACTTACTTTAGCAAGTTTCGGAGCATTGACAATGACGAAGAACATGAGCATTTGGCGAAAAGTGAAAGTGGATGAAACTTTCCCCATTGCATAGAACTCATTGTCCACGTCGTTGTGAGAGTCTACCTTCAGACCGAAGGCACAGGAAGCTATCACGTCATTGGCGTAGCGGGTTGTCAAATCTTTGCACTCTACGTCTATATAATCAGCTGTAAAAAAAAAATTAATTGAGGCATATAATATTCTACGCTATAATTTTTAGAGGAATTTACAGGCAATCGAAGATTATTTAAGGGTCTATCACTTAAATATGCTAACTTCCATTCATATTTATCAAAACAACAGTTCCAAAGCTGTTGTCTATTTTTATTGGTATACGAAAATTTAAAAAACTGACCATTGGATTCTTTGATCTTCTTTTTAAGAGAACTTATCATCTGATCACCAACTTCCACTATGAAAGGCACCATCAAACGTATCTTGGAGCTTGTGAAAGCTGGACTCAATGTAGAGCGCATGTCTTTCCATTCTTGACCTGTTAAAAATTAAAATGGTACTGATACGAATCAACATTGTTCTCTCCCCAAAATTAATGGAGTTTTTTTTTTTCAATACGATAAACTCTTTAAAAGAAAAGCAGGTATTATTCTTATGTCATCGAAAAATTATTCATGATTAACTAATAATTCTTTAAACGCTAGCTTCGAATTGGTACATCGAGTGTTTCCGTGTCACACTTGCCAAGGTAGTGTGTTTGTACTCCATCTCATTTAGTTATTCAATCGCCTTAAGACATAGAAGAGCTGATAAGATGGAGTAATAAAGTATTGAGTATTGAGTATTTGGTTGTGGATGTGCGACCACGAAAAAAACACGAAAATGTTCGTTGGATATATATAGATATAAATAGCTACATAACAAATACTATATCTAATAGTTGTATCATATTGTAATAAGTAGAGAATCGTCATTTTGATGCCGATTTGTACCTTTTAGAGAAAACAAGTTTCTATTAAAGAACGTGTCGCTCGAGCTGAAAAGTGAGCGATGATCAAGGAAGTGCTCGAAGTCTTTGACACCAATTTTCTTCACCAGCTCGACGTCACGGATCATAATCATCTCATTGAGGAATTCAAATCTTCCCACGAATCTGATGAACAAATATTATTATAAAACGTAAGGCTATGAGACCTTTTCAAAGTAGTAGGCTAGGTTTGAATACTGGAGTTTCAAGACTAGATCAAATGTCGTGTAAATAATAGAGATGTTTTAATTAGTACTTGGTTTCGGACAGACTTAGGTTTTAGATAAAAGAACAGTATTGCAATTTATGTAAACTTAATTTCTTACTTTTCTTGTGGAAAACTCCTATAAAGATTCCCGAGGTTTTCAGTGAAGTGTTCTAGACGAAAGATAATTCTGGCCATGTTGCCAAACAAGGGAACGGGCTTGAAGTGCTTGACTCCATACCGGCTGAATCTGGAGTAGACTTGTTTGAAGTATAAGAACAGTACAGCGATTAACACTGCCACCCAGACGAGAAGGAGTATCATGATCTGAAAAAAACAAGAATCAAGGGTTAAAAAATGTTGTTTTCAAATAGTATTGTTAAAGAATCATATTTTTGCTGTTAAATTTTGAGTAAAGGAGTAAGTCTTTAATTTTTGACCTTTCGGGTTATCTACATAACCGTACAGTTATAATTATAATAAGTTCAGTAAGTTATCATAATGGTTAGGTCGCATACAACCACACTAATTTTTTAAACATACGTCTATATGTCTTAAATTATTTTCTTCTTCTGTCTTAAACCTGTATGTCTGGTGGTTATACGATATATATTTTTATATTAGATTATTTGTTGATTGTTCACATGATTTATTTTTACTTTTAACAAATTGGATATTTCTTGGGATCTTGTAGTTTCAGACGTTTGGAAAGCGTACAAGAAGCCGAACAAACACGCATATTATAGAACCCCTTTTATTATTTAACATTTAAGATCAAACTTTCGCAGGACTATGGCCTCTGCCTGATCAATGTTTTCTCAACATTCGAATAAATACAAATACAGAATGCGACTTGAACAATTTAAACAAAAGCTCTACAAAAAAACGGTCTCTTGTTCATTGTAACGTAATTTGAGGAGTTTGGAGAATAGAGAGACACCACGCTAGTCAGAAAAGTCCTAGAAGTACCGTCAAGGTGGATACACCCTACTATTTTATTTATCTGTAAATACACAGACTCCTGTTCTTTATAACAATCATTACTTAATAAATTTCATAAGTGGGTGTAAAGATTTGCTATCGAGTTTTTTCTTCTATCTAACCACTAATCTATGATGACGTCAAGGCAAATTATTCAAGCGTTTTTGCTGATGTCCAAGCTTTTTTGATAAGGAATCGTTAAGTCCTCTCACTCCGTAAGAAAAAGATAAAGTGTCAGACTTTTACTACCTAAAACCGACCTGTGTTTCATCAGTTTCTTTCTGCGCTCATATTGAATCTTCCAAATTAGGATCAACCTTGGCAGAAATGGGGCATAGCGGGCCTCGTGAATTTTACTGATATCATGAGCCGCGTGTGGATATACGTAAAAGTTATGAACACCAAAAGAAAAATATCGTATTTTCACAGAGTACTGCCAAATTATAAAACTTTTCTTAAAATGTATTCGCTCTCCCCCATATCTATTAACTTTTATTATTTATAACATTTGTGTAAATAATGACGTATATTTTACACAAATTAGACGACAAATAGAGAAAATGTTGCGCCGGCACCAAAAAGCCGGTTAGTAAATTGGGTTTGTGGATAAAGTACGTTTTTATATAACATATTTATAACTTGTAAGTAACTTACTATTTAGTGACAAGCACAACACTATTGTTTTGTAGACACACGGTACAATCGCGACGAAACTTCGTTACTTTAAACTGGTTTATTTCAAACGTTCTTCTCGAAGGACGAACAAAATGAGACTGACGTACAGCGCAGGTTTCATTTAATATACTATATCTAGTAATCTTATTTTCGCATCTATTTTGTAGTATCGGTTATCACAGATAGTAGAAAATAATTGATAGATTTACAGTATTTCATAACACTGAATCTATATTTAGGTATTGTGAAATCGTTGTGAAAAAATATCCTTATTATTAGTTTTGTGTATCAGGACAAGTTTTAAAATACTTTGTTTTTACAAAATGTATAAGAACCAGTGCAACAATGAACTCGATGACGTAATAATTATTGTTGCATCGTTTGCAAATGCAAACTAGTTTTCGTGTAAATAGAAATTTAGTGCTTATGACAATAACTTATTGTTACAAATGGCAAATAAATGGATAATTTGATGGTCTTTCATGGGATTTACTTTACTTTTTTGTGTATGTGTGTCTTGTTCCACTCAAAGTTGGATGAGAATTTTTGGGTGGTTCGCTAAATGGTAATTTCAACCCCAAAAACTTAAAGTTATTTTGTACTAGTTTTGTATGAAAATCATTCTTAATATGTTTTTTGTGGCAACATAATCTTTGAGTGTTCTTAGCAAGTTCTTTTCATAGGATCAAAGATGTTTACGATTTGGTTTTTTGTGGATCCATATTTTTTGCAAAGAGCAAGTACTAGGGGCAATGACTTCAGCAAAGTCAAGATGTAATAGAATATGTTTGTTCTCATCCAAAAAAATATCGTTGAGCAGAGTTTTACTAATTCCTCGTTCAGCCCCTTTCCCTATGATAGTGAAATAAGTTAAGCAAAGACCCCATTGAATACTTACAAAATATTTGGGCTGGACCCCCGACAACTTGTCAATCACTATCATTCACTCCTACTATTCTTACAGAAACATTCAATTTTTTTATTGGTTTTCTTATCCCTATCCGTCCTTCAACTTACCATTGATCCCTCTTTACTACATTCTCATACCAGATCAGGTATATTACAATTAGAATTACTTTTTTCTCGATTGCATTTATGTAAATTATTATTTTACTTTATACTTGATTAAAATTTTATTATTTTTATTATATAATAACCAAAACTAATATTACCAAAATAATTCTGAATGCCATACTCGTTTCCAATGCAAAGGAGGAGGCCGAACGCATCAGGCAAGGGCGTTCTCGCCACCACCGCCGCCGCCGGAATTCTGATCCCGATTTCCGGCCACCGTAGGCGCGGGCTTGCGGACAGTGAGCAATGGGTAGCTCGCTATCCGGCCGTCCGGCAACTGTCCGGACTAAGCTCAAGTCATCAACGGCGCGCACTGTTCCCGCGCGCCTCAAGGAGTTGTCAGCAAGAGCAGGGACCCAGCCGGTCGAAGCCTACTGGGGCCAGGGTTATTTGAAAGGGAACTCGAGCCCCGGTATGAAGGCTAGAAGGAACGGGGTGGGTCTTTTAGTCAGTAAGAGTCTGACACTATCTCCCGCTCCGCCCAAGAGCGGGGGATGTCAATACATGATTTTTTCCCACCATAAAAAAAAAAAAATACTCGTTTCCAATGTAGTAGTAATGTATAAGCCACATGTTGACGTTTAACCAACCTTTATTAAATTTGCACCTGTACTATATTTATGTGAACATAATTTTGCAATCAAAATTACACGTAATTATCCAAGTTTCAGTTTTCCTCATTCCGTCTCTACACTGTTGTTTACAATTGGCGTGATATTGCACAACAATGTTTCATAATATTTACCGTTCATAATATTTGTTCAGTTCACGCAATATCTTTCATATTATAATATTCCTTTTTTATTGTGTATTTTATTATAAATGTTTGTATAATGTTTATATCATTATTATTTTTGTTTTTTGTATTGAATCATTATTATCGATCGGTTGTTGTAGTGACGCTTGGAGGATGGCTACGTCCAACAGTGAACGTCTTTTGGCTGAAAAGATGATGATTTGATAGAAGATATATATATAGACAAGAGTCTCCACAAAGTGGGTACCTGAGGAAAGACGATGTCGCTAAGGTCAACCTGGAAAGAGATGGCAATATGAGCTAGACGCCTACCGCAAGGGCTGGTACGAAATGGCTCAAGAAAAGAATATCTGGAAAAATTCGGGGGAAGCCTTTGCCCAGTGAAAAAGCATTGGCTAAATAAAAAAAAATCACTAGCACCACTTTTCCATTATCAAATAACTTCCCACGCTCTTGATGGAGCAAGAGGGAGTGTCAAATTTCTACTGGCTTCTATTTTTTTCAGTTGTATTTTGCGATCCAAGGCCATGGTACCTCTTTTGAACAATCCTACAGCCCAGCAACATTTACCTGCAAACCTGTTTCTAATTTGCAGATTCATTCAATTTAACTAACGAAAATGAGTCTTATGACAAGAAAAAAAAGTATTTAACTTGGCATTTAAATCGGTTCAACAGTCAATAACAGGTCAGTGTCTTTTGGTGTTTGGCGTAAAATATAAATTTACTATGTTATAGCCACTATGATGGATGACGCATCGTTTCGGTTCACCATTTGTCTACGTTTAGGCAATTTGGTGTTGCGCCTTCACATCGATACCATAAGTTATGGTTTTTTTTAGGTGGGAAGTCATTCAATGACTTTTCTTGCCCAAGAGCGGTGCGCGAGGGCGTGTCAGACTTTTACTGACTGACTAAAACCCACTCCTATGTTCTTTACCTTGCATACCAGGGCCCCAGGTTTTCTTTTCAGAAGCTAACCCATGGCCCCAGTAGGTTTTGGCTGACCCCACATTAGGCGTGCGCGATCCTCGGGCGTGTCTGGAGAGTGCACGTGGTGCGCACTCTCTGAAGAGGGTTAAACGCCATGGCGAGGGTCGCGTGCGCGCCGCGTTCTTGCTGCACACACGTCACACGGCGGCGACACAGCGACGCGTACGCAGCGCGCTCGCGTCGCGCACGCCGCGCCTGCGTCGCTAACACGCCTGAGGAACGCGTGCGCCTAATGTGGGGGAGGCCTTTGACCCTGTTGGGTCCACAGGTTTTGCTGACATCTTCTTGAGGCGCGCTGGGTTAACTACGTAGCGTTGACACTCGGATGCCATTATGGTAAATTTATCAATAGCCGTAAGCATCATATCCAGACCAGTACAAAGGCTGCAGGCCGCATGGCACGGCACGCCCGAACCTAGCAATTTGGTATGTGCAGATGGGAAAAAATCAGGTGGCTTGACATTGGGGCGATGAAGGTCGTTTTCTGGTGTAGGACGTAACTTGTGTCGACACCATTGCGCCGTATTTATGCTTCAAGAATAGTGGGCTGATCTGGCAACGATCTGGGATCAATGACAATTTTAGGCCGTTTTTGGGTTTTAGTGCTTAAATTTTAATATCTGAGTGCACGTCATCTTTTCAAGAAAAAATCGAGTGATCTATACTGCGTTATAGGCCCGCTTGTTATTTGCCATAATAATTAACATTCCAATCAACGTAGCCATAATATTAGTCTTCTTGTCACGTTTTCGGTGTGCCTAGATGGCAGCACTTAAGCATATTTTATTATGTATATATTTGTACATATACCGCATGTACGTTGTTAGGTAATAAAAACTATTTAAATAATTACTTTGTCAGCCTTAAATGGCAGTTGGCAGAGCACATTGCTAGTAGAACGGACGGTCGAAGGAGCCGAAAGATTCAATAGTGAACGCGCTCGTGAGGATATGGCGTTAGAAGGCCTTCTACAATGTAGACCGATGACCTGGTCAGAGTCGCGGGAATGCGGGGTGCGAGACGCACAGGGTCGTTCGATGTGGGTTGGTGACACTTGTGGGAGGCCTATGTCTAAGAGTGAAATGATGATGAAATTATCAAGAAGAGAGTCTTTAGGAAACCCCTCTAAAAGTTTTCAATCTAAAAACACACCACACTAAATTATACAAAAATAAAATAATTAAGGACCTAAATAGATGTGCCAACAGTTTCATTGCGGGATATTTACAAACCTATTCTTAATTTCGAGAAGAATAAAAAAGTTCCAATTTTTTTAATCCTGCAAAAAAAGATTGATTTGGCTATTTTTGAAAGATATGAACAATTTGTTTTTTTTTTTCGGTGAAACTGTTGGCAAAACAATACATATTTATTGTGTAATTCAGTGAGGTGTATATTTTGAAATTTTGAAAACTGTAAATGTATTTTTGGTGTTTCCTAGGGACTTGTGTTACACATAATTTTGTTAAAAGTATAAAGTTAATAAAAACTCAATGCATGTTCCAATTATAATATCGCATTTTATTGTTGTCTTCTTAATTTCTTGCTTTAAATCTGAGCCAATGCCCTCCTTCTAGTCTGATGTTAAAGGATTCTTTGTCGAGTTTGGCAGGAATTGTAGTCTTCTCACAAGGCGAGACCTGCAAGCGAAGGAGGATCTGGTATGCCATCACCTTCATCTCGCAGAGCGCAAATCTGGACCCTGTGAAATAATAACTTATGTTTTAAAATTACGTTATCTTGTCACTGGTTTTTTTTTTTAATTTTGTTAGCTTGCACTTGACTGCAATCCCACCTGATGGTAAGCAGTGATGCAATCGTTGGTGGTGAGGCTCACTAGTTTATTAAGAGCCTATTCACTCTAGCCTTGAAGACACCTAATATACCTACGGACAGGAAGACGGTACCAGGCAAATTGTATAAGTCTTTCGAAATACGCGATATAAACAACGAGGTAAAACGTATACTTCCGGACTGTAGAAGTTTCAACAACGTGGGGTTGAATACTAGCCGCACAACAGGGTTGTCCGATGGTAGAAAGGAGAAGGCAGAATCAAGTCATGCAATTCCCTTGCACACTCTCCAAAATAACACACACTTACAAATTTTCGCCTGTACAAAATAAATGTGATTTATAATTGAAAAATGGATGACTCACCTATACAGTTTCTAGGTCCAACACCGAAAGGCATATAAGCGAGCATGTGGATTTTGTGTCTATTTTCTTCCAAGAAGCGCTCAGGGTCGAACTTATCAGGGTTGGGGTAAAACTGCGGGTCACGGTGGAAAGCTATCGCTGGTATCATGACGCCTGTGCCTTTACGTATCTGCAGGAACAAAGTTTCATCAGAATATATTGGTTTCAAAATTTTCGCAGCCTTCAAAATGGAGATTATCGAAAATAATAAAAATGTTGACTCACAATAAAATCTTTTTCAGCCTTCTCATTAGGTTTTCCTAAGTTGTAATCCTTAGTGCAAATTCTGTCCAGTCCAATACCAGGAGGCCACAGGCGCAATAGCTCTAGAAAATGAAAATATTGGCTATATAACATTAGCAGATTGCAGACACGGAGTAGCAGCACTAGGAATGCAGATTTACACCAGACAGTAATTTAAATACGCGGTAATTTTTCGTTTGAAAATAATCAAAATCTTACCAGACACAACCATGTCCATATACGGCATGTTTTGGATGGAGTTGAAGTCGAACTTGCCGCCATTCTTAGCGTCAGTCTCTTTGATCTCTTGCGCCAGTCGCTCCTGGACATCAGGGTTTATCGCCAATTCGTAGAGCAGGAAGGACATACCAGATGAGACCGTTTCAAATCCAGCTATGAAGAATAACACGGCTTGGGCAATGAGGTCGTCTTCAGTCCACACTGAAAGTCAAAAATGGAAACATTATGGTCAGAAAAGCGAGGCGTAACGTTTCTTCTAAAGTGGTTTATCTTAAAATGGATGTTAGGCTTTCAGACATTATGAAATGCCTTTTTTGCTATCCTGGATGTCTCAGAAATAATTCACTTTTTTAGATACATAAATAATATACAAATAAATTCATGTTTTTTTTTTAATTGGTATAATCTAGTGCTTGACTGCGATCCCACCTGATGGTAAGCAGTGATGCAATCGTTGATTGTGAGGCGCACTAGTTTACTAAAAGCCTATTCACTCTTGCCTTCAATATATGTATCTGCAGTAATTTACAAATCATCAATTGAAGATAAGTTGGATTACTTTTAAAAATAAAGTTACCCATTTAGATGTCGTCCCATACGGTTCTGGCACTCTTCAAGACCATCTCTAAAATTCATGAAAACGCACCTTAAAAGTACATTTATCAATTTATCTCCAAAAGTAAATTATTTCTGAGACACTTCTAAGTAAGTATTTAAATTCAATGACGGCCCAATAGATTGTAGGAGAAAAAAGATAATTATTTAATTATTTCGGAAGAATATCGATCTTAATCATACGTAATGTATACATATAATAACGCCAGAGTTAACTCAAGTAATTCGTCTCTTGATTTTAGAAAATAAGAAATATATTTTTTCTTTACTCGAGATTGTTCTTATTGGGCAAGATATTAATTAAAAAAAATAACACATTACAGAACCAGCCAAAATCTGTTATTAATTATTTGCTTACTATTTAATTGATTATACTTCAGGTATTTTTAATTTTGGTTTTGCTTTACTCACCTCTATTGATTTCTTTCTGACCAACAGCAGATTCTTCAACGGTCGCGAACCCAGCAGCTTCATCATTGGATTTGTTGTCTTCATGGGTCAGTTTACCTAGAATGACATTTGATTTCATTTAGTTAATTCTATAAAAAATATAGTCCAATAAATACGTTTGGTAAAAATTACATTACACTGAAGTTTGATTATACGATCGAATTCAATACCTTTCTTAGCTTCCATAAGTAAATGTATCATATCAGGTCTGATGATATTTTTCATCTCACGATTTGCCATCGTTTCCAGAACTAACTTTCTAAAAAAGTTCTTCGACGCCTCTGATAGGAAGTCCAACTTTAAAAACTGTAAAATATATCAAACTGTTGTTAAATATACAGTTAATGATATATAAAAAAGCACTTTATTGGGTTCATTATTTTCTGTATTTATCTCAAGGAGTCCGTGATCGAGTAGACTACATAAGAATAATGGTTGAGAATTATTGGTTGTATGTCTTGAGATGAATACAGGAAATAATTAACCCAATAAAATACTACCAAAAACCAATAAGATTTATGGTGTGTGAACGTGAGTACCTACAAATAGTTTGTGGCTCATGTTCATCCATCCGAAGTATCTTTACATTACCATGTGATATTGTTATGATTTTAGATAGAATTTTGATATGATGTTTATTTTTTTATTTTTTTGTTATGTTAGTTTTTTTTTTTCAATTAAATATTTATATGGATTTTACTAACACGTTTGTTTTTAAATCTTTTATTTTAGTTATCGTACAGTCTTGACATATTATAAATTTTAAAAATTTTTCGTTGTCTAAAATTATGATCTTCGAAATACTTAGGACGTCAGCTTGTTAACTTTTGTTACAATGCTATTATGTTTACAAGGACTATATTGTGTAAATTTTTTAAACAAATTTTCAATAAACTGATTCGTAAGTTATCTCTTATAACGTCAACTTACCGTAGCAAGTTTTGGTGCATTAGAAATGATGAAAAAGATGAGCATTTGACGAAAATTGAAAGTCGAAGACATTTTACCCATGGCGTAAAACTCATTTTCTACGTCATTGTGAGAGTCTACCTTCAGACCAAAAGCGCAGGATGCTATTACATCATTAGCATAGCGGGTCGTCAAATCCTTGCAATCTATGTCTATGTATCCAGCTGTAAGAAAACACAATTGGTTTTATTGCTCCATTTGTAAAAAAAAAATAATTTGGACATATTACGAATTCGTATTAGGACATTCAATGGATGAATATTGTGTCTCGTAAATTTTAAAATGACAGTGTCGATACGATCGTGTTCTTGAATAGTAATTTAAAACTGTTCTCACCATTTTTGACGTCTAAAAGTTAGGAAGAAACCCACAATTCAATCAATATATATATTTAAAAAACAACTTACATTTGGATTCTTTGATCTTTTTCTGAAGCGAGCTCATCATCTGATCGCCAACTTCTACCATGAAAGGAACCATTACACGTATTTTGGAACTTGTGAAAGCTGGACTTAATGTGGAACGCATATCTTTCCATTCTTGACCTGTGAATTATTTAGAAGTTGATTTACGAAAATATGGTCGAAAATATTAGTTTCTATATTTCTGTTTTTTCTAAAAAAATCCAAAAAAGTTTTTTTTTGTGATTTACTTAAACACGAAAATGTTAGAGGTCATTAAACTCTGGCACTCAAGGGGAAGAATATTATCAAAAGGTGATGATTAGTGACATATGGTGACGGCAGAGTGACATCGAAAGATTGGAAATAAACATGATGGTCGATCGGCGGCATGATGAGCAGATGACATTGTTGCCAACGTGGGTAAAACTTGGATAAAACTGTCAAAAAAGCCTAAGCCTATGCCTCCATCTACTTATTTACCTATCTACAGCCCGACTGCACCCACTCCTAAGAACAAGCTAAGAGTTCTCCTAAGAGTGGATAAAATCGGGTTGTAGATGATGATGGTGGTGATTACTGGTATATGAAACTCTATAGATTTGCGAGTTATTATCTAGTAAAGAACTGGCATTTTGATAGATATTTGTTACCTTTTAAAGAAAACAAATTCCTGGAGAAGAACGAGTCACTTGTGCTGAAAACGGACCGATGATCAAGGAAGTACTCGAAGTCTTTGACACAGACCTTCTTTACCAGCTCGATGTCACGGAGCACAACAACCTCTTTGAGGAATTCGAATCGTCCCACGAACCTGGTACACAAGATATTTTGATAAATACTGTAGAGCCATATTTTGATTGACTAAATTCCGAATTTTTAAGTAAGTGCAATTATTTAATAGAAATTTAGAAACAATATATTCTTACTTTTCTTCAGGAAAAGTGTTATACAGACTGAAGATATCATCGGCAAAGTGGTTAATACGTAACAGAATCCTAGTCATGTTTCCCAGCAAGGGAACAGGTTTAAAATGCTTGACGCCATATCGGCTGAATCTGGAGTAGAGTTGCCGGAGGTATAACACTGCAACAGCGATCAAAACTGCCACCCAGATGAGGAGGATTATCATGATCTGAAAAAAACAGTAATTTGAACATCAAAAATCATCAAGTTTTGCGACTGATAGAGAATTTCATAAATTAAGAAAATAGGTACAGTCTTGTAGTAGGTTTTTTTTTCGAGTTGTGTATATTTCGTTATCTTTGTTATCTTTATTGAGTTTGCCTCGTCTATCTTGAGATTTAAATGATTCTATAATGACAACAGCAGTATATTCATTAAATTTATTGAACTGCCTATTTGCACTGTTATATTTTCAATTTTATTTCCAATACTGATCTATTTATTTTGGTTAAATTACTGAAAATCGGGTCTGGTATTTCATATATGCGTTGAAAAAACATCTGCAAAATTAAATCAAATGTCGAAGTCCAAGGTTTTAGGCTGGGCGTTGATGAGTAAGTAACTTAAGCCTTCTTTTTTTAGGTAGTTAAGGTATAGATTTAAGTATATACACGTGTAATGTGTTTAAGCTTTGTCAACGTCAAGGTGAGCCACTATAATGTTCATAGTCCGTTTATCAACAACGCAAAAACGTAAACAGAACATGGACGTAAATAATTTATCATTAGTCTGTTTTTAACGTTCTTTGAAATACGTAACTGATGATAAAAATGATATTCTAGAAAGGGGATGACGATAAAAAACAGCTAGAAGGGATGTTGTGAAAAAGTTAGTCTGCGATGACCATAATTAATATGATATATAGGCAGGAGTAGATATATGAATAAATGATATTGACTAGCACTATCTGCGTAGTGATTTTGATTACAGTAATGTTTACAGGTGGCATTGAGGACTTACATTATGTGTAACAGACACGTGCGCCTCAAACTTATATTACCGATATGTTCGATTCATTATCAGTTCTCAGTTTGCCGCTCTCATGGTTTGGACTCAATTGAATCTACACTAATAAGTATAATAAAGAGGTAAAGTTTGTTTTTCAAAAGATGATGAACGCCTCGTTTCTAGGCCAGATTTATTGTAAAAAGACAATCATTTATTTGAAATATGAAAATTGGTAACCACTATTAGATCTATAGAACAATAGAAGCAAATAAATGCAATAGATGTTCCTCAATACATATTGAAGTCACGTCCTTTTAGAACATGCAAAAGTATTTTATGAGTCATATCTATTTACATTGTTAACTAGTGAATCTACTACTTATTTATTAAATACTTTTATGTACACATCAGCACAGAAAAAGATTTATATAAAACACGTGTACAATGGGTGGTCTTACACAGAGAGTTACCCTAAAAAACATTTTTTTCCACTATTTATTTTAAAACTTTGTCGGTGTGATTGATATACATATTAGTACCAAATTTCAACCTTCTAGTGCTAACGGTCACTGAGATGATCCGAATAGACGGACTGACAGTCAGACATAGTGAAACTATAAGGGTTCCTAGTTGACTACGGAACCCTAAAAACAAAGTTTTGTGAGCACTCTTAATGAATTACAAATTATCAATAAAAATACATTGATTAGTAGCACTAATCAATGTATTTTTTCCAAGTTCATAATGATTCACATTAGTATCAATAAATTATTGATACTAAAGTCTTTGGCACTACTTGTTTTGGTCTCACTTTCCATATTTTACGCAAAAACTATAAACGCTTGGCAATAAAACTAGTTTTACACATGGTCTATTTGTCTGTGTTATTCTCAAATCATGATACAACAGCGGATTTCATTCATCAGTTAGTCATTAATTAGTTTTTTTATTTCAGCTTAGGCCTTTCATTTATTTATGGACCTGGTTACTGCCACCAAATAAATATTTTTTCTCTCTTTCTTTTTAAAATATAAGGTTCGAAACCGGACAAATCCCAATGTTAATTTTTCAATTTATTCAAGTTTATCCAGAACATTTTTGACACCCTGTGCCTTGAACAGCACGAAAAAGCCCCGGTTATCATTCGTACATCTTTGACAGTCGTTACAGGTGAGATAATGGTCAAACGCGAGCCTATCCATAATGAAAAAAAGATAGTCACCAGAAAGTCTGACCATTAGTCTGTCCAAGAAGTTTTATGAAGTATTTGGGGCTATGCAGCTCTGATCTCTAAATGTAAAAGACAAGCGTTCAGCCGCATTTAGTTAGACCTTAAGCCGACCCCAAGCTACTTGTGTTAGTTGTAACTGTTAATTGCCTAAAAGATTTATTAGCTAACTTATAATTTGACTGACGTTTTATCATCACTATGAATCCGGTGAAATAAATACGCTTCCCGTATAACACGCGAAGTAAGATATGGGTACTCTTATCAAAGATTGCCTTTATCAATAATGTCAAGGTCGAAGTTTAATTAATGCCGAATTTATAATCAGGAAAATATTTTTGGCTGATGTTTTTATGATGAGCTGGCAATTGTATCTGCCCGCTGTTTTTGCTGTGAAGCAACTTTTTGTTACCCGCAATCACTTGTATAAAAATAACAACGTTAACTAGTTAAACCGTGCGAACTGTCAAACACGTGAAGGTTATAGTGGTTATCTAGTGGCCCTGGCTGCTATGCTGGAGATCGTGGGTTCGATTCCCTTCCAGGGCAAAGTTTTGTATGATGGGCATGATCATTTGTTCTGTGTCTGGGTCTAATTTATCTATAATATTTATGTATGTATTTAGGAATATTTAAGTAAGTTTATCAGTTGTCTAGTACTCATAAAACAAGCTCTGCTTATCTTGGGACTAGACGACCTGGTGTGATAGTTGTAAAATATTATTTATGGCGTGACCAAGGAACCCAAAGATTTATTTTTATATTTATAGATTTTATTCTCAGAGTCAAATACTAACTGCAAACTAGTGTTAATTAGCACATAGTAACCACAGAGAACTGTAACACTATAGTATTTTTTTACCGCACACATTGTGCGGTTGAAAAGTATAATACTATTGTAAAAATAATCATTTTTTTAAAGAGTAATCATGTAGTTTCTATACGGTTCTTCGCCATGGGAAACAAACAATTGGAACTGTACACGGCACCAGCTTCTGACATTTTATAATTAACCTGCTGTTGCCCGCGGCTTCACCTGCGTACATAAAATATAGCCTATGTCACTCAGGATTAAATCAGCTTTCTATTGGTGTTTTTTTTTTTAGCAATCAGGTTTAAATCAACTTTCTGTTGGTGAAATTTTTTTATGATGTTTAGGTAATCTCTGAAAGTACTGGTCTGATTGCAAAAATTTAACACCAATAGAAAGCTGCTTTATTCCCGAGTGACATAAGCTATATTTTATGTACCTAGGCAGGTGAAAACACGGGCAAAAGCTAGTGTGAAATAAAAGTATTATGCATTAAGTATCTTAAACCACTATAATGGCTAACTGAACGATGATAAGGTACTCGTAAATCTTTTAAAAATAAACTTACTATTTAGTCACAAGCACAACACTATTTTGTAAGAAAAACAAACAACAGTTACACTCGTCAACAAAATACTGCTTCGAATAAAAACTCGTATCTACGAGTATAAGCGTGCTGCTCGGAACACGAACGAAATATCTCTGACCATATGAAGGCTACGATGTCATCATAGGCATAATCTTTATTACGCGTAATTTTTTTAAGCTTTTATTCTATTATCAAAAAAAACACATTATCTGTCATCATAGTTACATACACATTCCTTTTCAAATTATTAACTCCAATAATAATATGTTTTTTTTTTTTTAATACAATAGATTTCTATGTTTGTATAAAAATAGAAAAATAGAGCTATATCAAAAATGTTTTTTATAAACCTATGATTTTTTTTTTTAGAAATCAATGGGCCATTGGGCGGGACAAAAACCTTCTCCTATGTTCTTTCGTTGCCCTGCAATCCAGGACTGAGTTTTCCTATCAGAAGTAAACCTATGACTGAAGGGATGCTATTCTCTAAGAAAACAGCCTTGAGCACAGCGCTAGCCATAGCGAAGAGTCGAGAGCGCAGTACATTGGATTAACAACTCAATTACCTTTGCATTGAATTGTTAATTCAATGTACTACGATCTCGACTCGTCGCTACAGCCAGCGCTGTGCTCAAGGCTGTTTTCTTAGAGAATAGCACCCCAGTAGGCTTCGACCTTGCTAGACCCTTACGGTTTTGCTGACATCTCCTTGAGGTGTGTGAAGCACTACGCGCCGTCAACGACCTGTGTCATGAGTATGTTTACAAACATGTAAAATTATATATTCACTTACACAAGACACCTAGATCTGTAACACCAATCTGTACGCCATACAAATATTTGCGGCGGAGACCTCTCGCGCCGGACCTTGGTTGAGGCCATGGTCCGGAGCGAGGTGGAGTGGCAGTCGGTCGCCGACTTCTGCGAAGCAGTAATGCTCGCAAAGGAGGAGGCCGACCGCATCAGGCATCGGCGTTCTCACCGCCGCCGCCGGGATTCTGATCCCGATTTCCGGCCACCGTAGGCACGGGCTTACGGACAGTGAGCAATGGGTAGCTCGCTATCCGGCCGTCCGGTAACTGTCCGGACCAAGCCCAAGTCATCGACGGCGCGCACTGTTCCCGCGCGCCTCAAGGAGTTATTAGCAACAGCAGGGACCCAGCCGGTCGAAGCCTACTGGGACCAGGGTTAACCGAAAGGGAACTCGAGCCCCGGTATGAAGGCTAGAAGGAACGGGGTGGGTCTTTTAGTCAGTAAGAGTCAGACACTATCTCTCGCTCCGCCTAAGAGCGGAGGTTGTCAATGGATAATTTTTTCCCACCATAAAAAAAGGCTATACAAATATTTGTTCCATACGGCAATCGAACCCGCGACACGCAGCAATCGATTGCTCAACTACTGCGCCAGCCGTGCCGTCGATATACGGTGAGGTTCAGAACTCTAACGTAATAGAAGACGGGATCATAATTTGATTGACCTTCACGTTAAATGATTAATGGATCAATTGTATCTAAAAGGGTCTCACGTGGACACATGGAGTTTTATTGGATACAATAAGTCTGACTACTTTATTACCTAGGTAATAGAGCTAGCACTTTTAGTTGAACCATGGTCTATTCATACGATAAAGAAATACCTACTAGGTATTACCTACTGTGTGTGTGTCTGGATTTCGGTTTATAAATGAAACAACCAAATTATCAGTAAGCAGGTACGACCCAAGGAGTGACGTCTGTTCGTTGCCTGAGAGGGATCGCGACTGTCATGGCGTCAACAACTTGACTTGTCCTACCCTTACTGTGTATAGGTATATCACATCGACTGCCTTGAATTCTATGCCAAGTCTTCAAATATCATGATGTTACTAATGTCTTCTTATTTCAGACTTTAGATAAAGACTTGGTTTTTCACTGATTTACACGTTGGTTCATTCACGTGTCTTCAAATTTTTGGTTCTAGGACATGCCGGTTTCCTTACCATATTTTCCGTCACCGTTTTAAGGAGCAGTGGTGAAGAAATAAACAACACAAAGTAAAGCGCCTGGCTGAGTTTGAACCCGCGATCTTCAAGTCGGGGCTGTTACCGCTCGGCCACCACAGCTCATTGGACGAACTCCTAAGTAGCCCGATTCTGATTACAAACCATAATTAACACCCATCTGGACTAGCGATATGTTCTAGGTTTTAATAGAGGCAGCAACCACACATTTGCCTTTACACAAGAATCCAAAGTAACCCACTGAATTGGTCTCAAGACAGCTGACAGCAACAGCAGGGGCCCAGCTGGGTCGAAGCCTACTGAGGCCAGGGTTAATTCGAAAGATAGCTCAAGCCCCGGTACGAAAGGCAACGAAAGAACAGGAGTGGGTTTTAAAAGTCTGACACTATCTCCCGCTCCGCTCAAGAGCGGAGGATGTCATTAGATGATTTTCCCACGACTAAAAAAAAAACCCACCGAATTAGGCATTGCAGGCTCTTTATAGTTATTTTTCGCTGACTGGTCGATATACTTCGTGAACATAAGGCTGACTCGTTCTTTACCCAAATAATTTACATTACAATTCAATAGGAGGCATCGTGTGGAACAGTGTTTCGATGCCTTAGTGTATTTGATTCGTATCCAACACATAGATAGATATGTAACTATTCAATATGCAACATTAGTGTTAGTATATGTAAAACTCGAAACACGTGTCTAGTATTTTTATGGAATGAATTATTTTTTGAAAATTTCAAAACTATATCATGAAAAATCATGAAATTGTAAGCTAGTTAAGTTAACTGGTTATTTGCACAAATATATGGTCACGGGGCCATCTGGGCGACTACGATGTTGTTTTGCCCCCACAGCCACCTGTGCGCTGACACCTAATACCCGTTATGACCTGCCTACACCTGTGTTGTACTTAGTGTCGGTGGTGTCCAATTTCAAATTGGGAAAAAATATAACGTGGTGTAAAAATTATTGGAATTGATTCAGTTAGCGATTCTGAATAAACTGTTTTCACGTTTCGCACAATTTAAGTCACAGGTGAACATTTGTTTAAAGTTGTATGAAATAAAAAACCCCTTTGAATGTTCTTATTGTAATATCGGAATTTTTGTCATTAACTTCTTGCTCTAAACCTAAGCCAATGTCCTCCTTCTAGTCTGATGTTGAAGGTTTCTTTGTCAAGTTTGGCAGGAATTGTAGTCTTCTCACAAGGCGAGACCTGCAAGCGCAGGAGGATCTGGTATGCCATCACCTTCATCTCGCAGAGCGCAAATCTGGACCCTGAGAAATAATTGTCAATGTTTAAAATTACATTTTCAGTAGGAAATCACTCATAACAACTTTCGGATTGAAAAGTATATAACACGTAGAGCCTAGGTGAAGTACTTGTATTTTTCGTGGCAATTTTTAACATTTTGATTTACTTGTTTTTCATGTGTGGATTTATTTACTTTATCTTTTTCTATTTTCTCACTGTTCTTCTTCAAAATTTAATTTATAAATTACAAAATTACAATATAGATAGGTTTTGGAGTGGCAACCACGTACCAGAAGACGCAGTTATGTAGGCCTCCCACAAGGTGGACCGATAACCTGTTCAGGGCCACGGGAATCCAATGGATGCGTGACGCACAGGACCCGTTGTTGTGGCGACGCTTGGTGGAGGCATAGGTCCGATAGTGGACGTCTTTCGGCTGATATGATGATGATGAATATATAATAGTCTCACCTATACAGTTTCTGGGTCCAACACCGAAGGGCATGTATGCAAACACCGGGATATTATGCTTGTTTTCTTCAGAGAAGCGCTCAGGGTCGAACTTATCAGGATTTGGATAGAACTGCGGATCACGGTGGAAAGCAAATGCTGGTATGGAAACACCTGTACCTTTACGGACCTGCAAAACAAAGTTTCATAAAATTTTCAGTTTCTAAATTTTCACTTGCACTCACATTAGAAAATGAATTGTTGACTCACAATAAAATCTTTTTCAGCCTTCTCATTAGGTTTTCCCAAGTTATAATCTTTAGTGCAAATTCTGTCCAAAGCAATACCAGGTGGCCATAGTCGCAATAACTCTGCGAAATAAAAAATGGTTATAAAACAATTTATCAGATTTCAATTGAAAAAGTCAAGACAGAGTGCAAAAATTTACACTAGATGATAATCTAAATGAGATTATAATTATTATAAAACACATGAAGTTATAAAACGAGTATTAAAGTTATATATAACGAGTGAAAATTTATACCAGATCATAATCAGTGAGTAAATAGACGATAGCTTAGCTTATATCAGAACCTTACCAGAGACAACCATATCCATATACACCATGTTCTGTATGGAGTTAAAATCGAACTTGCCGCCATTCTTAGAGTCAGTCTCTTTGATCTCTTGTACCAGGCGCTCTTGGACTTCAGGGTTCAACGCCAATTCATACAGCAGGAACGACATACCAGATGAGACAGTTTCGAAACCAGCGATGAAGAACAGCACGGCTTGAGCAATGAGATCGTCTTCAGTCCAAACTAAAAGCCAAAAGAGAAAACCAAAATTACAAAAAAACAAAACTTAATTTTACCTCAAAATGTTAATCAGACGTGGAGACATAATAAAATGCCTTTTTATAAAAATTTGGGATAAATGATGGCCCTCATGATTTTAGTTGCAAACGACAGCAATGTTGCTGAAAGTTAAATGTTCGGCGCGCGAGCCAGTAGATCACATATCCAGTCTCAAACAGGTTGCCAAAGAAAATCCAGGCGTGTGCCAATAGGAGCCAATTCTACTTTGCTGCAACATTCCAGAGTGTAACCATACCAATAACCGAGCTTCTTGATCTTCTTGGTATTACGTTAACATTAATTCTCAATTAAATTCTCAAGTGGCTGCAAAAAATGTAGTCAAAAACTTTAGTACTTGTTAGGGTCACCTTGGAAACAAAAAATCTTATTTTTTGCCTTATTTTTTATCGGCCGAAATTTTAACTATAAACACTTTGAAACAGTTAATTGGTTGTAATTGTAATCAGTTTTTTTTCTTCTTACACACCTCTATTGATTTCCTTCTGACCAACAGCAGATTCTTCAACGGTCGCGAACCCAGCAGCTGCATCACTGGATTTGATATCTTCATGAGTCAGTTTACCTAGAAAAACATTTGGTTTCTATTAGTTTTAGACAATTTCTTTAGTACCATAATAATATATATTCTCTCAAACCCTTTGATTTGATTTCTAAATTTTGATTAGATGCTCGAATAAATAATATTATTTATACCTTTCTTAGCTTCCATAAGTAAATGAATCATATCAGGTCTGATAATATTCTTCAACTCACGATTCGCCATCGTTTCCAGAACTAACTTACTAAAAAATTGCTTCGACGCTGCCGAAAGGAAGTCCAACTTTAAAAACTGTAAAATACAATACAAAGTATGAACATGACTGCAGTTAATCTTAGAAATTTATGTGAAACAGGTTTTTTATCAATATTTTATTTAATCTATTATTTCCTGTATTTTTCTCAAAATATACAAACAATGATTTAAAACTACCATTCTGTTTATAACCAATTAGATTATACGAGATGAGTGACGTACGAGTATGAATATCAGTACGTACCAAGTACCTACGAAGTTAAATTGCGGTTGTCGTTCATTCATCCGAAGTAATTGAGATGTGACCTTGTGATGACCACGTGATGTTAATAATACTACATATATTTAATGTTGACATAGCAATTTTTTTATTATCTTATCTCTTTTTAATTTTTTTTTTTAATATATAATACATATATCGAGAAAATGGATTGTTACTAACTGTTTGACTCCCTATTGTTTTTGTCTACATGACTATCATTTGGATAATGCCTACTTTTTGTGGTAAATGTTTTTAAACAGTCTATTACTATTTTCATTTCTACGAGTATATTGTAAACTTACCTTCGCCAGTTTTGGCGCATTAGCAACAAAGAAAAACATGATCATTTCACGGAACTTGAAGGTGGAAGATAATTTTCCCATTGCGTAAAACTCATTATCTGAGTCGTTATGAGAGTCTACTTTTAAACCAAAGGCGCAGGAGGCTATCACGTCATTGGCGTAGCGGGTCGTCAGATCCTTGCACTCTATGTCTATATATCCAGCTAGAAATAAACTCTAGTTTTATTAATCCATCTTTGAAAGATTAAAAAAAATGTTAAATGTTGCGTGGGTGCTAACTGCAAGATTTATATTTTTTTTTTATCTGTTATAAACTAGTATATTTTATTTATGCCATTTTATTTCAAAAAGATAGTGTTGTTGCGCTCGAGTTCTTCAATAGTAATTTAAAATTAGTTTCACTATTTTAGGTCTAAAAGTTAGGAAGAGGCCATCCCTTTGATCGGCAAATATTGTACATATATCCAAAAAAAAAACTTACATTTCGATTCTTTAATCTTTTTCTGAAGTGAACTCATCATCTGATCACCAACCTCCACCATAAAAGGCACCATCAGACGCATTTTGGAACTTGTGAACGCTGGACTCAATGTGGAGCGCATGTCTTTCCATTCTTGACCTGTAAATGATTTGGAAAATTTTGAATTGCAAGCCGTTATCCCCTAGCACAAGAAAAAAAAAACAATTTTAATAAAAAAATGAATGAATGCGAATTATTAATAGTATGAATTTGTGATACCAGAGGCTAGACAGATAATATGCAGTACAGGCCAGATATTTTGATATTTATTTAGATACCTTTTAAAGAAAACAAGTTTCTGGAGAAGAAGGAGTCACTTGAGCTGAAAATGGACCGATGATCAAGGAAGTGCTCGAAGTCTTTGACACAGACTTTCTTCACCAGCTCAATATCACGGAGCATTACCATCTCGTTGAGGAATTCAAATCTTCCCACGAATCTGATGCAAAAAATATTTTAAGAAATAATGCCGAATATTACTTGACCGAATCTTTTAACGAGTGACAACAAATTAATGCAAATCAAATAACTATATACGTATTCTCTTACTTTTCTTCAGGAAAGCTGTTATACAGTATCATGATATCATCAGTAAAGTGATTGATACGCAACAGAAGCCTAGTCATGTTTCCCAGCAAAGGAACTGGTCTGATAATTGCTTGACGCCATAACGACTGAGTCTGGAGTAGCGTTGCCGGAGGTATAACACTACAACAGCGATCAGAACCGCCACCCAGATGAGGAGGATTATCATGATCTGAAAAAAAGCATAAAATAAAAATTAATAATAATAATGGTTAAAATTATCTTGTTTTTATTTTGTTCATATCAGGATTTTTAATACGGTTCCATACCGAAAAGGTAAAACGGGATCCTATTACTAAGACGCCGCTGTTTGTCCGTCTGTCTGTCTATCACCAGGGTGTAGGTATATTAAGAACTGGAACAGGTATTGAAATTTTCACAAATGATGTACGTGTTTCTATAGCCGCGGGGGTCTCATACAGCAACTGAGATTTTTTTCACTCTTTTTGCTAAGTACGTGCACTAGGCTAGATTTAATTCGGGTACGATTACGTGCTGCGGGGCGACCTCCCTGACGGGTCAGCGTGGTCTGCTACGCAGACGACACGCTGGTTCTAGCGCAGGGAGAATCGTACCAGGCGGCGGTCGCTCTAGCGACACGCGGGGTTGCGAAGGTCGTTGATAGGATCCAGGAGTTGGGACTCGAGGTGGCGCTTCACAAGTCCGAGGCGATGTGCTTTTACGGTTGCCGCTCTCGGAACGCGCCACCAATGAGTTCCCAACTAACGGTAGGAGGAGTTCACATCGGTGTCGGGTCGACGATGAAGTACCTGGGACTCGTTCTCGACAGCCGGTGGAATTTCGTGGAGCATTTCCGACGTCTGGCTCCCAAACTCAATCTTGGTGGTCCAGACGCCTCCTGCCGGAGGCTCTACGCGGGGATCGTTCGGTCCATGGCCCTCTACGGGGCGCCGGTGTGGGCGCCGTCACTGCAAAAGCGACCGGCGGCCATTCTGAACGCCTGCCAGAGGGTCATGGCAATTCGGATGGTGCGGGGATACCGCACGATTTCCCGCGAAGCGGCGAGCCTTCTGGCTGGCCTACCACCGTGAGATCTGGAGGCAACAGTCCTTGCACACATGCACGACATGCGCGTGGAGATGCAACGCCGGGGTGAAAGTCCTCTGCCACGACAGGTCGCGGCATGGCGGACAGAGCTTTGGCGGGATCTCATGGTGGAATGGCGTCAGCGACTATCGCAACCCAGTGCTGGGCACGCCACAATTATGGCGATAAGTCCCCTATTTGAGGCGTGGCTGGAAAGACCTCACGGCGTCCTTACCTTCCGCATGACACAGGTCCTCACCGGAAATGGCAAGTTCGGGAGGTTCCTGTTCCGAATCAAAGCGGAAGTGACGCCCGGGTGTCGCCACTGTGCGGAACGCCCGGAGGACACGGTGGAGCACACAATCGCGGTGTGCCCTGCTTGGACGGAGCATCGCCGTGCCCTCGTGGGGGTGATCGGCGGCGGAGACCTCTCGCGCCGGACCTTAGTCGAGGCCATGGTCCGGAGCGAGGAGGAGTGGCAGGCGGTCGCCGACTTCTGCGAAGCAGTAATGCTCGCTAAGGAGGAGGCCGACCGCATCAGGCAACGGCGCTCTCGCCGCCGCCGCCGGGATTCCGATCCCGATTTCCAGCCACCGTAGGCGCGGGCTTGCGGACAGTGAGCAATGGGTAGCTCGCTGTCCGGCCGTCCGGTAACCGTCCGGACCAAGCCCAAGTCGTCGACGGCGCGCGCTGTTCCCGCGCGCCTCAAGGAGTTGTCAGCAACAGCAGGGGCCCAGCCGGGTCGAAGCCTACTGGGGCCAGGGTTATCCGAAAGGGCGCTCGAGCCCCTGTATGAAGGCTTGAAGGAACGGGATGGGTTTTTTAGTCAGTAAGAGTCTGACACTATCTCCCGCTCCGCCCAAGAGCGGGGGTTGTCAGAAGATGATTTTTCCCATCGAAAAAAAAAAAGGCTAGATTTAATAGTATCTTTTTTAAACTACTGCGCTTCACCATTATCGATTGCATGACTGTTTACTACGAGTATCAGGTGAGATCGCAGCTAAGCACTAGCTTTTTCATAAAAAAAAAAAAAATGTTTGTACATAACAATAGGATTTATTTTTCACTAACTGTGTTGTACTGTACTAAAAAGTGATGGATCTTGTATCTGAAATAACTAAATATGTAAAAAAAAAACATTAATGATTCAATTGGTATTTTATGTTTTTGTAATTTGTGGATGCTTTGTTAACGAACGTTCACGTAGTAGATTATCTTTAATAGTTTCTTTGCGAGTGTTTTATGTAGTCTGTTAATCTTTCAGTTTGTCTAAGTTGTAAAATTCAAATTCTCTTATGGTAACTGTAATATATTTTTGAATTGCCTGTTTGCATTGTTATGTTAATCTCATACCTATTCCTTCTGGGCTACCATGACGTTCAAAGTAAGATTGTTTTATTCTAATTCCAGTGTGTGTAAGAGACAGAGTTATACAGGTTATCCAACGCCATCTTTTACCCTCACTGAAATAAGAATGAAACAATTTTACTTTGACAGTCATGACAACCCACATGATCTAGTTTATTTTATTTTCTATTTTTTGTTATTTTAATTCATCTTCATCTTCAAAGACTTTATCAATAACAACCTTAAAGTAGTTTAACACTTGTCTTTATTAATCTCGAGATTGAATTTAAAAATATCACAATAATTTACTATTGTTATCATCATATTTTTAAGTATCTACACGAGTAGTGTTTAAAGGTAAGCGTCTACTGCGTCGGAATAGGAACGTATGTAGTGAAAGGATTCGTTGCTTTATATTTGATTTGTATGATACAGCGTGCTGTGGATCGGCATTACTACGCCAGAGATCGGTATTTCTGCCGATGACGTCATCCGCAGTAAGCACGCCAATCGGATACCAATCGTTTCGAGCTCTGTCGTGTTGATTGCGACAATTCACAATTAATGAAGAAGTTTTAACATTAGTGGAAAGAACTGAAAAGCTTTACAGTCTTAAACATTATCATAATACTCCGAAAATAACTTAATAACTTCTTTAATATTCTTCCATCTGAACTATCTGTTATGTATTTATTTATTGTGCAAACCTACCAGTGTTGTCTTTTTTAATCCAAAGGTTGACTGGTAGAGAATGCCTTGTTGCATTAAGTCCGCCTGAGTATCACTATTGTACATGAAGTTTAAAAAAAATAAAAAAAACCGGCCAAGTGCGAGTCGGACTCGCCCATGAAGGGTTCCGTAGAAGCAAGTAATATAATATAAAAGTTCTTGTAATGTGTTGTAACTTTGATGAATGTTTTAATAATACTGTATTTTTTTCGATTTATGACGCATTAAAAAAAAAACTACTTACTAGATTTCGTTCAAACCAATTTTCGTTGGTAGTTTTTATAGTAATGTACATCATATATTTTTTTTAGTTTTATCATTCTCTTATCTTAGAAGTTAGAGGGGGGGGGGACACATTTTACCACTTTGGAAGTGTCTCTCGCGCAAACTATTCAGTTTAGAAAAAAATGATATTAGAAACCTCAGTATCATTTTTGAAGACCTATCCATAGATACCCCACACGCATGAGTTTGGTGAAAAAAAAATTTTTGGGTCTCAGTTCTACGTATGGGGACCCCCAAAATATATTACTTTTTTTCTATTTTTGTGTGAAAATCTTAATGCGGTTCACAGAATACATCTACTTACAAAGTTTCAACAGTATAGCTCTCATAGTTTCGGAAAAAAGTGGCTGTGACATACGGACGGACAGACAGACAGACATGACGAATCTATAAGGGTTCCGTTTTTTGCCATTTGGCTACGGAACCCTAAAAATTGCCTTATTAAGTTTATTTTATGAACCCACACATTTCGTTTCTTTTTGTTTTACTTATCCTCTACTGATAATTAATGACTAATGATTACAGTATCCTCGTCACTATCCTCCATAATGTAAACACACGTGCACAGACAAACTCGATTGCTTTGAAAATACCGAAATTACCGATGCAAAATCTAAATGCAGTAGACGGACCTTAACGGCATTTATTAAATAACGACGCCTCGTACACTTCGTACGCTCTAATTCCAGCGCAGTGGACGCTAAGCCTAAACATGCTTTGTCAATGTCAAGGTACTATACCGTTCATAGTCCATTCATTAACAAAGCAAAACCGTGAAAAGTAATAATCTATTGACGTAAATAAATTAAGTATTAGTTGATCTGAGATATCGCTCTAATAAATCTGTAACTGATGATAAAATATTATGCCAGAAAGGGGGCGACGTTGAAAGACAGCTAAAAACTTTCGTGTTGGGAAAAATTTATACTGCGACAACTGCCAACAATTTGATAAAATAGGTAGGATTCGGTAGTATTAAGTGATATTTACTTTTTTTTACTTAATTTGATAGAAAGAATACTGATATTAATAACAATAACGGTATTAGCAACGTACTTAATACGCTACAGTCAATTGTATGTTAGTAAACACCTCCAATAAAATATCTACCACCCCTACGAACAAAAAAAAATAGTTTTCATACTTTTAGTACATAATCATTAGACAAATATTTTAATCTCCTATCTTCACGTTTATTACGCGTGGTGAACTATAATTATGATAACTTAATCACATAATTTGAAAACATCACACATAAGTAGATTTGAGCAGGTACACGTCTAATTAAATGTGTTAGACCAATCAAAAAGTATTGTAAATTTTTTTTTACTAATTTACATAATTATTGTTAGTATAGATAAATAAAAATGTATTATGTATTTTTTAATCCACGTTTATATTATTATGTAGCATTGTTTAAGGTACGGATTTACTTATTTATTTTATCGAAGATTTAAGTGAGAAAAAATGTTCGATGGACAAACACCTTTTTTTTGAAGATACGGTCACGTTCTTTTTAACCGACTTCGAAAAAGAGGAGGTTCTATGTTCGGCTGAATGTATGTTTTTTTTTATGTATGTTCACAGAATATCTCGGTCAATTCTGGACAGACTTTAAAAATTATTTTCTTGATTGAAAGCGTAGTGCTTCCAAGTTGGTCCCAACATAACTCCTCATAGGATTACAGCAGAACTATCATAATAAGAAACAATTGCTTTGTTTATACGTGTAGTCGATGACTGACTAAAAGAAAAAGATTACTGAAAGATTAGTTCGATACATCCCCCTCCCGGATGTATCCAGATATACATGAAGCCAGAAGGTGAAGAACCGTGTTTGGGATTATTAGAATTGTTATGAGATGATTGAGAGAAGTTTGACTAAAGAGTACTTTTTAGTTGTACCATAACTAAAACGTGTAAAATAAAAAAACTTTTAGGAGACAGTAGTACACAGCTACTGTGTTACTAGTGCTGACCTCATGTTACTGACTCGTTGCGTTTTCACGAGGCCAGCAAAAATTACTGATCAGTGCAATATAATTATTGGCATTACTTTTTCATGAACATTTAATGGAAATTCTCAAAAATTAGAAGAGTAAAAGAAAAAAATATGGATAAAAATCTGTTCAGGCGTCCACTTTCCTTCGGTACTGACCGGCCAGTATCTAATTGCGTTCACATGTAACGAGTGACGACCCAGTAGCTGTCCTTGTGGGAGAAAGGTCAGTGGACAGTAGAAACAAAAGACCGCTCAGTACTGGCCCAACTTTGTTTTCACGGACCCAGTAGCTGTCAGGGAGTAACTGTTCTTCACTGCCAGTTCGCCAGCTACTGGACTTGTTTAGGCTTTAGGTTATAAATATGTATATATTTCGAGAAGCCGTGGCAGGGCTAGTCAAAATTGTCTTTATTAAAAAAAGTAAACAATAAAGAATGCTAAACGAGTTTTGACTCGGATCAAACTTCTGATCAACAAAATATCTTGGGCAGAAGTTTTTAAGTGATTGTCACACCATTGTACTATATATATTGCATGTTACTTTTACGATAATACCAGTGTAAACAATTGTTGGTGAACCAATAAATAAATATTTTTACCTGCAATTATGTTTTTGCACATTAGCATTGTCGACAAACAATTCTCAATAACCTGCAGCCAACTAACTGGTAATCAGGGTTTATGGTTTAATCACAGAAAAACAAACAAAAAAATAACATTATTTCCAAATTATTTTACACAAAATACTATAAAGTATATAAATACACACGAACTGTTTGTTTATTTAGTGGTTTGTTTACATTTTGCGATTAATAAAGTATTATGGAAGAAAGATATTTTGTACCGACACCAAATAAATAGGAATGAAGACAACCAAACAATATTGAGTTAAATCTTTTATAATTAATGACTTACTATGTAGTCACAAACACAACACTAGTTTGTAAACAAAAGGTACACTCGTCGACAAAATACTGCTCGGTATTAAAGTTTATAATTCTCAAGCATGCTATTCGAAGCACGAACTGAAAGCCTTTGAGCGCACCACGGCGGATTTGAGTTAATATATTATGCCACGTTATCTTTTTTACGCGTTTGTATTTTGTTTTTAAATTAATAAAAATAAACACAGCATCTGTTATTGTCATAGATAATTTATTTACGTATTATTATCAAATTATTATCATAATTTTACTTCTATTTTACCCGGATTATGGATTTATTTTTATACTTTCTGATGTTCTTTGTTAATAATGATTATTAATGATGCAGTCTGGAAAAGAATTATGAAATCGCTGTGGACTTTTACTCAGCGATTTTACAACTTCATCTCTTTCAATGGTTACAAACTGGTTATCTGGATTGTTTTTTGTTTTTCTGATGACTTATGATGACTTTCGAACATCTCCGGTCCCAAAAGGTAGAGCAGAAACGTCACTATTAACCTTTTTGCAACAAAGGTGTTACTCCTTAGATAAAAAAAAAATTGGATGGCCTACAGACAGTAGGTTTGGGTTTGGTTGTTTGTATATGTAAGTTCATATGTTTGTTGGAGTTGTGCCCGCTTGGGTAGAGCTCTGTCTTGTGTCTTCGAGTATGTGATCAGTGGCGACCGCCTCTCACACCGGGCTGTAGTTCTGATATAGGTCCGAGGCAAGGGGTAGTGGCAGATGGTCGCCTCCTTCTTCGATGCAGTAATACTAGTAAAGGAAATAGCTGCATGCGTAAGGGAATGGACATCCTAATAACGCAATGGATAGCTCGCCATCCAACCGTCTGATATAATCACACGTTCCTCATAGATATTTCAGCAAACTGTAAGTGCCTAGCAGGACCGGTGCCTTCTAGGTCCACGGGGATTTTTTGAAAAGGAAAGTCGTAGTCCTAGAACGCAAAGGGTAACTGAACGACATAGCTTCGTAAGGCCCAACGACAAAAATATTTAGACATTCCGGCCCAAGATACTTTTTAAAATCGTAACATTACAGTCCAATGATTTAAAATTATAACATGATATTTAAACGTATTTTTTAGTTTAAAAAATCAAATTAGAAAAAAACAAAGAAAAAGTCCGGGGCCGCAACTACTTGCGACTATTTTTAGTACATTGGGTCGTATTGTCGACTTAAATTTAGGTTGGTCCTTACGAGGATAGGTGTGATTTTTTTCGGTAAAAATCTGACACGCACTCCCGCTCCATCTTAGATGGATCACTATAAAAAAACCCACGATAAAGAAGATATTGCTAAGTTAGAGCAGAGTTTAAAAAATACTGCTTGCATGACAATTATCCAGCCAAGCTTAGTTTTATAGACTTTTTATTCTAAAAAAAGACAGTGTCTTATTAAAAACAGTGTGTTCATCACTGCACAAAATATAGCTAGGAATTCGTTCGTTTCAACAATCCAATAAAACTGCTACGGTAGCTCAATGGTAATGACCTTTTTGACCTTCATAGTGAACATGTCTCACTTCATACTAAATCACCTGTGGGTTGTTTACATGGATAATTTGTTATTAAATTTTGGGCTAACTGGTTTTGGAATGCATTGAATGAGTGTAATTATTTTTTTATATGATGATATTATGAAACTGTGCTTAATCAAATATTGACGCTTTTTTGCCGAACTTAGTTCTCATCTTTGGTGAAATAAAAGAGAAAACTAAGTAGGTGACTTTTACGTTGGGTTATTTGTTTATGTTATTTGTTGTAGTTAGCTTATTATGTCCTACTGCTGGGCGAAGAACCACCTCGCGCGCAGGATAGACGACTTCCAACCTCGCGAAAAAGCCGCATTCCGAATAGGCTAAATAGGAATAGGCACCTTGGACAACATACATACGCTGCGCCAGTTTATACAGAAGACTGAGGAATATAATCAGCCTATCTGCTTAGCGTTTGTGGACTAAGAGAAAGCCTTAGATTCGATCGAGACCTGGGCTACATTGCAGTCTCTCCAACGGTGTTAGATTGACTATCGGTACATCAAAGTACTGAAGTGTTTGTACATAAACGCCACCATGTCAGTCCGACTTCAAGACTAGACATCGAAATCTATCCTCTTGCAACTAGTTGTAAGACAGGGAGAAGTCATTTCTCCGAAATTGTTCACGGCCGCAATGGAAGATGTCTTCAAGGTTCTGGAATGGAGAGGACTAGGTATTAATATCAATGGTGAGTACATCACTCACCTTCGGTTTGCCAGCGACATAATCGTAGTCATGATTGAGACTACGGAGGAACTCAGTACAATGCTCGGTGACCTCAGTAGCGCAAAAAGACTGGAACTTAAAAAGAACATGGATAAAACCAAAGTTATGATTAAGGATGTTAACCATAACTTTGGTTTTGTCCACCCACTCCTATCAAGATCGGAGACTCCTATCATGATCACTTTTACCTGGGACAAACAATCCAATTGGGTAGGTCTAACTTTGACAAAGAGGTCAATCGTCGAATCCAACTAGGCTGGGCAGCGTTCTGGTGCTGCGCGGTGTCTTCTCATCCAATGTAGCACAGTGTCTCAAGACGAAAGTTTATGACCAGTGCGTGTTGCCAGTGATGATTTATGACTCCGAAACGTGGTCGCTTACACTAGGCCTCATAAGAAGACTCAAAGCCACTCAAGGGGCGATGGAAAGGGCTATGCTCGGAGTTTCCGTGCGTGATCACATCAGAAATGAAGATATCCGCAGGAGAATCAAGGTTACCGACATAGCTCGAAGAACTGCCAAACTTAAGTGGCAATGGGTAGGGCATTTTTTTTTATATAAACTAGTGCTTGACTGCGATCCTACCTGACGGTAAGCAGTGATGCAATCTCTGATGGTGAGGCCCACTAGTTTATTAAGAGCCTATTCACTCTAGCCTAGAAGACACCCAAATTACATACATTGCACGCAGAACAGATGCTCAATGGAAACGATAAGTTCTGGAGTGGCGACTACGTACCGGAAGACGCAACGTTGGAAGGCGTCTAATAAGGTTAACCGATGACCTGGTCAGGGTCGTGGAATCCGAAGGATGCGCTACGCACAGGACCGGTCATTGTGGCGACGCTTGGGGAAGGCCTATGTCCAACAAAGGCCGTCTTTCGGCTGATATGAAGATGATGAAGCTGGGCGAAGGCATGTCTCTTTTTTTCCGTAAACGTATGTCCACAGCCAATGCGGGCAAGTCCCTTCGGAGGTTATCAAGCTCTTCTCCCCACCTTCGTTATAGAGATCTACGCTTCGGAACGTGCAATTTAGCTTCACTTTTCTTGAACTGACCGACATTTGACTATTCAAAAGTGCCTTCAAATGGTCTATTTCAAATAAATGTATTTGATTTTGATTTTGTGGCCTTGCGGTTAATGGGTTCCAATTAATAAAAGTTAAAGTTTCACTCGTAAACGTGTTCCAGATTGATGATCACACCAGCACAGAATGCTCTCTATATATTTTTGCATAAACATCTAAAGTGCTGAGTTCATGCTGACTACTATAATTTATTGTGTAAACAGACTCTATTGATATGATTTTTTCCTAGTCATTGTTTTGATTATATCTTAATAAAACCTAGGAGTTTGTTAATTGTTGTACTTCATTAATAACATATTCATCCATTAATAGCTGGCTTGTTAAAATCATGTAACTTTTTTCGTTGGGTAAAACTCATCCAAACGATATCCCCTGCCCTTGAGTGGAGCGGGAGATAGTACAGTGGGCATCGACCCGGCTGCCCCCCCGCTGCTGCTGACAACGCCTTGAGGTGTGCCGGAACAGTACACGCCATCGACGACTTGGACTCGGTCTGGACAGTTACCGGACGGTCGGAGCTACCCATTGCTCGCCGTCCCCAAGCCCGCGCCTAAGGTGATTAGAAATCAGGATCAGAATCCCGCCGGTGGCTGGGGCGATGTGAGCGCCGTTGACTGATGCGGATCAAGTGACTTGCATCAACAACCCTTGAATTATAAGGCACTCCCTGACAGAAAAACTAAGGACCGATTGATAGCAGTGGCCGGTAGTGATGCAGCAAACTTTTTTATAGTCAAATACGTTCTTATCTTTAATAGACTAATATCGCTTGAAAGGGTTTAAAAAAGGCACGCGGCCTCCCACGGCCCTACGAGACAGCTAGTGGCGCCACGACCAATCAAACGCCACAGGCGTCTTATCAGCGTTGCTAGCGTTAAATTTGCTATAATTAGCATAAAAGGTTTTTTTTTTGTTTTTAGGCATTTCATTTGCATATGAATTACATTTTTTAATATTTTAAATGAACTAAAGTTTAAAAATAAAAATGTAATCCTATAACCGGTATCGAGAACAAGGTCACTAGACTAAAACACTTCCTGAATAAAATCCTTAATCCTAGCCTTTCAATCGCGAATCGTGGTAATTATAGACACAATAGAAAGACAATGGGTGCGCGAACGCCGCGCTTGGGGTTTAATAATTCTTTATTTCAGGCTACTAGGCCCATAAACACTATACATAAAATAATCTTAAAAATAATTAACTAGGCAGTAGACTATGCTCTAAAATAAAACATTTTATTTTAACTTGAGATAATTTTCTACTTTCAAGCTAACATGGATTGTTCCAGACGCAGGGAGCTGGTTATTGCCATAGTCCGAAGAATTACCACTTAAGTAGTAGGCAGGGCACATGGAGGACAACAAATGGTCTGGTGGCTAGGTCTCTGGAGTGGCGACTATTTACCGGAAGATGCAGTATTGAAAAGCCTCCCAGAAGGTGGACCGATGACCTATTGACGGTCGCGGGAATCCGATAGATGTGAGACGCTCAGGATCGGTCGTTATGGCAACACTTGGAGGAGGCTTATGTCCAACAGAGGATGTCTTTTAGTTGAAATGATGATGATGATGATGAGGGAGCTGATTCAAAATGATTACTAGACTGTATGGATAATTGTAAAATATGATTTCAAAATGGGATGCTATAAAAAAACAGCTCTACTACATTAGTTTCGATTGCCCCGGTAATACTTTTTTTTTACTTTAATTCATTATATTACACGAGTACGACAATTATGTAAACATAATTTTGCAATGAAAATTAACAAGTACAAGTTTCCATTTTCCTCATTACCTCTCTCTACATCGTTAATTACTTTGCAACTGACGCCATGTTGCACGACATAATATTTCATAATATTTGTAGTGCAAAAAAATAATACGGTTCACTTCCAAACATTCATATTAATATATTTTCCTTTTTCCCCCATAATTTTGGGATATTCTTCAACAGTTTTGATTTTGCATCACTATTGCAATTCACTTGCATCATTTACCTGCAAACCTGTTTCTGACGATGCTGATTCATTCGTGTCGATGAGTCTCACCATAAGACGTTAAAGTATACTTTTAGTTGGAATTAAATTATTGAGTTCAGTTGGGTCAGTAACCTTTGTTGTAATTTACCGTCTCATTTATTTATTTATGGCACACTAACGACTTATTCACTAGTACATTTTTATATATAACTATCAAACTTAAAATCTAGAGTGAATTTTTCACTTACAAGTGTGCACAGCATTAACATTTTCCGGTCTTAAGATTGAATAATAATAATACAAAACTACATGAAACGAAAAAAAGTAATTAAATCTAATGGTGATCAAGATACTAACGTAAACAATATATATCTAAACAAGATAGTATGTGAAATAAATACGAGTATTAAATATTAATCTCATACCAAATTCTTGACAGTTTGTCGGTACTATGGATTATCGGCATGTCCTAGAACCATGCAGACAGTTTGTAATCCATGACCAATTTGTCATGACAAAAACAGCCCTTGGTTGGGAGGCGCATTTTCCCAACCACCATACATGATAGCACGAGGTTTACTTCCATTTAATCACAACACAAATCAAGGTCACCTTGGTTGGGACGTTGGTTTATATCGAACTTGCCGCCCTTCAAATGAAGTTGCTAGCAACAAATTTCACTTAATTTAACCAGCGATTTTCCGCCTAGATAGTCAACTGTAATCTTATAAAAACGGTGGCTGTTATCGTTTCCCAAAGATTGAGTTCAACAATGTACTGCAGCAGTAAATGCCTTTGGGCTGATGACCGTAACGATGATTCAAAACATACGGGATTATTCGAAGAAACTTATTTTTATTAATTTTAACAGATAAAACAAACGCATTCTGGTAATTGAGACAAAGAGGGTTTTGAATTCCATTTATGTCATAGAGAAAAACTAATCCATCTATTTCGTTATTCAATTTATCAAACGTAAAGGGGTATGTAGGCCGGGATCACGGTAGTAAATTAACTTTTAGAATTAATCGAGTACATAGATTAGAGTGGAATCTACTGTAAATGTGTGCGAATTTAAACATTGCGCTTGTTGTTATAAACAATACATAAAATAACACAACTTTTATTTTATTTTATCACAGTTCAGAAGAAATTTAAATTAGATACAAATATCAATAAAATATTATAAAAATGTTTAACTTATAATTCTGCATGACATAGGCAGAGTATTGTAAAAATACTCTGCCTATGTATGTGCAATAATAAATAGATTACTATTTTTTTGGTTTTATTTTATAGAAATTACATTGTAGTGATGTATGAACGATGACTGTATGTTCGGAGCTTTGAGAAGTCAAGCAAGACGCGGTGCTCAGTTATAGCAGCATACAAAAAAATATACGCCGGTATTGCCACTACAATACTAACTGCTTTAAAAAAAAAAAAAAACAAAAATCACAGTAAGGTAAATAATAATCTCTAAGTTGTTTCTATTTATTTTATTTTATTAAAATACATACAGTCAAATGTTAATGACAAACAATTTTTAATTGTACTTTATATAAGTGTTAGCTACGAGCAAAATATAAACAATTGTGATATAATAGCATTTATTACGATTGTCCATATCTTCACGCTTTAATTCATATAGATAGGCAACTGCCGTCCTCTGTTTTTAACGTTACATATTATCCACAAATAGATAACAGAGATATGTACTATTTTACGTTTTTATAAATTATAATAATTTATGTATTCATAAATCAGTCCCATTGAGGTACGATTAAACACGCAGCATGCCGAGCTTGGGCCAACACTCGTATCATGCTCAAAGCCAACGACGACTCTTATGAAGAAAGCCTTTAACAGGGTTGCGAAGTCCTGCAAAAAGGTGTTTTGGAATTCTCGATTCGACCACAATAGCCGAATAGGGAACAAACTTGCTTCATACCCCGCTGGTAGTAAAGCGTTTTGGTGTCTGGCTAAGTCGGTTGAATTGAACTTCTACCGTCCGAAACCTGATAGGTCGCTGGCCCACACCGCTGAGGAGAAAGCAAACTTATTAGCCTCTCTTTTTGTGTAATCTTCGTATCTGGACTCCAGTGACGCCTAGCTCCCTGTTTCTCCTGATGGAGGCGTGACGAGTATGTCGCACGCCGGAACAGCTGCTCAATCTCTACCAAGCACAAGTTAAATCGTGTATGGAGTACTGCCTCTGCAGATGCAGATGGGTCTTCCAAATACCGGCTTGATGATCTAGAATCAAGAGATGATCTAGAGTCTTGAGCATCGACGCCGAGTTGCTAGTTTGTCAGTTTTCTATCGTGTAGGTACATTTCGGAAAGAGTGCATTGGAATTTTACAATTTAATTCCGCCATATCCGTTCCATCATCGGACCATAACAAGGGCGTTGCGCCACCGGTACAAGGTGGACATCCCACCCATACTTAAAAAGATTTTTGGGAACACATTCATTATGCGTACAGCTAAGGATTGGAATTCCCTGCCGGAATCTGTGTTTCGTGAAGTATAACCTAGGGGTCTTTAAGTCAAGAGTGAATAGGTTGCTTGGTGCTAGGCAAGCATGTTCCAACAACGGCAACGTCATCGCTTTCCATCAGGTGAGATAGCCGTCAAAGGCGATCCTATCCACAATCAAAGAAAAATAAAAGGTAAAAACACAAAAACAAGTTCGCACGCGAATTGCAACCAACGAGGAAAATCGAATACGTATTTAGGCACAAGTCGACTTATCTCATTTTACCTAAATTTAGAACGAAGGAATCACGTGTTTAATATATAACTAGACACAATTCCTTTTTACTTTTTAGCTTTTTCTATTTATGACTAGACTCGTATTTATTATTCGAGATTCACGTAATAAAAATACATTATATTGCCTCATTTCCTTTTTACCCTAGTACGTAGTAATATATTCTAGCCAACTGTGTAATTAATTCATGAAACCCCAAGCGAACGCCGTCTTTCTATTGTATCTGCAATTTCCCCGATTGAAAGGTTAACTCATTTTCCAAAATTTCTGACTCATCCCCTTTTACTTTGACACCACAGAATTTATTTTTGTACTAAAAAATAAAAAATCCGAGTTTTTAGTAGATGTAGGATTGTGTAAATTTTGTGATTTAGATATTCACTAATATCTTTTGTTGACAATAACGCAGTCCGAAAGTAAATTATGAAATCACTAGCCTTTGTCCGCGGCTTCACCTCCGTACATAAAATATAAAAAAGCATATGTCACTCAGGAATATCACGCAGATTTCTATTGGTGAAAACATTTTAGCAATCAGATCAGTACTTTCAGAGATTTTCTCCTAAAAACAAAAAAAAACCTTTACCTCTTTATAATATTAAGATAGTGTAGATGTAAGATTAGTAGAATATGGAAAAGTTTTTTTATAAATGTCAACCTGATCTGGGTTTCTCCGCTACAGGGGTGATATCAAAGAAGAGAAGAGAAGAGAGGTTTAGACAGCTCTGTACCAAACACATCAAGATGAACCTTTTTTACTAGCCCAATTTTCATTCAACGAGTAGACTAAGGCCTCCTCTTTCTCCTCCTCCATGTGGGAGTACACGGAATAATTGTTTCTTGTGTGATAGTTTGTATTATGCGATGTTATGACATGATTTCATATATTTGTACGAAAATGCTCCCACGATACAACAGACCTTTTTTTTGGTGGGTAAAAAATGTAAAAATGCACGGTGCTGCGTGCTAAAAGATTGAAATAGGATAGATAAATAAAAATATTTTTAAAGGGAAAAGAAAAAAAAAAAATCAATAACGAATAAATAAAGAGGAAATACGATATAATGTATAAAGTGGCAACATTACGTCGATTTTGTGCCAAGAGTGCCACTACAATAACGCTAACCGCTTGAAAAAAATCTCAATAAAGTCAAAATAAGGTGTTAAATAATAATCTCGTAGATGTTTCTTTGCATTTAATTTAATTATAAAACATACACTCTGAAAGTGTTGGTGACAATGCTGGCGACATTTTTTTTACTGTACATTAATAAAGTGTACGTGTAAAACGAGCAAATATAAACAATTTGATTTTTAATTTTAATAATAGGGTATGTAATCCTAGTTAATAATAAAATGTATTAAATCAAAATTAAAACATAAAATTTTATTAAATTAAAATATCACCAGAATTTGTTGTTTGTATATGTATATATGTGTAAATTAACTCTTTCTATGAATATATGCAGGTAGCTCAAAGTCAAGCAGGAGATAACGTAATCCTTATCGGTGATTTTAATGCAAAAGTTGGCCAACACACAACACAAGGCAGTGAAAACTTTGTTCTAGGAAAATTTGGATACGGAAACAGAAATAAAAGAGGAGAGAAACTAATTCAACACGCCATGGAATATAAACTGTCAATCATGAACTCTTTTTTTAAAGCTCGAAAAAACCGCAAATGGACCTGGCTCTCCCCTTGTGGTAACTTTAAAAACGAAATTGACTTTATACTGTCAAGCCACCCCACCAGAATCAGGAACGTAGAAGTATTACATGGCTTAGGTTTCAGATCTGACCATCGGTTGGTTAGAGCTACGTACATGCTAGACCAAAGAAGAAAGAGTAGAACATCATTCAAATCACAACCTAAGCCACTAAAGACGGATGATGAAAAATCAACATACTTAAAAAACCTAGAGATCAACATACATCAACTAGAAACAGAGCAAGAAGAAGACATTCAAACTTTTTACAATAAACTGGCCAACATCATCAACACCAGCCTTGTAAGCAGATTAAAGGATAATGAAATGAAGACTACCAACAAAATACTTAGTGAGTCTACTAGAACTCTCCTCACAAGACGAACTGAACTTTTGAAAACGAAACAAAAGACTAAAGAAATGAAGCAAGAACTGAGCATATTATTTAAAACTACAAGTAAGGCAATAGATAAAGATTACAAAGACTATAGATACAAAATAATAGAAAATAACCTAAACACTTACAGAAGCACTAGAAAGGCGTATAAGAAATTGATCACACACAAAAATTGGATTCAAAACTTAAAATCAAAATCAGAAGAATCAAAAACCAGAAATGACATCATGAACTGCGCCACAGATTTTTATAAAGAATTATATGCAAAAACAATTTCTTGCACCACTACAACTGACATAGTAAGAACAAACTCTCATAACATGAACGATTTGCCATTAATAAATGAGAAGGAAGTTTTCGACCACATCAGAAAACTGAAAGCAGATAAAAGCCCTGGCCCTGATGGTATACAAAATGAAGCTCTGAAAGCCGGTGTTTTCCTGCTAACTCACCCACTTACGTATTTATTCAACAAGGTTCTAAGCACAGGCCAGGTACCCGTACAATGGAAAAGATCCGACATCATTCTATTATACAAGAAAGGAGACCCTCAAGACATCTCTAACTACCGCCCCATTAGTCTTCTTTCAAGTATCTATAAATTATTTACCACAATTCTACAAAGCCAGTTGAGCAAGTACATTGATACCTATCAACCAGTCGAACAAGCCGGCTTTCGTTCCGGATTTTCTACAATGGACCATATACAGGTACTGCAACAGGCAATGGAGAAATATAAGGAATTCAACAGACCACTGTATATTGCTTTCATAGACTACGCCAAAGCGTTTGACACAATTTCCCACGACGCTATTTGGGAAGCGCTGAATAAATGCCACATAAACAAAAATTATATAAGGGTACTCAAAAACATCTATGAGGGTAGTGTAAGCCAAGTCAAACTAGAGACACGAGGACCTGTTATACCGATTTGTAGAGGAGTGAGACAAGGAGACCCTCTTTCGCCCAAGCTGTTCATAATGGTACTACAACACATTTTTGACAATCTCGACTGGCAGTCAGAAGGGATTCGAGTTAATCAAGACCGACTTACACACCTCAGGTTCGCGGACGATATTGTCTTATTCGCTGAAACAAGTAAAAGATTAGAAAAAATGATAAGCACCTTAAATGAAGAAAGTGAAAAAGTGGGCCTCAAAATGAACGAAACTAAAATAATAACAAACAGCCACATAAACGCTATAAACCTAAATGGGAAGCCGCTAGAGTACGTGAACAATTACATATACCTAGGAAAACAACTGTCATTCGAAGACAAAAGTGAAGAACTAGAGGTAGACCGACGTATTAACATGAGCTGGAAAAAATTTTGGTCCCTGAAGGAAATTTTAAAAGGAAAATATCCTGTCCATCTAAAGAAAACAGTCTTGGATACCTGTATCTTACCCACTCTAACGTATGGATGCCAAACGTGGACATACAACACTAAAATAAAAACTAAACTTGTAGTGTGTCAAAAAGCTATGGAGAGAAGCATACTGAAAGTAAGAAGGATACAAAAAGTGAAAAGCGACATAATAAGACGAAAAACGCAAGTTATAGACGCCTTACAATATGCCCTAAAACAGAAGTGGCAGTGGGCAGGACATATAGCGAGATACACAGACAAAAGATGGACTCTAGAGACGATTATATGGAAGGGACCAAGAGGAAAAAGGAAAAGAGGGCGCCCACGAAAGAGGTGGATAGAGGATATAGAAGAGGTAGCGGGAAGTGAATGGAGGGAGAAGGCTATGGATAGAGAGCTCTGGAAGACGCTGGAGGAGGCCTTTACCCGTGAAGGGGTTCCGATCAATGGTACGGAAGAAAGTAACGACAGCGAGTAGAAGAAAAAAAGAAAAACAAATTTATACGTACTTAAACTTATATTTAAAAGTATATTTGCAATATATATTAAAAAAAAAAAAAAAAAAAAACATGTAAATAACCATTGTAGATTGGAAATAAACGGGCTTTATTATTATTATTATTATTATTATTATTATTATATGTATATACAATTGTCCATAACATCACTCTTTAATTCATAGACTGGCAGAGATTAATGTCGTCCTCTGTTTTTAACGTTACATGTTATCCACAAATAATAACATAAATAATGTACTATTTTACGTTTTTATAATAGACACAAGGCAGTAACGTTACAGTCTTATATTCTTCCGTTCTACATTTTTTTTTAAATTTCTTTCGCAGAAATCCTTTCTTTTAGAGAAGAGGCCATTTAGGCCTCTTACAACATATGTTATTCACAGAATCCGTTTAGCTGTCATCTTGAATTAATATATTATCTATTAAAATAATAGTGTTAAGGGTAGTCGACATGCAGACCTGTTCTGCAATAATTAATGGATATTAATTGGGATTACTTGGGATCCATCAGCATCGTCATGATGACGCCAGGTAAATACAAACATTCTTTTTGCAACCTATGATTTGCACAATCTCACATAAACAACTTAAAAATATGACTGCCAACAAGGTTACTATATATCCACAGCTTGAGGTTTTCCGTAGCCACAGCGACAGCAGCAGTACTGTATTGACAAAACTATCGTCACAAGTAGCGTCACATACAAAAAAAACATCTTCCAGGATATGAAGAGATGGCGTTCTGGTCTCAAGACAACGTCGAGTGCTAATTTATAGAGTTCCAATATGGCAGGAGTGGCAGCATGACAGAACGTTGAATAATGTACCTTATTGAAAGTTTTTACAATATTTTTTTAATTTCTTGCTCTAAACCTGAGCCAAAAGCCTCCGTCTAGTCTGATGTTAAAGTTGCTTTTGTCGAGCTTGGCAGGGATTGTGGTCTTGTCACAGGGGGAGACCTCCATACGCAAGAGGACCTGATATGCCATCACCTTTATCTCGCAAAGAGCAAATCTTGACCCTGAAAAATAACAGTTAAGGTTTAAAATTACATTATCAATATGAAATCCATCCAAACTACTTTTGGGATTAAAATAATCTATTAAGTTCTAGGTTATTAGTTTCTCCTCCATTTTTTGTATAAGTCCTTACCTCTATAAATTCACTCGCTTTCCTGTCTTCGGATTCTCGTTTACTTACACTATCTATATTTAGTCTTCACTATCTCATTTATTCATGACAATATACATTAGACTCACCTATGCAGTTTCTGGGTCCAAGACCGAAGGGCATATATGCGAACATCGGAATATTATGTTTATTTTCTTCAGAGAAGCGCTCAGGGTCGAACTTTTCAGGATTGGGGTAGTACTGCGGATCACGGTGGAAACCAAACAGTGGTATCGTAATGGCTGTTCCTTTACGGACCTACAAAAATAGAGTTTATATTGGTCAATTCTAAATTTTCTTTCTATTATTGCTCTCACATTGGCGGCGATCGAAACAAAAGTATTTAGTTATTTCATCCTTCATGCACATAATAGTAATGAGGGGGACTTAATGCCTTAAGCATTTTCTACCAGTCAACCTTTGGGTGATGCAAAGAAAAATAGTAGTAAGTGCAATAAAAGAAAGAGGAAAAAGTAAATATGAAAAGCATATACAAATCGTAGATATAAGACAACATAGGTAAATATAATATAAACATAATTTAATGAAAAAAAATGTGGGCTTACAATGTAATCTTTTTCAGCCTTGTCATTAGGTTTTCCCAAGTTATAATCTTTATTGCAAACCCTATCCAGAGCGACACCAGCTGGCCACAGTCGCAATAACTCTGTAAAACAAAAGCATCTATAGTATAAAAATGAATCGCTAAATGTGTTGCTAACGCAAATCTCGAGAACCGATTTCGCTAGTTGTTGTTTTGTTGTGTTTGTTATTGTGAGGAGAAGGTTATTATAATGAAAAAAAAGAAAATTAGGGTAGTGTAGGGCAGAGTAGGGTAAAGTAAGGTAGAGTAGGGTAGAGTATGGTAGAGTAAGGTAGAGAAGGGTAGTGTAGGGTAGAATAGGGTATAATAGGGTATAGTAGGGTTTGATAGAGTAGAGTACGGTAGAATAGGTTAGATCGGCAAAGACGCGGGTAAAAGCTTGTTGGTTGTAAAACCGACAAACACAGTTCTACAAAAAGTGAAGTGGTATAAGTATTTACACTAGATCATAATCCAATCGATAGGGTAGCTTAGAGATTAATCGAAATCTTACCAGAGACAACCATATCCAAATAAACCATGTTTCCAATGGAGTTGAAGTCTAATTTCCCACCGTTCTTTTCGTCAGTTTCTTTGATCTCTTGCGCCAGACGCTCCTGGATATCAGGGTTTAGCGCCATTTCGTAGAGCAGGAATGACATACCAGAAGAGATTCCTTCAAAACCAGCAATGAAGAACAAAACCGCTTGGGCAACGAGGTCGTCGTCACTCCACACTGAAAGTCAAAAAAGGAATCATAATTCGGAAAGGCAGGCCTAAAGTTTATCATAAAGCAGTTTAACTCAAAACGTGTCCGTCAGATATTCAGACTTTGTAAAAGACCTTTGGGTCCAAGTGTCCTTGCTTGAAATTGTTTTCATCTGACGAAATTTTAATCTATAATATATTTGGGAACCGACTAAATAATATATTTAACTAAAGGTTTACCAAACAATTAATTGGTTAAACGTTTAATGAGTCTTTTTTTGTTTTACACACCTCTGTTAGTTTTTTTCTGACCAACAGCAGATTCTTCAACGGTCGCAAACCCAGCAGCTTCATCACTTGTTTTGATGTCTTCATGGGTCAATTTACCTAGAATGATAAGTGATTTCTTTTAGTTTTTTTTTTGTTCTCTAACTATTACTGTCCCACTGCTGGGCAAAGGCCTTTCCCAAGTCCTTCCAGACATTCTTCTTTCAGTCAAAGACATTAAATTTCTCTAATAAATTTTAAGTAGAAAACATCTTTTGTAAGCTTGATCAAGACCACTTCAAAGAGCTTCAGTTCTTTGTAATCAGCTTGTTTGAACACGATGCGGTTATCTGGTTGAACTCCACCGTCTTCAACCACCAGACCAACTACGTGGTATACGAGTACAAGTTTCTGTATCAAGATTTGAAATATCAAACATATGTATCATATACATACACAAATTTCAAGTTAAATACAAGCTTTTAAAATTATGTTCTTATAATTATAAAAATACAAAATACAAATACAAATACAAAATGTTTTATTTCCGAACCAAATTTTTTTTAACAATAGATTGTGATTGGAGCCTCCTTTTAGGTAAAAAATGCCTGTATTAGGAGACTCCGCTCTTCCATAACTTAGCAATATATTAATAGTATTTGGTTTTTACAATTTACAGTTACCAATGATCTATATACATGTTTATGTGTAGGGGGTGTTTGTGTGTGTGGGGTGCGCGTGTGGGTGTTTAGAGTGCGTGTGTGTGTGTGTGTGGCGTGCGTGTCATGGTGTGTTTGCGGGAGTGTGTAAGGGATGGTTTATGTTACGTATTGCAGCAGTGCTTCCGTACTTTCATATGTTAAGGTTTTTATCCATTCTATTAGCAATTTCTTACATTCATGTAGATGTTTAGTGTAAATATATATTTCTTTGTTTACCTTATTATATATTTGTGCAGAGCGTTTATTGTATTGTGTAGCAGCAAATTTAGTTTTAGTTTATGGAACTTGTGCAATCATATCTTTCCGTCTTATTGATAGTATTTTACTATCATAAGAAAGAGTTTTGTGTTTTTTTTAAATCAGTTGTGTGATGTACAACTTCCTAACAGAAAGCAGACCACTTATCTGATAAATACTTTCAGTAGGGTGTCTCATTCTTTTAAAATACATAATTTTAATGAGGGCTCGTTGTCCTCGTTCCACCTCTATAAATTTTGTTTTTGCTGCACCGCCCCATATCGGTATACAGTAAGTTATGATAGATTGTGCAAGGGCGATGTAAATTTCGTTTAAGAGATTTCGGTTTTGGCTTTGTTATTTATAATTGTTGGAACGACGTGTCTTAATGTTTTGAATATCCAACACAATTTCCTAATTCTACGTGTTACGTGTTCGATATGGAAATACCAAGACAACCTTTGGTCAATTATGATACCTAAATATTTCGTCTGAGATACTTTACCAATTAGAGGACATGTACAGTCGTTATTAGCGGTTTTCTGCTTACATGAATGCACTTTAATGCTAAAGGCTTCATTTGGTTGTGAACGACTTGAAGCAGAGAAACAAATGTAATTTGTTTTCGTTGTGTTCAAAGTTAATAAATTATCATTTAGCCAGTTAGCAATAGTGGTCATACCCATCTCAGCTTTAAGCTGAACTTCAGACCAGCTATCTCCAGAAAATACAACAGCGGTATCATCAGCGTACGAAAAAATGCTAGCGTTTTCGACTTTTAAGGTACAGAGATCGTTAATATACGTTAAAAAGAGTGTAGGGCCTAAAACGCTACCTTGAGGCACGCCAAATGAGACATCTGCGTCATCACTGAGATATGCACCTATCTTAACTCTTTGCTTTCTCTCTGATAGGTAATCTTTAAGGAGATTGAGAGGGACTCCTCTTATTCCGACTCTTTCTAGTTTGGCCACAAGAGTTGGAACAGAAACGGTGTCAAAAGCTTTTTTTAGATCTAGAAATACTGAGAGGCATTTTTTCCCTGAATCTAGATGTTCAGAAACTACTGAGCTGAGGGCAGAAACTGCGTCTTCAGTAGATACTCCCTGTCTGAAACCAAATTGAGTGGGCGACAATATTCTAAATTTGTTGAAATAGTCAATAAGTCTCACGTTTATTAACTTTTCCACAATCTTAGACAAAGCTGGTAAAACAGAGATAGGTCTATAGTTGTTAACATCGTCACTGTTCCCACCCTTGTGTACCGGAGTAATAATTGATTTTTTTAGTAAGGTCGGAAAAATACCATTTCTGAAACAGAGGTTAGTCAGATGGGTGATGATCGGAACAACTTCCTTGCTAACATACTTTAGAAATCTAGTCGAGATGTTGTCCCATCCTGGAGCACTGTCCGACTTCAAACTCATCAAGATGTTTTCAACTTCCTTAGGGTCTGTGTCCAAGAGCACAAAAGAATTATTTTGCGATGGTGAGTTTTTATATCGATCATCATCATTTTTATTTGTTGTAAGCTGAATTTGTTGGGCTAATTGCTTTCCAATATTCACAAAACAATCATTTACAAAATTTACTGATGCCAATGGCGACGGCATAATATTCAATAATGATGTGTTTTGATTTTTAGTTTTGTTTGAGTAGGTGATTGTTTTTATGTTTTTCCAAAGTTGCTTGGAGTTAGTGACTGATTTGGCAAGTAGATCTCTTTCGTATTTTCTTTTAATTTTTTTAATTAAGTTGTTACAGTAATTTCTATAACGACGGTATGTAATTTTTAATATTTCATTATGTGGATCAAGTCGAGAATTTCGTTGTAGTTTATTGCGATTGTTGATACAGCGCAGTAAGCCCGGGGTGATCCATGGTTTGATGATGCGTTTATTATTTGGGATATTAGTTATATTAGTGCTGTAGTTAATAGTGGCAATCAGTTTTTGTATGAGTTGGTCAGTTAACAAATTTGGGTCATTACAAAATAATAATTCCGAAAGATTGATTTCCTGTAGATATTTTGACGCAACTTCATAATTTATAGTAGAGGTAGTTTTATTTGCAAATTCTTTATTTTTTATTTTAGAACGTGATAAAAATGTAGTGTAATGATCAGTAATTGTCGTTTGTAAAATAGCAATTGATGCAGAAGTTTTCCTTTTATTAATCCTCAGCATAAAATGGTCCAGGCAGTTTTGTTCTCTTGTCGGCAGTGTATGACCAGGTAGTATACCATAGGCTGACAACATGTTAAGGTAATGAGTACGGTTTTTTTGTTCATGAGACACTTCAGGGTCTTTGGGCCTTATGTTAATGTTTATATCTCCTGCTATTATGACATTTTTCTGTGTAGGTAATGAATCTAAGTGTGCGCTAAGAGAGTCTATAAAGCTATCAAGGTTTGTGTTTGATGGAGATCGATAGATACACAAGATAATGCTATTTATTGTATCCAGTTGAAGACATGTCGCCTGAGATAGCTGTACTTCTTGAATTACCGATTTTAGTGTGTTTTTTACATATACAGCTACCCCATCATTTTGATTTAACTGTGTGTAAAATAAATAAAATATATTTTATTTACTAAAATTAATGTCCATAGAATTATTTGTAAGAAAATCTTCTAAGGTCTTAAAATCTATATTAGTATTGTTAGTAACCATAGTCCTAAAACTATGTTAGTATTAAGCATTCATGGTTTCAAAATTCATATTAATGTCAACAAAGTCAAAAATCTCAAATGTCATGGAATTAAAAATAAAACGATACAGAAAAGAATACAAAGCGTCACCTTAAATGCAGTTGGATAAGCCTCCCCAGCACTGCAGACTCTGGCCTTTTTGATATCATCTTAATTATGTATAGAAAAATTACATTATACTGAGCTTTGATCATAAACGCTCATGTGGATATATACCTTTTTTAGCTTCCATAAGCAAATGAATCATGTCAGGTCTCATAATGTTGTTCATCTCGCGATTTTCCATCGTGTCCAGAACTAATTTTTTGAAAAAGTTCTTCGACGCCTCTGATAGGAAGTCTAACTTCAAAGCCTGAAAATATGCCCAACTATAAAAAAACAATGCAGTAAATTATATTTAAAAAATATTGCCTATTATTGTCTGTACTTATCTCAAAACTTACAGATATTTCGCAGCTATCATCCTGTTTATAATCAAGTGGATGATACGCGATGGACGGTGTATGAACGTCAGTATCTACTAATAGTTAGATTGCGGTTCTCGGTCATCCATCCAGAGTAATTGCGACATTGACCTTTGAACCACCATGTGATGTTGAAGTGAATTTTAATCTATCATCCTTTTGATTGAATGTTTACAGGCTTTTTTTAGTATCATTGTTATGTTTTTTTTTTTTAAATCATATATGTTTCGTAAAGTTAGTAGTAGGATAGTGTTTATATATTCTAATTTTAGTAATTGCGTTATCTAAGATATGATTTTATATGTTGATCTACGAAATGCTTGGAAAGTTGAGTTTTTAGTCTTTGTCACTGTGATATGATAGTTTATCATAATTATCTCCAGATATCATCACTATTGATTTAGTGTACAATTTTTAAATACCTAGCTTTTTGGTTGTCGTTTCTTATATTCTCAACTTACCTTAGCAATTTTCGGTGCATTAGCCATGAATAAAATCATGAGCGTTTGACGGAAATTGAAGGTAGAAGTTGTTTTGCCCATTGTATAAAACTCATTGTCAGTGTCGTTGTGGGAGTCTACTTTCAGGCCGAAGGCACAGGAGGCTATAACGTCATTGGCATATCGAGTCGTCAGGTCCTTACACTCTATGTCTATGTATCCAGCTGCAAAAGTATCTTTGGTATAATATTTATACATCTTTGGAAGAGTTAGGAGGTGGGAGAGAGGGTGGAAGTTTAGAATATTTAAAGAATGGTTTTATAAAGTTCTGTTTCCTTATTTCAAACTAACAGTGTTGATGCGATTATGTTCTTTTTGATTTTTCAAAAAAACCGTCATTATAAAAAACGTCACGGCAATCAGCAAAGTTCTTTCTAAAGCAAAACTTACATTTGGATTCTTTGATCTTCTTTTGAAGCAAACTCATCATCTGATCACCAACCTCCACCATGAAAGGCACCATCAGACGCATTTTGGAACTTGTGAATGCTGGACTCAATGTGGAGCGCATGTCTTTCCATTCTTGACCTGTGAATGATTTAGACAATATTGAATCAAACATTAATTATGACCCTTAGAACCAATGTTATAAAAAAGTTTTATGAACTTACTGATAGATATGTCAGATATTATCAAGAACAGAACCAATTGTTTGATTTATTTGATACCTTTTAATGAAAACAAATTTCTGGAGAAGAACGAGTCACTTGAGCTGAAAATGGACCGATGATCAAGGAAGTACTCGAAGTCTTTGACACAGATTTTCTTCACAAGCTCGACGTCACGAATCATAACCATCTCGCTAAGGAATTCGAATCTTCCCACGAATCTAAAAAACAACAGGTTTTTTAAACACCTTGTTTTGCCGGACAATATTTGACTGAACACCGAATATTTTGGTAAATAATAGCAATTTAATACAAATTATTATCATAAGTAAACATAGTTTCTTACTTTTCTTCAGGAAAGCTGTTGTATAGTCTCATGGTATCATCAGCTAAGTGAGAAAGACGAAACAGGACCCTGGTTATATTGCCCAGCAAGGGGACGGGTTTAAAATGCTTGACGCCATTGCGACTGAAGCTGGAGTACAATTGCCGTAGGTATAGTACTACTACGGCGATCAGTACCACCACCCAGATGAGTAGGATTATCATGATCTGTAAAAACAAAAAATCACGACTAAAGGAAAGGTTTTTTACGTCGTCCAAGATTTTCTTTTAGGAATGTGTGTTTTTCTCTTGATATTCGCAAGGTGTAATATAATTACAATATAAATATTTTTTTAAATAACGAGTACCATTTTAGCATTACCCTTATCAGATATTTTTACGTATCATTGCTAGTCTATTCGTTGTTACTTGGCTTTCTTCTCTCTCATCTCTTAGTAGTTTCTAAGTTAGAAACAGAAGTTCTTATTGAGTAGAAGATTAAATATTTTATTAGTTATGTGTTGATATTTTCATGTACAATTTTATATTCGTGCATCTTCGCTATTCTGGTCATAGTCCATTTATCAATAACGCAAAAACTTAAGTATAACATTTAATAACGTAAATAATTAGACTTTGATTGCTAGCACACTCAGAAATGTGTGAAAGGAAGAAAGGGAGTGACGTTGAAAGACAATAGAGACGTAAAGTTGAAATTTGAGACATAAAAATTAATATTTAAGCAGGAGTAGATTGGATAAGCGATATTTACTAGTGTTAATACAAATACTCACATATGATGTTAAGGGCTTGATAGTTTATGAGTGTAAACTACTTGTAAATATTCATATATATTCACAAGTAGTGTACATTATATATAAATATATGTAATTTTATGTTAGTAAAGTCGAACTTGAACTTCCATTATTTTCGTATTCGTTCATAATGTTTACTTGGTCCCATATCAGTTTACTGCCCTCATGGTCGGGTACTATGATTATTATTCGTCATATAACAAATACTTTTTAATCTAATTATCATAATCATAGTTCTTCACGCATAACAGACGTGATAATAGTTCAACAAATATTTGTTAAAATTATGATAACTTAAACACATTTTTTTTAAGACCACATGTAAGTAGGTATGTTTAAGTAGGTACGTATCTAATCAAATGTCACCAGATTTTGTGTAGTAGTTGAGCGATTGATTGCTGCAATGCGAATAGTGGGTTTGAATCCCAAACTTATCAAATATTTGCTTATTTTATTTATTATGAACCTCAAGCACTAATAAAAACAGTAATTGGGCTGTACCTCATAAACCGTACGAGGTCGAGAGTTGAAATTATCACGGAATGTGTATTTCAATTGCCGCTACAAAATATAGTAAAGACAAATAATAATTAAAAAAAATAAAGCGGGTAATAAAGCAAAAAACACGTTATTTGGTCGACGTATGTATTTTGCTCGATTTAAATATTACAGTAGAATGTAATCTGGTAGTATGTCCTAGCAAGTAAAAAAAATCCCAATCGATTCATAAATGAGACAGTTCTGAGTTGCCTTCTCTCCTTTTTTTTTTGAAGTCTCTTCAAAAACATGGCAGTCAATAATATTTTTATATGCATAATAATGATAATAATCTACACTAATATTATAAAGAGGTAAAATATGTTTTTTTTATGTTTGTAGGAGGTAATCTCTGAAAATTCTGGTCCGATTGCAAAAATTTTTTCACCGACAGAAAGCTTTGTTATTACTGAGTGACATGGGTTATACTTTGTTTTAGCGGATAAAAACTAGTTAATAAATAGAAAACCGGCAAAGTGTGAGTTGGACTCGAACTTGTTTCGGTCCACCCTAAAGCGGGAGAAATAATTGGATGATTTCCCACCTCAAAAAAAAATCTAGATTTTATAAAAAAAAATACTTACTTTTTAGTCACAAGCACAACACTAGTTTTCAAACAAAAGGTAAACAAAAACAACTAAGTTTCTAAACTTGTACTAGGTACAGGGCGTTTTTTAAAACAGGTTACCCTAAACTATAATTTATCGGATCAACTTAAAATGATAAGTTCAAATAAACTTTACATAAAACGCACGCTATATTTTTTTTTAAATTACTTATTTATAGGTTTTATATTTCTTCTAATATTGCTGTATTTATAAACCAGAGTTTTTTTGATAAATAGGAGTTTCAACGTAAAAATTATGTATTTTAAAGATCAAACATTATTATCAACAACGTAAAACTCCGACTTTCTCCTATGAACTATGTGTTATTGGTTTAATAAAAAGAAAGAAAGAAAAATTGTTTCCACGATAGAACTCATGTTCCAAAATTATACGAATTTTCTTATAATATATTTCACAAGAAATTTGTTAATAGGACAGCTTGGAAACACTGGCCTCATCTAGTTTAAACTGACTGAAAAAAAATGACTTTTTTTTTTTAACCCATTTGCAAAATAAATATCATTTAGCAATAGATATTACCAAAAAATACAAAACACTACAAAGAACCAATAAATATCTAATTACAAAAAAATGCACCTACCTTTAGTATAAAGTTTATTTGAACTTATAATTATAAATTATAACTGTATCAACTCGAAGTGTTATCACAATTCAATGTAACCCGTTTTAAAATATGCCGATATCATATTATGTAAGAACCTAATATATTTTTACGTACTGCTCGAAGCCGTAACAATATGTCTATGCGCGTGCGATGTCAGACTTGAGTTTACATATACGAGTATATAGGTATTATGTCATGTTATCTTTATTACGCGTCTTATTTGTTTTTAAATAGTTAAAAATAATCGCCAGTAATCGTTGTAGTCACAAATAATTTATTTCTATACTACAAATTTAAAATCCGACTTTTAAGTAGAGTAACGAATTATTTGCAAAATTAATAATAAATATGATTATTTTAAAGTCATTTATATTTATTATAAATATTATTATATGTCAGTAGATGTGGAATTGTAAAAATTGATTTAGATATCCACTGGAGTTTTTTGTTGACATAATGCAGTCCGAAAGTAAATTATGAAATCACTAGCTTTTGCCTGCGGCTTCGTCCGCGTACATAAAATATATGTCTATGTCACTCAAGAATAAACCAGCTTTCTATTGGTGAAAAAATTTTAGCAATCAGACTAGTACTTTCAGATATTACTTTACCTTTTTATAATATTAGTGTAGATTATGAGAAAGTTTGTCTAAAACTGTCTGTCGGGTCTAGGTTTCTAAATCCTCTACAGTTATGTCAATGATAGGTTTAGACAGCAGGACCAAAAACATCACGATAATCCTTTTATACTTGCCCGATTTTTATTCAACTACTGGACATGCAGATACCTCCTGGTCGTTCTCCTCGACTCCCACTTGGAACAAATATTTGATTGGCCTTGAGATAATTGTTTCGGGTCTGATAGTTTGTATTATACGATGCTATGACGTGAATTCATATATTTATTTTGATGATGATAATTTCCATACATTTTCGATTACTCTGATTATTCTTCTATTTTCATTCAATCGCCATGTTTGTTTCGTGTTTCTTTTTGCTTTGAATTGATAATTTGATTTGTTTTTGCTCCATTGCAATCTTAATTTTTAATGTTCAATTTAAATTTTATATCATATCTTATTTTGTGAATGCTGGTTGACCTGCCGACTGTGTAAGAATTAAGCCTATTGTTATCCACACTTGTGAAATGCTGTACACAGAAGCTGTTGGTTGTACCTTAATAAATAAATAAATATTTGTAAATGCTCCTACGATACAAGAGACATTCCTAATTTAGGAGAGTTTTTTTCTTAACCTTACTTTTTTCTCTTGGGTGACACCTGGCTAAGTTTGACCAGCAAACGTGATAAGGGGGCCTTACCATGACGTGTTAATATATCAATCAAGCGAATGAGAAAAAGGGATGGAGTTAATAATAACATCTGAGGAGGCTCTCGTTAGGCAGCTGGATCAAGAGACTGATTCAGAAAGCTGTACTGCTGGACACGGCGCGCTTTGTTAGCAGATTGCTCTCTCAGGTACACTAACCACCTTTTTCCAGTGCCGAAAGACTACAATTTTTTTATGTATAGAAATAAATGGAATAATAGATAATAACATTAACATGTTAAGATGGATGTGTGGGGCGACGAGAATGGATAAAGTGAGAAATGAGTATATTAGAGGAAGTTTGAAAGTGGCGCCAGTGACTAAGTTGAAAGGGAATCGTTTGTCTTGGTATGGTCATGTGAAAAGGAGGGGTGAAACGCATATTGCTAATAAAGTTATGAGTTTACATGTGAATGGATGGAGGGGAAGAGGGAGGCCAAAGAAAAGATAGATGGATTGTGTGAGAAGCGATATGAAAGAAAAGGGAGTTACGCTATATGATAGCGTGACGAGTGACAGGACAGAATGGAAGAAAAAAACGTGTTGCTCCGACCCCTAATAAAACAGAACTAGGGCAGGAAGATGATGATGAACATTGTTTATTGAATAGCTTGATTTGCATAAATATTTATACATTGGTAGCTTAACTTTACAAGTACCGTAATTAGAGACACAATAGAAAGACAACGAGAGAGCGAACTTCGGTGTCCGCTTGATGTTTAATGAAGAGGAAAATTAAACACTATATATAGCCAAAGCGATGGAGGACTATTGTGGAACCCCGTTTCTCCAACTACCATATGGGTCATTAATTAAAGTAAGTCAGAATCAAACTTATAACCTATCAGTTTCACGTTGAATTCCGATTATTACACCGCACTTTAACCCCAAACAACTTTTGATTAAACAAATAGTTTTTTTACACCACCTGCTCGATAATGTCGTTTTATACGTCATACAAACCTCACTTAAAGCATGTCATTCTATCCCTAAGGAGATAATGCAGTATGGCCGATCCCTAGGGAATAATGAGATTTGAATTTGGAACATTAAAAATCTTTAACATCGTGAATTAAAATGTAGGCGTATCGAACAAGTTGACTTGAAATTCAAACCAAAGAGTATGTAATCACTATGATTCAAACTGGCCACTAACAAAAAAAAAAGAAAATAGAATAAAACGTGCGTACTGACGGGAGCGTTATAGAAAATTGAAACTATAGAATCTTGGAGTAGTGAATTTTGTTTGTTTGATGAACTTGTAAATACTCGTATAAAGTCTGTCTAATAAGTCAACCGACTTGGGAATTTTGTATAATATTTAATCATTTAAAAATACTTATATTAGATATTTTTCATATGATTCTTCTGTTAGTAAACAATAATCTCTATCTCTTAATTAACCTTGATTATTGAACCCATTTTCATTACATCAGATTTAATTAAATCCTGATAATTACCCAGGTCGTTTAACTTATTAGACAGACTCTGATACTTATTTTTCTCTAGTATGATGATTTGGTCGATCAAATTGTCTTTAAATTATCTCACAGATGGTGTAAAAAGTAGAGTATGCAACACGGGGATAAAGCTGTCTTTGTCTTGGGCGGCTTGAATTCCTCACTTCACTCAGGTTTCTTTATTAACTCCCTCGCGATGCTCGGGAGTTAATTTTATAAATCCCTCACTGTCGTTCGGGATTAATATCAGCAACCTTCGTTTCGTTCGGAATTCAACATGCCGCCCGCGACTTAAAGACACTGCTTTATCCCCTAGTCACATAAACTACTATTATTTATTTTTAATATTACCTATGCTCGTTTTTGTTTTATGTAAACAAACTGTATCGATAAGTATTTTTATTTCTTTGTTTTGATTTATAAGACGGTAAATGGTGATACCAAGTTACGAATTAATTAAGGTATTAACCTTTCAATTGTGATAATGACAGACACAATTGAAAGACAATAGGTGCGCGAACGCCGGCGTTCGCTTGGGGTTTAATGAAAGTTACCATGTCATCATAATAAAAGTTACCAGGGCTGCAGGAATTGGTTAATTGTAACGCTTATCTAAAGGAAATATTATGAAAAACCTTTACAAAAGAAATTAAACTAAAATATCGTAATCATCCATTAATATCAGCTTGTCAAAATCCTGTTTTTTCCTTGCCTTCATTCCAGAGCTAAGGTTCCAGTTTCGCACAACCGATGGCCCCAGTTGGCTACGACCCTGCAGGGTTTGCTGACATCTCGTCTCAAGGAGATATCAGAAAATTGTTGGGACTTCCAACAACAACCCTTTTTGTACCTGGGTGACCACCAAATGTGACTTCTCCCACTCTAGGCTGAGCGAGACAGAGTGTAGTGTTTATTCAGTTGCCCTTTGTGAGGACCTGTATCTCGAACAATCCGCAGCCCTGGCAGGCATCGACCTTTGCTGGTCACGTCAATCTTTCTTACATCTTACAACGCGCCTTCAACTCGGGCTTAACCTACCCATTACTTGCTGTCCGCAAACCCGTGCCTACGGTGATGGAGAGTCGACGCTTGAGGTGGGGGCCCAGGGCGTGTCTACGTCTCACGGTTTAGGTCCTTTGTTCGTATTACTGATTTACAGAAGGAAATGGCCTGAACCAGGAACAGACGTGAGAGGTCACCAAGACCTCCACGAAAACATGGCGGTGCAAGATGTTCATCCCAAGCCCGGCAGACATACAACGTTTTGGTGGGGACAAACGTGTGATCCACGCAAAGGCTATACCCGGCGTTTCTTCCTAACAAATTCGACATAAAAACAGGAGCAGCGTCATGTGAAAATTGAGGACACCGTGGCAGCTCTGTCACTACTCCTCAAGATGAACATTACTATCGCGATAATTGCGAGTCCAGTTCTGGGTTGTGATAGTCTGTTGCTAGAGCTTTGTCGTCGATTTTTTCGGGCAATCTCGTCCCATCGTTACACCTCCTTGTAAAGCTTTTAGATTAAAAGAGATTATAAGAGTGTCCATGGAGTTTCTTGCTCTTTCTTCTCCATAGAGACCTAAGATTTGGAACGTAAAATTCAGCTTCACTTGTTTGACTGACGACATTTTGACAATTCTAAAGTGCATGTAATTGATCTATTTAAAATAAACGTCTCTGATTTCTGAAAAAATCTCTAAAAATGTATGATAAGTGTGATGAAAATTGATGAAGATGATAATAAAACAAGCAAAAACCTTTGTACTGTTTAGAAATTGTTTTAATGTTATCATAATTGTCTCAGTACTGTTTTAATTTCTTGGTCTAAATCTTAACCAAAAACCTCCTTCCAGTTTAAGGTTAAAAGTCTTTTTGTCGAGCTTAGCCGGGATTGTAGTCTTCTCACAAGGGGAGACCTCCAAGTGCAGAAGGATCTGGTAAGCCATCACCTTCATCTCGCTGAGGGCAAATCTGGACCCTGTAAAATAATAAATAGAGGCTTAAAATAACGTACGTAAGTTACAGTTTCTGGAACTATTTTTGGAATCTATCAGGTTCTAATTGGTATAGTAACCTCTTTTTGCTTTGGGGTAACGCTTCTTCTCTTTTTTCTTAACCATTTAATTCACTAGCATTTCATATTCGGTTTCTCGATGCTCTTCTTTATAACTCTACATTATTCAATTTATAAATAACAGTAGATGGATAGTGAACTCACCTATACAGTTTCTTGGTCCAACACCAAAGGGCATGTATGCTAATGTCTGGATTTTATGCTTGTTGTCATCAGAGAAGCGCTCAGGATCGAACTTCTCAGGGTTGGGGAAGAACTGCGGGTCACGGTGGATAGCAAATGCTGGTACAAAGACTGGTGTACCTTTACGGATCTGCAAAAACGCAAAAACAGAATTTTAGTTCGTTAAAATAACATACTGGTTGGTTTCTAAACTGACGTACTTAGTAAATTACTTTTGATCAGAATGGCGTTGACAGAAAAACATAGTTGTAGACTCACAATGAAATCCTTTTTAGCTTTCTCATTAGGTTTTCCCAAATTGTAATCTTTTGTGCAAATCCTGTCTAGAGAAAAAGCTGGTGGCCACAGTCGCAATAACTCTGCAAAATGAAAAAAAAGCTCTAAAACAGTAATTGGTCAGATGTATGCAAAATTTATACTTGGGGATCATCTAAAAATCGATAATTGTACTTTGAAAATAATTGAATTCTTACCAGAGATAACCATGTCCATATACGGCATGTTCTGGATGGTTTTGAAGTCTAATTTGCCGCCGTTCTTAGCATTAGTCTCTTTGATCTCTTGAGCCAGTCGCTCCTGGACATCAGGGTTCAGTGCCAATTCGTAGAGCAGGAACGATAAACCAGTTGAGACAGTTTCAAAACCAGCTATGAAGAACATCACTGCTTGAGCGACGAGGTCGTCGTCAGTCCACACTGTAAAAGAATGGAGTAGTTAGAAAAAGATTAACGTTTTTTCCAAAGTGGTTTACCTCAAAACATTAATATGAACGCGTATTTAAATTAAATCAGGCCAACTAATTTTTTAAGCTGGGAAATCATCCAATAACTTTTCTTTCTTTTGCTCTAAGGTGGAGCTTGCGGGCGTGTCAGAAATTTACTTACTAAAACCACACTTATGCTCCTACAGTTGCTCTGTCCCATAGCAGACTGGGCTCCTACGATACTGACATTTTTTTTGACGCGCTATCAATGACTCGGGTTCGATTCGGACGGTTACCGATAGCTGGATGGCGAGCATTGCCTTCCGGCGTTGAGCATTGCTCGACGTCGGCAAGCCCACAACTCCACAACTACGTTGGCTGGTAGTCGGGGTCGTGTTCTGGTGCGGGAGGTCGTCTCACTACCGTTACTGCTTCTGCAGAGCAACAAGCGATCGCTGACCATTCCTCGTCGTTCTGGACCATGCCCTGTCGCGAGAGGTTGCCATCGCCGATTGCACCCACGAAGATACAGTAGTGCTTTGCCCAACCAGGGCACACATATACCGTATGCTCCATCGTATCTTCTCGATGGTCTGCACAATGGCGACACCAGGACGTTTCTTTCAAGAAAGAGAGAAAGAGCCGTTGAGGACCTACGTCATGTGAAAAGGGAGAATGCCGTGACGCTCTCCAGCCACTCCTTGAAGAAGAGGACATGGCATGATTGTGGCGTGATGACCGCCCACTTGGGACCGTCAACATGCCATAATCATGGGTTCATGTCCTCTTTATTGAAGTGTCAAGTTTATTGGAATTTCTGTCTTTAATCGACACATTTATAATACCAGAGCATTAAGGGCCCCGGATGTCGCCACTGTGCGGAATGCCCGGAGGACACGGTGGGCACACAGTCGAGGTGTGCCCTGCTTGGGCGGAGCATCGCCGTGCCCTCGTGGGGGCAATCGGTGGCGGAGACCTCTCGCGCCGGGCCTTGGTTGAGGCCATGGTCCGGAGCGAGGAGGAGTGGCAGGCGGTCGCCGACTTCTGCGAAGTAGTAATGCTCGCAAAGGAGGAGGCCGAACGCATCAGGCAACGGCGTTCTCACCGCCGCTGCCGGGATTCTGATCCCGATTTCCGGCCACCGTAGGCGCGGGCTTGCGGACAGTGAGAAATGGGTAGCTCGCTGTCCGGACCGAGCCCAAGTCGTCGACGGCGCGCACTGTTTATTTATTTATTTATCTGTTCCCGCGCGCCTCAAGGAGTTGTCAGCAACAGCGGGGAGCCAGCCGGGTCGAAGCCTACTAGGGCCAGGGCTATCCGAAAGGGCGCTCGAGCCCCGGTATGAAGGCTAGAAAGAACGGGGTGGGTCTTTTAGTCAGTAAGAGTCTGACACTATCTCCCGCTCCGCCCAAGAGCGGGGGATGTCATTGGATGATTTTTTCCCACCATAAAAAAAGAGCGTTAAGGGCAAAGCAGAAATGTTCAGTCTGTTATACACTGTCAAATGCAGCAAAGCGGAACCCTGCTCGGCAGGTATTAGTTGTACCTTAATCAGTTTCTTTTTTTTTTTGTTTATGGTTTACATACCTCTGTTAATTTTTTTCTGACCAACAGCAGATTCTTCAACGGTTGCGAATCCAGCAGCTTCATCACTGGATTTGTTGTCTTCATGGGTCAGTTTACCTGGAATAATATTGGTTTTAGATATTGGTAGTAAGTACTACAAAAAACGACGCTTTGCAAAAAGTACTATAGATTAAGGTGTGAATATATACTCGGTTATGTATACCTTTCTTAGCTTCCATAAGTAAATGAATCATATCAGGTCTGATAATATTGTTCTTCTCGCGATTCGCCATCGTCCCCAAAATTATTGTTCTGAAAAAATTCTTCTGCTCCTCCGAAAAGATTTCCACCTTCAATGCCTGCAAAATATGTCAAACTGTAAACATAAGTACAGTAAACCATCTTAAAAAAAAACTCATTGTGAAACAGATTTTTGTAAGTGTTCGATTTGAATTCATTATTGTCAGTAGATATTTGTATCAAGGCATACAAATATTTCTCAACTATATTTCTGTTTATGATCAACTAGCTCATATAAATTAATAATTTGTATGAATGTCAGTAATAAAAGTAACATTGCAGTTCTTGTCCATCCATTTAAAGTAACTGCGGCGTAAACCTATTTTTAACCGACTTCAAAAAGGAGAAGGTTCTATGTTCGGTTAAATGTTATTTTTTATATTTTCTCTTCTATATTTTATATCTTCTTCTCGGTCAATTTGAAACCGATTTTTTTTTCATTGTTTGGTTATCACATCATAAAATAGTTTCGGACGATGAATTATTCAATTGATCTATGTTACTAAAGTTTCAACTATTTATCTTATTCATCTCCAGTTATCACTATTGTGCATTATTCAAAATTTTCTAAACATTTCATAAAATATTTTTATCATCTACAGTGTCAACTTACCTTAGCAAGTTGTGGCGCTGTACCACTGAAGATGGATTTGAGCGCTTGACGGAAGTTGAAGGTAGCAGCTGCATTGCCCATGGCATAAAAGTCATTGTCTACGTCATTGTGAGAGTCTACCTTCAGACCAAAGGCACAAGACGCTATCACGTCATTGGCGTAGCGAGTCGTCAGGTCCTTGCACTCTATGTCTATGTATCCAGCTGGAAATAAACTTTGGTTATATTGATCCATATTTAAAAGGGATACATGGGAATTTCGTGTATCTTTGGACCTTCTGTACTTTTATACTCACTTTTGTAATCCTATATACTCATATAGGATATTCAAGAGTTGGACTTTGTAAATTTGTATCGTATATTTTAGAACAATACTACACTGGTGTCAATGCAATCATGTACATCAATTATAATATATAATTGCTTTACATATTTTTCATTAATAGTAATTTAGAAGTTAATACATCTTTTTAAAACAAAACTTACATTTGGATTCCTGAATCTTCTTTTGAAGTGAACTAATCATCTGATCACCAACTTCCACCATGAAAGGCACCATCAGACGCATTTTGGAACTTGTGAACGCTGGACTCAGTGAGGAGCGCATATCTTTCCATTCTTGACCTGTGAATGACTTAACGTTATTAAACCGAACGTCTATTCTCTAGCAAAATTATTGAAAAAAAAAATTGCCAAAATGTTCTATAAAATTAAGATGCAGGACTGAGCAATAAACATATTGTTTTTAAGTATTATATTTGTATATGAAATACTATAGAAGTGTCAGATAATATTCAAATAGGTAATTTAAATTTTGATCTTTTTTCAATCGTAGATACCTGTTAAAGAAAACAAAAGTCTGGAGAAGAAAGTGTCACTTGTGCTGAAAATAGGCCGATGATCAAGGAAGTGCTCGAAGTCTTTAACACCGACCTTCTTTATCAGATCAATGTCTCGGAGCAAAATAGACTGGAAGACAAACTGATAGCTTCCCACGAATCTGATGAACAAGATATTTTAATAAACACTGATGGACAATAATTAAGAGACGACAATTTTAGTTAAATCAAGTAACTATATTGTCTTACTTTTCTTCTGGAAAGCTGTTATACAATTTCACCATGTCTTCACCAAAGTGAGTAGTTCGAAACAAAACCCCCGCCATATTACCTAGCAAGGGAATGGGTTTGAAATGCTTAATTCCCTCGCGACTGAAGCTGGAGTAGACTTGCCGGAGGTATAACACTAAAACGGCGATCAGAACCGCCGCCCAGATGAAGACTATCATGATCTGAAAAAAACAACGAATCAAAATTTTGAATGGGTTAATAGAACTCTCCTATTCATATTCTTAGTTTTTGTGTTTGGTGGACACATTCTCAAACTAAGAAATGCGTACCGATGTGTACGTAATTACTGATAGATTTACTTGTATAGTTTTATGATTTTTGTTGATTTTATTTAAGTGATCTTAAGATTCAAATAGTGTAATGACAACATCACTAGTTTGTTGATTTGCCTATTAGCATAGTTAACGCACGCACTTGAGTGTCAAGTGTGGTTTTTAACTCAATTCGGTGAATATTATATTAACATCAATTACGGTACAGTGCGGGTGGCATTGGTGACATGTAGGTGTGTTTTCTCTTTACTGAACCGACTCACTGTTCCAAAACATATTAGTGTTCCAAAAAATTGGAACATCAGTAATATTTTAAATGCATCATTTGGAACAATTGGAACATTGAAAGACTCTTTATTTAAAGCAGTATTTTTTAAATTCAAGGTAAAACGTAAATATTGTATTATATTTAATGACCTAAACTAAAAACATCTGCTTTAAATTATTCTCAATCAAAATTAAATAAAATATAACTTTTAGTGTGACGCAATGTAACAGTCAGTGTCTGTGTTTGTATTTTTTTAGTTGTTCCAAATGTTCTATTTGTACCTTATGAACTGCTGTTCCAAATGTTTCATTCGTATCTTGTGAGCCGATGTTTCAAATATTCCGTTTGTATCTTTTGAGCCGTTGTTTCAAAAGTAGGTACCATTTATATCTTTTAAGCCGATGTTCCAAATGTTCCAAACGATACATATCACTGTTTCGGAACATTTCAGTGATTCAGATACAAATGTTCCAATCGCAAAGATGACACATTTTTCCCATGCCTAGTGACATGTTCATTTTTCTACAGTCATGTTTACAATTTGCGTGAGACTAGATGGCGTTGTGTGAAAGTTGTAGAATTTTATTATTTTTAAATATATACAAGTGTTTGAGCAAAAATGTTTTCAACTTATAGTTTTCGTACTAGTAATCATCAAGCAAATCTTTCTGAACCTATTTTATCTTGAGATTATGTTTTCCGCACTCAGTCTATTAAGGACTACTGTAAGTACCTAGTTGTTCACTTATCACGTATGCTATGCGTGTAGAACTATAATCCCACCAAAAAACTTCCTGTTTAAAAAGGGGCCAAGTTCCTGTCGGCTAATTGTTCGCCTAAAAAAGGGTTGAAATCCAAATCCAATGCCAAGTTTAGATGCACTTTAAAATCGATCATAATCATCTTCATCAACACCCTGATCCACTGGTAACAATTTGCCATTCCCAAGACTCGCCACCACACCCAGTCCTCCGCCTTCCACATCCAGCAACTACCCGCCACCGTATTCACGTCAACGGTCCATCTGACCGAAATTCACTTACACGTAGGTACTTGGTTAAAAATATCTAACAAAATAAATACTAGTAGTAAATTAAAATACTTCTGAACTTGGCAGGTTTTTGTGTTGTATGTAATATTTGATTAATTGTATAATTAAATTTATTATATATAATTAAACTAGCTGTGCCCCGCGGTTTCACCCGCGTTTTTCTCGTTTCCGTGGAAATACCGAGATAAAATGTTGCCTATAATTGCCTCCCTCAATAAATGGACTATTGAATATTTAAACAGTTTTCATATCAGATCAGTATTTCCCAAGATCACCGCGTTCATAAATGTAATTATTATACTCTTAAAAGATCTTATACTTACAATCATCACCAAATATATTTCGAAAAAGATTATTACAGGATTTTATGTTGATAAAAAACTCTATGGCCCATAACTCATTAATAGGTACCAACTCTTAACATCTTACACACGTGATAACTTTTAAATGAAATATCCGATTGGGATGAAACAAAAAGTATTTTACTTCTATAAATACTCTTGATAACATAATGCTTAATTTCGATAAAGATTAATATTGCGATACATATTTAACGTAGTTTTTTTTTCTTCAGACGATTTAATAATTATTTTGAACACAAAATCGGTTATTGTGATTAAACCATGATAGCTAGATATATGTTCTCGCGGACTTTTTTGTAGGTCTTAATGGGATCTACAAACCCGTAGTACATCATTTTGTTCTATTGTCTATAGTTTTTGCAGCGCACGCAAAAATAGGTTTTCGATTTTACACCTTGTGTTACAAAATAGCAATTTTATTACGGATCCCTAATTTTGAAAAAAATAAACATAGCCAGCCTTCCTCGATAAATGGACTACCCAACACTGAAAGAATCATTCAAATCGGACCAGTAGTTCCAGAGATTAGCGCGTTCAAACAAACAAACAAACAAACAAACTCTTCCGCTTTATAATATTATAATATTATAGTATAGATTAACCTATTAGGTCGAAACAGTTCCCTTAGCCTATTATAAATATTTTATTAAAAATTCGATATTCCATTCACTCACGCTCGACCGATTTCTTAAATTTCTTTTGGCATATTTTATATCTACCATAGGAAAGGGGAAACCTTTCCTCCCCCCCTCTTCTTAGTATTCTCATATCACAGGTTCATAAATATTTTTTATTAATAATTCTTCATTAGATTGAGCCAACTCACGCTTGACCGGTTTCTTAAATTTCTTAATTTTTTGTTAACTTACACATAACATACGACCTGTGTGCCAAATTTTATAACGCTAGGGAAATTTGAAGCGGCCTAAAGGTTTTGATAACCGATCAGTGAGTCAGTCAGTGCCAAAATTAGCTATATTCACAGGGTCATATTTCAGGATCTACTGAAGCTATATCTATGAAATTTAGCATACGGCTATAGTAGTACATAATTACGTAGATAAAATTTTATCTCTGTACTTGCAATAAGCACTGAGCTACAGGGTGGTCAAAAGTAGGTCGAAAAGGTTCGTGTAAATAGTGCACAGCATGCGCGCGGCCTGTTGCCGGAACTTGGCCTGCACACTACCGTGCGCTTAGATTATGATACTTTAATCACATAATTTGGAGTCACCACACATACGTATGTTAGGCAGACAATATAACAATTGAATCTTAATCATTTATTATTAATATATATATAGATAGGTATATAAGTAAATAATTAATTTTAATAAAGTCATGTTATAGTCCTGTCATGTCTTGTTATTAATGTGTTATGGTTCCAAAATCGGTTCTTACCGGTGTGCCTCAAGTAAGGTTACTAAAAATAACTCTACCACTTGATCGCTTATACAAAACACTTTTCACTGGTTATCCGTTTATTTTAACCAACATGTGGCTATTCTCTGAAAACACAGTAATGACTGAACAAGTGAGTGAAAACAGTAAATTTTGCTACTAATAGCGGTAGCGATATCCGCAAAGTGTCTAATTGTATGATACCTAAACATACCTATAGTCGGTAAATAAAAATTTATTGCTGAATGTATGTGTACGTAAGCGCATCACTTCAGATCGCCTGCATCTATTTATTATTATTATTATATCTAGCCCATACTGTCCCGCTGCTGAGCAAAGGCCTCCCTCCACTCCTTCCAATTCTTTTTTAAATTGAGATACACTAGTGCTTGACTGCGATCCCCCCTGATGGTAAGTAGCGATGCAATCTTTGATGGTGATGCGCACTAGTTTATTAAGAGCCAATTTACTCTAGCCTTGAAGACACCCAAATTATAATCGGACGGGAAGACCGCAGCAGGCAAACTGTTCCAGTCCTTCGACGTACGCGGTATAAACGACGAGGCGAAACGCTTGGTGCGGACCGTAGAGGTTTCCCGGTTTTGAGCCATCTCTTTCCAATTCCCAAGGAAGATATCCAAGTCGTCCCGCCATCTTCTTCTGGGTCTGCCGCGGCCCTGTCGTGCGATTTCAGGGCACCAAGTCTAATTTATTTTTTGTTGTGTTCTTAATTGTCAGGGCAGGTTATTTTGGAAAGAAAATTGCAAGGAATTGCACGAGGGCGAGGCCAGAACAGGTAGCTAGTAATATTAGTTAATATAATAATAATATTAGAACTGAAGGTCTGTACGTTTCTATGGACATAAAGTAATACTTATGAGTCACGTCTGTTTATATTATAAACTAGTGAATCTTTAACTAGCGTTCACTTTGTGTTTTTGTTATTTATTTACTAGCACTTTTCCTGCGTCTTTGCTGTGATTTCGTATCTTCTCTTACATTGGATATGGCGTATGAAAATAAACCATAGCTAGTTCACGTACTTATACTTCGTCCTATTTGGGAGTATAAGTTTGAAAATCCGTAATAACTCTTTTCATCTAAGTACAACTATATCGTAGTTATGTCAATTTTCAAGATTATGTTAACACAAAGAATGTGATTTTTTCATAAAAAAAATATACTTCTGAACAGTCTTTTAAAGTTAATTTTCAAAAACTAATAATATCCATAGAATAAACTTTATTGTACTTTAAAGTAGGAATTAGTTATTTCATGAAGATCCTTTCTAAATGTTTTTTTTTTTTTTTATATATTAGAAGATCAATAAAATCAATGACTTACTATTTCGTCACAAGCACAACACTAGTTTAAAAAAAACAGGCCCAATTATCAACAATATACTGCTTAATAATAATCAAAACTTATATTTTTGAGCGTGCTGCTCGGAGCACGAACAAAATGGCACTGGCACTAAGCATGCGCACACCGTATGTTGATATTAGGTCATGGTATCTTTATTACGCAATTTTTATTTTTTTGTTTATCCACTATGATCAAAAATAGACATAGTATCTGTTAAACTGATATAATTCCTTTTCGCTTTATCTATTTTCATAATCAGGGTGCGATTTTTAAATATTCTCTGATGTTGTTTGTTGTAAATGAAAGTTTATTAATAATAATAATCTTTTTAGAGTTCCGTAAATATTGGATTAAACGAGACCCTATTACAAAGACTCCACTATCCATCCGCCTGCCTGTCCGTATGTAACCAAGCTGTATTCAAATCACATTTTGTAACCATTTGCTTTTCTATTCGTTCAAAATTATCATTTCTCATCTCATCATTCGCAATTGACTACTGATTAATTATGAATCAGTCACAAATATCACTATTACAATAAAAACTTTTGTAATATTGATATTTTCAATTGTAGAATAAGTGATTCGTATGCAACTCTCTGTTTAATTAATGTGTTTCCCTTTTAAATTTTACTTCCTTTTTAATTCTACTTTTACTAACCCTATAACAATATTTCTAACTGCATTTACTGTTGCTAACACCCTTAGCGATTATATTTTTAGGCTTTATGTCTATCTCTGGGCAACGTTGTGGGTTGCATTACTGCCAAAATGTATTATGCCTTATGTTTAATTAGTTTTAAGATATTATAATGTAACTGTTTGTCGATCTTATTTTATAAATAAAAAAAAAATAGTCCTTCTTTTACTATAATAATAATAAAAATATTTTTTTTATTTAGAAAAAGTTGCACCGTAAACGTAAGATAAACCCACATACGTAAGACACCCAGACCCGGAACACATAACTGTATGTTATACAAATATTTATTTCAAGCAGGGATCGAATCCATGACCCACAGCGCAGCAGTCAATTACCCAACCACTGCGCCAACCGTGCCGACATAATTGTTTCCAGCATAATATTTAATAGTGTAACCATGTAGAAAGTACCGAATCAACATAATGATTCGCCGTCCGGGAGAACTCACTGAGTACTTGGGAACAACGGCTCATCTTCTTGTTTAGGATTTAGGATGGGATGGTTTGCGGAGATACGTCGCACAAACACTGAAAATCGGAACCACCTGTGGAGATGATTGTCTTTGCTGTCGATTCGTCCTGCATCACGGGCCCTGTGACCAGTTTACGTAGGGATCTAATGACAGCATCAGCGGACGGCATTGCCGTGGCCGAATTCTGAGCCAGGCAAGGAATTTAACTAATTTTGCCATCGATATGCTAAGAAGAAGGATTTAGAATGTACAAAAAAAAAATAGCAAAAAAAAAACTCAAATCAAAGATAATTGTGATATTTTGGGCCAAAATTTCGAACCAAAATTAATATCACACCTCCAAAGAGGTTTATTGCATCCTGTCGAGTCCAAACTAGGTGAGGGTGATATATCCGAGATGCTGCTAGGATTATCTTTAGCAGCGACGTGGTTGCGCCGTACTTCCCAGACACACGGCTCTGGAAAGTAAATACCCCGCCCCTGCAGATAATCTCACCTTCTCTGATCCTCCCAATCCACCAACCACCAACCAAACCAACTCCCTTCAAATTACAGTCCAAGAAGTATGTGCGGCCGTTGGCTCCCTTCGCAATGGGTCCGTCGGCGGTCTCGACGGTCTGACAATTCTACACCTCAGAGACTTGTTGTGCGCAGGCGCTGGGGATGCTCGTAAGTCCCTTTTGAAGCAGCTGACGGTGCTCATCAATCTTATGCTTTGAAGCAATGTGAACGAAGCTTTCATTAATGTCCTGTACGGGGCAAACCTATGTCCCCTAGATGGGGCAGAGGGTGTCTACACTAATCCTCCATTGCGAAAAACAATGAAATAAACGAACGCCGTCAATTGGTTCATTTTATACCGACTGATCGACATGAAGAGGGCTGGCTCGTTCTTCACCCAAAGAATTAGCATTGCCATTTAACGTGGCAATACTACCAGCTTTCTGGGCACATTTTCGGATGACAGCAATGTGGAAGAGTACTTCGACGCCTGATTGTATAGTGTTTTTGTATTATATGTACATACTTAGGTTTAGTATTTAAAAAGTATTTATAGTTGATATTTATTTATTTATTTATTTATTTAAAGCTTTATGCACAAAAAACTGTACAAAGGCGGACTTAATGCCTTAGGCATTATCTGCCAATCGACCTTAGGGTGGTGCAGAAATAAAACATGGCAGGTGCAACTTAATAAATAGACAAAACAGAAGAGAAACAAATATATACAATAGTAAATACATACTTAGATACATACATATAACAAAAACAATGCTGTTGTGAAAAAACAAATCCAACCAATTAGCTCGGTGATGATTCTACCAACATTTTGCGAATATGCTCACGTGCCTTCACCTTAAAAGAAAACCGGCTTATATTTAAATTGGCTACGTAGTTTGTTAAATCAATAAAATCAACATAATTCATTAGATTTTTATTAATTATTTCTCCCTCCAAGAGATGAGGACTGAATTCCAGCAGTAAGACCTTTAATAAGGCTGATTATGATATTTGATAGATAGAGTTTGAACAATATGTTTTGCTTTTCTTAAATTGAAGTTACGGTATCAATTTTTGATTCCTTGTAAATATAAAGTAACACATTATTTCTAGTTAAATGTAAGAAGTACTTATATCTTCTTTTGTTGCTCTCCATGATTTTATAATATCCTTCACCGAGTTTGATTGTTTCGTCGCCACAGCAATTCATATCAATCAATCAATCAATCATTAATTTCAACCGATAGACGCCCACTGTTGGACATAGGCCTCCCCAAAATGTCGCCACAATGAACGAACCTGTGCGTCTCCAATTCATCGGATTTCCACAACCTTCACCAGGGCATCGGTCCACCTTCTAGGAAGCCTTCCAACGCTGCGTTTTCCGGTATGCGGTTGCGACTCCAGAACCTTTCGCCTCCAACGAGAGCAATGTGCCCTGCCCACTGCCACTTCAGTTTGGCGATTCTTCTTGCTATGTCGGCCACTTTGGTTCTCCTGCGGATATCTTCATTTCTGTTTCGATCACGTAATTCACTATTTGGGTAAAAATATTCCTTGACATTGCGAACTACTTCCAATGTGACTATTCCATTCGCAAGTCCTCGACGCATTTTAGTGGTTAACGCCGATTAAGGAGAGGTCAATGTCATTTGCCGTAACTGTCTTCATCACGTGACATGCGTTTAATCTTGTTAGGTTATTATATTTCTATTTATTCAATTGAGTCTAGTTATTCATTACATCAATTAGGTTGCATCAAAGATACTTCCTCCTGACTAACACTAAGTTAATTTTTACTTGCACTCGAATCGAAAACTGCACTTTGGCGCCGCACCGCAGGATTCATGCGAGATTTTTTTTAAGTAATCAGGCAGAAATGACCGCGATAGTACCTATATGACAACCCATGTCATTAAAAAACCAATCAAGTGTGAGTCTCAAATTATGACAGGTATAACACAATGCTATGTAACTTTTGTGAGCTTTTGCGCTAGTTAAGGCATTGATGATGTAGCCTTTATAATTTTTGCCTAATATTTAAAAAAATAATTTTAAAGCCTTTTTAAACAACCTGTTTTAGGATTCAGTACCTGAAAGTTAATCAACAGAGCTTTATAACAAAAAATCCGCTGATTGTCCGTCTGTCTGACAGCAGGTCTCTTTCATGACCCCATACAATTTTTTTTAAATTATAGTTCAAAACCGGCCTATTGCGACTCCAACTCGCAGTTCGCTGATTTTTAAATCAAACGAAACAGTTAAGTTCAAATAAGGTTTATTTTCACATTTATCGCTACTGTCACATTGGTACTACTTACCGCGATGAAGGATTTTAGTATTACTAAAATACTCAAAGCCTATTTGGTGCTATCTAAGATGACGCTACATACTTTTGAACTTAATATAAGCATGTCATTATAAAACTACAGTCATTGATTTTCTATTTTTGGGGGCGAAGTCTAATTCGAACCCAGGAACCGCCCCTAAGCGCCAAATTTAAGTCATTTTTCTGCAACTCTGGAGGGAAGCATGTCTTTTCATACGGGTACACCTCCATTTCTCGGAGGAGCAGGTAAGCCATCACCTTGATCTCAAGTAACGCGAAGCGAAAACCTGGAAAAGTTAGAGAATAAATCAACATCAACAACTGGACGCATGATTGCATGAAACCACTATGTATTCCATGAAGATGTCTTTTGAGTGGTATGAAGGCACATGTCAAGGCAGTCTCCCCTTTCGAATTCATATTATTGCCAATTATTTACTAATAAAATAAGTCTCCTATACAACATTATTTTGAGTATATGCAAAACCTGAATATAGTTTGTTCAAAATCAGTAACTGAATCGATTAATACAGGGCCTCAAGTCTGCTATTACAATAGAGTCAGAATGGTCTATCATTGATTTCATAATTGTTGATTTTGACAAGTTTTGGTAATATAACGGCGTAATTATGATTTTCCGATAATCAACCACTGACACTCCATTGAAAGAAATGGCATATGGAATGGTAATCTCGTTCATAATGACAACTGAATATCTGATGTATGTAGTAATCTGCAAAAAAATTGACAGTTCTTTTGGTCTACCATTACGACGCCATTGCGCAATTAGTGCTTTTAATAAGCTCGATATTGTCATTCTACCAAAATTCTATTACAAGACCATTGACCGATCAATGATCGATCATTATGATTTAGCAGATAACGAACTTTTAGCAAAATGAAAATGGGATCGTGTTGGAATGACGAATTTATAAAAATAGCAGACTTAGGCTCCTGTTGTGTTCGCGTATTATGTACAACTAGTGTAGAAGCGTTATAGGATGAAAATAGTGCAACAACAAGTTGAATATGAGTTGGCTGGTAAATTGTCACAATTAAAGTTTAACTGTTTACTTGTAACTTGTTGGTTTGCTTTAAGATATCTCATGTTTTGTAGGACTCATTTTCATGAATATTTTTCTAGGCTCACCGTCCATATAACAGTAGATTGATGCCACTAATGCCTTTCACTTTACAAAACTATACTGATGCCCAATGACTGTACCAATTCCACTCAAAGAGATTTTATGTTCAGACTCACCAATACAGTTCCTAGGTCCTATTCCGAACGGAATATACGTATAAGGTACAATGTTGTCCCTGCTTTCCGGTGAAAACCTGTCAGGATCAAATTTTGTTGGTTCAGGAAAGAACTTTGGATCTCTATGAAGTGCCCAGGGTGATATAACCACAGTGTCACCTTTCCGGATCTAAATAAAAAATACAAAATGATTTAGAAAGCAGTTCCTTACAAAATTACTACAAAAACACCAAACACTATTTATTACGAGTAGAACATCTATTTTACCAAAAATATTTGTTCGCTTTTTATTTTCTAGTTGGTTGAAGCAAAACTATTAGTCACTCAAATCTGGTTTTATTCTTAATCATAACTGTCTAACTGTCAAAAATAACAAAAGTGCATCATTTGAGTGCCGGCGAATAGTTTCCAGAACTGTAAATTTTTGGATATGCCACCTGCCCAACACATACGTTGTGTAGCAAGTTGAGCATTGCTCATGTTTACGTTGTCCTACGTTAACACTTTTAATATACTCCAAGATATAGACGTAGAGCTGTGATTTTTGTTTTACTCACAATCAAATCCTTCGTAGCTTTACTATTAGGTCTACCAAAATTGTAATCTTTTACGCATCGTCTGTCTGTAACCGCAACAGAAGGCCACAGCCGTAGTACCTCTGAAAACGATTTATCAACATAAATATCTCGTACATGCAGTAAGTCTTTAAATAATGCAACTTTTAAATTTTATATCTATTCAAAAATACATGGACACCTATGAAACATAACTGATTAATTTGATAACGATTAAATACTAAATATCAAAGATTTCAGTTATCAAGCTATATATTATTTAGATAGGTACGGTATTTAAATAGATTGCCATAATTATCTTACCAGAGACTACCATATCTAAATATATCATATCCTGGACAGTATTGTAGTCGATCTTGCCACCGTTTTTAGCGTCATGTTCCCTGATCTCCTGAGCTAGTCGCTCTTGCACATCGGGGTTCACTGCCAGCTCATACAATAGAAAAGACATCGTCGTGGAAACTGTGTCAAAGCCTCCGAATAGGAATAGCACTGCTTGAGCCACTAGGTCGGCGTCTGACCATTCTGGAATATAATTTTTGACATGAAGGAAGCACTAAATTGAGAACAAAAATAAATAAAAATTTGTAGCACATAAGTGTAAATTATTTCATCATAACTACCATCTCATGCGGGCGCATGAGAAAAAATCTACTCCAGCATAATAATATGCATGAAGAGATTTCTTTAAAAAAAAAAGCATCACCTTTGTACCAATTTTTCATTTTGTATGCGAGTGTACATTAATCGTTAAATAAATAAATACAAGATTAGCATGTCATGCAACATCACTAATTAATTTGCAGCGGACTCAAATATTAAAAGCACTTTGTAAATACCATATGCTTACCATAATTATGTTGTTTTTTATCAATATGTGATTCTTTAGATGTTCCAAAATTAGCATTGTTGTCTTCACCATCTCTCTCGTGAGTGAGTTGACCTATTTATTCAGTAACATTAAGTTAATTTACATAATTAACGACTTTTTCATGTTATTTTTTTATATGATACCTTAACCAGGTAACTTAGCTACAACGACAAAGTACAGCTCGGCAGACAGACGGAATCTCACGGGTCGACTGCGCGTCGTTTTTCATACGCATTTCAAAGAGATGTCAGGATGATGGTGCTACTAGGGACGATATCTGCCTGGGCTGTAGGATTATTTTGAGAGCCACCAAGGCTCTGAAACGCAAAAGACATGAAGGAACACGGTATTAATCCGACGCTTTTTTTTCTTTTACCTAGAGTGAGAGACGTTATTTGATGATTATCCACCGAAAAAGGAACATTATGTAGTCTTAAGTTACACCGTGTAAAGCATAAAATAAAACATAAAATTTAGAGCTTACCCCTCTTCACTTCTGTCAGTATATTGATCAAGTCATGCCTTAAGATGTTTTTCTTCTCTCTGTCTCTTATTGTGCTAAGCACCACATTTGTGAAGTAATCTCTAGTCTCGCGCGGTACCAGTGAAACATTCATTACCTGGACAGAAAATAAGGTATCTAAATTTTTTAGTTCCAGCTGCTGCTTTATGTGAAGTTGTTAAAATAAATATCGAATCCGGATATATTGAAAACCAAGCAATAAATACGTGGCAGATTTATTGATTACTTTGTGATATAAAAAGAACTGACCTCAGCAATCCTGGGAAAATATTTACAGAAGAATATCTTCAAGAGTCGTCCGGTAAACTTGGCAATCACTTTACTATTCGTATAGAATTCATGGTCTTCTTTCTGTGAGCTGACCTTTAGGTCGAAGAAGCAGGAGGCTATGATGTCATTGGCGTACCTGGCCATCAAGTCTTTTGTATCCACATCGATATAAGGGTCTGTGGGGTTGATGTTTAGTGTTTTATTAGCTTGTTATCCATTTAAATCAAAAGTGGTTTTAGTCTTACGTTTTCATTTAAAAATAATGCTTTACATCCCATTAGATCTGATCGAAGCTTACGTAAAAGAAAATAGCACCTTTTGTTTTAAAACATATTCTTCTTATCCATCTCTTTGTTTAACAATGTTCTGAAGCAAATCGAGATGGTTCAAGAACTTTTAAAATGATATTGTTTAAATAATTATATTAGGAGTTTATAGATTGGTTAATACAGTGGACAATCTAGTTCACTTCTATAAAAACGTAAATAATAATTACTTCCAGCATCTTTGATCTTCTCTTTGAGCACATTGATCATCTCCACGCCAACCTCCTCCATAAACGGTACCATCATACGAATCTTAGAGCTGGTGAAAGCTGGACTCATCGTGGATCTCATTGCCTTCCATTCATCACCTTAAAAAAAAAAAACATTTTATATTGAAACAAATCATGGTGAATTTTGTACAGACTAAATTAAACTTTGATCTGATTTGATTTGGTTTGGTTTAACTATAATAATAATTAGTAGTCAATATTTTAAAGTACTTCTGCGTACACTACATTTTTAGTTATGCTTTCTTCTGGTAAAACATTCTTGGCGTAAATCGATTCCTACGATTCCTACGTGCTCAAATGTTTGCTTCGGCTTTATTAATTTAGACTTTGGTCTAATTTTGTCTACATAAAAATAAAAGCTATCTAATTTATGCAGTGTTTTGCTGAAATGCGTGTTAAAGATATCTGCTTTGCAAAGTCGCTGAAGAAAATTAAAGAAGATGTGCATCATATCATATCTTTGAGTTTTCGTGTCGAGATCCAAAGGGGTCCTATTATCAACAGTTTTATTGTAGACTTCTATAATATCGCCGCAATGATATATTTTATACAGAGATTTTTGTTATAAATAAAAAAGAGTAAAATAACTATCTTTGTTAGTTATGCGACTATAACACAAAACATGTAGTCATTTAGGTACCTATTTGATAAACAAACAAACATATCTCGGGCAATTACGCATTGTTTGCCCTTTTATGTACATTTTAAGCACTTGAGATAGGACAATTGACGTTTATCGTAAATTCACAATCCGGTCCAGTCATAAACAGAGCACTGTACTGACATGCTATTGATTAACCCATTTTTATCATTTGTATATTAAATCATTGTTAACATAAAGAGCATTTGTTTTTTTTTGTTATTTTATAAAGAATTTAAGCCATCATCAACAACTTACAGTACCCTGCTGAGTATAGAATTCTACAATTGTATGGAGTCATCTATTATGCCAATGACACTCTGGAATTGTTAGGGGGGAGATACTCCAGCATGTGGCCATCTCGATGACGCTGGGGCGTACCTGTCGTGAGACTCATCCTAGACAGCCGTTGGTTCTTCGAGCCGTATTTACAGCGTTTGGTGAGCCACCTCGTGGCTGCTGCCTAATCTGAGAGTTCTAATTCCTTTTACAGGAGATATTATGTCTAGATCGTTCCATGGCATTCTATGGTACGCATATGTGGGTGGACAACCTGACGGTAACACTGCGATGACCTTAGAGAAGAATTGTCTTCAGGGTGATAAGAGGATACCGTACGCAACTGCCGATAGTCTTGGGACTTCCTGGTTAGATTACCATCTTGGGACCACTAAGCTAAAATCCTTGCCTCACTATATTAGCAGCACGTCCGGCCCACACTGCAGTATAGCAAGTATCTCCTCAGGTAGAACTGTACAGAGCCTAGATCTGCAAAATCCTAGAGGGAGTAGCCACTAGCGCAACCCATTGCAGAGCAAGCCGCAGTAGCGTTAATGGAACCCATCATGAGTGACTCCGAGTCCGACTAGCATAGGTTCTCTTCAGGCAAGGGTTCTCCGGAAAGTAGCTACGTCGGTAACCGATACCCGTTTGTCACCATTGCCGCAATGTTATTGCGCACACAGGCCTGTTGGTCTAGTGGTTAGTGACCCTGACTGCTATGCCGGAGGTCGTGGGTTCGATTCCCACCCAGAACAAATGTTTGTGTGATGAGCATAATCATTTGTTCTGTGTCTGGGTGTAATTTATCTATATTAAATATGTATTTAGAAATATATAAGTATGTTTATCAGTTGTCTGGTACCCATAACACAAGCTCTGATTAGCTTGGGACTAGACGGCGTTGTGTGATAGTTGTGAAAATATTATTATATTATTATTATTATATTATTATTGCGCATTACACATTTGAGGAATGCCCATTTGAGTAGTTTAGCGCCATAACCTCGTCATAGAATTATGTTGCAAATAATCCTAGGTAGGTTAGATGCGTACAATTCCCCCTTTCGTAAGATGTTCGCAAAGGAGACGGTGGAAAGGGAGCGGGAGGATACAACTTGCCTCACTATCTGTAACAGACTCTCTGGTGCCGGAGAGTATGAAATGATGTCCAACAGCGAGTCTGTTACTAGATCTATAAAAGGACTGATCAAAATAAAAAAGGATTTTTGTTATCATGTCCGTAAGACTGAAAAAAAAGTGAGTAATGTACCTTGTAGCAGCAGCAGTCCTCTTCCGAAAATGGGGTCTCTGGTAGTGGTGAACGCTCTCCTGTCTACAAAGTGCTTGAAGTCCTGGATGGTGATCCGCTTCATGGCCTCCACATCGCGAACTAGATACATCGGAGTCATCAGGTCGTAGTGTCCTACTATCCTGGAGGGATTGTAAAATTATCATTAACATCAGCCGAAGTACAATACTGCATTTATTATAACTTTTATCGAACTGCTACCAACCACCCTGTGAAGATTTATCAGTCCATATAGTTTGAATGCATCGCACTCTAAAAGGCAAGCTTTGGTTATAGGTTCTAATGCTGATGCACCAAACCATTACGTTTAAGAACCCACTAGTTTTTTTTAATTGAGCGCTTAAAGTGAGTTTCTTAACGGACTAGATTGCTTTAACGTAAACATTTGCTCGTTTTAAATCGAATAGGAAAAATCTTTTTCCACTATTGTTCCAGCTGCTACTATAATTTATTATGGTAATTTGTTATACATTAAGAGAATATCCATCTATAACAATATAAAATTTGTAAACAGTTTTCGAACACCTACGCCAAAAAACTAGCACTTGTCCCAAATTAATTTGTTCGGTTTGATACGATTCTGATAAAACAAATTTTAGCCTTCCAAGCAATTTTCACTAATCAAATTATAAAGTTAAAATAAAGTTGAAATGGCGACAGGTCACGGGGACAACTTGTGACCCACGGATGCACCTCAAGTTGAAGGGTAAAATCTACAAGTCCGTGATAAGGCCTGTCATACTGTATGGATCAGAATGTTGGGCTGTGAAAAAGATGGATGAAAAAAGATTGCATGTAGCGGAGATGAGAATGTTAAGATGGATGTATGGTGTGACGAGAATGGATAAAGTAAGAAATGAGTATATTAGGGGAAGTTTGAAAGTGGCGCCAGTGACTGAAAGGTTGAAAGGAAATCGTTTATCTTTGTATGGTCATGTAAAGAGGAGAGATGAAAACATGCTGCTAAAAGAGTTGTGAATTTACATGTGGATGGATGGAGAGGGAGAGGGAGGCCAAAGAAAAGATGGATGGATTGTGTGAGAAGTGATATGAAAGAAAAGGGAGTTAGTGATAGCGTGACGAGTGGCAGGACAGAATGGAAGAAAAAAACGTGTTGCGCCGACCCCAAATAAGATGGGACAAGGGCAGGAAGAAGAAGAATAAGTTATAAAGTTGAAACTTACCTATCATTAGGAAACGTGGTCATAATCCTCATCAAGTGATCAGTCATGTGCTCTTTCTTCATAAACACCCAGAAAAGGTTTCCGAAGAACGGTACTATGGGTAGATGGTTGACTCCAGCTCGAGACAGCTTCGAGTACACTTGACGGAAGTACAAGACTAGCGCCGTGATGGCCACCGCTAGCCACGTGTACGTCAAGAACATGGCTAGAATGTAAACAAAAGAAGCAGTAAGCATACTTCAGCGTGTAACTAGTGAAAATATCATCATTTCAGCCGATAGACGTCCACTATTAGACATAGGCCTACCAAAGTGTCACCACAACCAGTACAGTGCGTCTCGTATCCAAGGGATTCTCGCGATCCTCAATAGAAAGAAAAGAAAGAATGAGAAATAAATTATTTTTAATAGGTCATCGATCCACTTTGACTTATATCACGGGACTACTAACAGATCACCGGAATTTTAGCTTAGAATCATCCACTGCCATGTTCAAGTCTCCTTTCTTTACTCCATAATGCCTGGCTCTATGGGTTTGCTTTCAGGTATTTTCCGTAACTTTGGTGATTTCATTGTCTATTAGATATAAAGTTAGTTATCTAAACTCCTCATCAAAACCACGTTCATTTTGCTTACAGCTAAGCCCTCTGCTTGTGTTTCTTGATAGCTACAACCTAAGATCTTTAAGTCAAGAGTGAATAGAAAGACAGAAAAAAAATTTCTTTGGCGGAATAGATGGCAGATTACAAACATTTTCAATGAAAAAAATATATGTGTCACGTCCGCGCAAAACAGCCGAATGCTCAGCGTAATGCTGTTTCCACACGCAAAATGCAACAAGTCCACAGCGCTGGGTTACTTTAATAGGTTACTTGTATGCTACGGATCTTCATAGTCAACCACATCATCATTATCGATCATGTCTATAGATTCCTCCTACAAACCAAATAACAGTGGAAGTATTCATCTCATTATTAAAATTATTGCATTTATATTTTTTTATTTCTTTGAAGTGTAATGTCATAAAATACCTCCCGTTCTGGGTAGCCTCTAGTTGTCCTATAAGTTCCATAGTCACGATGACTCTTTTGAATACACCCGCTGCCCAGATACAGATACCTAACACACGTGATACGTGTAACGACCACTAATTTAATGTGACCGTGAAAACAGCTCATTGATAAACTAATAGATACGAGTACGACTGATTTATCTAAGATAATGATTTATCAGTCTAGTATTAAAAACCTAAAAAAATATCCTAATCTTATCATCCAAACAGAATTTAGTAACAGTACATTTCAGACCGACAATCCTCAATTACAAGATAATTTTAACTCAAAACAGCAAATATAAACGCATACGCAGAGGTCACTGAACTATTGACAGTTCACAAGCAGTTATCAAATAAAAGAGTCGTACCTAATCTTTATGTTCTTTCTTAACTAATATTAGAACTTAATATTTGAGGCTAAAGAAGAGAAGAGAAGAGATTTTACACCTCACGGTATTTCATAAAAAGATACCAGATTTTGATAAAATTTTGTTCACAAAATGGTACCTTGGTAAGTCCAAAAATTTGATAAGAATGAATATAGAGAGATAGAAAAATTAATTCCGAGGCTGCGCAAATGTAGACACTTTTAGTTTTCACTTACTGACACTGAATACTTTTTGATCGTCATAAGTATGTGTTAAGTGGAAGAAACTGGACAAAAAAAATGTTTACGTATGTGCAGGGAGTGGATGAATATCAAATAATGAATATTAGAGGTAGCTTGTAACTGACGCAAGACACACGTTTGCACCCTGCCTTCAAGTTTTGTAAAAATCTATAAAACACTACCTCTAATCTCAAATTTATTTTGTACGAGTGCAACTTACCTGTAAAAATTTGCAAATCAAACTAATATAAAGCACGATACAGCCGGCGCTTGCACCGTTTTGGCGTAACTGACCCGTTTGTTTACTGTTGTCAACGTCATAAATATATTTAAATATATATGTTTTGCTGATTACAGAAGTTCATTTGTAAAGAAATTATAAACATTCACCTTATCTGAATGTTTTAATTAAGTAACGCATCTTAATTTACTGCAAAAAAATAATAATATATCATTATCACGTATATAGTTATTACAGCGTATAGCGTCTGATTTAGTTTATTTTAAAGTAATGAATGTAGAACATAATGTAATAACATTCCTATATCCCAGAAGTGTATATTATGGTACCTATACGCACAATCCCTAATGTTATATCTAACCAACCACCAACCAACCACATCATCCAACAACCATCAACTTCACACGAAAAGAGACATAAAGTTACTACTGATAAATTCAAGATAAAAAGCCAACAAGTTCGGTTGGCCCAAGAATTGAATCGAAAGTAGATATAATCTTAAAAAATTAATAAAATTTAAGATTTTAGAAAACCCATGACAAAAAAGAAAGTATAAAATAAGTTAATAAATTAATCTTTCAGCTTTTTAACTTCATTAAAAGAATCTATAAATATTTTAGATGAGCGTCACTGAGTCGGGGGACCAATGAGCAGAAGTTAATCTGCATGCCCAATAGTTTCAAAAGTACGTGTGAACTTAGTTTTTTTTTTGTATTGGTATAAATCTATAGTCTACCTAGGTCAAGGAACCTTTTAATAATGTAGCTAAGGAAACAGTTACTTTCTTGTTAATCTTCTCTTATACCTAAACAACACGTACATCAATCCCCCTCACAGTACTTCTGACATGCCAATAAAATTATCTTCACTAATGGCTTATTGAATGCAATCCAAGAGAAAATTTTGTGCAGCCAAAATGTGAGATGTTGGAGACGGTATCGTCAACAGTGCGATACTGAGGCACAGCAAATATCCTGTGTTTTTTGCTGTAAAAGAAACGTGCCAGCACAGCAAGCAGGTCAGGCGCGTCAATAGTGCCATGAAGCGTTGTGCAGGCTATGGTGAGCTGATCTCGTGCTCGTCTTACCCCAAGCGAGTTATATCCGAGGCAACCCAATAGAAATTTCGTCGGATAGTGGTATGGATAATAGCCGTACATTCGCTTGTACAGAAACCTAGACTTACGGACCGTTTTTGTACTTTTAGGGTTCCGTAGCCAAATGGCAAAAAACGGAACCCTTATAGATTCGTCATGTCTGTCTGTCTGTCTGTCTGTCTGTCCGTCCGTATGTCACAGCCACTTTTTTCCGAAACTATAAGAGCTATACTGTTGAAACTTTGTAAGTAGATGTATTCTGTGAACCGCATTAAGATTTTCAAACAAAAATAGAAAAAAAGCAATAAATTTTGGGGGTCCCCATACATAGAACTGAAACTCAAAAATTTTTTTTTCATCAAACCCATGCGTGTGGGGTATCTATGGATAGGACTTCAAAAATTATACTGAGGTTTCTAATATATTTTTTTTATAAAATGAATAGTTTGCGCGAGAGACACTTCCAAAGTGGTAAAATGTGTGTCCCCCCCCCTCTAACTTCCAAGATAAGAGAATGATAAAACTAAAAAAAATATATGATGTACATTACTATAAAAACTACCAACGAAAATTGGTTTGAACGAAATCCAGCAAGTAGTTTTTTTTTTAATGCGTCATAAACCGAAAAAAATAAACTATTATTAAAACATCGATCAAAGTTACGACACATTACAAGAACTTTTATATTATGTTACTTGCTGCTACGGAACCCTTCATGGGCGAGTCCGACTCGCACTTGGCCGGTTTTTCTAATAAAAGCGCGTAAGTACGTTGATGCTGATTCCACACGCTAGAGCTGGATTCTAACTTACTACGCACGAACGCATTGAAATCTTGAAAGCGTATATATACGGTGCGAAAATCATGGCGATTGCGCAAAACAAAACACAACATGTAGTCGTGGAATGTGAGCTTTCGATCAAATATGTCTAGTCTTTCATAGCTATTGTTTCCATGATGATATTATTATCAAGATGGTATTATCAACTGGGTGTCGCATAAATATGGTCCTGTTCTGCAAATGATGCAGCATTAACATTATGACCTTTTTTATTGTGAGAAAAATCATCCAATGACAACCCCCGCTCTTGGGCGGAGCGGGAGATAGTGTCAGACTCATACTGACTAAAAACCCAACCTGTTTCTTCTAGCCTTCATACCGGGGCTCGAGTTCTCTTTCGGATAACCCTGGCCCCAGTAGGCTTCGACCCGGCGGGGCCCCTGCTGTTGCTGACAACTCCTTGAGGCGCACGGGAACAGTGCGCGCGGTCGACGACTTGAACTTGGTCTGAACAGTAACCGGACGGCCGGACAGCAAGCTACCTATTGCTTAATGTCCGCAAGCCCGTGCCTACGGTAATATTATGCCCTGATAATGCATGTTACCTACGCAGCTGATCAAATTAGGCTGATGTAATTTTTATCAATATTAAATATGCTTTTATCTACCTAGTAGTCTCTCTGTAATCATATTAGATTTATTACTCATTATCAGGTGCTTGGAAACAAAGTGATAAGTTTGTTTTTACTTATCCATGTCACTGACTTTCGATGAATGAGTGAATGATTTGCAAAGATTACGTCTGAGTCATCCGTATAATTTTGAATATCTCTTTTATTTAAAGTTGTTTTTTTTTTTTCAAATGTGTTGCGTTAAATATTGCTATCGGCAAAAACGGGGCCCAGTGCCTTACACTCTGCATATAACATGCGGTTTCTTCTAAGTCTTGTAATCACATTAGTAGGAGGAAGCAATCCAGAGGCAAGCGAATTGGGGTGGCTGGCAAGATGCTCAAAGCAATCCAGAGGCAAGCGAATTGGGGTGGCTGGCAAGATGCTCAAAGCAATCCAGAGGCAAGCGAATTGGGGTGGCTGGCAAGATGCTCAAAGCAATCCAGAGGCAAGCGAATTGAGGTGGCTGGCAAGATGCTCAAAGCAATCCAGAGGCAAGCGAATTGAGGTGGCTGGCAAGATGCTCAAAGCAATCCAGAGGCAAGCGAATTGGGGTGGCTGGCAAGATGCTCAAAGCAATCCAGAGGCAAGCGAATTGGGGTGGCTGGCAAGATGCTCAAAGCAATCCAGAGGCAAGCGAATTGGGGTGGCTGGCAAGATGCTCAAAGCAATCCAGAGGCAAGCGAATTGGGGTGGCTGGCAAGATGCTCAAAGCAATCCAGAGGCAAGCGAATTGAGGTGGCTGGCAAGATGCTCAAAGCAATCCAGAGGCAAGCGAATTGAGGTGGCTGGCAAGATGCTCAAAGCAATCCAGAGGCAAGCGAATTGGGGTGGCTGGCAAGATGCTCAAAGCAATCCAGAGGCAAGCGAATTGGGGTGGCTGGCAAGATGCTCAAAGCAATCCAGAGGCAAGCGAATTGGGGTGGCTGGCAAGATGCTCAAAGCAATCCAGAGGCAAGCGAATTGAGGTGGCTGGCAAGATGCTCAAAGCAATCCAGAGGCAAGCGAATTGAGGTGGCTGGCAAGATGCTCAAAGCAATCCAGAGGCAAGCGAATTGGGGTGGCTGGCAAGATGCTCAAAGCAATCCAGAGGCAAGCAAATTCGGGTGGCTGGCAAGATGCTCAAAGCAATCCAGAGGCAAGCGAATTGGGGTGGCTGGCAAGATGCTCAAAGCAATCCAGAGGCAAGCGAATTGGGGTGGCTGGCAAGATGCTCAAAGCAATCCAGAGGCAAGCGAATTGGGGTGGCTGGCAAGATGCTCAAAGCAATCCAAAGGCAAGCGAATTGGGGTGGCTGGCAAGATGCTCAAAGCAATCCAGAGGCAAGCGAATTGGGGTGGCTGGCAAGATGCTCAAAGCAATCCAGAGGCAAGCGAATTGGGGTGGCTGGCAAGATGCTCAAAGCAATCCAGAGGCAAGCGAATTGGGGTGGCTGGCAAGATGCTCAAAGCAATCCAGAGGCAAGCGAATTGAGGTGGCTGGCAAGATGCTCAAAGCAATCCAGAGGCAAGCGAATTGAGGTGGCTGGCAAGATGCTCAAAGCAATCCAGAGGCAAGCGAATTGGGGTGGCTGGCAAGATGCTCAAAGCAATCCAGAGGCAAGCGAATTGGGGTGGCTGGCAAGATGCTCAAAGCAATCCAGGGGCAAGCAAATTGGGGTGGCGGGCAAGATGTTTCAATATCCTTATATACTCGTAATATCGATTTCTAAATGCTATATCTATTTGTGATTTGCAGTACTTAAGTATTCATGGATTTCTTCAAACACCTCCATCATTTTTTGAAGTCGATAAAAAAAGAGAAGGTACACAATACACACGAACAAAATAATCTTGTGTTTACTAAACACACAAGATTGTTGTTCCGTTCAGATCAGTTTAGAAACATTGTTTTCATTCGTTCACATCGTTTTGTATTCGGCTTGTCTTACTTTACCTCTTTTAGTCAGTAAGAGTCTGACACTATTTCCCGCTCCGCCCAAGGGCGGGGGATGTGATTTGGATGATTTTTACCCACCAAAAAAATAATAATCTAAAGGTACTATTCCTGGTTCTGCCCGCCTATAGTACTGGTATTTATCATGCATGACTTTGGTCTCTAAAATACCTTTAGCTCACTCCCGAGGCTTGCATTGGTAAGTCCTACCTGTTGAACTACTCGTCAAATGCCCACCGGACGCCGGCGTTCGCGTCGATTCGCGATTTACAATTTCTACGATTACCTTTAAATCGTGAATCGTGGCGAACGCCAGCGTCCGCTTGGTATTTGACGAGATACGAACGCCGACGTTAAAATACTGTTGTTTTTTTTTTATTGATTGTGGCTCATATTCTTTTCAACCTAATTTTGTCGTGTAAAACGCTGTGTTTGTAAATATTTAAAGCATCTACCGAACATTAATTGTTCTAAATATATCCTGACTTTTATATGCATATAATTATCAAGTTATTTATAAACACAATACATGAAATCCTAGCTGCTGCCGCAGTTTTACTGCATTTTAAACATTTAGGTAATATTTTAATTGTTTTGAAAAATACTCAATATTCAGTCATTTGAAATCCGCTTTCTGATTTTATATACTATGGCTGAATTCTTGTACTTAAAAAACATAATTTCAAAATTATTTGGGCTCGTCCGGGATTTGAACCCGGGACCTCTCGCACCCTAAGCGAAAATCATACCCCTAGACCAACGAGCCGCTTACAGTCAAGTGTGAAATTATAATCCTAGTTTCTACTGTTTAGACTTTTCAAACTGACGTTGACTAACCATCATGATTAATATTATGATTAGACTAACTGTCACGCGCGCGAAGCCGCTGGCAGAAAGTTTTTGATACAAACTTTGCCTCCCTTTTTCACCCCCTTTGGGGAGGAATTTAGAAAAATCTTTTTTTATCGGATGTCTACGTCATACAAAGAATCTATCCTCCAAGTTTCGCATTTATTTCTTCTCTCAATGTCCTTAATACAAAACAGGCAGATGATATACTCAGTAGAGTTTCTTTTCAGTTTGACAAATCATCTAAATAGGTACCCAAAAATTTGACGCTTTCATTAATTCTATCTTTTCATTGTTCCATATATCAATTAGTAGATTAATCAGAATATCAATCAGAAGATAAGTCTAGTAAAATCTCTGCTATCTCTAATTTATAACTTAATTTGCTAATAACATCTTCTAGTAGTTTAAATGGCATCTTCAGTGACCATTTCTTTTCTTTCATAGTAGGCGTGAGTGACGTATTATATATTTTATAACACTTTCACAGCTTTTCAATAACAATAGAAGCTCTAAACCTCCAAATCCGAAAATTTTGGGCCATCTTTTTTAAATTCTTCTCGCTAAGTTTGCGGGTCATAATTGCAACCGCGACAAAAAATAAAACAGCTGTTTCCTTCGTAATAACTTTAATCAGTAAATTTAGTAAGTTATTTATAATAACAACAAAAATTAACAACTAATAACTTATTTTTTCCGTTTAAAGTATTTGTTACAGGTTTATGGTGCAAACCTACCACTGTGTTGTTGTTTTTAAACCCAATGGTTGTAGGTTGACTAGGAATGAATACCTTGTTGCAATAAGTCTGCCTATGTACCACTACTGTACCTGAAGTTTAAAATAAATATATGCTTTGTCACTCAGGAATAAACCAGCTTTCTATCGGTGAAAAAATGTTTGCAAACAGACCAGCCCCCCTAGCCAAGTTCCTAATCTGCAATAGTTTACGCTTGTAGAAAGCTTCAAATGTACGGGAATGACGTCATCTTAACGCTCAGTCACGTGGTCAGAACAAAAGAATTGGCGGCAAGGTAAACTCGAAGCGTTCGGCGCAAGCGAAACGGTTGTAACTTGGCTAGGGGGGCTGTACTTTCAGAGATTATCTCCTACAAACAAAAAAATAAGCAAACTTTACCTGTTTCAAATATTTAGTGTAGATTTTCCGCAAATTGGTGTGTAAACACGTGCTTGTTACTATGATGATCTACAGTCCTTATATGGTTAGGTAAACACACTGATATCTCAAAGGCGATGTATGTGTGTATGACTGTTATACCTTCACGCTCGAATGGCTGAACGGATTTGAATGAATTTTGGCACATGGGAAGACCATGTCTATTTAGAATATTTTATTTTTATCCCGGGAGTACCCATCGGGTTGTCCCTTGGAAACCATTGAGGGATGAAAAGCATGTTACTAAAAAAGTTCTGAGAATAGTAGATGGATGGACAGGAAGAGGGGAGCTAAAAAAAATATGGATGGATTGTGTGAAGAGTGATATTTTTTTATAGGTTTGCGCTTGACCGCTATCTCACCTAATGGAAAGCGACGATGCGGTCGAAGATAGAGCGCGCTTTCTTAGAAGAGAAAAGGAAAGAAAAGGGAGCAAGGCGACCATTACACGGTCATGCAAGCGTCAATCAATTCCATCAATCATGAATAATGGTTTTCGTCAATCAGTACTAAAAACGTCAATCATTGCATTAGATGGTAGGTTTTTCGTCAATCAAAACTTTGACCGTGGCCAAACTGACAGCAAAGCCTATCGTGTAATATTCGCCTTACTGATAGTGGGGTGTATAGGGTGACAGGACAGAACGGAAGAAAAAAACGTGTTGCACCGACCCCAAGTAATATGGAATAAGGGCAGAAAGAAGAAGAAGAAGAGTATGTTCCCATGGAACAATTTTCTACTTTCCCGCAAGTGCAACAGCTGGCAGCAGCCAGTTAGTGATAATCTCCCTGTGTGACTCTGATTATCCTGTCCAATTGATTACATTAATCATATTAAATCGATGTTATTAAATTAAGGATGAATTGAGAAAAATATGTAAAATTCATGATGACTTTACAATTTAACCAATCGGGCAACAAACAAAGGTTTGTGAGTCTGACTTCTATAATTATCTATTCCTTAGATACTCAAGTATCAGTGATAACAGTCAATATCTTTATTTGTAAATTAGACGCGTATAAAAAATACGTTACATAAGTTACGTTATAAATACTCTCAAGTTTGGTTTGTCACCTACTGGTATGCTCAGAAACGTTTTGTTCGCGCTTCGAGCAACACATTTGATAGTTTAAAATACGAGTTACGCATTATTTGTAAAATATTATATATTATCGTGTTAGTAAACAAGTTTTGTGACGAAAAAGTAAGTAATGATTAGACTTTGTTTTTATTTTACTTATAGGTTTTATGTTGTTAATCTATCTAAACATATAGGAATCTATAGAAGTTTTTAGTTGTGTGCGCATCACGTAAAATGTATGTAATCGACTTAGATAACTTTTACACTTTAAAATTGTGTGTAACTTAACATATTACTTAGGTCTTATTTCATCGCAATTGGTTGACTATATATCTAAAGATAACTACATTTAGTGACTCTTAGGCGGTACAGAGTTCGCTAAGACGTCTAGTATTATAAATGTTACCTCTGGGCACGCCATGATCATGGGGGTAAGCTCCCTCTAGGAATGGCTGGCGAGGAGTCATGGCGTCCTTATTTTCTGCGTGACGAAGGTTCTTACCTTATATAGTGAGTTCGGAGAGTTCGTGCACCTGATTCGGGTGGAAGAAACGCTCGGATGTCACCATTGTGCTGACTGTCCGTAGGACACGGTAGAGGATACGCTAGAAGAGAAGTACCCTGTTTGGGCTTGTGGGTGCGATCGGCGGCGGCAACCTCTCATACCGGACCTTGGTTCAGGTTATGGTCCAGCGCGAGATGTAATGGTCGCCAGCCACCTTTTTCTTCGAAGCAGTAATGCTAGCAAAATATGCGATCGGACGTGCGAAAGAACTTATATCCTTATGCCCCAGCCGCCAGGACCACGGCTACCAGCCACCGTAGGCGTGGTCGACGGTAAGCAATGGATAGCTCGCCTTTCGGCCCTTTAGTAACCGTCTGGACTAAGCCCGATTCCCAAAGAGATGTCAGCAAATTCAGAGGGGCCCAGCAGGGCCGAAGCCAACTGGAAACCCGTGATCCTAGAGCGAAAATACAACTGAAGCAAAAAAGTCCAATATGCCCTCGCGTTCCGCCCTTTAGCGGGAGAAGCAATAAAATGATTTCCTTCCTAGGCATTATACCTTTATTAAGCTAAAGAGTTAGTTTATTTATTTGTTTGAGTGCGCAAATCTCAGGAACTATCAGTTCGAAACTCTTTTGTCGACATCACTAAAACAACATAGGTCCATTTTTATTACAAAAGGTGAAGTAGTGAAAAGGTCTTATTCTTTAACCTCACACACTTTGTTACAGATCATGATAATCATCTTCGTGTGGGTGGCTGTGCTGCTCGCCGCGCTGTTCGTCTACTACAGGCAGACCTATTCTAAGTTCAGGCGCTATGGCGTCAAGCACTTCCGGCCGCTCCCTCTCTTGGGCAACATGACCAGGATGCTGTTCCGTGTGGATCATAGTGTTGATGATATCGTTAGGCTGTACGCCAGCTTTCCCGAAGAAAGGTAACTTCATTTTTAATACGAATATTAAAGTTATATAGATATTTAAATTACATGAAGTATGTGAAATTTTTACACTGCTATCATCATCATATCAGCCGAAAGATGTCCACTGTTGGCCATAGGCCTCCCCCAAATGCTGCCACGATGACCGGTCCTGTGCGTCACGCATCCAACGGATTCCCGCAACCCTGACCAGGTCATCGGTCCACCTTGTAGGAGGCCTTCCAGCGGCGTCATCCGGTACGTGTCGTCACTCCAGAAGCTTTCATCCCCATCGACCATCTGTTCTACGTGCAATATGCCCATTGCCACTTAAGTTTAGCGATACTTCGAGCTATGTCGGTAACTTTGGTTCTCCTGCGGATATCTTCATTTCTCATGTGATACCGCAAGAAAACTCCGAGCGAGGCCTTTTCCATCGACCTTTGGGTGACTTTGAATCTGCCTCGGAGGCCCATTGCGAGTCTCAAGGAGTTGTCAGCAACAGCAGGGGCCCAGCCGGGTCGAAGCCTACTGGGGCTAGGGTTATCCGAAAGGGCGCTGGAGCCCCGGTATGAAGGCTTGAAGGAACGGGATGGGTTTTTTAGTCAGTAAGAGTCTGACACTATCACCCGCTCCGCCCAAGAGCGGGGGTTGTCATTAGATGATTTTACCCATCGAAAAAAAAAAAGAAAAAAAAGGCCTATCGCAAGTGACCACGTTTCGGAGCCATAAGTCATCACTGGCAACACACTGACTTTGACACTACTAGACAACATTATTTTTAGTTAAAGCGAAAACTACAAGGAGGAGGTCTATGTCCAACAGTGGACGTCTTTGGCTGATATAATGATGATGATGATGCAAAAACTGAATATAATTTGTTCAGAATCAGCAACTCAATCGATTCCAATACTTTTTACACCATGTTGAATTTTATCCCAAAAATATTTAAAAAAGTCACCAATTAGATATCACAGTCTTTTCTTTTTATATCCGTCTTTTTTTTATTAATTTTTTTAATTCACTTCGATAGATTCGTGGGAAGATATGAATTCACAAAAGAGATAGTGTTGATTCGGGACATCGAGCTGGTGAAGAAGATTGGTATCAAAGACTTTGAACACTTCCTTGATCACAGCGTTTTTTTTGGATCTGGTGAAACGTTCTTCTCCAGAAGCTTGATAGCTTTAGCAGGTATGCTTATATCCTACTAATATTATAAACGCGAAAGTTTGTGTGTATGGATGTTTGCTACTCTTTCACGCAAAACTGCTGAATGTACTTTGATGAATCTTGCTACATGTCCATGAAACATATATTCGATGACTGACTGAATTTATACGTATATCAGACCAGTTTGGTGACCCCTACTTACATCGAACTGATCTGATGATAAATCCGGAAGGTAAGCATCGAGGCTCTGTATTATATCAATGTATCGTAGTCATATTTTTGTATCTATAGCGTACTGTCGAACTTATCAAATGATGGAACTGGAATGTGATAGGCAGGCGAACCCATGCAATAATACGAAATTAAAGTTATTTTGCACTTGTTTGTGTACTTTTAAGTCGGTTGTAAAATTTTATTGATCTAACCTAAAACAGAATGTAATTAATCTCTGACAGGACAAGAATGGAAAGACATGCGCTCCACATTAAGTCCAGCGTTCACAAGCTCTAAGATACGTCTGATGGTGCCTTTCATGGTGGAGGTTGGTGACCAGATGATACGTTCACTGAAGAAAAAGATCGACGAATCCAAAAGCAAGTTTTTATAATATATACTTTATTATATAAAAATAGGCCAAGAAGGAGTCAGACTCGCGCACGAAAGGTTCCGCACTGTCCATTGCAAAAAATAACGTAAAATTTTAACTAACGAGCTATCACGGTTCGTTAGATAAAGTCTGATGACAGAGGGACAGACAGACAGGTTTTGAAAAAATAATACACAATTTTGAACTACAAATTCAATTGAAGTTGCTTCTACAACTTGTAACGTTAAATGTGTAAAGTCAGGAAATAGTTTAATCAGAATAACGAGCAGAATAAACTTAACCACTTTTTATTAAAAGTCACTTTTTTTTTTTAAATCTTTAAGTATGTTGCCTTGTCTATTTATTAATAGTTTAAGCCATCTCGTGCGCAAATCCACCAAAATAATTAAATAAACACAAATGGTTGTCGTCCTTTTAAATTTTCTTATACACGCGGGATAATAATAGTCATAAATAAACATAAACGATAATCATAAACAAACTAAATAAGTACATAAAACGTTTTTTTTAATGGTCTTTTTTCTCTCAGTGTTAGGTCAATTGAATTCAAATCCATATGGGGTGTCTGAGGCTTTGCGCATTTAACGTTACACGTTGTATAACCCAGTATGTCTCCACAGCTGGCTACATTGATGTGGAGTGCAAGGACCTGACTACTCGGAGTACCAACGACGTGATAGCCTCCTGCGCCTTCGGTTTGAAGGTGGATTCTCATAATGACGTAAACAACGAGTTCTATGCCATGGGAAAGCTGTCAACCACCTTCAGCTTCACCCAAATACTGATGTTCCTCGGGCTTATGAATATACCAAGTGCCATATCTAAAGTAAGTCCTCTTGAGTTCCAAATAACATTTATTTTAACCGAAATCGGAACCGGCGGTGCAATCGGACGTTCCGCACATCTGTAAAGTCTCTGTTCTAAAGCGATAGATTGTTTGAAAGAAACGGAAGAGGAAGGAGAAATCGCCCCTGATGAAAAGGGTGGATTTTATTTGTGAAAATCCTCGCTCCACTCAAAGCAAATGAAGTTATTGATGATTTCCTACCACAAAAAAAATTACCTGTGAAAAAAAGATCCATTGATACAGTATTGCCTACCTGGTCTATGTTGGTGATGGAGCACATCGTTAGAAAACCAAATTACAAAATCTCAAAATAGGCTAGTTGCCGTAAAAAATTTAATTAGTCCGTCTTTTAGATTATTCAAAAATAAGGGACACGTATTTTTTATTTGTAAATTAAACCAAAAATTACAAAGATATAGCCCATTAATGTTACGTGTGACGTCACGTCGTGCTGCATTACGTAACTTTAATGAGCTATATTTTTTGTTTAATCAAAAAAAGAAAAAATACGTGTCCAATATTTTTTTATAATCTAAAATACGGACTAAATAAAATGTACACATTTTGACCCTGGAAACTATATATATAATCAAGAACTGAATACTGTTCTTTGAATTGCATAACCAAATTTAATTTTAGTAATAGGCTGATAATCATATAAATATTTTAACTTGTATAATAATTTTATTTTTCAGTACATAAAGTTCGATTTCCTTTCGGAAAAATCAAATACATTCTTCAAGAAATTAGTTCTAGAAACAATGGGAGATCGTGAGGCACGAAAAATCATCAGACCCGATATGATTCACTTGCTTATGGAAGCTAAAAAAGGTACCTATTGTTCTATACAACTAGAAAAGGCTTTATTCTATTTACACCTTTACACATACAAAAAGAAACTAAAACTAAAACACATACATACAATGGGCGGTCTTCCTTATCGCATTCCGCGATCTCTTCCAGGTAACTTGGAATGGACAGTAATTTCCCAGACAAGAAATTGGGCAGATATTAGTGTGACAAAACCAGTATTAAACACATATATTTATTACACACACATTTAGGTATGATACTTATACTCGTACTTACAATTTAGATTGAAACGATTGCATTTTGGCGTATTTAAAAAATTGGAATCAACTATCTTACAACATTGTCTAATCAATAACCTAACACACTAAGATTGTTTACAATTTCTCACCAAGAAAATGTTTATTAATCACAGTATTTAAGGTATTGTGCGAAGTGACTTCCTCCTTTTTATAGGCTTAAACGTGTACGTTTAAATAAGTTTGCATTCAGTTCATTTAGGACACTCACATCACACGGGCAGCCTTCTCGTTTTCGTTCATGCTCATTACTGTACTACTATTAAATTATATCCATGTTTTGCTTCTTTCAAATTGGGACAAGGTGGAGAAACGAGAAAAAGATGTCGTAAACTAAAAATGGAAATGTGTTCTATCTCTTACACTGAGCCACCAAAAAAATATGTACGCAGTGGTTAAAAACTTTTCCTGTATAGGTATCGGAACAAAATAATAATAAAACAAACATTGAAAAAATAGTAATTAATACATAACACTGGTGAAAAGCGTAAATTAATGTTAATAAGTGTCTAGTGTTAAAGAAATATGGAAAATGTAATACATTATGAACCATAGACAGACGCTTGACGCCGCGCTCCAAAATCATTTGTCAAAATCATAGACAAACAAACAAACGCGAGCGCACAGCGCACTATGTATTGTGCGTTAATATATCAGTCAGTCAGTTTTTCTTTTTATAATTATATATCATCTGTTTTGTGGATTTTTCTCTTTAAAAATCAGCTACTCAGACCATATCTGTGTGTGCACGTAACTTAATATGTGTATCTGCCGTCTTCTGGGTCAAAATTCAGCACACTGTAATTTCAGGTAAGCTGACACATGAAGACATCAAATCTAATGATAAAGCTGTTGGATTCGCTACCGTTGAAGAATCTACTGTTGGTCAGAAACAAGTTAACAGAGGTGTGTAATTTAAGTAAAATTCTTTGTACATTTTGTCTAAATATAACATTTTTTTTAATTGATCAAGCTCTAGTCATAATCTCCCAATGTGCAAAAAAGCGGCCTAAACCCACTGAATATTTTTGTACAATATTTAAGTTTGCGTAATAATTAACCGTGCGCAGGCGATATTGAAAAGTTGGTCATGTTGTGTTTTTTTTTTAAATATATTGCGCAAACGGTTAAATCAGTTGATCTATCAATGTCAAAGGTATTGATAGTCAAAAATGTCAGTAAACCATTTATTGCTGTATTTATTGAGGTATAGCCTTCCAGCTCTGTAGAATGTAAAGTGCAAATATTATTAGAGCCAAAAAGAGGCAGCAGTACGAGTATTAGTACATTTCGGGGTAATCTCCTACAATATGCATCGGTATTCATAAGAAAATACCGCTAAATAAATCCAAAAACTGAGAACCAAGATGGGGGAATGTCATTAGATGATTTTCAAACAAAAAAAAAATATGTCGCTGAAAATCAATTCTTTGGGTACAATATTTTGACTTGATGAAATACTGGCCGGGACTGTTTGTACAACCGTCAATATCGCCTCCATACGATACAATTTTTTGCTCTTAACAGTCTATTGTACAATAATATTGATCGCCTAGGGGCTACCGTCAATGTACTGGACAATAATATTGAGCGTGTATGGGCCGCTTAACATATCTACATATTTAATAAACTTTCTTACCTTTATAATATTAATATGATGGTTTACAGTGTGGACCGACCACGACCTCATCGCCCAAGCGGTGCTGTTCTTCATTGCTGGTTTTGAAACAGTCTCAACTGCTATGTCATTCCTGCTGTACGAACTAGCACTGAATCCTGAGGTACAGCAGCGACTGGTGCAAGAGATCAAGGAAACTGACGCTAAGAATGGCGGCAAGTTCGACTTCAACTCCATCCAAAATATGCCGTATATGGACATGGTTGTATCTGGTAAGTTTTGATAAGTGAGGAAAAATGTTAATATTATTTTTTCATTAAAGTGAAGGCATTAAAATTTTAGGAGTAAGGGGTCCCAAATTCTCATTTTTTTTTGTTTATATTCAAGTAGTAGCTATTAACGAATCGTATCTTGCGGTTTTATATTCATCACCAGGCAGAAATCATCCAGGTATTATATTCATCACTGCTCTCAAACGGTAAAAGAAACTATGAGGAAACCGGTCCTAGAACCAAAAAAAAATCGAAAACATGTGACATCCACTGCACTGGCCTGAGTGGTGGACTATGGTTCATTCCATTTCATATCATGTATAGAGCAGTGGTGGTTCAACCAGGCGCATTACTTCGTGTAATTTATTTCATCACCACTGCTATCAAAACGGTGAAGGAAAACATCATGAGGAAACTGGCATGCCCTAGAACCAAAAATTCGAAGACATGTGCCATTCATCAACCCGCCCCGAGTCCCAACAGTGGAGACGTTAAAAGGCTGATTATACTTATGCAATCTCAAACGAAGAAGGCTGAGTAACAGCAGTGGGAACATTGTCAAACTTATCATGCTCTTACTTAGTATTTGTTTCTTTCGTTTCGTAGAAATCCTACGACTATGGCCGCCTGCAGACGTTTTAGACAGGATTTGCACTAAGGATTACAACTTGGGAAAACCTAACGAGAAAGCGGAAAAAGATTTTATTGCAAGTTTTTTTTTTTATCTTGAATTATCGGTTTAATTTTAATTTAGGCCTAATATATTATAAACTTGTATTATTTCAGGTACAAAAAGGAAAAGCTATCGCGATACCAGTGTTTGCTATCCACCGAGACCCGCAGTTCTTCCCCAATCCCAACAAGTTCGACCCTGAGCGCTTCTCCGACGATAACAAGCATAATATCCAGGCGTTTACTTACATGCCCTTCGGTGTTGGGCCTAGAAACTGCATCGGTAAGTTTACATTCTTTTTTTTTCATATTATTTATGCACTCACGGAAAAGAAAACGATATAAAAGAGAAGAACTCGATAAAACTGCTTTTTTTTTAAACATAAATGTGTGGTTGCGATTAACTATTAGGACGATACACCTGGGTATATTATTCTATTCGTATAATAATTATTTTATTTTAATTATAATGAAAAATATTAAAGATACTAAATAGCTTTTGCCTGCGGTTTCGCCCGCGTACATAAAATATAGAATATGCACTCAAGAATAAAGCAGCTTTCTATCGGTGAAAAAAAATTAGCAATCGGACCAGTATTCACAGAGATTACCTCCTACAAACATAAAAAAGTACCTCTTTTTTAATATTAGTGTACATTTGAAGAACAATAATTTATTTATTTATGTACACACTAAAAAACAAATGCAAATATTATAAGAAAACAAAGGTGCTACTTATTTCTAACCAAACTTCCAGCAGATCTGCGACAAAGATGTAAGATACAGTGTGTATAAAAAATTTAATAGCAATATTTAAAAAAATAATTGTTTTTTTTTGTTCAGGGTCAAGATTTGCTCTCTGTGAGATCAAAGTGATAACTTACCAGATCCTGCAGCATATGGAGATCTCCCCTTATGAGAAGACCACAATTCCTGCCAAGTTTGATAAACAAAGCGCTAATTTGATACTAGAAGGAGGACATTGGCTCAGATTTAGGCCAAGGATTTAGGCTAGACAAGGAAACTGATGATCTATAATGATCAAAGATTAATATGCAATTTAATTTGGGTCATAAAATAATATTCTTATTTAAAGTGAATATATGTTTCAGTTGTGATGCAATGCAACAGTATAAAATAAACAAATAATAATACAAATGTTTAAGAATTCTTGATAATTTTATATCGACAAGTAGAAAAAAATAATAATAGAAGAAATTGATAAATATTATAAATAACTTAAAGTTGTTAGTGATAAAAGTCACAGTTGAGTAGTAGAATACTCATCTCAACCCTTTGGCCCTCACACAGTTATGTATGTAGTTGTATTTGGGTAGTATTTTACTATTCCTAAATTTATTCGTTTTCTATTTATAATATTATTCGAGCATACAGGTTCCACCTAGATTGGAGACCACTATCAAAATATAACGTATCTTACCTCATTAGTTATAGGCCACATTAATGACTTATGTAATAGTTTTAAGGTATTCTTTTTTTATTGTAACAATGAACAATAAATATGTCGTGGAGAACGATATTGAACTACAGAGTTTTTGTTTTGTTAATATTATGGTACCTACCAAAGGGTGTAACGCAGTGGAGTCATTTTTTATACGTCACGAGGCCAGAGTCATGAAAAAAGGGGCTGCGACCCATGATGCGCACACAGTTGGGCTTGCACTGTTTTAAGGGTCACACACCTCTAACATGAAACTGTCGGTTAACCCGTGTATTCGTGATTATTTAGTATAGGTACTTACAACACAAAACAGTTTTTATATACTCATACAGAACAAAAGTAAATTGTTTAACAAAATGTGTTTGTTCTTTCCACCATCATCCTTCCTTCTACTCTTTTATCATCAAGGACGTCGTCGTTTCTACCGTGCTGACTATAACCACACCTAACTAACATTTTTGTCAACTTTGAGTTGTCAGTATATTCGGAATCAGCAAGACGAGATCTACATGAATATTTTTTCTCAACACTAATATTATAAAGAGTTATTATAATTATAAGTTTTTTCAGACCGTAAAAGTCTTACACTATGTATATAAAGTGGTGTAGATTAGGATAATAATTGTATTTTAGTAGCAACTAGTCTACGCACGGAAGCAATTCACATGTGGCGTTGTATTTAAAAATAATGTTAGATAGATTTCATCACGATCATCGTCATTTCAATCGAAACACCATTGCTGTACGTGCCTTCCGAGTTTCGCCAAAATAATCGGTTCCGAGCATCTCGCATCTATTGGAATCCCAAAACCTTCACCAAGTTATGATTCTGACTTGTGGGAGGCTTTCCAACATTGCGTCGCCACTCATAAACCCTTTGGTCTCATTGACCATCTTTTCATCTTGTTATTTTGGTGCAACAATGAGGTACTCGTAAGTAATATCGTATTTAATTCATTAAACCTTAAGCGAACGCCGCCATTCGCACTCTCGTTGTCTTTCTATTGTGTCTCTAATACGGTATTCAAAAGGTTAAAGCAGGAGAGAAAAGCGCTAATCTCTGAAACTACCCGTTAATTTAGAAAAAACCTATCTATATGATAGACAGATTCCTGACAAATAGCTAAAGCCTCATGTTTTAACATACAAAATCATGCGTAGCGTTATATTATAGCATGTCAGCCACGAAAGTAGAGCTATAACCAAAAACATAGCTGAAACTGCAGGTGACAGCTAGTATAATATAATTGTACATTATGATAGTGGTCGATGTAATCTCTAATGCTAGTCTAGATAAGACAAAACGTTATTCGATAAGCCCATAGCACCAACAATCTGATGTTTGACACGCAATGAGGAAAATCACAGAAAAGGATAATAATCTATCTTTGTTAACGTCGTTTTTTTATCCTCAATATTGAGACTTCAACGTATGACTTTCTCTATGACTATATTTTGCTGTGTGGTCCTTTCTTCAACGATATGCATATCATCGACGGTGGTTTCTAGCGTCAGTGACTAAGGCCTACTAACTTCGTGCTGCCATGTTCGTTGACCGAGTTTTATAGTTTTCTATGTAAGTTTTACGCAGGCGTGGGTGTATCAAGCGTATAATGACGTCTTTACGCCTCTATGAAGCTACAGTCCATGGACTCTTGTCGTTTTCCCGTCAAATTTTCCCGTAAGCAACAGCGTTTCCAGATTGTCGCCTCTCTTTCTTGCAATGTATACAAAGTAATAATCAACCACTATCACACAACGCCGTCTAGCCACAAGCTAAGCAGAGCATATGTTATGAGTCCTAGACAACTGATAATCATTCGTATATATTTCTTAACCAATACAGTTTATAGTATTCGAAGCTTCTCCGGAGGCATGTGTGGTGGTGAGCCTCACAGGTGTTTCAAGTTCAGATATTGCAGATTTTTGTGCGGAAGCTCAACCAGTGAATTTTGAGCATTTCCCTCCAGCACCATCGTGAAATCTTGAATCCGACTTCTGTAAATTTTTCAAGGTTTTATGGTTTAATTTCATCATGCAATAACATAAAAGAACTCCTAAAATCCTAAAGTCTATGGGATATTACGTCCGAGACTCTTAAAGACGCTCGTCAAAAGTAAAATGGCTTTGGAGATATACTCCAAAAAAATCCCAAGTTTCACGAAACACAACCTGGGGAACTTTAAGTCAAGAGTGAATAGGTTAGTAATCGTTTTTATTCATTACATCAAACACGAAACGAGTACGTATTTTCATTTTTTTACGCCAGGAGATGAAACTCGACTGATTCGAGAGGGTGGATGAGATTTGTGTAGCCCAAACGCAGTCCGTGGATGGAAAACAAGTTTCCACCAATGTCGTCTTGGTTGGGTTTACATTGGATTACTTATGTCTAGAATACGCTTTAAGAGGCTGCTTTTTCACTCGCCTTCATCATCGAGCATGGTTTAAAAGCTTGTTGCTTCATGTAACGCAATCCAACGCGATGTTGTACAAAAACGCAACACGAAAAAAGAGAGATAACGCCTGAAAAGTCTGCACGCCTAGCCAAGTTGATAATCTGCAATCGCTAGTCGAAAACCAATCAAATGTATGTGAATGACATCATCTCAACGTTAAGTTACGTGATCAAAACCAACGAATAGAAAATTCGTAGCCAAGTCCACATCGTTCACAATAATAGAATGAATTCTTATCGTTTCTACGAGCGGCCGACTCAGGCGCGTCAACATGGCTACCAACTTATCGTTTTCTACAATTGCTGACACTGAGGCGTTACCGATTGGAGAAAGGAAATTCGATACGAAACGGTTGTAACTTGACTAGGGGAGCTGTTAGCATACGGTAATTCCGTTATTTACTCAAATATTGTTCTAGGAAATACGTGTTTTTTTAAACGCTTAAAAGTTTTTGAAAAAAGTTATCGTCATTTAGAATAAAATTTGCTAGGCTTAGGCAAAGTAGTAGATTTTCAGAGGTCTTAACGAATTACTTTTACACAAATTTTGTAAATTGAATACAATAGAAGCCTAGATAATATCTACAAGATACTGTGTTTTCTAAAATATGTAATGAAAAATTTGTAATAACGTCATAATCGCGTAAGAGCGATTGTATGAAAAACAGTGAAAATGTATGTCGAGTTGTTCACCCTTAATAGTGATAAGTAATTCAAAACTGAACTTATGTCTACAGTAAGTCATGTGAATATAAATTACAAGAGTAATGATGACTCGACGCTTTTTAAGCTTACAGACTTTACGTGAACGTGTTTTTTAATCAACTACTGAAGATATGACTGTATGTCACGTGTGTATACACTGTTCCTCGGACATTAACACACAAATGAAAAAGGTACCATGAATTGAGTATATGATTGTGGTCAGTGATGGAATTTTCAGTCAGCGTTATACTAATTTAAAAAAAAAAATACTTTTTAGTTTGTATACATCAATGTGGTTAGCATAATGTAATAATTATATACACTTTAAAACTAAAAAGCACAGATTTGTTTTTTATTAGCAATACAAAAACTAAAAATTCCACCGTAGGGGCTCCAGAATCATGTACATTTTTTGAGGTTGTTGGCCGTTGCCTGATGCGGTCGGCCTCCTCCTTAGCGAGCATTACTGCTTCGCAGAAGTCGGCGACCGCCTGCCACTCCTCCTCGCTCCGGACCATGGCCTCGACCAAGGCCCGGCGCGAGAGGTCTCCGCCGCCGATCACCCCCACGAGGGCACGGCGATGGTCCACCCAAGCAGGGCACACCGCGATTGTGTGCTTCACCGTGTCCTACGGGCGTTCCGCACAGTGGCGGCACCCGGGCGTCACTTCTGCCTTGATTCGGAACACGGATTCGGAACCTCCCGAACTTGCCATTTCCGGTGAGGACCTGTGTCATGCGGAAGGTAAGGACGCCGTGAGGTCTTTCCAGCCACGCCTCAAAGAGGGGACTTATCGCCATAATTGTGGCGTGCCCATGACGTGGTTGCGATAGTCGCTGACGCCATTCCACCATGAGATCCCACCGGAGCTCTGTCCGCCATGCCGCGACCTGTCGCGGCAGAGGACTTTCACCCCGGCGTTGCATCTCCACGCGTATGTCGTGCATGTGTGCAAGGACTGTTGCCTCCAGATCCCACGGTGGTAGGCCAGCCAGAAGGCTGAAATCCCTCCGGCAGGAGGCGTCTGGACCCCCAAGGTTGGCCAGGAGCCGCTTGAGAGCGGCCCCAGTCCGGTTGAGTTTGGGAGCCAGACGTCGGAAATGCTCCTCGAAATTCCATCGGCTGTCGAGGATGAGTCCCAGGTACCTCATTGATGTCCCGACGCCGATGCGAACTCCTCCTACAGTTAGTTGGGAACCCGACGGTGGCGCGTTCCGACGGCCGCGACCGTGAAAACACATGGCCTCGGATTTGCGCAGCGCCACCTCGAGTCCCAACTCCTGGATCCTACTAACGACTATCGCAACCCCGCGTGTCGCTAAAGCGGCCGCCGCCCGGTATGACTCTCCCTGCCCTAGAACCAGCGTGTCGTCTGCGTAGCAGACCACGCTGACCCCGTCAGGGAGGTCGCCCCGCAGCACGTAATCGTAACCAATGTTCCACAAGGGTGGCCCTAGTACCGACCCCTGCGGAACACCGCACGACATCTCCCGACGTTTCCAGTCTCCCTGATGACCGGGGTAGACAATATACCTGTCCGACAGGTAGGCCTCAACTACTCGACAGAGGAAACAAAGCGTGATCGGTATTTCGTAGTTCGTGGAGAGAACGTAAAAATTGTGGAAAAATATCAAGGTTTACGCCCCTCCAACATGCTCTCTAACAGATTTTTCATAAATTTTATTAATGGCCAATGGACGAGGCTAGTAATTTAAAACAAAACGAAATCGGGGCCATGCCGAAAGAAATTGCAATATTCTTAAATTTGCAAAACATTGAGCTGTACACAGACTACTGTTTTAGGAGGACGTCCGCTACTTTTTTGGCTGACTCGGGTGCAAATATAACCCAGATTAAACAGCATGGTGGCTGGAAATCAGATGCAGTAGCTGAGGATTAAATAGAAAATTCCTTACCAAACAAAGACAAAATAAGCAGCTGCTTTGGAAATGGCATCAACCTTCAATCATCCACCACCTATGTCGATCCCTGGACGCGTCTGCAACCTCAACCATCGATCTCCAGTCATATCCATTTGTGCTCCACTTTTTAAAAATGATATCTACGTCAATAAACGTACCAAACAAAAATATTAATTTGTCCTTCCATAACTGGACCAATGTGTAAAATGTCAAAATTAACTTGTAAATATTAATAATAATGTACTAATACATAACATTAAAACATAATTTGTATATGGTCTTTTAGTTATCTCACAGAATATATAAAAAGTAGAGTATCTAAAAGCTGTATTTGTCTTGGAGGCTTGAATACCTTCTTCACTCAAGTTTCTGTATCAACTCCCGAGCAGAGCGAGGGCCTCACTGCGTTCGGGATTTAACATAACAACCTTCGTTCCGTTCGAAACTCAACATGCCGCCCTCGACTTAAAGAAATTGCTTTATCCCCTAGTCACAAAATAAATAATCTACTATTGTTATTTTGTTTGAAAAATAATTACTATATTTTGATTAAATTGATCCAGTAGATTTGTAGCAAATTGACCGTGATAGACCGCCAGACTTATCACTTACCCACGTATCGGTTTCGTTTTTTATTTACAAGCACGTAATCTTAAAAACAAAAACAGAAGCGTATGTAAAGATAACAATACATGATATTTATTAGCACTACCGCGGTACGGTCACAAACATTTTGATCGTGCTCCAAGCAACACGCTTATAGGTGTTTTATTTAAGATTAAATATACTTATCGTGTGTTTATTAAAGACAATCATTGTGACACAATAGTAAGTAACGCCAGTAATTTTTATTCATTTTCTTGTTCATTTTTTCTACGATAAAATATGCGTAGTGCACAAAAATTTAAAGAATAAATTTAATTTTACCGACCTTCAAACAGGTTGAGGTCCCATGTTCGGCTGAATGTACCGATTTTATCAATGTCTAGCTTTACATAAAATATAGCCTATGCCACTCAAGAATAAGGCAGCTATCTATCGGTGAAAAAACAATAGCAATCGGATCAATACTTTCAGAGATTACAAACAAACAAAAAATATATAAAAACAAACTTTTTGTACCGTAGTGTATATTTTTTGATCAATTGTGGACCGATATCAAATTTTTTTTTTTTTTGAAAGAATTTGACTGAAAGAGATTGGTCCCATAGAAACATTATGTTAGACTTTCTTTGTTTACCCTCCTACCACTTATCAAAATAAATTTTAATAAGGACTAATTTTAGTCACAAACAAATATTCATTTATTACGATAACAAAGCGAATATCGAGATACAAAAAAGAATAGGATCTGATAATAATGCTACCATTGAATTGATCTGATGACGAAGCCAGAACATCCGGCCACATATATTACAAGTAGGTATATCAATTGATCGCACTTTAAAACATGACCTCTGGATGTTGTGCCAGTATTTTTAGGTTTGGTTGGCGTATTTCTACAATTAATAATAATAATAATATTCCACAACTATCACACAACGCCGTCTAGTCTCAAGCTAAGCAGAGCTTGTGTTATGAGTACTAGACGACTGATAAACATACTTAGATATATATTTTTAAATACATACATATTATAGATAAATTACACCCAGACACAGAACAAATGATCGTGCTCATCACAAAAACATTTGTCCTGGGTGGGAATCGAACCCACGACCTCCGGCATAGCAGTCAGGGTCACTAACCACTAGACCAACAGGCCTGTCAAATTCAAATTTATTACAGTCAAATTTATTTAGCTTTGTAGATATGTTTTTGTATTTGAGATGCTAAACTATATTTATTTGAATAGTTACAATACGAATGCATAGTAATATTAATAGTTATTGTTAATTAATTATTATTACCTAATATTATCTTTGTGGATATTTTTTTAAATTTGTTATTCAAAATCTACACTAATTTATTAAAGATTGTTTTTATTAAAGTTTTTCTTGTTTTATGTTTTTTTGTTTGTAGGAGGTATTCTCTGGAAGTACTAGTCCGATTGCGATAATTTATTCACCAATAGAAAGCTGCTTTATTCCTGAGTAAAATAGGCTATATTCTATGTACGCGGGCGAGGCCGCGAGTAAAAGCTAGTTATTAATCATTTTAAATTTATTTTATTGTTTATTATAAAAGTTGATTTGAACTTATTATTTCAAGTCAATCAAAAGATAGATACCAAAGTTATTATAAGTAATCAATTATTTTTTATTTATTTTTTATAATGGTGCGATGACGTCACGCGCAAACGCTTGGGGATTAGAATATTAAGCTCAGAAAACGACGCAAGTTTAAAAAAAGAAATTCAAATAATAGGTAATTAACAAGGTGTCGATTAGATAGCTCTTAAGTACTCTAAAACTAAAAATAAATACATTTGTCTACACGATAAGATAATAAAGTGGTTTTGGTATAAGTATACTTGAAATATCATAGAAACTCGATATCGTAGAAAAGCGACACACTATCAGCAGTATCAGCAAATAATAATATATGACTTACGATGTATTTAAAGGTTTATATTAAACAAGCCAATGATGTTCATAATATTTATTATTCAATACATAATTATTTATATAATAAACCATTTTATTTCAGGAAATAATTTCCAAATTATAAATTACAAAAATAAGTAACATCACTCAATTATAGATTTCAAAACATTACACATTAAAATCATTGCATTATAATAAAAATATAGTTATTAAGGTTAGGTTAAGTAGCCCGGTACGTAAAAGAAAATATATGCAGCCATACCTACGAGTATAATTTATATCGTTAAATTAATTTCTGTTTAATCCTATTACCAAAACTTCACTACAAATTACATATATAAAAAAATCAAAATCATTTATTTCAAATAGACCATTTGCAGGCACTTTTCAATATTCAAATGTCTTTCAGTCGTAAAAAAGGAAAGTTAAATTGCACGTTCCAAAGCGTAGATCTCTTTATGAAGAAATGTATTTCACTGTCGTCCCAGCTGTGTGACTTGTGGTGCAAGAAGGCCTTAGTGTTAGTGTTACTAAATATAACATTTTGTATGTCAGAGTTCTGTTACAGACAATGATCATCTTCATCTGGGTGGCTGTGCTGCTCGCCGCGTTGTTCATCTACAACAGGCAGGTCTATTCGACGTTCAGTCGCCATGGCATCAAGCATTTACGGCCCATCCCTTTTTTGGGTAACATGGCCAGTACCGTGTTCCGTAAGAAACACGTCACCGAAGAACTAATCGGACTATATACCGCATTTCCCAAAGAAAGGTAGGTACATTGTTTTAAATATTATGATAAAAACTTAAGTGGCAATGGGCAGGGCACATTGGTTCTGGAATGGTGACGGCGTACCATAAGACGCAGCGTTGAAAGGCCTCGTACAAGGTCGATGACCTGGTGAAGGTTGCGAGAATCCGACGAATGCGGGACGCACAGAAACGTTCATTGTGGCGACACTTGGGGAGGCCTATGTCCAACAGTGGACGTCTGTCGGCTGATATGATGATGATGAAAATGAAAACAAACAATTACTATAGAAGTCAAGGCTCATAATTTGACCTTACTGTGATGGTTGAAGCTCATCTGCGCCACAAGTAGTTCTAGAGAGAGATATGTAAGGGAAGCCGGGACATTGACAACAACTTCAACTCTTGTTCAATCAGAATACCCACACTTTGATTATGCTGATACCTTGACTTATTATTTTGACTTTATTTATTAATTCATTAGACCTCAAACAAACGCCGGCGTTCGCTCTCTCAATATCTTTCTATTGTGTCTCTAATTACGGCATTCGAAAGTTCTTTCATGCAACACAAAAATACTAAGACTTCATAAACTTGACCTGAAGTTGAAATTGTGGAGCATTCATGAACATGTAACAGCCACATTCATGTTATAACCACATTGACAACAATGTCGATTTATATCACCTCCAAACGGCCGACACTTCTTTAATCCATGACTCCTTTAGTCTAATCACACATTTAATTTAATTCAACAGATTTGTGGGCAGATATGAATTCACCAAAGAGATGTTAGTGATCCGGGACATCGATCTGGTGAAGAAGATTGGTGTCAAAGATTTTGAACATTTCCTTGATCACCGCGCCGTGTTTAGATCTGGGGATTCGTTCTTCTCCAGAAGCTTGATAGCTCTAGAAGGTACGGTTGTTCAATTGAGAAAAAGATCTTCGTTACAAAAGCGTTGTCATTCCTAAGGACTGTCTTGTGGATAAAGTTAGTTTATTCAGATTAACACAATTAATTTAATCACTCACAGGACAAAAATGGAAAGACATGCGTTCCACATTGAGTCCAGCGTTCACAAGCTCTAAGATACGCCTGATGGTGCCTTTCATGGTGGAGGTTGGAGATCAGATGATGTTTTCTTTAAAGAAGAAGATCAAAGAATCCAAAAGTAAGTTTTTTTTTTTTTAATTTAAAATTTAATGTAACATTCAAAAATTTTAAATGATAAAATTAAGAGTACTGTTAATTAAAGCTATTAAGTAAATACGTGTTTGTATTTTTATTTCTATAATATTAAATATAATAATATAATATTCCACAACGCCGTCTAGTCCTAAGTTAAGCAGAGCTTGTGTTATGGGTACTAGACAACTGATAAACATACTATGTATTTATAAATACATACATATTATAGATAAATTATACACAGAACAAATGATTATGCTCATCGCACAAATATTTGTCCTTTGTGGGAATCGAACCCATGACCTCCGGCATAGCAGTCAGGGTCACAAACGACTAGACCAACAGGCGAGTCAAAAAAAATGAAAATGTTTAAATATTAAAATAATGTCATAATAAATTATAAAAATTTTACATTTTGCATTCAAAATATTCATTGATAGAGTAAAAACATTTTTCACACAACCGGTTATATATTTTTTTATTCCAAAGATGTAGCACTTCTACATTTTTCAGCTAAGTGGTTATATATTTTTCACCGCAAAGGTATAACAGTTTTAGTTGCATACTTTTAATCTATTACGCGGGGCTACTAGTGACTTTCGTGTTATTTTCCTTTTTATCTTGGCCTTTCATCTTTTTTAAAAAGCGAGTTATTTATTCTTACAAATTTGCAGATTTTAAATATGTATAGAAATGCGAGGTTTTGTTTAATATACATAAGTTTACAAGAGCAGCAGCTTTTGTTTAATAAATATAAGTTTACAAGAGACTGTCCACATAAGATTGAAAATTGATCTTACACACTTTTGACTTTTGAGTAGACTTTACAGTTGAATTCCCCCATACATTTTTTCCATACCTTAAAAGAGAACAAACATGACTATGTTACACCAACAACGCTGTTCGAATGTCTGTTAAGTTTTTGATCCTCCTAAGTGCAAAGACGATTTTATTTATTTTCTTACATATAGTATCTACTTGAGCTTTCTAATTGCAATGCCTGTCCATAACTAATCATAAAAATTAATATTATTAACTTCTTCTGTGTCATTATTATTGTATTTTAAATTTAATTTCATTTGTTATGTGGTCTGATGGATTTAAATTTCATAGAACCAATCACAAATTATGAGTTATCTCGGATCTGTGTTTTTAAGGTCGTAATATTGATGTTGCTTCTAAACCTTAATTTATTTCCGCAGCTGGCTACATTGACTTGGAGTGTAAGGACTTAACGACTCGGTACAGCAACGACGTAATAGCCTCCTGCGCATTTGGTCTGAAGGTAGATTCCCATAATGACGCGGACAACGAATTCTATGCTATGGGCAAGGGGTTAACACAACTCTCCTTCAGTTCCATACTGACGTTTTTCGTGCTTCTCATTATGCCATCAGCTTTATCCAAAGTAAGTTTAATTGACAATCTAAGCTATTAAAACGATTAAAAAAGTTTACAAAAATAAAGTACAGCGGTTTAATAATGGTTATATTGGTTTATTTTACAGTTTCTACAGCTTGATTTCTTCAGCAAGAAGGCGACGACTTTCTTTTCAAAGTTAGTTTTAGAAACCATGAATAATCGTGAGTTAAGAAAAATCATCAGACCCGACATGATTCACTTGCTAATGGAAGCTAAAAAAGGTATCTTTTATATTCTTTTATCACTATCCAGCCATTAAAAAAACAAATCAGTATTTAGAAATATAATCAGCTGTTTTATATATTTGTATTCACACATATTTCTTATTTTTACCGTAATGCATCATGGCCCTTTAACACTATTTACTTGCTACGTCGTGAAATTTACGATATGACCGTTTGAAAGAAGTCACTACTTGTTGTAAGATGCCGGGGCCCTGCCTGGTTCATGCCATCGTCTGACGCGAGAGGGAATGTAAGGCGGTCGCTTCGTTCTGCGAAGTTGTAATGCTAGTAAAAGAGGTGGACACATGTATGAGAGGATGGACATCCGCCCCTGCCCAGCCAGGCCGCAACCCAACCTCGACTACTATCTATAGTGGGCGTGGGCTTGCGGACGACGAGCAATAGCTCGCTCACCGTTCGGCCGTGGGGTAACGGTTCAATGTTTGCTATAAAGAGATGTCAGCAAACCACAGAAATAAACGTGTTGTGAGGTTTCTTCACTCATAAAGCAATTTTGATATTTGTGCCTTCCATTTACTTGTAGAGTATACCATCCCCACAGTTAAGTAGACAGGTCAATATTTTTTTGCAAATATATGTTAAAATTAATTGAAATGTAATTCCAGGAAAACTGACCCATGAAGACATCAAATCCAATGATGAAGCTGCTGGATTCGCGACTGTTGAAGAATCTTCCGTTGGTCAGAAACAAGTGAACAGAGGTGCGTAATTGAGTGCGAGTGTTTTAAAAATTATACACTTTGCAGTTGCAATAAAATATTTTAGTAAATGTCATTTAGAAAAAAAATATTTTCCGCAATGTGGACCGATAACCTAGTGAGGGTTGCGGAAGTCCGATGGAAGCGAGACGCACTTTACAGCGACACTTGGGCGAGGTCTATGTCTAATGCATATAGATGATGATAAAAGGGACGTTTCTCAGCTGATAAAATAATAACATTTTTCATAATTTTGCCTTAAGTTAATATCCTTTAAATTTTCGTCTTAGCATAGCTGTACTATCTGCTGCACTGCGTCATAGTTGCACCATCTGCTAAAATACGTTTTTATATATCATAGTTACATTTTATTTTCAGTGTGGACAGATGACGATCTCATCGCTCAAGCGGTGCTATTCTTCTTTGCTGGTTTTGAGACAGTCTCATCTGGGATGACGTTCCTGATGTATGAACTGGCGTTAAACCCTGATGTCCAGGAGCGACTGGTGCAAGAGATCAAGGAGACTGACGCTAAGAATGGCGGCAAGTTCGACTTCAACTCTATTCAAAACATGCCGTATATGGACATGGTTGTCTCTGGTACGATTTTGATTTTCATTTAATATCGTGAAAGTAATCAATAACTCTTTAACTCTTTACAAGCGTACTTCGAAAAGCAGAGGATTTTTTCAAAGAAAACTACGATTAATATGGCATTGTTTTTATTTAACATCTTGCTCATCAATAGGTATAAAAATCCAGTTTGTGCAATTTATACAGACTTGACCTTTTGGCTTTTGACTATATAGACCTTAGAGCATTAAACCAACATATAGACCATAAGATTCTGTTGCAAAATTTCAATAACTACGGTATTAGAGGTAACTAACAAATAAAAAAATAAAATCATATTATGCGAGTAATACCTTCAATGATAATTCCTAAAACTAAATTGAAAACCGTGTATGTATCAAAATAGGTCTACTATTTTTTCCGGCATATACAAATTAATGATCTATCGAAAGCAACAACCAACAAAATGGTTATTTTTGCAGATGACACTACAGCTGTAATCAAATCTTCCAAATAAAATTATTACTCGTATAAATAAAATAATGTTAATACCAGGTGAAGGGACATTATAAATGATAAAATTGATTAGACTTGGTTATAAAACTGAACAAAAGAAATGTCACATTTGTTTCATCAATGACGACAAAATTTATACGTTCGCATTTCCTACTTAGGCTATAATATTGAAGAAGCTAATAAGACTTTTAATTAGTACAAATACTTAAAGGGCTTATTAGAAAAGCCCTTGTTATTATTTAAGTAAAGTCTCAATAAACAATATTCATAAACAGCAAAGTTATTACTGTTTGTGTTTATTCCAAAAGTCTCTCAATTTATGGAAATATTGTGCAGGCTATTGATTATGAATGAATAAATGACGATTAAAATGGAAAAACACTATCCACAGTATTTTCTGCTACCATTTGTTATGTATGATTGAATCTATGATGAATTTACCTTTTCGTGGTCAATTTTAGGATTTAATTTTTTTCTATTTTTGAATACAAAAATATGATCAGTAACGGGTACAGATACAGCCCCATTTTTGTGTACTAATTAAAAATTAGGGGTGTAAATAGGTAATAAGTATATAATTTATCTGTTTTGTAACCAATTGTTTCATTTTGCAGAACTCTTGCGACTATGGTCGCCTGCCATCGCTCTAGACAGGGTGTGCACTAAGGATTATAACTTGGGAAAACCAAATGAAAATTCGGAAAAAGATTACATTGTAAGTTACACGGTTAACAAAATTACAGGCAAAACTTACATATATATTTACATAATATATTACATAACTATCTAAAAACTGCATAATATTTTAAATCTTTGTTTTGACAGGTCCCTAAAGGAACAGGTATTTCGATACCAGTGTTTGCTATCCACCGTGACCCGCAGTTCTTCCCCAATCCTGAGAAGTTCGACCCTGAGCGCTTCTCTGAAGAAAACAAACACAATATCCCAATGTTCGCTTACATGCCCTTTGGCATTGGACCTAGAAACTGCATTGGTAAGTTCACATTGAACTCTTATTTAACAAAATTAAATAAGGGGAATTATAAAACGAGTGATTATAAAAAAAAAAAAAAACTTTGTGACTGATGATGATATATTGTTTTAATAACTTGAGCGGTATGCATTTGAGTAACTAAACTAACGACGTCTAAGTTGCTCGCAGATTTTATTTCACCATTTTCTAATTATCCGAGTTTTCGCAATATCCGAATTATCAAATTACCTTGTGACACACATAATATATAAATATCGATATATTGGACATTCAATACTCTCTACTTCGATATTTAAGATATTCGAAACACTTCATTTAAGATAAAATGCCGCTCAGTATAAATAAATAATTTGTCAAATATTGAAAAAAATGCAGATCGTAAGGTTTACACTGAAACAAATAGTATGTCACTCAAATATTATGATGCTTCGCATTTTGCATTTTAAGTAACTCAAATTAATGTTCGTTAGTTGCTGTTCTGTTGATTTCTCGTCACTCGTAGTCAGTCGCTCACTTATTTATTCAATAACCCAAAATAATTATTTTTATCACTTGAAACTTTAATTTACAGTCACTCGTTTAAATACTACCCATCAAATAATAATAAGTGATAAGTCGATCATCGACGACAGAGAAAATAGTCCAAAGAAACGAAAAATATATATATTCACAAGCAATATAAAATTATAAATGATTACTTAGGATCCTACTGATAAAAAAGAACGAAAAGATAAAATTTATGCGTAATGAACGTTTTCCATGAGAGTGATGTGAGATATAAATAGTTAAAAATTTTAACAATTACAAATATTCACAGGGTCGAGATTTGCTCTTTGTGAGATCAAGGTGATGGCGTACCAAATCCTGCAGCATATGGTGATCTCCCCTTGTGAGAAGACCACAATCCCTGCCAAGTTAGACACGAAAACTTTCAACTTACTGCTAGAAGGAGGACACTGGCTGAGATTTAAACCAAGGACCTAGAAAAAAACAAAGAATCGGGATTAGATTTGTATTTTAATTTGTTTTATAAAAACTGTTTGTGATGTGCAATAGATCTTTTTTTACAGAAATGGTTAGATAATGTCTCAATAAATCATTTAATGAAAATAACAAAAAAAAAAAAATAATTATCGACTCTTTTCACCATCAAATTTTTTCAGGCGTATTGCATATTGAAATTAAACTAGAAATTTGAAGATAGCATATTGCAAAAAAGGACTTTAGACAACAGTGAAATGCTATAGGGTAATAACGAAGATAATGTTGATTGTTTTAAAAATGTTAACTATCACATAACCATATTATCGCTTCTCTTTCATTCTAGTGCAAAATATAGCTTTAATTATAAAGAAGAGGATTGCTGTAATGACCACGATTGACACTGGGATAGTAAATCACATTCATAGCTTTATTTTTGTTATCATAAGCATAAAAGAAAATCATTTTATGAAACGAGTTTTTTTTCCCACCTTATTGTCCTTGTATCGACCTTGACAAATGCGTTGGACGTTGTCAATAACGTTTTATGAAAAAAGCACGAAATGATTATTAAGTCATGTATGTTTTTAAAAGTCGAATGTTAGCTACTGCTGCATGCAAGACATACAAGATCGATCAATATTTGGTACTGTTATAAATTGTAAGACCCTAAGCTACGGTAATAATATCATGTACCGTGCCTACGTGTCATATAATGTTTCCCACACTTGTGGTTTTTATTATTGATAGTTTTCGGGTAGTCATACTTTGAACTTCGTAGCGGACACATTAATATTGTATTCTCCCAAATTCTAATCAAAAATTTCTTCAAGGTTCAAATAGTACATTTTGATACAAGTGGGGAAAGTTTGGCATTGCAATCGAAGCGAAATTCACCCGAGCCGTATAGGCGAGGGTGCTATGAAGCCGAGTGCTGCAGTAACAAATCTCCACGTGTTTTTCAATACACTTACAAAGAAATACTTACTTTCTCTGAAAATCACGACGCATTTTTTTTATTCATTTTGTACTGAAGAAAATGTTCCAAAGTTGTCATACATTTTAGTTTCCATTAAGATGGCAGCAGGCTATCGCAAGCACTTATTAACTCAATCACAATATCTGGCGGTGGCGGTACCATATAAAGAACTCTCTTCAAATTTTAAATTCAACATTTTTTTTTCACAAAATATAACACAAACAAAAAATAATATTTAATAGACTTTTTTCCCGCGCTTTACCTTTGTAGATAGAAGTAGAAGCAAAGATATCAAACCTTATACATCCTACTAAATTAAAAATAGAAATTCAAATATTTTTTTGATTTAGAACACAGATAATTGTTAACTTGATAATAACAAATTATTGTGTAAAAAATCTTATTACATTCCGTTCAAAAACACAATTTTAATTTTCATTAAACATTAAAACCTTAAAAATATCCACCTCTTTGCTTTGAAAAAATAATAATCACAGTTGACTATGACGAAATAGGAATTAAAAAACCCTTATATGAAAAAAAAAAAAACACGAGGGTGATAAACATATCATGTTGAACCTATTCGTAGTGCGATAAGAGCCAGTTTTCGAGTAAGTGTACTGAAAAATAGTTTTTTTTTTCAAAGGGACTTAGAACCTGCCCCGTAACAGCACCTATTAGGTCAATACTCTTTATTCCTTCCTCCTAAAATTGTTGTTTGAATCAATCGTAATGTATTTATTTGATAGGATGGTGTATAGTTAGGACTTTATTATATTATATCTGTAGAGTAGATAAATGTTACAATCATGATGACTTAACAGATTTACAAAACAGTGTCAACAAATATTAGAAACACAAGATAATTCCTAATTCCTCCTCCATATCAATTCTTTAAATCGGTTTCTATATGAGTATTATCAATGAAAGATTTCAGATAAGTTATTACAATATTATTGTGAAATAAAAACAAGCGCGTGTCAAACACGCACGCAAAGGTTTCGAACGAATTTTTTTTTATAATAACATGTAATTTTAAAACCACAGAAACATTGGACATAGGAGATCGTATGCATATTACACCTGTGACTTAATAAGTCCTTTCATTGCATGTCACATATTAAGGCCTACTACACGCACAAGGTTCTCTACAGTTTTACCTGCGCAGGACGGTTCGTAAGCAGAACACCGTGCGTATGGTTGGTAAACAAGCTAAGTTAGGTGCACGAAGTTTGTGCATGTGGTAGGCCCTTTAGGTGTAGGTCTCTTTTGGATTTTTTCTTTGACCCCTATAAGTGGTAAATAAAGTAGGCACATTCAAATTAATATCAATTTAAAATAGGAAGTTCTGTGACCCTGGTATATTGAATATAATGTCGGTCCAGTAGATACGTAGCAAATTGACCTTGACAGACAGATTTACATACGAGATCCTATGCGTAAGGGCTCCGATTTTTCTTTACACGTGCGGAATCCTAAAAACCAAAATAGAAGCGTATTAAAAGATAACGTTACACAATATATGTTATAAGTCAGCACTGCTGTGGTTCGTACACAAACATTTAGTTCGTGCTCCAAGCAGCACTTTTAAAAGTATTTTTGTTTAGAATTGAGATTACTCGCACTTCTCGTGTGTTTATTAAAATAATTATTGTAACGCAATAGTAAGTAATAACAGCAACTTAATTTTTTTTTCGTCTATTTCTACGATACAGTACGCTCCAACTTCTTGCACAAAAAAAAAATTAAGAATTAATTTATTTTTTACCAACTTCAAATGTTTGGTTGTGTGTACCTATTTTTTTACTTCATGTATCCATGTCCACCGATTTCTCGGTGAATTGTGGACCGTATTGGAAATTGTTTTTTTTTTGTTTGGAAACGTATACTCCAAAACTGGTCCCATAGTTTAGTAACGATAAATTGTATTTACTCTATACATATATCTGTAAGGTATATATCTATGGGCCAAGATGCCTGATAATAAATGATTATAGAAACATTGTCATGATCTACTACAATGATACAACTGTCGTAACAAATAAATTTATCCTGCTACCAGGGAATGAGAATGGTCTATCATTGTTTACATAATGGTTGATTTTGTCAATTTTGGTAATCTGCTAATATAAAGGCGCAATTATGACTTTCCAATGGTCAACCACTGGCAATCCATTGAAAGAAATGTCATAGAATGGTAATCTCGTACAAAATAACAAATCAATATCTGACGTATGCGGCAATCTACTAAAATTGTGACAGTTCCTTTGATCATTGAATTACAATTAGAACATCAGCGCGTGCAGTTATTGCTTTTAATAACCTGCACGCTTAGCCAAGTTGTTATTCTGCAATCGTTAACGCTGTAGAAAAGTGATGAAACGTATGGGAATGACGTCATCTCAACGTAAAGTCGCGTGGTTGGAACAAACGAATAGAAAATTCGTAGCCAAGTTCACATCGTTCAAAATGATAGAATGAATTTCTACAACGTTTAACGCTACATCCTTTGATAAACTAACGCTACATTGTAGAACGAGCGGCCGACGTAGGTGAGTCAACATGGCTACCCACATATCGTTTTCTACAATTGCTGACACCGAAGCGTTACCGATTGGAGAACGGAATTCGACAGTCGAACGGTTATAACTTGGCTAGGGGGCCCTGGATATAGTCATTTAACCACAACTCTATTACGTGACCATTGACCCATCAATGATCGATCATTATGAATTAGCAGATTAAGAACTTTTATCAAAATGACAATGGGATCGTGTTGAAATGGCGAATTTATAAAAATAGCAGACTTGGCCCCAGTTCCCAAAATGAAGACTTTAAACCATCACCGAAACAGTCAATTGCGATCGACCATAATTATATTCACGTGATTGACACCAGTATCTGCAAAAATTTATCGTTTAATTCAAACAATTGAAGTAATTAATTGTCAATACATATTTTATATTCACATAAATATTATCACCAACAGAACTACACACGTATACGGACTATACGGATATCTCGATTAAGATTATTAAGCAACTAGGACGATGCAAAATTCAATTTTTTTATGTCACATAGGCCTCCTATACAAGAAAACTTATAAAATATCAGAAGCACGGTTCCAAATTGGTCGTTTCCTATGGCGAAGAACCGGCAAGAAACTTCATGGTAAAAAATCAAAAAATAATTCTTCTTCTTGGCTCTTCTCGTTAAGTGAGATCGGTTTTTTTGATCCATCGGTGCTATTAACTCTTTGAATGTCGTAATTAGAAACACAATAGAAAGACAATTACCTTATATCGGACAGTGTAACTTAAGACATTCGAAAGGTTAATTTTGCTTGTAAGCATCATTATATTTGTCATCCTGTCGATTGGCGCCCTCTCTTCTTTGTAGCTATGGGATGCCATTTTTTCACGTTAAAGCCATCGAGTGTGCGTATAACAGGTCCTTTCCATCTTAGCCTGAACTCTTACGTTTTTTTTCAGTAATAGGCGTTACCTTGAAACTCTACCATGTGAATTCTTCCTTCCTGTACCTTACGTATATTTCACCTTGATGTGTGAAAAAAAAAATAAGTTCCAACCTAAACCCATTAGGTAGACACGGGAACTCTATAATGAGACAATGTATCCCTTGGTTTGACCTATAGGAATTGTAATGAGAAGTACTTGGAGTACGTACTCTGTCTATTAGTCTTTTTAATAATTATTACCTTTTGGCCCCATATTTAAATAGAACCTGCAAGGTTTAGCTGAGGTAGACCACAAATAAAAAGTGTAAAATAAAAAAAAATCGGAAATCAGAGTTTCTAGATCATCATCATCCTCGTCTAGCTTAAAATAGCCAAAAAAAGAGTATAAAATAAGTAGATTTACATAATCATAAATACATCATCAATCATCAATCATCTGCCAAACAATCCAAAATGATTGAGATGATACGCGTGTCCGAAATGTTTAGATAATTCACTATAACTGACTGGGTGCCTCTTTTCTAGGATATCTAATATTGCCTAATATTTCAACTATATGCAAAAATAACTTTACTATCTTATTGATAAGAAAAACTAAAGTGTATGGAAGTTATCTAATCGACGCCGACGCCTTACTGGATTATATTTGAAAAGTTTTTTGAAACTTGTAGTTTCTTATTACTCAAACTTAAATTACTCCAAAAGAGTTATCCGATCCTTATTGAAATTCCCGAAAAATAACTGATCCCGGTTATAATTTTTTTTTTTTCAAAATTGTGAATAAATTTCAAATTTTCTCAATAATGTTTGGACTAATATCTTTTTGAACATATTGGTAAAGGTATCCTTGCTGCCCCATCTTAAAAATCCGGTACCTACCTTCCAACTCCATCAACTTCACTCCTCGTTCTTCAATCAGTCATCGACTACACCTATAAACTAAGTAATTTTGTTCGTTGCAATTGCAACAGTTCTGCCACATATCCTATGATGAATTCCGTTTCATTTCTGTAAACTTTATTATTAGATCTGGACAATATTATTATTTAAATATATTTTTATGGGACTTGTTTTTTAATGAGTATACAATTTTTTTTTTGTTTGAAATTTAAACAAAACTGTGAGCATACCATAAAATATATATGAAAACAAACATACTAGTACAACCTCTTCTTTTTCAAAGTTGATTAGAAAAAAACATTTTGCATCAGCTAATTTAATTTTTTTATAAATATAAAACATATTTTTTTACTAAACAAGTAATAACGTACTTTTTCAGTAACATAATTGTTTGGTATACCAGATTTCTTTTTGATTTGTTAAATTTTATCCCATTAATCAAGCATTTCACGTTTAAATGTATTTATTTGTTATCCCAACTGTGACTTGTGGTGCAAGCGGGTATAAGTGTCATTGAATACAAGTTTGTAATATTTGAATTTTATGTATCTGAGTTTTGTTACAGACCATGATCATCTTCATTTGGTTGGCTGTGCTGCTCGCCGCGTTGTACATCTACAACAGGCACGTCTATTCTAAGTTCAGTCGCTATGGCGTCAAGCACTTCAAACCCGTCCCTTTCTTGGGCAACATGGTCAACATGCTGTTGCGCAGAGATCACAGCGTTGAAGATCTCGTGAGATTATATAAGGACTTTCCTACTGAAAGGTAATTTGATTTTTTTTTAATACTATATTGTGAACAATTTTAAGTTTTGTTACTTACATATTTGCACTAAGTGCAACCCCATTTTGTGTCCAGGCAATCTCTGTCCATTCAAGGGAAATCGCCTAATGCGATAAGGCCGCCAATTGTGTGTTTTTTTTTATGATTTTCTTTTTATTAATTTATACTCTTGATGTGCAATAAAGTATCTTAACTACTATTATAAATGTGAAAGTGTGTATGTTTGTAACTTAATCACGCAAAAACGGCTGAACGGATTTGGATGAAATTTGGCATGCATATAGCCTTTGACATGGAAAAGAACATAGGCTACCTTTTATCCCGATTTCTTAAGTACCTAATGCCACGCGAGCGAAGCCGTGGGCAAAAGCTAATACATAAATAAATAACAATCTACGAAAAGGATGAAGATGAATCAATAATGTGCGTAAGTTAAACAAGTCGTTTCGCCAGAAATAAATCCGAGAGCGTGAGAAAAAGAAAGAACGTCACCCACAGTCCAGCAACGCTTCATCATATCAAACGAAAGACGTCCACTGTTGGGCATAGGCCTCCCCCAAGCGTCGCCACAACAATCGGTCGAATGCGTCACGCATCCGTCGGATTCCCGCGACCCAGATCAGGTCATCGGTACACCTTGTTGGAGGCCTTCCACGCTGCGTCTTCCGGTACGTGGTCGCTACGCCAGAACCTTTCATCCCTATCGATCATCTGTTCTGCGTGCAATGTGCCCTGCCCTTGCTACTTAAGTTTGGCGATTCTTCGAGCTATGTCAGTAACATTGGTTCTCCTGCGGATATCTTCATTTCTGATGTGATCACGCAAGGAAACTCCGAGCATAGCCCTTTGAGTGACTTTGAGTCATCTTATGAGGCTCATTGTAAGTGACCACGTTTCAGAGCCATAAGTCATCACTGGCAAAACGCACTGGTCGTAGACTTTCGTCTTGAGACACTGTGGTATATTCTAACTCTTACTCAATCGTTTTTACTACCTATGCTTGATTATGTTAATACCACTTACCTTGACTTCACAGAAATATAACTGCATAAACTTGAGTGAAGTCAAAAATGTTGTATAAGTTTCATATTAATTTTATGCGAATTATAAGTTTCATGTTTCTGAAATCTGCTTTTGAATCGGTCACCAATTAACCTTCATCAGAACGCTCATACTCTCGCTTAATGTGTTTTTTTCCTCTTCCAATGCCTCAAGAAACGATTTCAGTTTTTCTTACTTTGGTGTAGGTACTATAAAGTATTATAAAATAATAAACTTCATATACATAGACCTCTTTTTTCTTGCGTCAGTTTCCATGCTTAAGGGGATGCAATTCAACATACATTTTCACTATTTTTCATACAACCGCGATTATGACGTTATTACACATTTTTCACTAGATATTTTGGAAACGCAGTATCTTGTGGATATTATTTAGGTTTCTATTGATATCAATTTATAAATTTATGTAAAGCTAATTCAATAAAGACCTCTAAAAATCTGCTATTTTTCGTGAACACTTTATAATTTTCTCACATAATTTAAATAGTCAAAAAAATGTAAAATAGAAGCCTGCAAATTCTATCAAGATTCTAGAGGACGACAATATTTTTCAAATACTTTTTAAGGTTAATAAAAAAAAAACACGTATTTGCTGGAACAAGTTTAGTAAAATATTTGAGTAAATCACGGAATAACCGAATGTTAACAGAGTTTTCAGACATTTCCTCTCTCTTTTCGCGTTGCCTTTTCGTCAAACATCGCGATGGATCCTGTTAGATGAGTTAACAAGCTTTTATCTCATGATCGATGTTTACGATAGATGAGTGGAAAAGCAGCCTATTAAATAACAACCTCATTCAGGTTATAACCACATTGACAGCAATGCCGATCGCCTTTATCACCTTTCAGTATATACAACAAAGTTTTAGTATAATTATGTTAAACTCGGAACACATATGTAGTATTTTTATGTAAAGAATCTATGTACAAAATTTCACAACTGTATCATGAAAAATCACAAAGTTATAAGCTTGTTAATTCAGCAAAAATACTATATATACTGGCGACTGAGGGGTTGTTTTTCATTTGTATTTAGATATTTTCTGGCTCCTAATGCCCTCTATGACTGCCATGACCTGTGTTGTATTTAATGTTGGTGGTTTCAAACTTGTGACTTTTATAAATACTTTTGGGAAAAAAAATATAACATGGTGTAAAAACTATTGGAATCCGTTCAGTTACTGATTCTGAACGTATTCAGGTTTCGCTTTTATTAAAAATAAAGTTGTATTTAATTACACGACTGGCCTGTTGGTCTACTGGTTAGTAGCCCTGACTGCTATGCCGGAGGTCGTGGGTTCGATTCCCACCCAGGACAAATGTTTGTGTGATAAGCATAATCATTTGTTCTGTGTCTGGGTGTAATTTATATATAATATGTATGTATTTAGAAATATATAAGTATGTTTATCAGTTGTCTAGTACTCATAACACAAGCTCTGCTTAGCTTAAGACTAGACGGCGTTGTGTGATAGTTGTGGAATTTTATTATTATTAATTAAATCTTTAACTTGTTTTAACAGATTTGTGGGCAGATATGAATTTACGAAAGAGATGTTAGTGATTCGGGATCTCGAACTCGTGAAAAAGATTGGTGTGAAAGACTTTGAACATTTTCTTGATCACCGCGCCGTGTTTAGATCCGGCGAGTCGTACTTCTCCAGAAGCCTGATAGCTCTAGAAGGTACACAGTTTTTTAAAAATGACCAGTTTTCAAACTAAAATCTTTAATTTGCTTAATTGATAATAAGATCTTCGTAGCAATTGAATTGTCATTTCTAAGGACTGTCTGGTCTTGGGGATAGAATTGGGTAATTTAGATTAAAAGAATTAATTTAATCAATCACAGGACAAGAATGGAAAGACATGCGCTCTACATTGAGTCCAGCGTTTACAAGCTCTAAGATACGTCTGATGGTGCCTTTCATGGTGGAGGTTGGTGACCAGATGATACGTTCTCTAAAGAAAAAGTTAAAAGAATCCAAAAGTAAGTTTTTTTTTTCATTTTTTTTTTTATTTTAACAGAAAAACGAAATGCCAATTATACTTAATACGGCACGGCAATGTGGCACCATAAATAATAATTTATGCTGTTTTATCTGGCAATAGTTATTGGAAACAAGAATTTTACACAGTTTCCCATGTAAACCAGGCGAGTCGATAGTTTCACGTATGATCTTGCACGCAGTTACAAGGTGATCAAATCCTCGTCCAACTTGGAGGGAAGTAAAGCCCAAGCAACCTAGCAAAAGCTTTGGTTAAATACAAATACGGATAGTAAACACCATAAAATATTTCTGGACTATTATTATTATTACTTTTTCTATCACAAGGATTCCAAACATAACAGCTTAAATGAAGTCTGATTCTAAAAAGTGTGTTATACAAAAGTCGGATTACTTGATGGTTTGTAAGCTTACGACAATTTCTGGGGACAAATCCCAGCCCCCGAATCGACTCTGTCAGAGAAATAATGTGATCATAAAAAGTAAACATAGTGTTGAAGATAACTAACCACCAATCAAGATTGATCATTATCACTCTTGTTATTTCTACTTCATTTATAATATCAGTAGGTTTTGTGAACCACTAAAACTCCTAATGCAGCATTTAGATGAATTCATTTTATTAATCAATGATCATTTCCTTATATTGTCAATATGTTTTGAAGAGCTATACCATCAGTTGGAGTTTGTATCTCAGAGTATAATTTTAAATTCTTAGCGTATAGTAAATATTTACAGTGATTTGAGCTTGTGGAATATCGTTTATCATTATCCTAACTAATATTATAAATATGAAAGTGTGGATGTTTGGATCTTTTGATGTTTGTTACTTAATCACGCAAAAACGGCTAAACGGATTTGAATGAAATTTGGCATGCATATAGCCTTTGATATGGAAAAGAACATAAGCTACCTTTTATCCTGATTCTTTAAGTACCTAATGCCAAAAGCTAGTAAGAAATAATAGAGGTCTTAATATTGAACCCTCGCTGACGCCTGAACATGTATTGTACCACTGAGAATTGTACAGGCCCATTCGTACATACTGTTGATGATCACGGAGATAATCAGTGATCAATATGAAGAGATTGGGAACAAAACCTGTGGCACTTATTTTTTCTAATAGGATGTCATTACTGATTCCATCGAAGGTTTTTAAAAATAAAGTATGTCCACCTGCCTCCCTTGGTTCTCCATTGGTAGTTTTATAATCGGCTGGTGTTACGAGTTGGTGTCAACAGCTCTTTTGGTGCCAAAACCGTGCATTTATATTGCTTTTTTTTATTACACTATACAATACACCACTAATTTTTAATTAGTACAAATACTTAAAGGACTTATTAGAAAAGGTCTTGTTATTATTTAAGTAAAATCTCAATAAATAACATTCTTAAACAGCAAAGTTATTAGCGTTTGTGTTTATCCCAAAATGTCTCTATTAATTTATGGAAATATTGTGCAGGCTATGAATTATGCATGAATAAATGACGATTAAAATGGAAAAAAACACTTCCCGCAGTATTTTCTACTAGCAATTGTTATGATGATTGAATCTATGATGAATTTACCTTTTCGTGGTCAATTTTAGGATTTTGGCTTTTCTACTTTTGAATACTAAAATATGATCAGTAACGGGTACAGATACAGCCCCATTTTTTTTGTGTACTAATTAAAAAGTAGGGGTGTATAACAATTTGAAATGTTTTGGTTATCTATAAGTACTACAAAAAATGTTTTTAAAATTATTACATTAAAAATCTATCAATTCTTTGGATTTAAAATCGTTAGTTATTTTTAAATATGATTAATTGTTTATAAGGACGTTTGACCTACATCTTGTTAATTTACGTATTGTTGTTCAGTGGATTTTAAATGTCGTTGAACGAGTAACAAAATATATGAGTTACACAAGTTTAAAGTAAAGATTGTGATTAATATTTCTCCTAAAAGTCAAACTATTTTTGTAGCTGACTACATTGATGTGGATTGCAAGGACCTGACAACTCGGTATACTAACGATGTGATAGCCTCCTGCGCCTTCGGCATGAAAGTGGATTCCCATAATGACGTGGACAACGAGTTTTATGACATGGGCAAGGCATCAACCTCGTTTAACCTCCGTTCCATGCTAACTTTCTTCGTGCTTCTCATCTTACCATCTCCTGTAGCCAAAGTAAGTTCAATTAATAAATTAAAACTTAGAAAGTATTAAGAAGAACCCTTCCGCACTAGTTTATCGTCAACATGAGCATGGTTTAAAAGCTTGTTGTTTCATCAAACGTAATATTTGATGAAGAGACAATGCAAACAAAGAGAGAAAACGTCTGAAAACTTGCTCAAATATCTCGAATATTTCATATGAACATCATTGGCATCAGATTTAGCTAGGTAACCTATTCGCACTCTCTTAATGAACGTATTATCTAGCATATAATATTTATCATAATCAAATAACATATGAGGGAAGAGATTTCTTCTACGTATCGATCAATAGTGGTTTAATGACAATAATGCTTTATTTTTCAGTTTTTAAAACTTGATATCTTTCCCAAGACGGCGAAAGTATTCTTTAAAAAGTTGGTTTTGGGGACCATGCAAGAACGCGAGGAAAGAAAAATCTTCAGACCCGACATGATTCACTTGCTTATGGAAGCTAAAAAAGGTAACTATTGTAGGAATATACAACCAGATTCTTGTATCGCCATCCCACCATTCAAAAAAACAATGGGCACGCCGTGACGGTAAGCCCCTTCTTTGAGGAGTGGCTGGCATGATGCATAATAAGATCAGCAGATTCCTGCATCGAATTCAAGTGGCAGAAACACCCAGGTGTCACTATTGTGTGAGCAGCCCGAAGGACACGGTGCCGCAAACGAGGGTGGTATGCCCAGCTTGGACCGATCACCACCGTACCCACGTGAAGGCAATTGAGTTTTAGTCAGTAACATTCTGGCCGCTCCACTCAGAGCAGAAGAAGTCATTGGATGATTTCAATGTTTCGATTTGAGCACACATGGAACACTACGCACCGTCGACGACTTGGGCTCGATCCGGATGGTTACTGGACTACCAGACAGCGTGCTACCTATCGGTCGCCGTTCACAAACCTACGACTACTATGGCTGGAAATCGGGATCGGGATTCGCTTTCATCCCTGGCTCCGAACCATGGCCTGTAACAAGTCCCGTTGAAAAGAAGTCACTACGCGTTATGAAATTTTTTAGCTCATAGAGCAATTTTGGTTTTTGAGCCTGCTCCATTCTCATCGTTAATGGTACTGAATTTTGACCGGTCAAAAAGTAATATATAATTATCATGTTTAACTATGTATATTCAAATGCAATTCCAGGAAAACTGACATATGAAGACGTCAAATCGAATGATGACACTGCTGGATTCGCGACCGCTGAAGAATCTGCTGTTGGTCGGAGAAAAGTTAACAGAGGTACATCATTTAAAGATTTAAGAATTGTTAAATTACTTGACATATTTAATTTCAACTTAGGTATAGCAAAAAATGCATTACAATTTTGACGTAAATTCTTTAAATAAATACACTTTATATTTTTGTCTATAGCTACACCATCTGATATAGTACCTACATTTTTCCAAATGGTAATTACATTTTATTTTCAGTGTGGACAGATGGTGATCTAGTCTCCCAAGCGGTGCTGTTTTTCCTTGCTGGTTTTGAAACAGTCTCAGCTGGTATGTCGTTCCTGCTGTACGAACTGGCGTTGAACCCTGACGTCCAGGAGCGGCTGGCGCAAGAAATCAAGGAGACTGACGCTAAGAATGGCGGCAAATTCGACTTCAATTCCATTCAGTACATGCCATATATGGACATGGTTGTCTCTGGTAAGGTTTCGGTGATTTTTATTTAATACTCTGTGGATTATGTTTATAACGAATTTTTGTTGCTGCATGAGTGTTGTGCTTTTACACGTTAACCTTAGTTTACGCATAGTGCAGTAAAAAATAAAACTTGAAATGTGGATATAGAAGTTAATTGGATAGTAATAATCCTCTGGTGTTACTTAAACATTATCAATTATTATTGGCCATGGCGAAATGCACGAATTTAATGAAAATTTTTTTTTAATCTTACTTTAAAATTTATTTATAAATAATTTTAATTAAATTAATATTAGATATGAATTTCATGATAAATATCTTGACGTTTAATATTACTTTATTTCTCATTTTAAACTTTTAAAACGATTCTTCTAGTGACAATATTGTTAACATCAGTTGTTATTATTTCGCTGTTAATTGCCACGCCGAAATTAACAAAATATTTTTTTTAATTATTAATATTTTTTGCAGATAAATATGTGATAAATGTTATAATAATCAAACTTGTGATTTACATGCCTTAAAGGTTAATATCATTTGACTTTATGCAATTACCCATATTAGCCAATAAATGATTATAAATTATGAAAACATGAAATTTGTCTGTTTTACAAACACTGTTTAATTTTGCAGAACTCCTGCGACTATGGCCTCCTGGTCTTGCTCTAGACAGGATTTGCACTAAGGATTATAACTTGGGAAAACCTAATGAGAAAGCAGAAAAAGATTTTATTGTAAGTTAATTTAATATTTCGACCAACAAAACCACCTAATTTAAATATGACAATCTAGAAAGTGCAGAATATTTTAAAACTTTGTTTTGACAGGTAACCAAAGGAACATCAATCTCGATACCAGTATATGCTATCCACCGTGACCCGGAGTTATTCCCCAATCCTTTGAAGTTTGACCCTGATCGCTTCTCTGATGAGAACAAGCATAACATACCAATGTACGCTTACATGCCCTTCGGTATTGGACCTAGAAACTGCATTGGTAAGTTAACGTTAAAGAGTAATGTTTGAAAATAAATAAATAATAAGAAACAAATAATGATCGATGAGAGTGAATATAAACACAAGGGAACAAAAAATCAGATATTCATAACAAAATATGTAAAACTTTGAATTCTATTGTGACGAAAAAGAAAGAAAAGATAAAATTTTACGTAAACCAATAAACATTTTTTACCAGAGTGATGCGAGATAAGTTTTAAATCTTAACTAATACAACTATTTACAGGGTCAAGATTTGCTCTCTGTGAGATGAAGGTGATGGTTTACCAGATCCTGCAGCATATGGTGATCTCCCCTTGTGAGAAGACCACTATCCCTGCCAAGTTAGACAGGACAACTTTTAACATGCTGCTAGAAGGAGGACACTGGCTGAGATTTAAACTAAGGACCTAAAAAATGACAAAGCATTTAGATTAGATTTGTGAATTAACTGGTGATAAAAAGCCTATTTTAAATTAAAGTAAAGAAAATGGTTTTAAAAGCGATGTATGATACTATATTTCTTAAGAAATTGTTAGATTACCCAACAATTCAATAAATAATGTGACTATGACGTTAAGGACAATAACTAAAAAAAATATGTAATTAAATTGTAAGAGGCACCCTGGTCAATAATAATTATGTACATTCCAAGTTGAGTAGTACTTAGTATTAAAGTCTGTTCATTCAGATTCCTCGCCAAACATTTTTAGGCGATTGTGACGATTGTTTTAAATATATATTTATTAACAGGTTGCAAAAGACGTCTTTAGCCAGCGATAGACTGATGTAGAGTGATAACGAAGATTTTGATGATAATATCATACATTACTGCCACTCTTTTCTTCTAGGACAAATATACCTTTAATTTAATATTGAAATGGACTGTTCAATTGGTAACGATTGACACTGTGATTTAGTCATAATTTTATTTTTGTTAAAGGGATTGTTTTTATGATAAATAAATATAATATAACTTTATGAAATGAGTTTTTTCTTTTCGCCGTGCTATCTTTGTATCCTTTGCCAAGTGCATCTGCAGTTGTCAATTTTGTGTTATGTTAAACAGAAATAAATATAACTGTACAAACCTGAACAACATGATCTATTACACTGTAGCCAGAACTTTCGCGCTTACTTGCGTGCAGGCACACTCTTTGCAACCCATGTATCATCATCATCGTTTTGCTGAATAGCGTACAATATTTGACATAGGCCTTTCCCAAGTATTACCACAATGAACAGTCCCGGGCGTCTCGCATGCATCGGATTATCGGTTCACATTGTTCCTATAATGTGAACAGATGACCAAAGAATAGCCTTCCAATGCTTCCATCTTCCAGTACGCGGTCGCCACTCTAGAACACTACACACACACTCCAGAGCAATGTGCCCATTGCCACTTAAGTTTGGCTATTCTTTGTGCTATGTCAACAACCCTGAATCTCCTGCTGATGTCTTCATTCCTGATTCGTTCACGTGAGGAAACTCCGAGCATAGCCCTTTCCGTTGCCCTTTGGGTGATGAAGTCCATTGTAAGCGACCATGTTTCGGTGTCATATATGTCATCACACTGGCAACACGCCGTTTGTTCCGCCACGCGCATCTTTCGCGGCCTGATTCACGTAAAATCAAACAAGCCAAATATCGTTGAAGTTTTATAGTCGTTCGATCGAAGTTCTATCCAAAATCAGTATTCACGTATTCCATAATCGGGATTGGATAAAACGACCACTAAACTAGCTCGAAACTAAACGATCTATCAACGACTTATTTCCAGTTACATTAATAAGTATTCTACAAGATAATTTAAGACAGATATTTTTTAAATCGGCTCGTCGACTAAACGACTTTAAAATCGGTGTCATTCCAACTCGATTAATGGATATGATTACGGAAATGATCTAAACAACTAAATCACTACGATATTGTTACGGGTTTGATTACGTGAATCGGGCTACTGGTCTCAGTACTGTTTCTCGCGATAAGAAGAACAACAGAAAGCGCCAAGACATAGGACTTTTTATTTGTAATTGTTTGTTTTGTTTTTAATATGTAAACATTGTAGGTAAAAAAAACTATCATTCGGTTAATTAAAAAAAAAATTATACACTATAAAATAAAAAAGGAGATACAATTTATTTTGACAAGAAAACACCGACGGAAAAATTCACTGGTCCAGAATTATGTACGTCCTGGATACATGGTACACATTTGTACGTTGATGTGTGAGATACAATGTATTTGTATGTTCACTATGATACTATCATTTTATCGCGTAACATAGACATCATAGACACATATAATGATAAACAATAGCTACGAAAAACAAGAACGGAAAAAATCAAATGCATCGAGTTTGGTATCAAATTGAAGGTTAAAATAGGTAGCATAACACCATCATCATCATTTCAGCCAAAAGACGTCCACCGTTGCATATAGGCCTCCCCCAAGTGTCACCATAACGACCAATCGAGTGCGTCTCGCATCCACCACATTCCCGCGACTCTCACGGTCGTCGGTCCATCTGGTTGGGAATCATGCCTCCTCTTTTGAAGAAGGGATGAGCCGTATTCTACCACACGGGTCCAGTGCGAGTTGGTGAAATACCTTCACACATTCCAAAACGATGGGTAAATGATGAATATGAACTGATCATGGGAACTTCTAAACGTAAATGCTAAAAAACACCCAATAGGTTCTGTCACCTGAAAACTGGTCATTGTTTCGATACCTTTAACCACTCTTTATTTCTTTCTCCCAGAGGCTTACGTACGATTATCATAGATGAAATTATTGTTTGAATCAATTGTAACGTATTTAATTGATAAAATGTGGTATAATTAGGACTTTATAATGTCTGTAGAAACATTAAAATCATAATGACTTTACAGGTTTACAAATCGATGTCAACAAGTTTGTACCTACAGACGAGAATACCTACTTGCCGATTCCGAAAACCGACTTCTTTGTTTTTTCTTCACTGTAGGGTGAAGTGGGAGCATGTTAGACTTTTACTGACAATCCAGTCCTGGACTATGTTTCTTCGTTGCCTTGCGTTCCAGGACCCCGGGATTTCCTTTCAGAAGCGAACCCATGCCCTTTTTGGACAAGGGTTGTACGTTGGCAAGCTTCCAGGACTTGGGCACTGGGTCCTAAATTGGGTCCCAAATGAGAGGCGATATAAGCGTGTCAGTATAGGAGACAACTCGAGCGCACAAGCCTTGAGAATAATCGCTGGTATCCCATCTGGTCCACTAGCTTTATTCACGTCTAGACGACACAGTGCTCTCAGAACTTCTTTGTTCCTTATGCGAACCTCGGGCATCGAAGTATCGCAGTGAGGTAGAGTCAGTGGAGTAGCACTGCCAGTATCAAGACGAGAATCTTGGGCGAAGAGAAAGGCAAAGAGACCTGCTTTCTCTCTCGCCGTATGAGCCAGTGTTCCGTCAGGTTTAACTAGTGAAGTCAATAATAATAATAATGTGGGCCGACAGAAGTTCGCTTCGACCGATTTGGCAAGAGACCAGAATGCTCTGCTACTGTATTGATGTGCAGACGCCTTTGTGCCAATATGAGCACTGCGATCAAAGTGAGCCGTTTTAGTGCCTTTTTGTAGGACTTGGCAGCACGGACCTTTGTGCTCAGATCCGGAGATTTGCGATCACTAGCATCAACCAAGGCTAGAAACGCCGAATGCTTACGCTCTTCAGCTTGAACGCAATCAACGTTGAACCATGAGTGAGCTGAGCTTCCGATAGGTTTTTTACTATAAAAAATGAAATACTCCATAGCTTGACGCATCACATCGGACACAGCATCCGCACAGCTCGACGGATTTTCAGAAAAGAAGTAGACCCGCTGCTAAAGATAATACGCAAAAAAGTGCCGCATCTCATCCCAATCTGCTGACTTGTAACACCACATTCGCCGTTCACCACGAGAGTCGCAGTCAAGTGGGGAGAAGGACGATACAGACTTCACCAGACAGTGATTTGAAGTTCCAAGTGGTTCAAGTTAACTGCAATTAATATGTCTAGTCTCATTAATCATTACCAGTTCCATTCAAAATAGTTAGGCTGAGTGGTGCATATACGCGTCATATCAGTGAACGGGTGCTGTCAGTTGAAACTGATCATCTTTTGACTGCCAGTGGCTTAGTTTAATATCAATATTTAGATTAGAATATAATACACAATACAACTACACACACACAACAGAAGTAGCGACAAGAAACATATAACCGAGATAATTTTAATTTAATTTTCGTACCCAGATCATTTTAAACATTAAATCAAATCAAATCAAATCAAATCAAAGCATTTATTTCAAATAGACCATTTACAGGCACTTTTGAATAGTCAAATGTCGGTCAGTCCAAGAAAAGTGAAGCTAAATTGCACGTTCCAAAGAGTAGGTCTCTATGGAGAAGAACGTGCAAGAAACTCCATGGACACTCTTTTAAATCATATATGTGTTACATATAATGCTTGGTTACATATTACTTGTTGCTTCTATCATGTGAGCACAATATCGATAGTGAAATAAAAATGTAAAATAATTAAAAGATAGAAACTGAATTAAGCCACTGGCAGCTAAGAGATGACCAGTCCCATCTGACGGCTCCCGTTCACGAGCATGACGCGTGCATCAGCCCCACTCAGCTCAACCATTTTGAAGGGAACTGAACGACCCAATAACACGTGCCACCAACAGCGAGACATTTGAGTGAGCATGACAAACTCTCAACTGCCATGCTCGTAATATCAAAAATAAAAAAATAAAAAGTTGTAACCTAATAAAAATGCTCCATGGTGCTTCACATTCACAAACTTGGAAAAAGTGCTTCTACATTATACAATGCAATTGTGTCTTTTAAATTAAAAAATAATAATATTAGTTTCCAACTAATGAACTAATTAGTACGCCCTAGTGGCATTAAACTTTGATGTTATATTAGGTCAATCCTCGTTTACCCTACTTTCTTTAGACTTCATTATCATACAAATCCTACATCAATGGTATGGCCAAACGAGGATTGACATGTCATCAAATATTAACGTTTAAACGATCTGGCCAATTTTAGTTGGCCATATCATAAAGTGATCAATTCTAACATCTGGCCACGACATATACATAATGATTGAAAAGAGTGTCCATGGAGTTTCTTGCACATTCTTCTCCATAGACCTACGCTTTGGAATGTGCAATTAGCATCATTTCAAAAGTGTCTTTGGATGGTTTATTTGATATAAAATGCTTTAAATCTTCGAAGTCCAGTTGTTTATCAAAGGTAGTTAATTGATCTTTTATTTAAATAATGTAAACTAGTGCTTAAACGTGATCCCATCTGATAGTAAGCAGTGATGCAATTGTTGATGGTGAGGCGTACCTACTAGTTTATTAGGAGCCTATTATTCACTTTAGCCTTGAAGATAGCTGAATTAAAACTGGAAGTGAATACCCAAGCAACAAGCAAATTGTTGTAGTCACAAACATTTTGTTCGTGCTCCAAGCGGCACGTTTAAAAGTATTTTTGTTAAGAATTGAGAGTATAGTTCTCGTGTGTTTATTAAAATAATTATTGTAACGCAATAGTAAGTAATAACAGCAATTTTATTTATTTTTTCGTCTATTTCTACGATACAGTATCCTCCAACTTCGTTTGGTTGTGTGTACCTATTTTTTTACTTGATGTATGTCCACCGATTTCTCGGTGAATTGTGGACCGTATTGAAAACTATTTTTTTGTTTAAAAACGTATACTCCAAAACTGGTCCCATAGTTTACTAACGATAAATTGTATTTTACTCTATACATATGTAAATGTTAGTCTGTAAGGTCTATGGGCCAAGATGCCTGATAATAAATGATTATAGAAACATTGTCATGATCTACTACAATGATACAACTGTCGTAACAAATAAATTGTTCCGTTTATTCTGCTACCAGGGCCTCAAGTCTGCTATTACAATAGTGTCAGAAGGGTCTATCATTGTTTTCATAATAATAAGATTAATAATAATAAGATTTATTTTTCTCGCCACAATACACAATGATTACAGTTTCTAGGGTAAAAGTAGGTACAATATTGTGGGAGACTGGTGCCTAAACTAGGCTTGGAGCCTATATTTCAGGACACCAGGACTCCACCCTTAGGTTTTGTTAACATTTTTATATTGCCTTATGCTCTGAGAAACAGTTGTCGCGATTATTAACAATTTTTATGTTATAAATTCCATATAGTGTTAGTACGGTTAGTATTGTGTGGGAATATTTGAGAGTGTATGGAGTGTGTGTGTCTGTAAGAGTGTGTTGTCGTATAGTGATTGAGCATGTGGAACTTAGTAGTATTTGTAATTTACTCTAATTATAACCTTAACTACACCGGGACATCTAGGTTTTTTTCAGTTTCCTGGTAGTTTAATTGTTGAATCCAATCGGTCAGTTTCATTTTGCATTTAATCTTGTTAAGTAAATAGGTAATATCCTGTTAATTTTGTTATAGAGGTATTTACCAAGGTGGCAGAAGAAACGTCGAGAAAACTGTTTAAATTAATTAATGGTTGATTTTGACAGGTTTTGGTAATCTGCTAATATAAAGGCGCAATTATGACTTTGCAATAGTCAACCACTGGCAACCCATTGAAAGACATGACATAGAATGGTAATCTCGTACAAAATAATCTCGGCAATCTAATAAAATTGTGATAGTTCCTTTGATCATTGAACTACAATTATAACGTCAGCTTGTGCAGTTATTGCTTTTAATAACCTGGATATTGTCATTTTACCACAACTCTATTGCGTGACCATTGACCGATCAATGATCGATCATTATGAATTAGCAGATTAAGAACTTTTAGCAAAATGACAATGGGATCGTGTTGAATTGACCTTCTTCTTCCTGCCCTTGTCCCATCTTATTTGGGGTCGGCGCAATACGTTTTTTTCTTCCATTCTACCCTGTCACTCGTCATGCTATCACTAACTTCCTTTTCTTTTATATCATTCTTCACGCAATCCATCCATCTTTTCTTCTTCTCTTTTCGGGCCTCCCTCCCTCCCTGAAATGACCAATTTATAAAAATAGCAGACTTGGGACCCAGTTTCCAAAATGACGACATTAAACCATCACCGAAGCAGTCAATTGCGATCAACGATATATTCACGTGATTGACGCCAGTATCTGCAAAAAATTATGAATTAGTAATTTTTTTTTAGAATATCCAAGCAACAAGCAAGTTGTTGTAGTCCTTCGATGTACGCGTTATAAACGATTAATCGAAACGCTTACTCCATACCGTAGAGGTTTAAACAACGTAGAAGATGGTACACAGAAGATAGCCAAGTCATGCAATTCCCGCGTACACTCTTCAAAATGCATCCTGTAAAATACTGAAAGGCTGGCTACTCTACGCCTGTACTCCAAGTTTTGTAGATTTGACTTAACCAAATCTGGATCACGAATTAGCTTCTTCACACGCCTATCCACTGAATCTAAAGCTGCTACATATGGCCGTTTGCAGCTCCAGCAAATATATGACTGCAGTACTCCACACACTATTGAACATGTGCTATATTTTTAAACAGTCTATTGTTGGTTGACAACCACGGTAATGGCATCGTTAGGATTCATGCAAGAGTGTTTTTCGCGAACATTACTTTCGCGTAAGTTTCCTGTTACCCCTTTTATTTTTTATTAAAACAGAATCCAAAATAAAGGATTTACAGCGAGAGTTACAATTTCTTGGTCTAGGGGTATGATTTTCGCTTAGGGTGCGAGAGGTCCCGGGTTCAAATCCCGGACGAGCCCAATCGTTTTTATATTTTTTTAATTGAAGTTGACTTTTGTATAATATACGAGTATATACTGGTCATAGTTCACCTCCGAGTACTAACTACTGACTGTATTCTGTTGTTTTTTTTATTGTATTTATTATTTTTATATATATTTATACTAACCTAATCTAACCTAAACTTTTTTGAAATCAACATTAAACTTAATACAAAAAAAAACCTTTAAATAATATTCGACCAAAAAGTTTGAATTATATTCAACGTCACGACTGTAGAGTTATTCATTAATCGCGGGTTCCATTCCCTCACGGAACAAATATTTGTATGGCTTACAGATGATTATGTCAAAACTGGACGCCTGGTGTATGTGAGTTTAACAGTAATTAATAATTTAATTAATGTAAAAAAAAACTCGTTAGATTTTTGCAATATTATTCACACGCTGCGCGGATAGTAAATAAAAGAATTATTATATCTTAATTATTGTGACAAGTTATTTAAAACCACTATGCCTACTTATAAAAAATAAAACGTGATATAAATTAATCATGATGACTCGACACTTTATACATCGCTAAATTTCAATCGTTTTAACCCCGTGGAGGGTCGATCCGGTACATGAAACACTATCGATTTGTAAAGATAAAATCAAACAATTAAGTAGTTTTTTTTGCAGAACTCGTATTAATTTACGCACGTACGAAATTAATCTCTTTAAGAAAACGTCAGCTGAGCTGGTTCAATGACCTGTAGTTAGTAGTCGGCATTGCGTATAAACTATCTACAGGTCATTGAACTCGCTCGTCAATTACTGGGGATATGAGTCCAGCTGAATAAGTGTGTTCATATCGTGTCTCAGCCATCAACACACTTACGTGTACTAGGATTATTAGTAAAACAATAGCAACCTCTTAGGACTATGTTACTAACATCATATACCACAACTTTTGTTGTATGACTTTTAAAAATTTTAGTATCATATTTTAAGTCATCAAGTTGAAATACAAAAATAAAAATATTTAAATTAAATGTTCTAAATATGAAGTCTATCTAAACATACATATAAATAAAATTGGAGTGTTTGTAATATTGAAATAACTAATTTTACTACATGCATAAGAATATAAATATATACGGTGCATACACCAAAATAATATTTTTTACAATTTTTGTCTGTCTCTCTGTCTGTTTGTCCGGGCTAATTTCTGACATGGCTAGACCGATTTTGACGAGACTTTTTTTTGGCAGGTATCTGATGTAATAAGGAGTAACATAGGCTACTTTTATTTTAGAAAAAATAAATTCAAAATCCTGTAGTCCACGCGAACGAAGTCGCAGGCACAGCTAGTAGTAAATAAATAAAATAACCATTTATTATTAAAAAAAAAAACTGGGTCATTGAGACAAAAAAAATACACTAAGTATAAAATAATAAAAGATTATATTATATATTTTTAACATGGAAACAGCGTCGGCAAATTCCACCTTTGCGGGTCAGGAAATATGTAATGGATCCATAGTACAGAGCAGGGATGTAACGGAGGTAATTATATCGGAACCGAAGGCGGATTCGGAGTTTTTAAATTTGATTTATCGGAGTCGGAATCGGAACCGGAGTCGGAACCGGAGGCGAAAGAGGGTCAGAAGTGGTGGCAGGAGAGAGATTTTTTATTTAAGGACAAACAAAACATTATTCGGTCAAACTTTTTTACATATTATTTTTTAAATTAAGTATAGTAAAATAAAACACAAAGAAAAAAAAGTAGCAATTTTCCAACTAAACAACAGTCGACGCAGACCGCCCGTCACCGCTATGTTATGCTTCGACCTCCGATTAAAACCTCCGATTCAAAAGTATCGGAGCCGAAGTCGGAACCGAAGGTGTAATAATATCGGAAGTTCCGACTTAACGGAGTCGGAGTCGAAGCTCCGTAACATCCCTGGTACAGAGTGAGTACGGTCTATATTTTATGGTGCTATGATTATGATTCTTCTGCGTAACATAAGCTGTACGACTCCGCTAACATGAGCTGTTCGTGTAATATTATATCATGGCTACGAAACCCAAAATAGGAACGAAAAAAAAACATGTATAACGAGTTTGGTATCGAATTGAAGGTTAAAACACGTAACATAACACTATTAACCATATATTGTTCCCACTGCTGGGATTCAGGCCTCATGTCTAGGCCGTAACTCACCACAAGGTCTACTGCAGATTGAGGAATGACACATGTCTGCGAATTTTAGATGCTAGAACAGTTTTTTCATTACATTTATAATGAGATAAATTATGAATATGAACTGATCATGGGACAAGAAATTTTAAACGTACAAAACACAAAATGGTTAGAACCTGTCTTTTCAAAAAGTCGAGAGTTTCAACGATTCGGATGGAACGGATGACTGCATGCAAGAAACACAAGACCAGTCAATGTTTTAATACTTACTCGGTAGCTACTCTTTATTCCTTCCTCCTAGAAGGTACATACATATAACATAGACGAAAATTATTGTTTCAATCAATCGTAATATATATTTATTTGATAGGATGTTTTATAATTAGGATTTTATTATGTCTGTATATAAGTTAAAATCATGATGACTTTACAAATCGATGTCAAGAAGTTTGTAGGTAAAGCAGATACAGCTTGTATGATCAGTGCGAACCTATCAACAATAAAAAACCTACTTATCAATTCTAAAAGATAACAAATAAACATATATAACTCGCACGCAAAGGGTTCCCTATTATTATTATTTATTATGACTTAAGTTTTGTAATTTTAATTAATTAAACCCCAAGCGAACGCCGGCGTTCGCGCACCTATTGTCTTTATTTATTTATTTAACACTTAATGCACATGGGTACAGAGGTGGACTTAATGTTTTAGGCATTCTCTTCCAGTCAACCTTTGTGTGATGCGGAGAAAAAGTAGTGGTAGGTGCAATAAAAGAGTGAGAAAAAGGCAAAAACAAGAATTTATATACTAATAGACCATAGAATAGATATACTAATAAACCATAGAATAAATATATACAACTATACAATATATACTCAAATTAATACACTACATAAATGCACTAAAATAGTCAAATAATTGGTCCAAATCGACAATAGAAAAACATTAACGCTGTGATGAAACTACTGCCAACTTTTTACGAATCAACTCGCGAACTTTGATCTTTGGTCTTTCTATTGTGTCTGTAATTTCCACGATTGAAAGCTTAAATCATTGACTTAATATACATAGGATATCTTTGGGTTACTTAATTAGGTTTATTAAAACAAATATTAGAAACTCACAATAAGTCCTGTCCCATAAGAGCCTATCACACGCACAAGCTTCACCAGAGTTTTGCCTGCGAAAGCTGGTTTGTACACGGTACACCGTATAAAACTGTATAAGTTTTACAAACCACACGCACGGTATTCCTTCTACAAGCCGGTCTGCGCAGGCAAAACTGTGATGAAGCTTGTGCTTGTTGTAGAATAGAATACAATTTATTATACTCCAAAATAATAACAAATTTACAGACACTTAAACCTATGAGTAAAATGTCGGCCCATTAGGTGCAAGTTGAAAAATATATCATTTTCTGTTTTCTATGTTCAAAGAAAACAGAAAATGATGATTATAATAATGTGGATCCACATTAACAAAACTACATTAAATTCGAAGACACGTGATATTCACCAACCCGCACTGGGCCGGGTTGTTGATTCCTTCTCCTAGAGAGGAGGCCTGAGTCCCAGCTGTGAGAACATTAAAATGATGATGATGACATTATCGATAAATAATATCGGTACATTCAAATTCACGTCCATGTCAGGATCACTTAACTTCTATATGTGTCCCCACCAACTGTGTTCCCACGTTGTCGTCGTGGTGGGGCTTGCGTGTCTCAGTGACTTTGAGGGCTATGCCGGTAGAGCTACTCATGCCGGAAGGCCTCAAGCGAGAGACCAGACCAAGTGGAACATACGGCGGAGTCCAGTCGGACCGCCCGGAGGGAGCGCTGTCCAGAAGCGCTGGCACAACAGCTGTTGGCGCCTTCTGGATAGCGATGTCGGGGAGATAGGGTTCGCCTCCGGTACGTGTCTGCTCAGCAGACATGACCTGGATGGCGAACGTGCAATGGGGACCCCACCCCATTTAAAACAAAAAGGCAAAGCTGTGTCCAGCACCACCATGAGCGCGAATGATAAAAAATTAACTACCCCAGGAGGGTACCTGCGTGCAGGAGAATCCCTCCCCGAGCAGAGCTCGGGCCGCCCCTCGTATTCTGGGGGGGGCAATCATCGCCTCGGGTCTTCGGACCCTGTTCCGTCCTCCGTGGACGCACAGAGCCAGGGTGGCTCACGATTCGGCAGCGCGGAGTCCCTGGGACCAGTTCCCAGCACGTCCGCGACGCCGGTGGAGGCCGGGCGTAGGTTCGGCCTCAGAGGGGTGAGTGAAGACGCGGCGTCGGACTCAGATGCCGCGTCTTCACTCAACTCAGACGGGAAGGAGGTGGAGGAGGAGGTGCGGGGGCCCCTCCTTTCGATGGAGGTGGAAGAATCCACATCCAACGGAAGGAGGGCGTTCATGCGCGCCATGCGCTCCGCCGACGAGACGGGACCTGCCCGGAAAATCTCGTCGTCGGGGCGGGGTGCGGCTCGAAAGTCGGGCAGAGGGAGAGGGCTCCCCACTGAGACCGCCAGTGAGGGACGCCAGGCCAGCGCCTTGGTGCCGAAGATTCCTGAGGACTTGCCAGAAGGAATGGAGGAGGCGATGGCCAAGTTCAGAGCGGTCGTGGCAGCCGCCATCACGAGTGTGGCTAATAAGAGGGAGAGAGTGGCCAAAAAACGCTCCATCGAGCTGGCCAACACTGCGATTGAGGAGGCGCTGGGGCTCGTCTTCGAGCCCTACGAGCGCACCCTTAGCGGGAGGTTTGGCCGACTCGAGGCAGCCGTGGCCACTCTCCAGGCCTCTCGTCCCGAAGGGAGGAGCAGGGAGGAGCAGGGCCGATCCCGGCCCTCGCCCCAGGCGGATAGTGAGGAGGTGGTGTCTCTGCTGCGGCAGGAGCTGGCTGCCTTTAGGGAGCAGCAACAGCAGCAGCAGCAGCAGTTTCAGGGGCACATCCAGCGCCAGCTTTCCGTCCTGGAGGGCATCGTCCTGCGACCCCCTCTCGCGGCTTCCGGCCAGAAGAGGACGGCGTCGTATGCCACCGTCGCCGCGGCCACGACGGCTGTAAAACCCAGGGCTGGCCCCTCAGGGCAAGCAGGTCGCATGGCTGTGGCGTCGGGGCCTGCGGGGTCGGTCCCGGCGGCCAAGCAACAGCAGCGGCTGGGGAAGCCTGCCCCTCCCTCAAAGAGCAGGGTGGCGGCTGCCACCAAACCGGCGGGTCCTCCCGCCACGGCGGTGACTAGGTCGCGCCTGCCGCCTTCTCCGCCCGAAGACCCCTCGGCTGGCGCCGAGTGGACGGTCGTCGGCGCCAAGAAGAAGGCGAGCAAGGCGGCAAGGGCGGCCAAAAAGCGCAGGCGGCGACAGGAGCGCAAGAAGCGGGCCATGGCTGCTCGTCTTCGCGCCCCGACTTCCGCAGCTGTAGTGATCACACTACAGCCAGCTGCGGAAAAGAAGGGCGTGAACTACGATGTAGTCATGGCGAAGGCGAAACAAGCGGTGGTGGGCCACCTCGACGAGTTCGGTGCCTCCGGGGGCTTCCGAATGAGGCGTACCGCGACCGGGGCCCGAATGTTGGAGGTCCCTGGGGCAGACAGCGGAGAGCTCGCTGACGCCCTGGCCGAAAGGATTAGGGCGTCCTTAGATGTCGAGGAAGCCCGAGTGTCCAGACCCACCAAGTGCATCGACATGCGCATTATGGGTCTGGACGACTCCGTTAGGGTGGAAGAAGTGGTGGCCGCCATCGTCAGAGCGGGAGGGTGCACGACCGATCAGATCCGGGCGGGCACCATCCGCGCTGACAGCACGGGCATGCGAGCCGTTACAGTGAGCTGCCCCGTGTCGGCGGCCAAGGCCATCACGACCGAGGGCCGAAGGCTATTGGTGGGTTGGGTTTCAGCCCAAGTCAAGATGCTGGAACCCAAACCTCTGCGGTGCTACCGCTGTCACGTGGGGCATCACGTGGGGGCCTATTGCGCCGCAGAGGACCGCAGTGACCGCTGCCACCAGTGCGGACAGCCCGGGCACAAGGCAGTTGAATGCCGGGCAAAGCCGCACTGCTACGCATGTGCGGCTGCAGGCAAGCCGGCCGACCACCGGGCTGGGGGCGGGTCCTGCGATCCCCCCGCCAAGGCCAAGGGCAAGATCAGGCCCATCCACCCTGACGTCCTCACCGCCGCAGCCACCACCTTGGCTGCCGCCGCTGTCGCCGCCGCTCCCGCCGTGACAGTGCCCTCACAGGGGGCTCAGGAGGAGACTGTAATGGAATGTCAATAACGACACCATTACGTCTCCTCCAGGCGAACATCAACCACTGCGCCCCCGCTCAGGATCTGTTGCTCCAGAGCATGGCGCAGTGGTCGATCAATGTCGCCGTCGTCTCCGAGCCGTACTACGTCCATCCCCGCTGGGTTCAGGACCTAGACGGCTCGGTGACGCTAATTTCGTCGGCCGCCGCCGGTACCCCGCCCCTCGAGGCTGTTGCGAGGGGACGGGGTTGCGTATCAGCACGGGTCGGGGACATTGCAGTGGTAGGCGTCTACCTGTCCCCGACCAGAACTCCCGACGAACTCCATGTCTCCCTTATGGAGCTAAGTGCCGTCGTCGCTGGGTTTGGTACCCTCCCCGTGGTCGTTTGCGGGGACTTCAACGCCTGGAACACGGCTTGGGGTTCCCGGCGCACGAACACACGGGGTCGGATGGTGGAGGACTGGGCCTTGGAGCTGGGCCTGGTCGTCCTGAACCGGGGTTCTGTCCCCACGTTGGTGCGGATGCGGGGTGAATCAGTGGTGGACCTTTCGTTCGCCAGCCCCGCTCTGTCACCACGTGTCGTCGACTGGCGCGTTATGGAGGAGGTGGAGACGTACTCTGACCACCGGTACATCCGGTTGGACGTCTCCGCCGAAACCTCGGCCGCGCCGGTCCGACAGAGCCCTTGCGGTCCGCGGTGGGCGCTTAAGCAGATGGACCGGGAGCTCCTCCTGGAAGCCGCGACGGTACAGGCCTGGGTGCAAGCACCGGACAGACCTGTCGACATCGACGTCGAGGCGGAGTGGTTCCGGGAGGCCATGTCGCAAATTTGCGATGCGGCAATGCCCCGAGTCCGTCCAGGACGTGCTAAGCGCCAGGTGTACTGGTGGTCGCCGGAGATCGCTGCACTGCGCAACACGTGCAATCACGCGCGACGCCGGTACGCCAGATACTGCAGGCGCCGCATCCGCCCGCCGGATGCGGAGGCCAGAGAGGCGGAGCTGTACGAGGGTTACAGAGAGGCAAAACACACCCTCCGAGCGGAGATTAAGCGGGCCAAACTCGAGGCCCGCAACGTGTGGCTGGGGTCTCTGAACGCGGACCCGTGGGGGCGCCCGTACAAATTGGTACGGGAGAAACTGCGCCCCTGGGCTCCCCCGTTGACTCAGAGTCTCCGGCCCCAACTCGTGGAGGGTGTGGTAAGCGCTCTGTTCCCTGCGCGAGGAGAACACTCCCCCCCGCCCATGGCTCCGCCTCCGCCAGCGGTGTCTGACGCGAACCGCAATAGCGACGACGACGACAATGCTCCAGAGGTGACCGAGGTAGAGATGAGAGTGGCGGTGCAAAGGCTGAGTGCCAAGAACGCCGGCCCAGGACCCGATGGCTTGCCTGGGAAAGCCTGGGTCCTGGCCATGGAGGCTCTCGGGCCTCGACTAAGAGGGCTCTTCAGCGCATGTTTGGAGAGGGGCCAGTTCCTACTTCGCTGGAAGACAGGGAAACTGGTCCTCATCGCAAAGCCAGGGCGCCCTGCGGACTCTCCGTCCGCGTACCGGCCCATTGTGCTGCTCGACGAGGTGGGCAAGCTCTTTGAAAGAGTGATTGCGAGCCGCCTCGTCGCGCGCCTTTCACGGGTGGGGCCGGACCTTTCGGACGGACAGTTCGGCTTTCGCAGGATGCGCTCGACGGTGGACGCCATCATGCGCGTGCGAGCCCTCACGACGGGGGATGCGGTGTCCCAGGGTAGGTGTGTCGTGGCAGTGTCCTTGGACATTGCCAACGCTTTCAATTCCCTGCCCTGGAGTACGATCCGGAGGGCACTCCGGTACCACCGGGTGCCCGAATACCTCTGTCGAGTAGTCGAGGCCTACCTGTCGGACAGGTATATTGTCTACCCTGGTCACCAGGGAGACTGGTCGTTGATAGGATCCAGGAGTTGGGACTCGAGGTGGCGCTTCACAAGTCCGAGGCGATGTGCTTTCACGGTCGCCGCTCTCGGAACGCGCCACCAATGAGTTCCCAACTAACGGTAGGAGGAGTTCACATCGGTGTCGGGTCGACGATGAAGTACCTGGGACTCGTCCTCGACAGCCGGTGGAATTTCGTGGAGCATTTCCGACGTCTGGCTCCCAAACTCAACCGGACTGGGGCCGCTCTCAAGCGGCTCCTGCCCAACCTTGGGGGTCCAGACGCCTCCTGCCGGAGGCTCTACGCGGGGATCGTTCGGTCCATGGCCCTCTACGGGGCACCGGTGTGGGCGCCATCGCTGCAAAAGCGACCGGCGGCCATTCTGAACGCCTGCCAGAGGGTCATGGCAATTCGGATGGTGCGGGGATACCGCACGATTTCCCGCGAAGCGGCGAGCCTTCTGGCTGGCCTACCACCGTGGGATCTGGAGGCAACAGTCCTTGCACACATGCACGACATGCGCGTGGAGATGCAACGCCGGGGTGAAAGTCCTCTGCCGCGACAGGTCGCGGCATGGCGGACAGAGCTCCGGCGGGATCTCATGGTGGAATGGCGTCAGCGACTATCGCAACCCCGTCATGGGCACGCCACAATTATGGCGATAAGTCCCCTCTTTGAGGCGTGGCTGGAAAGACCTCACGGCGTCCTTACCTTCCGCATGACACAGGTCCTCACCGGAAATGGCAAGTTCGGGAGGTTCCTGTTCCGAATTAAAGCGGAAGTGACGGCCGGGTGTCGCCACTGTGCGGAACGCCCGGAGGACACGGTGGAGCACACAATCGCGGTGTGCCCTGCTTGGACGGAGCATCGCCGTGCCCTCGTGGGGGTGATCGGCGGCGGAGACCTCTCGCGCCGGGCCTTGGTCGAGGCCATGGTCCGGAGCGAGGAGGAGTGGCAGGCGGTCGCCGACTTCTGCGAAGCAGTAATGCTCGCTAAGGCCGACCGCATCAGGCAACGGCGCTCTCGCCGCCGCCGCCGGGATTCCGATCCCGATTTCCAGCCACCGTAGGCGCGGGCTTGCGGACAGTTAGCAATGGGTAGCTCGCTGTCCGGCCGTCTGGTAACAATCCGGACCAAGCCCAAGTCGTCGACGGCGCGCGCTGTTCCCGCGCGCCTCAAGGAGTTGTCAGCAACAGCAGGGGCCCAGCCGGGTCGAAGCCTACTGGAGCCAGGGTTATCCGAAAGGGCGCTCGAGCCCCGGTATGAAGGCTTGAAGGAACGGGATGGGTTTTTTAGTCAGTAAGAGTCTGACACTATCTCCCGCTCCGCCCAAGAGCGGGGGTTGTCATAAGATGATTTTTCCCATCGAAAAAAAAAAAAAAAAACTTCTATATGTGTGCTAAATTCTAGTAGCGGAGCAAATTGGTCGTGACAGACAGACAGACTTACAAATGGGATCCCTTACATAAGGGCTCGGTTTCTGCTTTGCACGTATGGAATCCTAAAAACAAAAATAGAAGCGAATTAAAAGATAACATTACATTATAATATTGTAAGATAACGCTTACGTTCATAGACATTTTATTCGTGCTCCAAGTAGCACGCTTAAAGGTATCTTTGTATATTGATTAGATAAATTTCTTGTGTGTTTATTAAAAACAATTATTGTGACTCTGACATAATAGTAAGTAACATCAGTAACTCTTTATTTTCATCTGTTCTACGACAAATCATCTTACGTACATTCATTTTTAACAGATTTAAAAAACCGCCAAGTGCGAGTCGGACTCGCCCATGGAGGGTTCCGTAGCAGCAAGTAACATAATATAAAAGTTCTTGTAGTTCGTTGTAACTTTGATCGATGTTTTAATAATAGTGTATTTTTTTAGATTTATGACGCATAAAAAAAAAACTACTAACTAGATCTCGTTCAAACCAATTTTCGTTGGTAGTTTATATGGTAATGTTTACATCATATATTTTTTTTAGTTTTATCATTCTCTTATTTTAGAAGTTACAGGGGGGGGGGGCACACATTTTACCAATTTGGAAGTGTGAATTTTTGAGTTTCAGTTCTAAGTATAGGGACCCCCAAAATTTATTGTTTTTTTTTTTTCTATTTTTGTGTGAAAATCTTAAAGCGATTCACAGAATACATCTACTTACTAAGTTTTAACAGTATAGCTCTTATAGTTTCGGAAAAAAAGTATGTAAAATCAAGTTAATAATAATAATAATAACTGTTTATTTCAGGCATCGAAAGCCCATAGAAAAATACATAATATCAAACAATTTTTATATTTAATCTTAATAGCTAGAGCAGGTATTCTGGCTATTAGTATTTTTTAAAGTTATTTCCTATAGGCACCTTTTTTAAAATTAAATAGAACTTGCACACTGCTTAAGTTTAACTGAGAGATAAAAAGTGTAAAACAAAAAAAAAATCGGTTATCAGTGTTTCTAGTTTGCACACATAACATCATCACCTTATCCAGATTAAACCTTTAAATTGATAAAAAAAATATATAAAATGTATACTTCATCAGAATTATTTCAATTATTTGACTGCATTCAGCAGTCAAATAATTTTAAAATGACTAAGATGATACACAGTCATGTCTGAAATGTTTCAACTTATTATTGCTGATAGTGTGCTGCTTTTCTAGGATTGTCTGATATGCCAACTATACACAAAAATAACTATATTATCTTATCGATAAAACGAACTAAAATATTTGGAAGCTATCTAAACGACTTCTTGTCAATTACCTACTGAATCATTAGAAAAGTTTTTGAAATTTGTGACGTTTTTAGCGCTCAAACCGAAGTTGGTCAAAAAGAATTTTACCAATAAAACCTCTTCCTTTTTAAAATTCGTTAAAAGAATGCTATTTACTATATTATGTTTCAAACACTAGATTTCTTTTTGATCTCTATCTTCTGTATATCCCATGAACAAAAATTATGCAATTGAAATTGTCAACGTTATTTCGCTGTTGTTCCAGGTGAGTGTGACTTGCGATGCAATTTTGTTATATTTGAATTTTGTATATCTGTATTTGGTTACAGACAATGATCATCTTCATCTGGGTGGCTGTTCTGCTCGCTGCATTGTTCATCTACAACAGGCAGATCTATTCTACATTCAGCCGCAATGGCATCAAACACTTCACGCCTGTCCCTTTCTTGGGCAACATGACCAGGATTCTTCTCCGTATAGATCACGTTGTCGATGATCTCGTGAGGCTATACAACAACTTTCCAAATGAAAGGTAACTAACTTTTTAAATATTTTAACAAAATCATACAGTATTGTAGGATTTAACAAGTCGTTTCTTCAGCAATAAAAAAAACCACGTCAAAAATAAGAGGAAGAAAGACCGTCACTCATAGTTCAGCTTGCACAATGATAAATGATACTCGTATTTATTTTGCAAATAGGTTTTTAAAAAAACATTTTACGCGTCTATTTAAACTAGATGAAGCCGGTGTTTCCTAGCTGATGACCCTGAGAAGAAACATCAAAACAAACTCAGAAGTCAAAGTCACTTTTAAAGTCCATACTGTAAGCATATGTTTAATGGTCAAATCATATGAAAACTATGCAGATTAGTGTCCCAGATAAACTATTTAAGAAAAGAACTACACAGATTTGAGTGGACTTGTTAAGTAAATCTCTTCTTCTACCCATCCTTGATTATGCTGATGCCAGTTAATTTGACTTCCATGAAATTTAAATTCATAAACTTGAGAAAACTATTTTTTTTTTTTAATATATAATAGTTCATATTTAGTTTACGCAAATATGATAAAGCATTCGACAGTCTTTATTCCAACCTCGCTAAAAAACCTTAACCTACTATTGAAATTATACGAAAGAAACACACAAGAACAGTGTGTATAATTAGATGACCTTTCAAGTGATGATACTTTGATTCTTTTTGGAGTTCCACAGGGTAGCATCTTAGACCCGATGCTATTTCTTTTTTATATCAATAACTTTTGTCAATATAATTTTCTAAGAGCTAAAATATAATAACGTTTTCCATGACAAATCCAAAAATTGACATGAAAAAATTGAATCCCTGTTATCCATGGAGTGAGAAGATGGTGATCAGTAACACATATAACAGACACCAACTCCCCGCATTCACTCGACTTAAAAATCTTCCTGCAAGTTATTTGAATTTATACTTGTTTAATCATAAGGTCTTGTTTTGTGAGAAGAAATAAACGAAGATTATCTCTCTCTTCTTGAGTCAGTTTCTATACTTAAATAACAGCTTCATTCAGGTTATAACCACATTGACAACAATGTCGATCGCCTATATCGCCTCTAAACGGCCCACACTTTGTTAGTACTTGACTCATTTCAGTCATATTTAATTAAATATTTAATTTGTTTCAACAGATTTGTGGGCAGATATGAATTCACGAAAGAGATGGTAGTGATTCGGGACATCGAGCTGGTGAAGAAGATTGGTGTCAAAGACTTTGAATATTTCCTTGATCATCGCGCTTTGTTTAGATCCGGTGATTCGTACTTCACCAGAACTTTGATAGCTCTAGAAGGTACGCAGTTATTTAAAAAGTTACAGCATTCCTACTAAAAACACTTCTAAACATTGATATTAAGATTTCCTCTCAAGGGAATTGATATTATAGAGTGCCCCGCTTTGGCAGAGCACCGCCGTGTCCACGTTGTAGTTAGAACGATTGGCGGGAACGACTACTCTTGCCAGGCCCTGGTACAGCCCATGGTCCGAAGCTAGGAGGAATGGCAGGCGGTCAGCTTCCTTCTGTGAAGAAGTAATGCTAGTAAAAGAGGCGGTCGCACGCGCGAGGGAAAGGCCCTTACACCTCAGCCTCTGGGATCCCAATCCGGGAGTCCAAGTCATCGACGGCCTGTAATGTTTCACGCGCGCCTCAAGCAGATGTCAGTAAACCCTCGGGGTCCAGCCGGTTCAAAGCCTGCCAGAGACCATGGGTTCGCTTCTGAAAGAAAAAGCCGGCACTGGAATATAAAGCAACGAAGGAACAGGAGTGAGTTTAAATCAATGAAAGTCTGCCACGCCCTCCAGCTCCGCCCAAAGGCGGGAGATATCATTGATGATTTCGCACCTAAAAAAAATAAAGGGGATTGATATTTCTAAGGATTGTCTCGAAGATAGACTTGGTTCATTTAGACTAAAACAATTAATTTAATCACTCACAGGACAGGAATGGAAAGACATGCGCTCCACATTAAGTCCAGCGTTCACAAGCTCTAAGATGCGTCTAATGGTGCCTTTCATGGTGGAGGTTGGTGACCAGATGATACGTTCTCTACAGAAGAAGATCAAAGAATCCAAAAGTTAGTTTGACTGTTAATTAATCCTATTAAGTTAAAACGCTTTTCTGTAAAAATAATATTTATTAAATCTGAAAATCTTAAACAGCTGCGGACCCTTGTTGGCCAGATCTGGTTTCACCTCAAACGCAGTCAACATTAAGATAACACAAAATATTTTAGTTTTGATTCAGTACTTCGAAGATAAAATGGAAGAAGTGGAGGGAGGCCTTTGCCCAGGCCCAGGAGTGGGACAGAACAGGCTGGCTAACAAAAAAAAAACAAAGTACATAAAAAATTTTTTTGATGTACTTTGTTTTTACAAACACAACAGGATTTTGATAACCAACACAACAGGATTTTTAAGTAAATTTTAGTCCTTTTGAAGTAGTTTTAACTATTAAACACACTTTTTATGTACATAATTTTGTGTGTTGATGTGTTTTATGGATTTAAAATCTCGTTGAACTAATAACAAATTACGAGTTACGCAATTTGAAACTCAAGTTTGTAATCAATGTTGCTTATAAACCTAAAATTATTTTTGCAGCTGGCTACATAGACGTGGATTGCAAAGACCTGACGACTCGGTACGGCAACGACGTGATAGCCTCCTGCGCCTTCGGCCTGAAGGTGGATTCCCATAATGACGCGAACAACGACTTCTATGCCATGGGCAAGGCGGCAACCAAACTCAACTTCCGTTCCATGATAATGTTCTTCGTGCTTCTCCTGGTACCTCCTTATGTATCTAAAGTAAGTTCAATCGATAATATAATCAAAACTTAAGATTAAGAATAATAATGATTAAGAAGGTAGGGTTCATAAAAATAAATTATAACAGTTTAATGATTGTAATGTTTTATTTTTCAGTTTTTAAAGATTGATTTCTTTCCTAAGTCGGCGAAGGTATTCTTTAAAAACCTAGTTTTAGACACCATGAATGATCGCGAGGTACGAAACATTCTCAGACCCGACATGATTCACTTGCTTATGGAAGCTAAAAAAGGTAACTATTGTAGAAATATATAATCTGATTCTATTACCAACATTTAACTATTAAAAGAAACAAATCAATATTTTAAAATATCATCAGCGTTTTAATATTTTTTTATAAACACCATATCGCTATATCTCATTCGCGACGTTGCTGTTTGGGAGAAGTCACAACTTAAGATTTTTTCGCTCCTTGAGCAATTTAACCACTTTACTATCACGTATACCATCCTCATCGTTAAGTAGGTAATGTCAAAATTGAGTGCATATCATGTTAAAACATATTAAAAATGTAATTCCAGGCAAATTGACCCATGAAGACATAAAATCCAATGATGAAGCTACTGGATTCGCAACTGTTGAAGAATCTGCTGTTGGTCAGAAAAAAGTGAACAGAGGTATGTACGAGTAATTAAAGGGTTTAAATATAATTATTTGGCAGATGTAAAAAAAAAATATTCGTAGATTTATAGGAAAAAAAAAACTTATACGCATTATAATTTTAACCTAGGTACATGGTCTAAATACCCTGTATATTTTCAACTATAGCTTTATCATCTGATAAAGTACCTAGGTACGTTTTTTCAGATCGTAATATCATTTAATTTTCAGTGTGGACAGACAACGACCTCATCGCACAAGCGGTGCTGTTCTTCCTTGCTGGTTTTGAAACAGTTTCAACAGCTATGTCGTTCCTGTTGTATGAACTGGCGGTGAACCCTGACATCCAGGAGCGACTGGCACAAGAGATCAAGGAAACTGACGCTAAGAACGGTGGCAAGTTTGACTTCAACTCCATCCAGAACATGCCGTATATGGACATGGTTGTATCTGGTAAGGTTTTAGTGATTTGTATTTAATATTGTGTAAAATACGTTCATAATGAATTTGGTTTTTTGAGTTAAGACAATGTTTCTAAAACCTTATTTTGGATATAATACTACAGTAAAACTCAAAGTGGTTGTAGAAAATTATGTAGTTAGTAATAATCCTCTAGCGTTGTGTAAAGATTATTTCTTATTATTTGCCATGGTGAAAAGTATCTTGACATTCTCATTTAAATGTCATTTTAAACTTTAATTCCTGTAATGATACCATTATTAGGTTTATTTATTATGTGATTTACATGCCTTGATGTGTAATGCTATATTTTTAATGAACTTTATGTTACTTTGTGTATAATGAATGATCATAAATTATGAAAACATGTAATGTACATATTTGTTTTACAAATATTTTTTTCTTTTGCAGAACTCCTGCGACTATGGCCACCTGGTCTTGCTCTAGACAGGGTATGCACTAAAGATTACAACTTGGGAAAACCTAATGACGATGCGGAAAAAGATTATATTGTAAGTTAATATATTATTTCAATTAACAAAATTACAGCTGAGGTTTAGAAAAACCATTTAGAAAGAGCAGAATATTAATTTAAGAACTTTGTTTTGATAGGTCCCCAAAGGAACAGGTATTTCGATACCAGTGTATGCTATCCACCGAGACCCGCAGTTCTTCCCCAATCCCGAGAAGTTCGACCCTGAGCGCTTCTCTGATGAGAACAAGCATAATATCCCAACGTTTGCTTACATGCCCTTCGGTATTGGACCTAGAAACTGCATTGGTAAGTTTACAAAAAATTCTTAAGAATAACAAAATTAAATATTAAAGAGTACCTACCTAATAAATTATAATCGAGAGAGTAACGTGAAACGAAGGAATTGAGAGATTACGATATTCATTGGATGATATTATAAATTTTGAATCCTAAAATGACAAAAAGGAAAGAGAAGATGGAATTAATTCTTCTTCATAAACTATTTTTTTACTAGAGTGATATGAGATAAATATGTTAACTAATACAATTATTCACAGGGTCGAGATTTGCTCTCTGTGAAGTCAAGGTGATGGCGTACCAGATCCTGCAGCATATAGTGATCTCCCCTTGTGAGAAGACCACAATCCCTGCCAAATTAGACACGAAAACTTTTAACGTAATACTAAAAGGAGGACACTGGCTGAGATTTAAACCAAGGACCTAGAAAAAATAAAAAATCTTGACTGAATTGGTGATTTAACTTGTGTTACAAAAATTATTTCAAATAAAAGTATGGAAAATATTCCAGAAGCGATATGTGATAATGGTAGTTTTTTTAGTTAATGTCTCAAAAAACAATTTAAAAACAATGTTGATGAAAATAACAAAAAAAATAATGATAGAAACTACTTTCAACAGTACAATCAAAGTAGAGTAGAGTAGTAGAAGTTAGTGTTATCTGCTCATTTTATCAGAGAATATAGAGTCTTACTTAGTGATGGAACCTTAATTTACGTTATCAACATCAGTTTAGACGTATGTGATTATTATTTGACACTATACATATTGGCATGTCGCAAAAGAGGTCTTTAGCCAACAGTGCTGCAAGCTGATAACAAAGATGTTGATATTGTAAAGATAGTCATTTGTCACACAACCATATTATTACCTCTCTTCTAGTATAAAATATACCTTCAATTTAATACTGAAGTGTCTTCAAATGACCAGTGACGGTTGATACTGTGATTATTTTCTTTTATTTTTGTTAAAGAGATTATTTGTATGATAAAAGATGAAGTAGGCAATTTAAGTATAATAGAAAACAATGTTAGAATGCGAGTGTCTTTTTTCCACTGTCATCGTCTTTGCACACTTTGACTATTTGAAGTCGTTGCTTTTTTTTTTATCATCCAAAATTTCAACCATCATCTGAATCTTGCCAGTTAGTGCTAGTAGGATCACAGATAGCTGAAGCAATTCAAGGTGTCCTATAAGAACTATCCGCAAGACTTTTCCAAACACGAACATTGACAAATATACCTTTAGCTTTTGAATACCTATCATGTTCATGAAAGTCCTGTTTATTATTGTGAATTTGTGATCGAGATCACTGCAATAAGTAACTTTGGACTATCCTTGTTTGCTCTTTCTGAAACGTCATCACGTCGGTCATCTACTTATTAGACTTAATGCGTAGGTCATTAACAAGCATTTGGAAACTAAGTTTGTTTTCCATAATCATTTTAGACTTTTAAAAGACATTTTCGTAAGCCAATAATCATGCTTGAGTCTTAAAAGTTGATGCAGATGGCCGTTGGGGCTTCTGGGGGTTCTGGAGTGCGAAGTGTACTGGAAGACGCAGCGTTGGAAGGCCTCCTACAAGGTGGACCGATGACCTCGTGAAGGTTGCGGGAAACTGATGTATGCGAGACGCACAGAAACGTTCGTTGTAGCGACGCTTGGGGGAGGTATATGTCCAACAGTAGACGCATATCGGTTGAAATGATGATGATGATGATTATGATAGTCTTCAAAGTATAGTCCTGCAACAGAAAGTCGGATGTATATCGGAGGCAAACCCTGTGCAGTGGCGTGCCTGCCATACAAGCCAAAAAGCCCGGCTTGCCCTACCAAAACCTCACCTAATTCATAGAACACGACCAATCAATTAATTATCACAAAAATCTAAACTTCAAACTTCGCGCGCTTACGCGGTTACGCTAAGTTGCCACTGTGTTGTGCGGAATTCAAAAATCATTTTTAACCTTTCGGATGTCTTAAGTTACACTGTCCGACATAAGGTAATTGTCTTTCTATTGTGTTTCTAATTACGACATTCAAAGAGATAAGACGATATCAGGGTGAAGCGAGGATGCCATTCTGAGCGAAATATCTCCGATCTCACTCTAACACTTAATAAAAGAAAGAGATGAACACTAATGTGTTGTTGTCTTTTTCTGCCTCAAAGGCTTTTATAAGGCTTTATCTTCTATCTCTACTTTTAATATAAAAACGTCGAATTTTGAGTGTGTGTGGGTGTAATTTGTTATTGTGTGCAAATGCTCGTCGAACATTTTGTTCTAAAAAAAAGCCGGGCTTTGGTAAATTTATGAATGGTTTTTGTTGACATAAATTTTTACGCATATTATAATACGAGGCGCCCTCTATGACGCGTAAAGTTGTACGAACTAAAAAGTACTCAGTTCAAATTTAATTTGTTTTGATCGGTTATCGTGTTGTACGTAATTATTGTTTTGATAGTTTTTTTTTTTGTTTTCCGTCATTTAACAGTTTATGAATTCGGAAACTATACTTGTGATTGTGTGTGGATATTATTATGTGTGGAATTGATATTGGCCAGGTAGGGTTTGAGTTTTAAAGATAAATATAATCTTGTAACTTTACTATTTTGAATATTTCTCAGAAAAGTTAATAACAATGCTTGAAATACATCAGGTATGCGTATGACTCAAATAACTTCGCTAGTGCCATGAAAATTCTCAAAAGTACTTGAACGCTGTTATTTCATTCTTTATTTTTGGTAAACCGCCTATAGAAAGTTGGTTCTCTTTCTCGACAGTTAAGTGATAGGTGTGTTTTAAAAAAGCGAACAACGAAAAGCTGCCGCTGTTTCAATTGTGAGTATTTGCCAATAATATTACATATTATTATAAAGAACAAGTGTTTGAAACACCAAGATTTCAAAAAAAAATTATGTGTTAGTTACACATTCATAACTAGATGGCGTTGGCGTCAAAACAGTAACATTAGATCAGTATCTAGAACTCGTTTGTTTTCACACTCAACTCAACCTTACATTAGATATTCATTAAGTTCAAATTAATCGGGCTGACCATCCCGGCCGGCCGGCACTCGACAGCAAGAGCGGCTTTCCGAATTATCTTTGATTGCAATTGAAAATCAGCTGTTGGTAGAATTAAAACGTTCACCAACTTTTTACGCTGGTGGAAGTAATAAAATCATTTTTAAATAAAGATAATTTGAATTAGAATATATTTTTTTTTCTATTCTTGTATTCAAACTTCACGATTATTGGTATGATGATAAAGTTGTTGTGGTGAAGCTTTTGTTATCATTATTTATTACTTGCTATTAACATTATATTAGTTAATAGTAGTGTAGCAATTCAGAAAAATCAGCATTACTGCACTGATGACACGTGGTAGCACGAGATTTTTTTTAATAGGTAAGTAGTAGTTAGGTCAAGATTCCTTGGCTTGCCCCCTGTAAAGGCATCAGGCACGCCACTGACCCTGTGCCGTACAATTTTATAATAAGAACTTTATACCGCCATCTATGTAAACTATTTCGAACGACAGTGAAACTATGCAAGCAACATCTGTTTTCAAGTACTTTATACAACCCAACTGAACACATGAAATAATTCCGCTCTTCTATAAGAGATGGCGCGATTGACACCATAAATAACGTTTCCAGTGATATGATGTAATGCATTGTTAACTATTGTAGAAACTGATGACTTGTTAAGATAATAGTCTAGTAATATTAACCTTTAAGAGGGTATCTCAGTTCTGAGCAACTTTTGTACCTGTGTTTTAGTTCTCACAATTACCTACTTCCATTAATAGATAGGAGGGTACTTTCAAAACCTTTTTGACTTTCAGAACTAGGGTTTTCAGAATAAAGACATCAAGCAGGCCAGTCAGAGATCAAAAGTTAATAATTTAGGGGTTTGACTTTTAGCGAGAAAAAAGGGTCAGAAATCAGAAATGTATATTTCAAATAAATACTTCACAGGCACTTTTGAATAGTCAAAATATCGATTAGTCAAAAAAAGTGAAGCTAAATTGTACGATCCAAAGCGTAGATCTCTAAGGAGAAAAACGTGCAAGAAACTCCATGTACACTCTTTAAATCATATTATGAGTTACATAAATCTTGTAGGTAGTAGTCAGTAGGTGTATGACCAATTGACCAGTTTGCCAGTGTTGTCGTAGTTACCTATTTGTATTGGGTGTTGTAGAATACAATGCTCATTACTTCTTTATGGATAAGCATTTGCACTGCAGCACATCAAGCTGATATCATTAGTAAAAAATTGTCGTTATCATCATCTTTCTGCTCTTGTTCTATTTGATTTGGGTGAGGCGTAATACGTTTTCTCTCCATTCTTACCTGTCAACCATCACGTCATCACTAACTCCCTTTTCTTTCATATCACTACTTACACTATCCAGCCTGTTCTTCTTTGGCCTTCCGCGCCCTCTCCATCTATCCACATGTATATTCATAACTCTTATAGTAAATATGCGTTTCATCTCTCCTCTTTGGCTCTTTACATGCCCATACAATCGTATTATAGGTTTTTAAAAATCATATAATATGGCTTACTGCCTGTAAATTCAATGTATAAAGCACAAGCATACAAGGAAGAAACGAATACCAGTGGCATGTGTACCTAGATGGTAGTATAGGTATCAAGTAATGACGTGTGTGCGGTTACAGAAATTCCCGAAAACACGCAATTATTATGAACTGGATATATTATTTATATATAGGTATGTTTTAATTAACACCTTCGGGTTTTTAGTTTCAGTAATAATTAATCCAATTAAAATATATATACATTTATGCGGTGGCTGGATAAGGACTACAATACAATAATATTCCTGGTGCAAAACTATAAGGAAGATTTTGTTATTTTCCTAATTCTGAAGCCAAGTTGGGTATCAGCTGGTTAATAATTTTTTTTTTCAGGAATAGCAGATATTTTGAGGTTTTTTAACCCCTGACGCTGAAAGAAGGTTATTATTACTCTCAGGGGTTCGAAAATGTAGGGAGGATGAAATTGGCTAAATTGTGCTCTGTATTCATGTGAAAATACTGATTTTTCAGCATCAAATGAAAGCAACCGCTACTCTCGTTGTAATTTTAATAAATAGTTGAATTATTTTGATTCAGGCAATACGTGTTACAAAAATAAAGTTAGGTAGGCTACACCAACAAAACATACCAAAAGTAATTGTCACTGAATTTTTAGTTGTTTTATTGAACTGTATTTAATTGGCACGTCGAATTTTAGAGAAATTAAGATTGAATCATTATTGTTATTAACTCCAACCAACCAACTCCTCTATTTTTTTGAAAAAAAACAAATAACTTCACATACCATAGGCTAAATAGAATACTTATAAGATTAAATAATGCAATATAAGAAACCATCGAATGTAAGTAAATGAATTTGAATTTAGAAGAGCGATTCCTTGGACTTTCATAATTTTGTGTTTTAGGGGGAGTGGGGTGATTAAAACAGTGGATTAATTCACATTCATAAATCGTATATTTCTCTTCTTATTTTCACATAATTCTTACGAAATAATACATAATAATCTGTCTTTTCATCAATTGCATGATAGTCATATAACTACAGCATTCTTAAAATTAAAGAAAAATATCTTAATATAAATGAACATAATACGAAACAAACAGCCTTGTTTATAAAACACGTTAACCATAATAATTATGTGTAGTTTAAATACTGATCAATAAAATCTAAATTCAAATTCTCCATAGGAAATTTTAAATCGGGAATCTGCTGATCAATGTTCAAACTAATGACATGGTTAATTTTTTTATAAATAAAGGCCTAAAACGGTTAACACCTATAAATACTTAATAACTGGAATTATGCACCTTTGTAGTTCAAACTATTAAATATGGACCAACTTTGAGAGATTGAAATAATATAGGCTGATGTAGCTTCAAATGGAAAGAAAAACATAGATAATTTAAAAAAAATACACTGTCACATTTTTTTAATTGAAGATATTTGTGTCTACATAAAAATGTAAAAAATGAATGAGGTAAAAGTAAAAGAAAATAAAGAAAGTAGGTATAACATTCCCGAAGTGAGTCCATACTAATGGTACGTAAAATATCAAGTTTCACTACAATAGACTAGCCATAACTTAGATCTTAATAAATTCAAATGATCCGACTATTTTATTGTAAAGAGAGTTTAAATCGTTGTTCTGTTAAGACACAGGTTTTGTACTTCGCTTTATATAATGATACATAAACAAAATATCATAAAATCAATCTTATATTAATAATTATCTGTATTCAATAAATATATTAGTATATGTAGAAGAATGAAAGTTAAAATGTTAATGTTTCAGATTTTTGTATACATATTAAAAATATATGGCTATCTACATAACAGGTTACTGAAGATTTGTTAGTGATGACGGCTGAAAGGAACTATTTACAATAAAAAAAAAAACAATGTTTAAATTTATCTTACATCACAGCGTGTGCCTGAGAGTCGCAAACTTAAATACTAAAAAATATTAAAATTAAATTGTCAAAAACATGTATTTTACTCTTTAAATCTTAAATTATAAACTTTTTCATCAAAACTAATCTTTGGCCAGCAGATCTTTTGTCATTTTATTTTTATTTGCACGAATGCGCATTTTTTAAATCTTAAGTTTTTTAATTTTAAACTAACACTGAGAAGGAAATTTTAAATAACAGTATAAAATTTATTTAAATTACAATTAGAGATGAACCTTATTATAAAATATTAGATTTTGAGAATGACATGAATTTAAAGAAACTATGAAATTAAGTACATTATCGTTTTACGTATACAATACATATGGCAACTCGAAATATGCTTAACATTATTATAAAATAACTGGACACTAAAAAACTAGGTTTTATAAATTAATTGGAATGTTCGCATTATCATAACACACTACGTATTACACACACGTATCATACGGTAACAACAATTAAAAATACTTTATCAAAAATTCGTAATGTTTCTACGTAAACAACCATCAAAATGTTTGTTCGACAGTACAACCGTACATCGAGAATAAAATACTAATAAAATTACTTAAAAAAATAATATGGACATACCAACGAGTCGGTACGTATTAATTGACGGGACAATCCAACCGATCGACATCCAGGCGATCGGCATCCAACAGATCGGTATCCAACCAATTATGTATATCCAACAAGTAATTGATCCAACATCCACGAGTACAACCATTGAAACTATTTCGATTCGAACATTGAGCCTATCTTAGCTAATTACATTCATATAACTTTTCAAAAACACCTAACTTTGAGACCACCTCCAATTGAAAATTATGGTCAAATTTACTACATAGAATATTTTATATATAATTGGCATCATAAGAAGAAACGAATAAGTATATTATTAAGTACAAAGAAGGGTTTAATAGATTCTATTTTCATATTCATAGATCTAATAACATCAAAAATGTTAGTAGTTATCTGTTTTAAATATCAAAGCAGTTCTTATACCTAATTAAAATGGTGGTCATGACACACAAATATTCAACAAGACCATACTTAGACCACCTTAGCTTGGAGGTGATCCCATTTCTTTTCAAATAACCTGATTATAACTATTCATTTCATTCAATTATGTCCTTGGATGAAATGCTGATTTTTTGGAAAAATCAATTGACATACTCTACAAGATAAATCATTAATTATCTCCTTTCAATACTTTAACAATCATCTTCTCCTTACTCTTCTACTGTTGTCCAAACAACAGAGCCTTACTTACTATTACTGTATTTTCGAATTCCTCCTCAAACCAAACTCTCCAAGGACAAGATTCCACTATACTCGCACGTAACCATCGACATATCACTGTTTATCTTACTCTGAGCATAGACTTTCAACAAATTTTTAGCCTAATTCTTTCTTAATTTAAACTAAGAGTAGGACAAATCGCTTAGGTTTTCTGATTTGACTTTGACGAAGTTGGGATTGTCGGTCTTGAAGTCGGGTCCCTTGTGGCCGAACTGGTAGACGAGGCGCGCGGTGGGTACGGAGACCAGCACCGATTGCCGGTAGTGGTACCTCATGGCGCGGCTGAATTTCTCGAATGTCATATTCTCGTTCTGCTTCATGTGGCCCCACAGTTTCGCCACCTCGTCTGGCTTCACAAACCTGCAATGAAAAATGCTCTATTAGTCTAATTCTATTTATGTTAACGAAATGCGCTGTGAATTATGTATTAGCAACGTTGTCACAAGACACGTGCTCTATGGTATTGTGTGGGATCTATATAGTTCAATATATTTACGTATAACTGACTTGGAAACTATAAAACACATGTACTTTTATGTTCTAAATCTTATTTTGAAGGTTCATTATGCTTTTATGGTTTGTGCATTGATTCATTTTTTTTGTTTTTATGTTACTCAATCGTAGACCGCGTCAATTTATTTCTTTGAAATACAACTACTTAATACAAATATTATCTTCAGTATCGGTTACTGTGATTCATTACTGAACTTGGAAAGAGTTAAATATTTTTAATTGTCAGCCAAAGCACGACACCCTCTGTGTAGACTGCACTCCTCGGAAGTATGTCGCCGTGGCTTGAAGACAAGCAACCTTTGTCTGTACGTGACCCCCATTCAAGAAACCAAAGGATAATAAATCTTTGACGCTCAGCATCAAGGTCTAAACTGCAACCTTAGAATAGCTCTACGTCTTCGTCAAGTGCAGTTTTTAGTAGTTTTATGGAATATTAAAATATTTTTATTAGACTATCAACTAGTACTTATATAACATCGATGAATAATCAATTATAATTAAGTCAAGTTCAACTAGAAACGATAATAATACAGTTCGTCATATAATTTAATGCTCATTAAATGAATTCTCAGCCTTTATTGGTAAGACGTATATAGTTGTTGTGGCATAAAAGTGTGTGTGTATAAGCAACCGTGTCAAGTTCTGATGCAAAGTGTCCAGATAATTGTGTGCAGAGTCAAGGATATCTTGTTGCAGTCATTATCGGCATAGTTAGCAAACGTGACGAGGAGACCGACAAGCGAGCCACAATACAGACGCCAATGTAAGATCTAATATAATATACACTAGGAATGATCTATTGAGGCGTAGCACTGCACCGTAGTGATGCTGAACAATACGTCGTGACAAATGATTAACTGTTCAATGTGACCTAATATTTATTTTAATAATTAGAATTCTTAGTTTTACTATTTTTTCTATTTTTTCATTATTTTTGCTTTATGTGTAGGTTTGTATTGCACATTAGGTTATGGTAATTTATTAAAAAATAGATCATAGAAATAGAAGCACTTGTCAAAATAATGTTGAGGCAGAAAATATATTTAAATCATACTATTTCTTATTTTTATTATGTCACCTTGTGTGTACACATAAACAATGAATGAGTATCCTCAGTTCATCGACTCCAATCATGAGTATTTGATCAACAGAAAAGTTCTATTTATAACTTTCCCTTTGAGTTAAATAGCGTTTAACATTGAAAGTCTAGGTCGAATGCAAATTACTGAACGATTCGATATCGCAAAGGGAATTACGTGTTAGCGTCTATTTTATAGCTCTCCATAAAACTGTTGGAAGACAGCCGTGGCATTGGCGTGGCGTGTCCGAAGCCGTTTTTTCTTCGACTCATCTGTTATAATTGCGTTTTTTCTCTTTTACAGTGGTCTGTCATTGGGACACAATGCCACATCCTGATCGATTGCCACACCGAACCTTAGCTGATAATAACTGATCATTTGCTTTGCTTCCGACATTGTTGTTTGAAGTTTATTGACTAATTTACTTAGCATTTTTGTAATCTAATCGTAAATCCGTTTATTTAGTGCTTATTGTTTATCTAAAAATAGATTCAATAAATTGATGAAACTGTCTAGCAAATATCTATTATTATAACATCGACACCTTTTTTGTTAAGATATTCCGAATTCTTTATTTTGTTGATCTAAACAGTGTACTGTAATTCTACAACAATATAACAGGAAATGCAGCTGCGTAATTATTATGAACACTTAATCGTATCAATTTGTCAGACATGTTGCCGTGTTGAATAACAATCATTATGTTTTAGAACTTCTGCTTATTTGGAATGTATCATCATTTTCATTAACAACGATAGAAATTCAGCTGCTGACACCAATGTGGACAGATGAAGTAGTTCTTGTATATTGTACGTCATTTTCTTCTTTTATTTTAAACAATAGGATGTCATTTCGAAAAAACAACAAGTGTATTATATCATTAACCTTGTATAAGCGTGGTATGAACTATAAAAAATGTGATTCATACGAATTTGGATGCTCGTTGCGTACGAACGAGGCCGGCTGACGGCCTTGTGTTGTATCGCTGCATCAGTTGGGCCAAGGATCGACTGTGACCCTACGTGACACGCATGGATACCAAATGTACGGTGAAAATACTGCGAGGATGATTGTACGATGTTACTGAACATATTGAACTGAGCAATGGCATAGGATAGGATGCAGACTTTGAATCTGAAGAAATGCGATTAGACAAAGTTATGACAATATCATCAAAAACTACATTGCAAATAAAACAAATCAATATGACAATTTTAAGTGGTCATAATGCATTTCAAGGGATCGGCCAGAGTAAAATCACTTCGCAGAATATATTTAATACCAAAACAGGAACCCAAAATTTGGTCAATTTAAGAGTCATTTGGACTTGAATGACGCATAATAACACGCATATAGCATGTATATGTACATTTAAACAGTAACCTGTTTGACCCCCCTCTCAGATGTACCCCCCGCGTATAAGTAAACTTGCAAAACGTGACTCTGACTTTCGTAAACAAGTTTCGGAGACCTCCTTTGGTTTTTTTTTATATTTTTTACCAAACTTATCTGATGGTGCTCGTCCTTTGTTGCTGTGTATGCAAATCAGGGGTTTGTGCTTGATGTGTTGGTACTTATGTACTCCTTCTCTGTATTTGTACTATAAACCCTTAACAAAAAACTTATACGTAGATACTAAAAAGTTTAAGACAGTCTAATCTAACAAGGCTTATCAAATCTTTTATCAGATTGGAGGAACACAGAAGTCTTGCTGTTAGCCTGCAATCATTTCAAATCATTTTGTCTTGACATCACGCATGCCAGCACATACAAACTTTCTCTTCATTCTCCTAGGTCTTATAAAACATGAACCTTTTTGCAGAAAGTGCTAATATCTTTTGTCGAACCAAAAAGTCCTTGTAATCAAACCTGCAGAAGAAGTTAATTAACTTACATCACTCTTCTATACCTGTCATCATAATAATATCGGTGCATTGACAGATTGCCTTGCAGAACTTGCCTTGGCAAACGGTGCGTTTAAAATGCAAATATGTGTGTACAAATAGAGTACCTGTGAATTTGTCTTTTTGTTTCACATCTGTAACCAGTGGTAGGGACATACCCGCGGGGACGTACCGTATCTCAATGATGTTGCGATTAATTTGCACACCGTACACGATTCTTGGTACCCATTTTCATATGTAGTGTGAATAGGCATAATTTGCATATTCGCATGTAGTTTTCGTAAAAGACGTGGTTTTAGAATTTTCAAAGTATCATAAATATCGTTGTACAAGTACAAGCTACAATACTAAAGTTTTTTATCATACACTACTAATGCTGTTTGTGATAAGTATATTAACGTTTAATAATTTGTTAATACACTTATCGGGGTCAGTTGCTATCCAGTCAGACTGATGCTACTACATACAGACTGCGTCAAACTCGTCAGATAAGCCATTAGCATGCTGGTTGCTGCATTTACATCAGCAACTTTGTGTGTAGCATTATTTTTTTCAAAACCATAAACCGGACCTGTGCCGATAACCGGTTCTCGTTTTGGTTTGTAAACTTGTAAATAAATATTCGCATAAATAATTTTGAATTGAGGTGCTTGAATTTATATTTTGTTATTAACGTTTATGGTTTTTTTTTATCCATTTAGTGTTTATTGCAGAGCAAAGAATTTTAGAGAAAACTGATCACGTGATTAATTAATACCTTTCCAAAAACTTATTTTGCTTTGACCTGTTTGAAATACAAAATAAGAGGTGATGACACTGAAGGTATTTTCAATGGCACTGAGGGGAATATACTCTTGCGTAGTGTAAGTGGTGTAGGCTAGCCACCATAATTTATTAATTCATAATAAAATTGTTATTATTGTATTGGTCATGAAACCCAATACGTCAATGTGCTTTTGTGGCTTTGAGTAACACTGACGCATACAGATGTCATCCACATTCTTCTAGTAAAGAGAGAATATGTAGTGAAGTTGTGGGAATTTGCTTTTAAATTATTATATTCAAGTTTTAATTTTAACAAAACAAATGTACTTTATATATTACGAAAAGAATAGATTAAAGTATTTATATCAAAAATCGTCAGGCTTTTTCGACTAAGTGCTTTTTCTATTGGATTTCCAAGAACAAATCAGCACTTTGTGTTCTCAATTACGATTGGCGGAACTTAGGAACTTAATTCCCGGACTTTATCGTTAATAGTATAAACCTGTATCATAGGGTCGGCAACTTGTAGATAGCTGATAGCAGCAGGCTTGTCAGCTTGTTAACGACTTGAATCATTAGGGTTATCGAATATATATCTCGGAGTTTGGTGGACGTGACACCCAAATAAAATTCATCTTTAAAATTACATAATATACTAAGTAGTATTTAAATCCAACTTCTTCACATATTCATTTTCGTTTAACATAGTCGCATTATAGAAATGGACATTTTCAAAATTCTAATAAGTGTGCAGTAGCTATTCCATTGCTTTGTTATTTCAATGTAAGATGCTAATATTTTTTATTGTTTCTGCAATTTGTTCTGCTATTGCTATTTTATCATGGATAGAATTCTTGAATAATCTAAGAATTGTTAACTCTTTGTGAATTTTCAGGAGTTCTATGTAGTAGTAAGTTATAAGAACTAGTATAACCCTTCTTTGATATGACTTAATGCTTGCCGTGCCATATCTTATCGCTTCATAGAAGCAATACTGCAATCTATTCGTTTTGCGTCTCTGACATTACTCAATACCATGCCTTTCTACACAAATGACAACATTAAGTTTATCCATATTGGCAGCTACACCAACACTAACATCTATCAAGTCCTAAGTCTTATAAGAAATTAATTGGGCAGACGACGTTTAAATAACTTTCCGTTATTCTAAGTCTAATTAATGACCTTTTTAGAAGTTTGATTGAGAAATACTTCATTTTAGGAATATTTGCGAAACTTGATGGGTTTATTTAGGGCGACCATTTTTGATCGTTGTTTCTAATTTTTGTTGTATTTAGTGAATCAGCTTGCACATGTTGTAAACAAATTTTGAAATCCCACACTGGTGTAGATTTTCAGTTTTGTTATTACCTAAGCTTTTTGAAAACTAATTCATGTACATATTATTCTTAAAACTTTTACTGAACTATCTAATCTGTGTCTATCGCTCATGCCTTGCCAACTTTTTCTTTCGGCCAGATTCTATCTACAATTCCTATTTATTTCACAGGTATAGCGTCCAGAAAGTCGTTATTTGTTAACCAAAGTGTAGTAAAAGCTGTTCCATTGCAACATTCTGTAGACATTAGTTAAAAGATGTGGTGGAAATTTTTGGCAAAGAGCTACGCTTTGTCCGTTCGGACAACTTTTGACTTTGTTGCTTCCATTTAAAGTTTAGTTTTGTGTGTAGTAATGTACCGTACGATTGTTTTAAATTCTGAACATGTCTAAATTAATGCGTTCCAGGTATCGTGTGTAGTTGCGTACGTAAACAAGAGATGCTCGCGAACAGTTTGATTTCTTATTTGACGTTGTTTTGTCTTAAGTTATTAGTGTTTCTGTTAACCACAACATTTACCTTGCACTCAGTGATGATACCATGACTTTAGTTTTCTCATTAGCTTTACTAATATTAATTAGTAGGTATTCTTTTGTTTGAAACAGTCATAGATTTTTTTCCTAAAACTTATTTTTCCGAAAAAAGAGTTGAGTGTCGAATATGCTAACAATAGTAGTTTTTTGCTTCTTCCAATCAAACTAAAATCTCATAGTAACTGAAAACCTGTCGTGATGAGTCTGTTTGTTCAGCTACAGTCACCGACAGATGGTCTTCAGTTGGCACAAAGTGTTTAAATATAAATGATAGGTAAAATTAGTTTTCTTTGTTTTTCTTCATGATGAAAGCAAATCGAAGATTTTTTCTTGAAATCTGCTATTAAAAATTAATAATGCATACGATTTCTGCTTAAATCCGCCTTATAAGCAAGTTTACGTCACATCGACACCAAAAATCAAAAAAAGTGAACTAACCAGTTCTCAGAAGCACAGAAAAAAGATCAACTCACATTCAAAATTCAATACGTTTAGGTATGTAATAAATCGTGCCATGAATTATAAATATTAGCATATTAATTAGCATTTATGAAACACAATAGTCAACGATACGGATGCTTCAAACTGGTCATTGAGATGACTTCCGAGAAAATGCAAATCAGTTGGTCAAACAGTAATATGTATAACACGAACACACATAGAAACAGGCTGTGTACATACATAATTATGTTGTATATTGGTACTATTATATTGTAAACGTGTTCATAGAATGTTCGTTGTACAAATTGGCATTTACTATCACTGTCGTAGTAATAATGCATTTCTGTCATATCAACCATTGTCTTGGTTCCATTTTCAACAGTTTAAAATTCGAACTGCGCAACTCACGTGCTGCTATTTTTTGCAACCACCTTGAATCCGCTTTGCGTCATCACTCCGTTTTATATTCCATGAAAACACACACTACTACTGTAGATAACTTAGTTAACTAATTACTGATATTAAATGACCCTACTTAACCCTAAGGTCGGATTACATCTGTTACGTTCGCGTTTTGATAAGATTGATGGAAAATTGGGGTAACAAAAAACTCGTCATTGTGAAAACAGGTCGAAATTTAAGTGACGTCGCCGCATAATCTCTGATCGTTCGATTCCGAAGCATTCTGATAGCGATGATACCGATATCGCTGTGTTTACTATTTTATTTCACGTTTTCCTCAAGCTGTCTCGCTCTGGCGCGCCGCTGGACAGACACTGCCACTTTAATTGCTATAGTGAACGGTATTTATATCGTGACCCGTATTTTTGCAATAAAGTCGCGTCATAAGGTGTTAAGCTTGCATTTTTCAGTTTACAAACAGCTGGTTTATGCTTCGAGGTGCTGTTGACTTGTGGTTGAATTAAACAACTTACAATAAGTTTTGTCAATATTGCACCTACGTACTTGACACGAAGTGCAATGCTTCATTGGTCAGGTATGACGCTGGAGTATATACCTACCCAGCTACAAGACTATTTACTTCAACAATTATCTACTATCATCACATGTTTGAAATAGTTGTTGCTTTAATTTTATTCCAAGTGCACGTTGGAACGCCAGTTTACGAGTACGACTTGTAAAACCAGTTAAAAATAAATATAATAACCAGTAAAATCTTATTTATTAATCTTATTAGTCTAACAAAAGTTTATCAACTTTACAAAGAGATAGAAGTGCTAATCATTTTGCTGCGTATGATTCACTATTGTTGACAGAGATAAGCCAGTTATCAGTTATGTTTGTAAGAAGAGACTATTGAGTTGATGTAATCAATGTTTAAACGCAAGTTATTATTTTTTTATTTAAAGACCGTAAACACTGAGTAGCGGTTACATTGACTTGCGAAAAGATACAAAATAACTCAAATGTGAACGTGTCTTAGCGTCCGTTCAGCTCGGCGCACGCGCCGCGGTTGCGTCCTACGTAGCGGATAAAACATGAAACATGACTTTCAGGAAAGATAGAATGTTTCCCACCATCTTGCCGTTAGAAAATCGCATCGTAAAAAGCAATGAACCACGACTCGACATCCCAGGAAGACTGTTACGTTTCGCTTCACTACACAGCGAAAATCATAAGAATTTATGTAACGAAAATAACTGAACTCATATCTGATAATTTGATAAAGTTTGACAAAGTCGATATCTTTATCACTGCTATTAATAAGCATATTATCAACACAAATACGTGCCCTTGGTTTTTATAAATTGTCGTGATATTTCTCGTTAGCTTTTAATAAGCGACAGCGAACAAGCATTATAGTAAATAAGTAACATCACTTAACTTTTATACACATCCTTACATACATTGTAGGTACATTAACAGAGATATTTAATTGCAACGATTACCCGATCTACTAGTTCAACGTTCAATCGAAATGACTCATGAAGTTTTTGCAGGTATGAAAAATAGCTTGGTCCATTTTCCTCACTAGAGTATATCTTTTAAATTCTCATACTTATCAGATATTTGGTGTTACGTAATATATGATACCGTTACAAAAAACTAGACATTATTAATGAAGTTGATTTGCATAACTGACTGCGGCACACGTCAGCGCATGCGAGCTACGCGCTACAGGTGAGTATGTGTGCGGGAATTACGAATGTGTGCGTAATCAGCCGCGGGGGAATCCCAACGTACAAAATACAATCTGCAAAATATGTTTTAAGAAAACGTGGGGAGAGCGTATCAGTTTTTTAAATAGTTGTCATAGGGTTATCGTTTTCTGAGTATTATTCGTTTATTGTTTATAAAAATCTTTATCTAATTGCGATATTTGGGAAAACCAACTGCACCATATTTTTTTGGTTGACAAAAGACGCAATGACAAACAATACAGACACAATGGACAACTGAAGGACACAGGTGTGGTTTTAGTCAATAAAAGTCTGACACGCCCTCGCGCTTTACTCAAAGCGGTAGAAGTAATAAGATGATTTCCCATCTTAAAAAAAAAGAAAATATCAACAACAAAAAATTACTTCGCAATCGATACTATACTATACACGTACGCACATTTTCTAAAAAGTAAGGAAATATCTTATAAAGCATTGGCTATGACTGTACTCATTTTTTTTTTGTTTTGTCTTTCACTGTTAGTAACGTGTTGGAAGAGTAAACATCAGCGTGTAAAGCTCAAGTGCTCCCAAACTTTCACTTATTATACCACCGTGTTACCTGAGAGCTGTATCCGCCCAAAATAGGCTGTGCTGCTTATTCTACCAGCATCCATCATAATACACTCTAGCTGCATCTAAACTTTTCAAAATACTTTCACATTACTTTGAAAACATTCAAGTAAGATTTAGAGAACTTACTTTAGAAAGTTCTTTGTGATTTTTACTTAAAAATTTTTACTCTGTACTTTTTCCTAATTTTCCCAGCATTTTTTCAGCTATAAACCTAAGTAGTTCTCCAAGAAACCCTCCACTAATTATGTTAAAAGGAACAACGCAACCCTTTCTACTTGGGCTCAAGTAAATACGCACTTACTACCAAAACAGTAGCGTAAAAACAAAGACATAGCTAAAGAAAAAAATCTTGCAAAAGACACTGGCCGCCCCGGAAGAAGGGAGACTTACTAATCAATATAATAGAGCCACTATGAGAAAAAATACATATATACGCACCAAGACGCCTAGTACATGCGAAATGACGCCCTCTGTATATACAGTTAAGGTACATAATGGTGGAAGTAGGTAGCACGAGGCTGCCCTAGTTATAAATAGATTTTCACGAAAAAGAAATGTTACAGGGAATTTGGTGCAAACCGGGCACAGAGTAATGAACGATCCAGAAGGTGCTTGGTGCAACATTGTTTTGTATTTTTTCTTTTTAGAATTTTTTGTGTTTCTTTTGTTTACTTTTTCTTTTCATATTGTAGTCATGACAAACATAATAATATTTTAAATTATGTAGGCACGAATTATTATTTGTTTTGTAAAAACAAACAATGGTCTAGGTTTTTGTCCTTAATATTTTGATAAGGGTACACAAATCGTTCATCAGTAGGTTTATTTAAAGGAAAAATCGATTATTATAATTATTAAAATATATTTTTAGATCATATATTATATATATTTAACGCTAATATGGCTTTTATCCCATTATGTCATTGTTATTTAAAAGGTTTACCAGTTATAATAATAATTTTGGTTTATACATATATGTAATTATATTTGTATATATTTAGTTGCTAATTGCCCGCAGCATTTTAAATGGTTATTTATTGTATTAATAGTTGTTTATATGAGATTATATATTTATTTATTGTTATATTATGTTGGTACGGCTACCTATATATTATTAATTAGTGATGTAAACACAATAATATTGTACTAATTGGCTTGTAACTCCGCCGTGCAAACAGTGCTTAGTTTAGTAACAAGGTCAACGATTACAGCTTATCTTACACATATGGGTCGCAGCCTTTACGACCTCTCGTTATATTTTTTATTGTTAAAAAAAACTAATTTAATTGTGCTCCTTGATAAAGTATACAATTTTACTTTAAAGTGATAAAGCTCGTAATTAAAAAGGTTTATCAGTAAACGCCAAATTTGGTGTTGATGATTTAATTATAAAAAGAATTTTTTTACTGATACCAAACTAAACTAGCTCCTGTTTTTTCTTTTGTTCATTAACTGGCCCCGATAACCAGTTTTATCCATTGTAAAATTGGCATCATTTGTTAGTTTTTACACAATAGGTGCCTATAGAGAACTTTACGTTTAAATATAAATAGTTTAAGGAAATAATGAAACTGATCATGTTTTAAAATAAATAATAATACCAAGTAATGATGTCATGACAATAGAATGGAATGCTAGAACGCATATTTTTCCTGAAATTGATTATAAAATAAAATACCTAAACCAAATCAACAGAAAACCCCTATTTTAATTCATCCCTTATCGCAACATTAATTATTCCACCAAACAGGCCAACGAAAAAATTTAATGTAAAGAAAAAAAAATAATACAAAAAAGGAACTCTGTGAGCATCGCTACACGCGCTCTAATTTTTGTGGACCACACTCACAGACGCAATTAAGTCGCGTACACGAGCTGTCGGGGGGCTGGGGTGGCTGCACGAGTAAGGCCCCCCCGGGAGTGGGGGGCGGGAGAAAAAATGCGCGTGGAACGAGAGAAAAAGAAAAACGCGAAAAGCGGAAACAAGTTCCCGCGACACGTGACTGTGGGCTTCCCGGGAACGTTGCCATGGCGACGGGCAGGGCTGCGTAAATACGCTACTCTTTGTCGAACACTGCAATTGTGCCATTTTTTCTTTCGTAATCTATGTTATGTTTTGCTTCTTGTAACTTTATTGGTGTTACTTAATAATTTTGAGTTGCTTTTCTGTGTGTAACATGACTGCGCTAGACTTTTCAATGCAAAACTTTAGTTTAAATAGTTATTAATAAGGTTCAAAATAGTTTCAATAACCTGATGACTACGTAGTTTAAAATTTCTCAAAAGTGAAACTTAAGTTAGCTCAAAGTTAATTTGTAGTAGTGAGTGTTTTTAGGAAACCTAACATTACTTTCAAAGCTTACCAAGGGTTCAGTTTTGTGAAAGGAAATAAGTTTTGGTAAACATTTGTTGTGTCAAAAAACACTTTTAGACTTTTGTTTTCAAACTAATGAAACTTAAGTCGTAATCCCTAAACAAAGGAAATAAGTAAAAAAAAAGTTATTACGTAACAAAAATAACACAAAATCCTCGTATCCAATTACAACATCCCCCAAATATCTAAATTAATAACTACCCTGAGGAAAGTAAGCAAAACATTTTTCTTCGGGTATTTTATCGATAAAAATAGGCGAAGCGTCCACGTGTATCCCAGCAAAGTAACCGGAAGCTCGCACCGGCCTTGGCGGTGCGTAGCAACCCCGGAAGAAAAAGAAAAAATCTATAATAGTACTACGGTGCAGGGGGGCGCCCTAGTTGCGGCCCGGCTACCCTCCGCGACGAACTGTGTGTACCACGCCAGCGCCACAGCTCGCCAGCCCCTACAGCCTCCAGTTTTACTTAATAACATAGGCCAAAGTTTTGATCAAACAATTTCAGTATTGAAGTTCTTTGAGGACTTTGTACTGCACTTTTGATTGAGTTTTGACTAGACTTTACGCCTAAACTATATTATTATGAGCTTTACGATAATTCAAATCTGGTTTATCTTATACCGTTGATTTAGAAACTTCAAAAACTTTCTCGCTAGGAAACTATCCATTTCTATTAATAATTAAATCGTTACACGTTCCGTTATAATCTGCCTACTTGAAGGGTCAACGAATTTTCCTCTACCTGGCCAGTATTTCTGATTATTGGAGGCAAATTCCGGGAAGTACCAAGGAAAACGCGTAGGAAAGCACTGTTCCCGGAATTCGTTCCATTATAAGTGGGGTAGGTACATTTTGTGATACTTATCAAAGCGGCACGAGTAAAACTTTGACGTAATATCGAATGAGCGTAAGTGATGGTGCTGTAAAAGGGAAAAACAATTTTCAGCGAGATGAAATAGAATTTGTTACACATTGATATATTCCTTGTTTACCAGTTATCTTGCACGAAGTTGTAGATTATGGAGATTCAATGGAAATCAAGGTCTTTTTGTGTGCACTCAAATCTTAGATAGCATTTAAAAGTTTAACGCTAAATCGCTTCCTAACGCTTTAACCAGTCTCGAGCTATAAAAACTGCGAGGTCGAGACGAGACGAGCAAAAACGCACAATCGTAAAATAATACAATAACACTGACAAAAAAATCCAAAGTTCTGAGAACCAATAAACATGTAATACGTTTGCGCGTGTTGACATGATTACTTGAATTTGCCAATCAGTGACTTTATATGGAAAGTTTATTACTACATGTGTTTTTTAGGACTTTTTTGGTCAATTTTCATTCTAATATGAATTCACGTTTGAATGTAACATTGTGTGCTGTTTTAATTAACGACGCAGTTTGTTCATTATGTTGATGAATTTATGATAAAACAAATTGGACTTTACCACGCTAATTTCGATCATTTCATTGCTGTTATAAATCATTACCGAATCCAAAACTTATTGGAAAGTCCATTACAAGATGCATAATAATAAAATAGTTTCGTCTCATTTAGATAGATAGGTATCTATATTTATTAATCAAATAGATATCTGTTTAAATTTTTGGGGTTAGATACAATCACTATTTATCTATGAGACTAAGTGTCATTGATACTATCAAAATAATTACGTCCGAATGAGTCAGTAAATTTATTTAAATACAGTATAAAGACATTGCCAATTTATAGGCACTTAGCATTTCATTTGCGGAGTGAATGGTCACCTCGTTAGCATTCTGTGGCTTGGAATTCCCCAGCACATGTAATGTGTTATCTGTACTCTCTAGACTGTCTTGATCTTTGACATAGTTATCAACAGTTGCACTGACATCTCTGTTGATACACTTGAGAGACGGATGCCAGATTTTAGTACTATTCATTGGTGGTCGCAAATTTTGAATAGTTAATGCCGTACTTGATATAATTGTTACAAAAATGTGTGACTGGTTTTGTCGAGGTGTGAAAATCATCAAATCACTTTTTCTGCTCTGGTTGGAGCAAGAAAGAAATAGACTTTAACTGACAAATATCGACTGTCCAGGACAGCGGTAACTTCTCAAAAAACCCTGCAGATGATGACTTAACAGACCTCCTGTTTTGTTTGACAACACTTTTGTCTCTTTATTTACAATTTGTCTCAACTATCACAATTTTTCTTCTACTCATGGCAATCAAAGTTATGCATATAAAATATTTTATTAGTAAACATGAAGTCAGCATTAATTATCGTAAAGTAAACTCGCATTCAATCCTAAGGCTGGGAATGCACTGGCATGGCGACAGCGGAGCTGGTATAAGAGACACGTCGTTATGCTATGTAACGCTACTTGTTACATTAACAATTAATGGTTTCCGCTCAATGTACTATAACATTCTTGCATTAGAAACAAAAACATTGTGGCAAAGTAATTCAATGTTCCGCATCGTTAATTATGACGTATCTGCTAAATCGCCACCGCTTGACTACTGCAATCACATCCTAAATCTAGTTAAAACTAACATTGACTATAGAAACCGGTTGTGAGATCTTCAGTCCACCTCGGACGAGCAATAAAAACTGCATACAGTCATTCTTAATGGTAATACTAGTGTATATTACTGTGGTGACCTTTGAGAACATAATGAAGAAAACGTTTTGCTGAAAACTATGAATCTTTAAGTAGTTGCTACGTAGAAATGGAAGTTTCAATTTTTCTTTAAGTAATTTATAATATTTATTTTTCTAAGTCTTTATATAATTAATTGTAGCCAAACCGTTTATGTACAAAGTTATTAATATTTATGTAAAAATGTATGATACTTCATAGTATTGTAACTACCCAGTAAAGCGAAACGTTCCCACTGAAACACGAATTGCACTCAAGCTCTCTTATACAAAGAAATATCATTCTAAAGTCAATTGTCGTAAGCATCATAATGAAACAGAACAAGACCCATACATTGATAAATGAAGTAGCAAAATGTTTAAGAAGATGTAATAAGATAATTTAGACTTAAATATGGTACAAATAAGACTGAATTTTAATAGGGAGAATTTGTATCATCAACATGTGAACCATTGAGCGAGGCCAGCATCGAACCGGCGCGCAAGGTTGAGGCGACAGAAAAAACAACAAACAAAACCTCAGAATAAGTTATTGTGAGGACTCGTGAATATTTGCTAAGCCGATGATTTATTTGGATGATCCTTTTAAAGGCGTTGGGTCAGTGAATATGAAAGCCAACGAACTTGGAAAACAAGCAGACTGAACAGGTTTGGAAGAACTTAGGATGAATGAGCTGAATACTAAAGATGAACAAGAAATTGCTGATAAAGAAAATATAAAAATCATTATATGAGCAAAAAAGTCAAAAAGTATCTCACTAATGTAATTCTAAATAATGATAACAAGAGTTTTATTGTCGAATCATACTCGTACTGAGATGCAAGCTGCTACCGTGACACCGGCGGAGGTGAGTGGCCCTATAAAACAGTCGTTAAATAGCTATAACAGTCGCTGCTCTTGACATTAGGATATTACAAACTTTCCTGACTTGAGCAGTATTCAATACTAAGAAAGGATACTTCTTCAAGAAGTTACAAGTTTGAGATTTTTAAATATCTTGGCGAAATATTACTGTCGTATCGTTTATAGAGCAATTAGATGTTTAATTGCTGATTAATTGGAAGCGATCGCGTGTCAAACGATCCTTAATAATGACCTCTGTGGCGATAAGCAAGGCCAGTCGTTTGTTGTCTTTATAAGTGTTACAGAAAAGGGTAAAAATGATAGAACGGTGGCCTTACAGCAATCGCCTTTGTTTCAGAAGTTACTTTTCAAAGTTTTAAAAAAGATTCTAGGAAGTATTCAATACGCTTTAACTTATTCTTTTAATATTTTTGACATTTCGAATATATCAAAACGATTATAAAATTATGAATATTAAATGATGTAAATAAAAACTGGAAATGTAATATGTATGTATAGTATATGCTCATAATTCATAAATTCAAAGTAAATAATTCTAGTCATTCAAGATGTTATTGTAAAAAATAATAATACCATTATTTAGTAATGCAGTTAATTGCTCTGCTCTAATCTACTTGGCTTGTTAAAAGAGCATCAGAAGCTTATAAACTCACAACAACTAAATTTAGAATCTTCCAAATATCTTTGAAGATTGCGTTCCGCTCGGACGTTGTGGGCGAAAAGTATTCATCTTCAAAACTTTCTTCCAAGAATAGTTTTCCTTCTCAATTCGTTTTTCTTGCGCAGGAAAATAAATATTATTTATCAAATCCAACATTAATTGAGTTAATGATTGATGGAAGGTCGAAGGGGATAAAGAAATGATTTTATGCGTTATGCAGGCTGATGAACATCTGCATATAGAACAGGACGACCCTGCATGTGAAATTACGTGAAACCTTGATCACTCGCCACAAATGAAGATTGAACGCCGGTTATGCCAATGACTAATTGCATGTTAGCTATAGTTCTTTACAATGAAGGAGTTGTTGTGGCCAGTTTAGTGACCATTATGGTAATTTAAAGGATGAGGTTTACATGGCAAACTTGTAGTTTCATCGTCTAGTAGATTCCAATAAGAAAGATAAAATTGTTCGAACACATTAAACTTGACACCGTTGCAAATATTAACTTGTGAAGACAATTTGCCGCCACACATACAAGTCGTATTAGACTGAACTATACGACTACAATGATCAATAAGCATCCACTGAGCACATTGCAACTTCAATAGTTTAGCTGTAAAATAGTTTATTGTTGACCAGTGCGCCACCACGTGCCTCGGACGTGATAAATAATGTATTAGCGAAGCAGCGAGATGTGAGCCCAGTAAACACATCTCCAAGTCACGACAACTTACTTTTTTGCAAACTCCTTCGTAACTTGTTATACGCAAAAAAATATATAAATTTTGGCAAAACTCACCTAAACTTTCCCTGAGAGTGATCCTCCCACTTAATGATGGATGGGCAGTACTTCGAGTCCAGCAGGAGATTTCTCAAGAATTCTGGTACGGAGACGCTTCTTGGGCGCTTGAAAGTCTTCCTGCCGCTGCCCTTCGGCCTTCCTGGCGGTCTTTTGAATATTTTTCTCTTATCATCTTCGTCTCCAGACTTGCTTCCGTCACTGCCATACGAGCACTCGGGGGATGCGGTCTCTGATGAGCGGAATACGTCCTCGGTGTCATCACTCGAATCAGTTTGATGCAGAAGAGTGCTGTCGTTAGGAGTGTAGTCGGAAGTATAAAGTCTGTTTTTGTGATCCAGAGAGTCCAAGTCGAGCATCGTGTTTGACTCATGTGTGGTGTGATGGTAAGGGTCTACATCTGCGTACCTGATGATACTGGACTGACGCAGGATCTCCTCGTTGAGGCGATTGTGCAACTTCTCAAAGACACTGTCTGCAATACGCCTTGATGTGACCTGGTCGATGCTCGGGTGAACCATCCTGTTTAAAACATCCTCTCTCTTCATGGACCTCAGCTCGTATCCCTTAACTCTGAAGTTGTAGAACGGTATTTCATTTTCACAAAATCCCATACATTGGACAGTGTCGATCATCCAGGAGACGGTGTCGTCCTCGTTCCAGGCGTCCACGACTTTGTATTTCCAGTCATCCCGGTTGTCTCGCGGGTACTCGCGACAGCTGACCAGATTGTGGTACACGTTCATGGCGCTGTCAATCTCTGGCTCTGCGTACGCGTCGTAAGAAGCGTTGGAGTAATAGTTCCCGTAGATGTGAGAGGCAGTTCCCTTCTTAAAGACTTGGAAGTCATCCAGGCGCGCGGGCGCTGGCGAAGCGGAAGGGAAGTACAGATCGCAGGGCATGTTTTGATCGTATAACGGGCGCGCGTAATCGATCATGGTCGCTCGGTACGTGCGGCGCTGCCGGCGGTTCGCGGCGGAATGGGCGGTAGGCGGTGAGCGCGCCTTATGACTATCCACGCTACTGGCGTACTGTTTTGTTTACAAGATGCGTTTGATAAATTCGCTGCGCGCGGGGTCGGGGTACGTGGGCAGAGCGCCGCTAATCAAGATCAGTGAGTGATAGTCGAGTGCGATTTTTTCGCGATTTATTAGGCCATGTTGCTTTGCATATGCAATGTTATGCATGTCAATGCAAACAGTGGTTGTCGCCAAGGCAAACTGCGGCGGAGATGACTAAATAACTTTATGCTTATCTTATGTTCTGATGGTTATGACTATAAACTTATTATGTGGATGGCCAACAAGATGTCTAAGTACATAATTTTATTTATTATTCTCAAAGCATAAACTTAACATTTTAACATTGTCCTACACAATTTAATTCTGTTATCAGCTCATGACGTAAATATAGTAGCACTAATTGTTTTCATAGCGTGACTACAAAAGATAAATACCAAACGAGATAAGCTACATTATATTTTCGAAAATTTTAGAAATCGTTAACAATGTTATATGGTATTAGGGGAAAATAATATTATTATTGTAATATTTAATTAACCACAACTGAAAGATAACAGTAATGACATTAATCGTTGTTTTACATCATTACAACAATCACGTAGTTACAAAGTGTACTTTGAATATGTCATTTGTAACCATCAGACGGGTTTCTCGGTCAATTTTGAAAAACCCGCAAGAAGTAAGAACAGGTTTTAAAACACCTGAGTTGAAAGCCTTCGCAGACACGACCAACAGCGTTTTGAAAAACTAAATGGGTTACTTTTATAATTTATAAATTATGGCTATGAAAATACTTACGACCTACATTATAATTTACAATGCTTTTTTACACTTCCAGTATCGAAAATTAAGTAGAAAACACGTAAAATGTACCTACACACACAAGCCGAAAAATACCCAAGTAGGTACGTTTTAAAAACACCTATTCTGATATAAAATGTGACGTTATTCACTACCAAATCACGTAAACACTAGTTATGCACATTTGTTCAGCAATATGAAATTTATTTTTGTTAATACATATCAATATATATACATATCAATTGTTAGGAAATTTCACTTATTTAATAATAATATAAATGTCAAGGACCTCAGGGTTCGGTGATATTATAACCCAAAATATTAATAATATGTGAATAATAAATCGATCGAAGCTGTCGATGTGCGGTTGGATCAAGGGCCTGATACAGAAGGCAGTACTCCTCGATACGGCTCTCATTGTGATAAGGTTCTTGTCTCCGGAGCCCTGACCGCCCGGTAGCTTGGACCCTGTTCCCGACGTTGAAAATGAATACGAGTATACCTACCAAATAACAAATTTATTAAGATTATATTATGTACATTGCAGGAATACACAGCTACATTTACTTAGTCAAGTTAGTGGGTGCAGTACCTACTCTTTTTCTAGATAGGTTACGGTGTTTAAAAAAGACAGTTACAATCCCCTGTCATAGGTTGTTATTTGACTTAAACCTAGCACGTGTATTTAAAAACTAGTTACACGAATATGATTGAAAAAAAACCGGCCAATTGCGTGTCGGGCCACGCTCAGTGTAGGGTTCCGTAGTTTCCCGTCCGTCACAATAAGTGTACCCACTTATGAGTTTAAAAAAATGCTTGCATATACGATTATACTACAAACTTAGTCCAGAAATTATTTTGTAGAACCTTTTTGTCTTTTTTGTACAAAAACTGTTCTTCCCATCAAGTTCAAAATGATTTTCCTAGAAAGTCCTTATAAAGTTCTACTTTTCAGATTTTATTCATATTTTCTAAACTTATGGTTCAAAAGTTAGAAGGGGGGACATTGTTTTTTTTACTTTTGGAGCGATTATTTCCGAAGTTATTGACATTATCAAAAAATGATTTTAGTAAACCCCTATTCATTTTTAAATACCTATCCAACAATATATCACACGTTAGGGTTGAAATTAAAAAAAAAATCACTTCCCATTTTACATATAGGGGGGCTACCCTAATAAAAGATTTTTATCCAATTTTTATTTTACCACTTTGTCGGCGTGATTGATATACATATTGGTACCAAACTTCAGCTTTCTAGTGCTGACGGTCACAGAAATTAAGCGAGGACGGACAGGCAGACGGACAGACAGACAGGCAGACGGACAGACAGTCATGGCGAAACTATAAGGGTTCCTAGTTGACTACGGAACCCTAAAAAAAACGGGTAAGTACACGTTTTTTGCGACATAAACGGCATCTTTTTTATTCTTATGTTAGAAATTTGATTTTTTCACAACTTGAAGGGACCGCAGGCCTGAGTATATGGTTTTAATTTCAACTCGATACAGACAAACAGACGGACGGACAACACAGTGATTCTATAAGGGTTTCGTTTTGAGGAACAGAACCCTAAAAGGAAAGAAAAAAAGTTATAGTTAGTTTATTCTATTTTGCTGCACTACGAAAAAACTTAGCAGAAGGGTTTTTGTTTTTTGATTGGGGTAACCAACAACTATCTGTTCCTAATATAGGTGGAGCCAGTGGAATTTTCAGACTTTTTCTGACTAAAAGTACTCGTGTTCTTTTGATTGCTCTTTACGTTCCAAGTTTAACCACCACCGTTGGAGCTCAGCAAGGGCGATACTTGCTAGGGCTACGAGCAAACTCGTGGTCATAGAACGCAGAAGGCAACTAAAGGAACGGTAGAGAGGGGTGGTTTTAGGTACTTAAAGTCTCTAGCTTCCACCTAGAGTGAGAGAGTCATTAGATGATTTCCCAAATTAAAAACTCTTTGGAACAATCCTGCACCTTTAGAAGGCATTGTCCCTGCCGATGCATCAAGGTAACCTGCTACAAGGAACTCGTGGTTACATCATATGATCTTCGAGGTTTGGCAATGCTTACTGAAGTCAGTGCATGGATGGGTAGCCATCAACTACTTAACGGAATTCCCCTAGTGCTTCGGAAATTATGTTAAACTGTTTTCCCCAGCTGTCATTCGTAGATCTTTGACAGTCTTTATGGATAGTCAGAAAGGCAAAAATCCTGCCCACCTAGTCAAAGGACACACACACACACACACCATCACATTACCCAGTTACTGGGCGGCAGAGATTAGGTGATTAAGTTCGCATATACTAAAAATTTACCAGTACTCCTATTACTGGGGCCAGTTAAGGCAGACGCTTGTCAGAGCTGCGGATTCTTCGATGGAGATACCGTAGCCCTTGCAAAAAAGGCAAATGAAGGAATAATGTGGGTTTCAGGTAATAAAATTCTGATACTTCCTCCTGCTACGCTGGGGAGAAGATTTTCCACGTTAATGTGTTCCCATGATTTCAAATTGGTCGTTTTCTATGGAGAAAAATCGGCAAAAAACTCCATCGTTACTCTTAAACAAGTTTTTAATGAAAATGTTTTTTTCATAGCAAGCTTTTTATAGCACGGTATAATGCTAGAACTACACTGCGCACACGTGTGCCACACACGTCGATCTGGGCGCGTCGGTCTCCATACATTTTATATGGAAACTAAACTTTTAGAGCTACACTAGATCCACGCCACGCGACGTCGTTCTCCGTACAAATCAGGCGTGTTACACGTGTGCGTCGGTCTAATGTAGTTCTAGCTTAATACTTACATAATTAATCCTCGTCAAGACGAATCATACGAGCCCAAACTCGATAGAGTTGTGTCGTTTAACTACTAAGCTCCTTTAGCCACCTTCTGATCCATGTCATAATAATTTTGCATTATCATTTGAATTACATATGCATGCAAGGTTTTAGCTCGATCGGTAACCGCTAAGTGGATCAAATTTAATTTACAAGATTTGATTACAGGCAGACATCGGGACAGGTGAAACTAAATAAAAGCTAATAAAAAAGATTTTCCTAAAGTATTTTCATATTACCTACGTACTAGTACGTACAATATTAATAGGTATGAGAGGACAGCGTTCAGGATTGTACAAAAAAGCTAGCTTAGTCCGGGAAAGCAAATGATTACTAAAGGAACACAGGTGGGTTTGAGTCAGTAATAGTCTGTGACACTCCCCCTCTCGCCTCTTGTTATGCCGAGAACAAGAGGGGTAATTTGATTTTTTCCACTAAAACAAACATATAATGAAAAAAAACCAGATCTACGAGTTTTCTATGATTGTAAATCAATATTTCTGATGCAAGCTTTATCATGAGTGCAATTAATTATTGTAATTCTGTGCACACCCTTTGATCTCTGCAGTCATTCTTGTAAGTACTTATCTGAGTGATTCTTAGAATTTAATAACACTAGAGGTGTGAGTTGCAATAATAAATAGCTTCCATGCGATAGCAAAAAAAAATACAATATTCTATACTACTCGCGTACATAAAATATAGTCTATGTCACATAGAAATAAAGCAGCTTTCTTTTGGTGAAAAAAAATTTTTATCTCTCTCTAATCGGACCAATGCTTCCAGAGATTACCTCCTAAAAAAAAAAAAACTAAACCTGTTTATAATATTAGTGTAGATTTTTAATATTTGGATTATTTCAAGTGGACAATGTTGTATCTCATTAGTAGCTAAGAGATTTAACAGTTTCGAAATCAGAAGAACAAAGGTCTTTTTAAAAAAAAGTACTTAAAGAAACAATATTATATTCTTTTCAGGGGGCAGTGGTGGTCGAGTGGTAATGGCCCCGACTTACGAGTTGTAGGTCGCGGGTTCGAACCCAGCCAGGCGCGTTACTTTGTGTAATTTATTTCATCACCACTGCATCAAAACGGTGAAGGAAAACATCGTGAGGAACCAAAACTTCGAAGACATGTGACGTTCACCAACCCGCACTGGGCCCGCATGGTGGATTACGGCCCATTCCCTCACCTTGAGAGGAGGCCTGAGTCCCAGCAGTGAGAACGTTAAAAAGGCTGATTATGATTTTTTTCAGAGCTGAGGAATCCCCAAATGTCATAATTAGCTCCGGGTGGAGCGAGTATTAGAGTTTCAGTAACTAATACCCACCAGTGTTCCTTCACTTGCCTTTTGCGTCCCAGGCTAGCTACGGTACCTCTTTCGAACAATCCTGCAGACCCTTTGTATGACCCTTTTTAGGGTTCCGTAGCCAAATGGCAAAAAACGGAACCCTTATAGATTCGTCATGTCTGTCTGTCTGTCTGTCTGTCCGTCCGTATGTCACAGCCACTTTTTTCCGAAACTATAAGAGCTATACTGTTGAAACTTTGTAAGTAGATGTATTCTGTGAACCGCATTAAGATTTTCACACAAAAATAGAAAAAAGCAATAAATTTTGGGGGTCCCCATACTTAGAACTGAAACTCAAAAATTTTTTTTTCATCAAACCCGTGCGTATGGGGTATCTATGGATAGGTCTTCAAAAATGATACTGAGGTTTCTAATATCATTTTTTTCTAAACTGAATAGTTTGCGCGAGAGACACTTCCAAAGTGGTAAAATGTGTGTCCCCCCCCTCTAACTTCTAAAATAAGAGAATGATAAAACTAAAAAAAAATATGATGAACATTACTATAAAAACTACCAACGAAAATTGGTTTGAACGAAATCTAGTAAGTAGTTTTTTTTTAATGCGTCATAAATCGAAAAAAATACACTATTATTAAAACATCGATCAAAGTTACAACACATTACAAGAACTTTTATATTATGTTACTTGCTGCTACGGAACCCTTCATGGGCGAGTCCGACTCGCACTTGGCCGGTTTTTTTAAGATGAGAAATATTATTCAACTCTACCCCAGAGCAGAAGATATCACTTCTGCTCTGGGGTAGAGCTCTTGCTCTTGCTTTTGCTTTCTCAAGCATGTCAGACTTTTACTGACTAAAACCACACCTTTAATCTTTTAGTTGTCTTTACGTTGTGAGACGTCGGGTAACTTTTACACAAGTCGGTTCCTACGGTTTTGCTGACATCTTTTTGAGGCGAGCATAATATGTTCTATGCTCGTCTTAATGAGATCATATACGCTGTCGACGACTCGGACTCAATCTGGACGGTTACCGGACGGTGAGCTGAACAATATACCTGAGTCGTGCAGATTGCATTTTAGAGAGTGTGCGCAGGAATTGCATGACTTGATTCCGCCATCTCATTTCTACAATCGGACAAACCGACGTATGGGAGTATCCACCCTTACGTTGTTGAAACCTTTACGGTCCGGACTAAGTGTTTCGCCTCTTCATTTATACCACGTACATCGAAGGACTGGAACAATTTCCCTGCTGCGGTCTTCCCGTCCGATTATAATTTGAGTGTCTTCAAGGTCTAGCCTTGAAGACACTCAAATTATAATGTGCCGTGAATAGGTTCTTAATAAACTAGTGCGCCTCACCATCAACGATTGCATCACTGCTTACCATCATTGTGGGATCGCAGTCATGTACTAATTTTACTTATTGACTGCATGACCGCGATTTCAGAACATTTGAAGTCGTTCTTCGTAAAGTTTGCCCTCTAATAAAACTCGGTCGTCTCCGCGATCAACTCAAAAAAGTACATCATTAAGAAATTGAAAAGGTCACGTGTATACTTGACAGGTTTCAAAATGTGTTTGCAAAGTCCCCAAAGTTGTATCAACTCGTACTTCGCCCTTTTATTGTACTACAGTATTTTAAACCTTTTCGGTGAGTCGGTGTCTTAAGAAGATCCGTCTCCACTCAGCTATCGTCAACGTCGAGCATAGTTTATAAGCTAGTTGTTTCATCTAACGCAATCGAAAAAAGAAAGATAACGCCTAAGAACTCTGTTGACATTCAGTAACTCCGTGATTTACTCGAATATTTCACAAAACTTGTTCCAGGAAATTCGTCCGTTTTTTTTAAACTTTAAAAAGTTTTTCAGAAAAATTATCATCGTTCAGAATTTCGATTAAATGTGCAAGGTTTCTGTGTTTACTCTTTTTATATTTTTAATATATGACTACATTATGGAGGCCCAAAGATCACGTAAAGTAGCAGATTTTCAGGGGTTTTTACTAGATTAGTTTTACAAAAATGTATGTTTTGGTTTCTATAGAAGCCTAAATAATATCCACAAAATAGCTGCTCTGTGTATCCAAAATATCTGGAGAAAGATGTGTAATAAAATCATAATGTTATTTACAAAATTTTAAATAAATAAATAAAATAAATAAATAAATAAATAATCACGTAATCTAAGAGCGGTTGTATAAAAATGTGCCTCGCTCTTAATGTTTCAAAACCAAACAAAATTTTAGGTACACAGAAAATATCATTAGTTGGTCACAAAAGCAGCTAAGGTTGTGAATGCATTAACTGCACCAACATCCAAGTTTGATACTCAGATGTGCCAAAATAATGGAACATTTGACTCATTCCGTTTTAATACCAGTCCACTAATTCCACTGGTATTTGTTTAAACTCTTGTTTATTTTCTACTCCAAATGGATACCATTGTTCAAACTAACACTAAAATAAATTTAAGGATCTGAAGAACAGTCGGCAAAATACCTTAATAAGTTATTGGTATTTGTTCGAAAATTAAATTAAATTATTTAAAGAGTGGTCTCCGTTCCGAATAGAAAATAAAAAAGCGTTCAAGGAAATATCAGTGGTATTAGTTTTTTTGTTTTGCAAAAATCTAATTTTTTTTCCTGAACTTCGCAAAGACAACCAGGCAAGGAGTGGTATTTTGTAAAGGGTGAAGAAGACTTGCTCTTTGTCATATTTTGAAAGATCGTTTAAATTTAACCGTCCTTATGATCTAGTACTTCATTGCTTGTTTTGCTGGAGGTCGTGGTTTCGACTCCCACCATAGACAAATGTTTGTGTGATGAGTACGATGATTTGTTCTGTGTCTGGGTGAATGACTGTTCTCTGGGTGTAATATCTGCAATATGTATGAATTTGGAAATATTTATACTTATAAGTTTTCTACTCTTAGCGCAAGTTCTGCTTAGTATGGTACTAGTAACTAGATAGTGTTATGTGAAAGTTGTAGAGTATTATATTATTATCATACTAGCTTTTACATGCAGCTTCACCCGCGTCTATAATACAGGCTATATTACCTGGGAATATAGCAGCTTTCGTTCGGTGAAAAAAAAAAAACATTCAGACCAGAACGGTCAGAGATTACCTACTACAAACAAACAAAAAAAACTTACCTTTTTATAATATGAATTTAAATAATATTAAATGCTCATAATAGGTAATGCTCCTCTGACAATCACTTCGGAGAAAAAAGCTTGATGACTGCGTCAAATGGAGAAACTACAAACACCACTTACATTTCTATCTCCGAAAATGTCTGTCAAAAAGTGATGGATTGATCACGTGGAATTATGTTTTTGGGGAAATGTAATTTTGAAATTATGACGATCATTTACGCTGAAAATGTGTTTATTTCCAGAGGCTGTTTCCTACGTTCAAGTTTTTATATAAATCCAATGTAGATATATGCTTGTCCTTGGGTGTCTTTTCTTTCATCTTGTTCGCTAAATCGTTAAGCTCCTAAAAATTATAAGTTGAGCTTAACGATATCTACCAAATGCTTTAACTGTCTGGACAGGTTGAATAATAAAACTTTTGACGAAAAAAAAAAATACAATCGATTTCAATTTAAAATATGGGTTTAACTTCTACTCGATACTTCCACGCGTTTTCGAGATAAAGAATCTTGACAGACAAACAGGCAGACGGACGGACAACAAAGTAATCTTATAAGGGTTCTGTTTTGTCCTTCGAGGTACGGAACCATTTTTTTTTTTTTTTTTCGATGGGAAAAGTAATCTTATGACAACCCCCGCTCATGGGCGAAAAAACACTAAAAAGTGCAAAATAACTTTAATTTCGAAAGTCGATGTTTCTGCAATAGTTATGTTTCTACGTCATTTAACACCGAATTCCAAAATTAAAATTATTTTACACTTTTTAGTATTATTTTTTTACATTAAAGTCGGTAGTATTTTTTTTATGTAAAAAAAAATATTTTGTACTTTTTAGTAATGGTACTACCACTAAAAGGTACCTCTCAGCCAAACTTAAATAGTGTGCAAGCTCTATCTACAGCAAGGTACCTATATAATTTAATCATTCAAACAATTGCATAACAATTCCAATAAGTCCCAGCTTCCAGGAATGGCTTTCGATTTCATCATCAGATCAGTTTGATCCTTCCTTCTTCTTTCAGTCAGTCATCCACCACACGTATAGACAAACCAACTTTACTTGTTACGACAGTTCTACTGTGATCCTTTGAAGAGTTCCGTTCCATATCTGCGAAGTTCATCATAAGATCATTACGTTATTTCTATGGGACCAAATTGGAAGTATAACCTTTCAATCAAAAAAATACTTTTTACAATAGGAACATTCTTAAAAAAAAAAAAAAACATTCAGCTGAACATAGAACCTTCTTCTTTTTGAAGTCGGTTAAAAATACATGTGGTCTATTCCTGAAAAGTCAAAGTCAAATATATATAGTTCTCATAATTATGATTTGGCCATTATCTAGATGTTTATTACCTTTCGAATATAGTCATTAGAAACACTATAGAAAGACAATGAGAATGATGCAATGATGCATAGGGTTTAATGAATTAAAACACTTTTGACCTCTGAATTTGTATCGGTAGTTCTTTTCAGATAACACCAGCTGCAGCTTCATGTAGTTTAAAAGTACGAAAAAAAATACGTATAAAGGAGTTATTTACGCATATAAGCAATTTGAATAATAAATATAATTTAATTTTCCCGTTGCGGTCTTCCCAACATCCGATTATAATTTAGGTATCTTCGAGACTAGACAGGCTCTTAATAAACTAGTACTCCTCACCATCAACGATTGCATCACTGCTTACCATCAGTTGGGATCGCAGTCAAGCACTAGTTTAAATCATACTACTTCAGCCAGTGGTTTTACTCGCGTGAAAGTAGGTATCTCCATACAAACATTGGAACCCCTTTCATCCCTTTAAGAGGCGAATTTTGGAAATACCTCCTTACGTCATAAAAGGAAACCCAATGCAAAGTTTCACGTTCCTAGACCTAATAGTTTCGACTGTGCGTTTTTTTTATGGTGGGAAAAATCGTCCAATGACAACCCCCGCTCTTGGGCGGAGCAGGAGATAGTGTCAGACTCTTACTGACTAAAAGCCCACCCCGTTCCTTCTAGCCTTCATACCGGTTCTCGAGTTCCCTTTCAGAACTGTGTGTTGATATGTCAGTCTGTCAGATTCTCCTTTTATATACAACATTAATGTTAGTATAAGCGAAACCCGAAACTCACGTCTAGTATGTTCATGTATAGAATCTATTTACAAAATTTTATAACTGTATCATGAATATTCACAAAGTTATAAACTTGTTATATCCGGCGGAATCACCGGCCTCATCTAGTTTAAACTTAAAAAAAAAAAAAACATTCACGTGTAAAAGTGTTTTTTAAAACCTATTAGCAAAATAAATATCATTTATCTAGAGGACTGAGGGGTCAAAAATAGACTTGCACCCAGCTATGTGCTGGCACCTTTTTTTTTTTTTTTTTTTTTTTCGATGGGAAAAATCATCTTATGACAACCCCCGCTCTTGGGCGGAGCGGGAGATAGTGTCAGACTCTTACTGACTAAAAAACCCATCCCGTTCCTTCAAGCCTTCATACCGGGGCTCGAGCGCCCTTTCGGATAACCCTGGCCCCAGTAGGCTTCGACCCGGCTGGGTCCCTGCTGTTGCTGACAACTCCTTAAGGCGCGCGGGAACAGCGCGCGCCGTCGACGACTTGGGCTTGGTCCGGACAGTTACCGGACGGCCGGACAGCGAGCTACCCATTGCTCACTGTCCGCAAGCCCGCGCCTACGGTGGCTGGAAATCGGGATCGGAATCCCGGCGGCGGCGAGAGCGCCGTTGCCTGATGCGGTCGGCCTCCTCCTTAGCGAGCATTACTGCTTCGCAGAAGTCGGCGACCGCCTGCCACTCCTCCTCGCTCCGGACCATAGCCTCGACCAAGGCCCGGCGCGAGAGGTCTCCGCCGCCGATCACCCCCACGAGGGCACGGCGATGCTCCACCCAAGCAGGGCACACCGCGATTGTGTGCTCCACCGTGTCCTCCGGGTGTTCCGCACATTGGCGACACCCGGGCGTCACTTCCGCTTTAATTCGGAACAGGAACCTCCCGAACTTGCCATTTCCGGTGAGGACCTGTGTCATGCGGAAGGTAAGGACGCCGTGAGGTCTTTCCAGCCACGCCTCAAAGAGGGGACTTATCGCCATAATTGTGGCGTGCCCAGCACTGGGTTGCGATAGTCGCTGACGCCATTCCACCATGAGATCCCGCCGGAGCTCTGTCCGCCATGCCGCGACCTGTCGCGGCAGAGGACTTTCACCCCGGCGTTGCATCTCCACGCGCATGTCGTGCATGTGTGCAAGGACTGTTGCCTCCAGATCCCACGGTGGTAGGCCAGCCAGAAGGCTCGCCGCTTCGCGGGAAATCGTGCGGTATCCCCGCACCATCCGAATTGCCATGACCCTCTGGCAGGCGTTTAGTATGGCCGCCGGTTGCTTTTTCAGCAACGGCGCCCACACCGGCGCCCCGTAGAGGGCCATGGACCGAACGATCCCCGCGTAGAGCCTCCGGCAGGAGGCGTCTGGACCCCCAAGGTTGGGCAGGAGCCGCTTGAGCGCAGCCCCAGTCCGGTTCAGTTTGGGAGCCAGACGTCGGAAATGCTCCACGAAATTCCACCGACTGTCGAGGACGAGTCCCAGGTACTTCATCGTCGACCCGACACCGATGTGAACTCCTCCTACCGTTAGTTGGGAACTCATTGGCGGCGCGTTCCGAGAGCGGCGACCGTGAAAGCACATCGCCTCGGACTTGTGCAGCGCCACCTCGAGTCCCAACTCCTGGATCCTATCAACGACTATCGCAACCCCGCGTGTCGCTAGAGCGACCGCCGCCTGGTACGACTCTCCCTGCGCTAGAACCAGCGTGTCGTCTGCGTAGCAAACCACGCTGACCCCGTCAGGGAGGTCCCCCCGCAGCACGTAATCGTACCCGATGTTCCACAAGGGTGGCCCTAGGACCGACCCCTGCGGAACACCGCACGACATCTCCCGACGTTTCCAGTCTCCCTGGTGACCGGGGTAGACAATGTACCTGTCCGACAGGTAGGCCTCGACTACTCGACAGAGGTATTCGGGCACCCGGTGGTACCGGAGTGCCCTCCGGATCGTACTCCAGGGCAGGGAATTGAAAGCGTTGGCAATGTCCAAAGACACTGCCACGACACACCTACCCTGGGACACCGCATCCCCCGTCGTGAGGGCTCGCACGCGCATGATGGCGTCCACCGTCGAGCGCATCCTGCGAAAGCCGAACTGTCCGTCCGAAAGGTCCGGCCCCACCCGTGAAAGGCGCGCGACGAGGCGGCTCGCAATCACTCTTTCAAAGAGCTTGCCCACCTCGTCGAGCAGCACAATGGGCCGGTACGCGGACGGAGAGTCCGCAGGGCGCCCTGGCTTCGCGATAAGGACCAGTTTCCCCGTCTTCCAGCGAAGTGGGAACTGGCCCCTCTCCAAGCATGCGCTGAAGAGCCCTCTCAGTCGAGGCCCGAGAGCCTCCATGGCCAGGACCCAGGCTTTCCCAGGCAAGCCATCGGGTCCTGGGGCGGCGTTCTTGGCACTCAGCCTTTGCACCGCCACTCTCATCTCTACCTCGGTCACCTCTGGAGCATTATTGTCGTCGTCGCTATTGCGGTCCGCGTCAGACACCGCTGGCGGAGGCGGAGCCATGGGCGGGGGGGAGTGTTCCCCTCGCGCAGGGAACAGAGCGCTTACCACACCCTCCACGAGTTGGGGCCGGAGACTCTGAGTCAACGGGGGAGCCCAGGGGCGCAGTTTCTCCCGTACCAATTTGTACGGGCGCCCCCACGGGTCCGCGTTCAGAGACCCCAGCCACACGTCGCGGGCCTCGAGTTTGGCCCGCTTAATCTCCGCTCGGAGGGTGTGTTTTGCCTCTCTGTAACCTTCGTACAGCTCCGCCTCTCTGGCCTCCGCATCCGGCGAGCGGATGCGGCGCCTGCAGTATCTGGCGTACCGGCGTCGCGCGTGATTGCACGTGTTGCGCAGTGCAGCGATTTCCGGCGACCACCAGTACACCTGGCGCTTAGCACGTCCTGGACGGACTCGGGGCATTGCCGCATCGCAAATTTGCGACATGGCCTCCCGGAACCACTCCGCCTCGACGTCGATATCGACAGGCCTGTCCGGTGCTTGCACCCAGGCCTGTACCGTCGCGGCTTCCAGGAGGAGCTCCCGGTCCATCTGCTTAAGCGCCCACCGCGGACCGCAAGGGCTCTGTCGGACCGGCGCGGCCGAGGTTTCGGCGGAGACGTCCAACCGGATGTACCGGTGGTCGGAGTACGTCTCCACCTCCTCCATAACGCGCCAGCCAACGACACGCGGCGACAGAGCGGGGCTGGCGAACGAAAGGTCCACCACTGATTCACCCCGCCTCCGCACCAACGTGGGGACAGAACCCCGGTTCAGGACGACCAGGCCCAGCTCCAAGGCCCAGTCCTCCACCATCCGACCCCGTGTGTTCGTGCGCCGGGAACCCCAAGCCGTATTCCAGGCGTTGAAGTCCCCGCAAACGACCACGGGGAGGGTACCAAACCCAGCGACGACGGCACTTAGCTCCATAAGGGAGACATGGAGTTCGTCGGGAGTTCTGGTCGGGGACAGGTAGACGCCTACCACTGCAATGTCCCCGACCCGTGCTGCCACGCAACCCCGTCCCCTCGCAACAGCCTCGAGGGGCGGGGTACCGGCGGCGGCCGACGAAATTAGCGTCACCGAGCCGTCTAGGTCCTGAACCCAGCGGGGATGGACGTAGTACGGCTCGGAGACGACGGCGACATTGATCGACCACTGCGCCATGCTCTGGAGCAACAGATCCTGAGCGGGGGCGCAGTGGTTGATGTTCGCCTGGAGGAGACGTAATGGTGTCCTTATTGACATTCCATTACAGTCTCCTCCTGGGCCCCCTGTGAGGGCACTGCCACGGCGGGAGCAGCGGCGACAGCGGCGGCAGCCAAGGTGGTGGCTGCGGCGGTGAGGACGTCAGGGTGGATGGGCCTGACCTTGCCCTTGGCCTTGGCAGGGGGGTCGCAGGACCTGCCCCCAGCCCGGTGGTCGGCCGGCTTGCCTGCAGCCGCACATGCGTAGCAGTGCGGCTTTGCACGGCATTCAACGGCCTTGTGCCCGGGCTGTCCGCACTGGTGGCAGCGGTCACTGCGGTCCTCTGCGGCGCAATAGGCCCCCACGTGGTGCCCCACGTGACAGCGGTAGCACCGCAGAGGTTTGGGTTCCAGCATCTTGACTTGGGCCGAAACCCAACCCACCAATAGCCTTCGGCCCTCGGTCGTGATGGCCTTGGCCGCCGACACGGGGCAGCTCACCGTAACGGCTCGCATGCCCGTGCTGTCAGCGCGGATGGTGCCCACCCGGACCTGATCGGTCGTGCACCCTCCCGCCCTGACGATGGCGGCCACCACTTCCTCCACCCTAACGGAGTCGTCCAGACCCATAATGCGCATGTCGATGCACTTGGTGGGTCTGGACACTCGGGCCTCTTCGACATCTAAGGACGCCCTAATCCTTTCGGCCAGGGCGTCAGCGGCTTGTCCACTGTTCGCACCTGGGACCTCCAGGATTCGGGCTCCGGTTGCGGTGCGCCTCATACGGAAGCCCCCTGAGGCTCCGTATTCGTCGAGGTGGCCCACCACCGCCTCTTTCGCCTTTGCCATGACCATGTCATAGTTCACGCCCTTCTTTTCCGCAGCTGGCTGCAGTGTGATCACTACAGCTGCGGAAGTCGGGGCGCGAAGTCTGGCTGCCATGGCCCGCTTCTTGCGATCTTTTCGCCGCCTTCTTTTCTTGGCCGCCCTAGCCGCCTTGCTCGCCTTCTTTTTGGCGCCGACTACCGTCCACTCGGCGCCAGCCGAGGGGTCTTCGGGCGGAGGAGGCGGCAGGCGCGACCTAGTCGCCGCCGCGGCGGGAGGCCTCGCCGGTTTGGTGGCAGCCGCCACCCTATCCTTCGGGGGAGGGGCAGGCTTCCCCTGCCGCTGCCGCTGCTTGGCCGCTGGAACCGGCCTCGCAGGCTTCGACGCCGTAGCCATGTGCCTGGCCTGCTCTGACGGGCTCGCCCTGGGTGCTGCAGTTGTGGCCGCGGTGACGGCGGCGTACGATGCCGTCCTCTTCTGGCCGGAGGCCGCGAGAGGGGGGCGCAGGACAATGCCCTCCAACACAGAGAACTGGCTCTGGATCCGTTCCTGGAACTGCTGCTGCTGTTTCTGCTGCTGTTCCCGGAAGGCAACCAGCTCCTGCCGCAGCAGGGAGACGACGTCACTCTCCGCCTGGGGCGAGGGCCGGGATCGGCCCTGCTCCTGCCTGCTCCCCCCTTCGGGAGGAGAGCCCTGGAGAGTGGCCACGGCTGCCTCGAGCCGGCCAAACCTCCCGCTGAGGGTTCGCTCGTAGGGCTCGAAGACGAGCCCCAGTGCCCCCTCAATCGAAGCGTTGGCCAGCTCGACGGAGCGTTTTTTGGCCACCCTCTCCCTCTTATTGGCAACGCTAGTGATAGCGGCTGCCACGACCTCCCGAAACCTTGCCAGCGCCTCCTCCATCCCTTCTGGTAACTCGTCAGGGAATTTCGGCACCAAAACGCTGGCCTGCTCTTTCGCGACCTCCAGGGGTCGCCGGGACGCTGCTTCAGCGCTCCCTCTCCCTTTGCCCAATTTTCGGGCCTTACCCCGCCCCGACGACGAGATTTTCCGGGCAGGTCCCGTCTCGTCGTCGGATGCGGAGCGCATGGCGCGCATGAACGCCCTCCTTCTGTTGGATGCGGATTCTTCCACTTCCATCAAAAGGAGGGGCCCCCGCACCTCCTCCTCCACCTCCTTCCCGTCTGAAGTGAGTGAAGACGCGGCATCTGAATCCGACGCCGCGTCTTCACTCACCCCTCTGAGGCCGAACCTACGCCCGGCCTCCACCGGCGTCGCGGACGTGCTGGGAACTGGTCCCAGGGACTCCGCGCTGCCGAATCGTGAGCCACCCTGGCTCTGTGCGTCCACGGAGGACGGAACAGGGTCCGAAGACCCGAGGCGATGATTGCCCCCCCCAGAATACGAGGGGCAGCCCGAGCTCTGCTCGGGGAGGGATTCTCCTGCATGCAGGTACCCTCCTGGGGTAGATATATTTTTATCGGTCGCGCTCATGGTGGTGCTGGACACAGCTTTGCCTTTTTGTTTTAAATGGGGTGGGGTCCCCATTGCACGTTCGCCATCCTGGTCATGTCTGCTGAGCAGACATGTACTGGAGGCGAACCCTATCTCCCCGACATCGCTTTCCAGAAGGCGCCAGCAGCTGTTGTGCCAGCGCTTCTGGACAGCGCACCCTCCGGGCGGTCCGACTGGACTCCGCCGTATGTTCCTCTTGGTCTGGTCTCTCGCTTGAAGCCTTCCGGCATGAGTAGCTCTACCGGCATAGCCCTCAAGGTCACTGAGACACGCAAGCCCCACCACGACGACAACGTGGGAACACAGTTGGTGGGGATGTGCTGGCACCTAATACTATAATATTTGTTGTACTTAATTTCGGTATTGTCTAAATTTATTTATTTATTTAATCTTCATGCAACACAAAGTACATAAGTGGACTTAATGCCTTAGGCATTCTCTGCCAGTCAACCTAGGGTGGCGCAGAGATAATATGGTAGGCGCATAAAAAGAAAATTTTATTTTCAAATTGTGACCTTTTTAAATATTTTTAGGAAAAAATATAACATTGTCAAAACTATTGGAATCCATTCAGTTATAGATTCTGAACCTACTTTATTCAGGTTTCTCAACTAAAAATATTTTTGAATACAGATAAAAAAAAATATCGTTGACGTAACTTAATGCTGAACTCTTGTACAACTTGAAGGAAAATGATATTGAATGAACGTGTTGATGAATGAAAGATGTGTCTGACGTCACCTTAACTTACTATTCATAAAGGCGTGGTTAGATTACGTAGGACAACTAGTTACACTCACCTCCCTACGTTAGTGACTTTGTGAATGAATTCAGTTGGGGAGTTACCGCAACACCAATTTATACCGCATTATAATTGAGTAACTTTAGTGAATGGAATTGTTCTAAGCGTTCATGAATAAGTGTAGTAATGGCTCAGCGGTTAAAGCAAATGCATGTGGTTGCGAGTTCGTAACTGGGCAAGTACCACTATGAATAAAAAAAAAATGAAATATTTTATTCTCAGGCATCATAGGCCCATAGGGTAGCGAGGAGGAGTGGCAGGCGGTCGCCGACTTCTGCGAAGCGGTAATGCTCGCAAAGGAGGAGGCCAACCACATCAGGCAACAGCGTTCTCGCCGCCGCCGCCGGGATTCCGATCCCGATTTCCGGCCAACGTAGGCGCGGGCTTGCGGACAGTGAGCAATGGGTAGCTCACTGTCCGACCGTCCGGTGTCTGTCAGCAACAGCAGGGACCCAGCCGGGTCGAAGCCTACTGGGGCCAGGGTTATCCGAAAGGGCGCTCGAGCTCCGGTATGAAGGCTAGAAGGAACGGGGTGGGTCTTTTAGTCAGTAAGAGTCTGACACTATCTCCCGCTCTGCCCAAAAGAGGGGTTGTCATTGAATGTTTTTTCCCACCATAAAAAAAGTCGTACAATAAAATATGTATATCTTCACTAATATAATAAAGAGGGAAAGTTTTTTTTGTTTGTCGGAGTAATCTCTGGAAGTCCTAGTTCGATTGCTAAAATTTTTTCACCGATAAAAAGCTGCTTTATTCCTGAGTGACATAGGCTTTACTTTATGTAGGTACGCGGGCGAAGCCGCTAGCAAAAGCTAGTAATACATTAATACAATACACCAATGTATATTACCTACTACATATTTACATTGTAATCTCCAAACTGAACATATGTTTTTCCAATAATGTATCATTCAAAATAGCACTATAATAAACCCACCAGCTGATACCCATTCTTCGTATTAAGCCACAGACATACATGACCTAAATATATGACTATGTATATAACATACTTAATTATATTATATTTCACTACATTTATTTTATTTCTAATACAGTATGCCTAACAACTCTGGCACCTAAACAAAACAAAGTGTAAAAGTACCTACATATATTAACCACAATGTACGTCAGAAGGTTTCTTGTGATTCAGTACCTATCTGAACCCTGGCAGTACCGCCCTCTGTACCTACCTGCTAGACTTGATGGCTACATCGGTTTATTGTCACTCAGTCCGACAGTGGTTCTCAAACATTTATGACCTAGTAGCGGTGGCTCAGTGATATAATTATACAAATATCGACACTTGAAAAGCAAAAATTACCAAGCGATATTGACTAAACTTTACAGGAGAGTGATTAGCCTACTGGAGCTACAGGCAGCCTACTGAGACCATGGGCCGTGAGAAAGATAGACCCGCGGTGCCCTGAAACGAAGACAGAAGGAATGTCTATCTAATTATAATACAAATTTGTATGCTATTATTAGCTAACATAGTGTTAAAAAAATGTTATTTAAGACCTTAATGTTACGTAGGTATGTTTACAAATTAATAATTATGTGAATATGGAATAGGAGTGGTTGTAAAAGCTTGACATGCTCCGCTCCGCCCAAGAGCGGGTGATGTCATTGGATGATTTTCCCACCTCAAGCAAACAGGAAAATAATTAAAAATTAAAATTTTTAGAAAAAAATGGTTTGTTAAAAAAGTCGGCTTTAGATACTATTACCGTGATGTTAATAATGTCTAAATCGATCTATTTTGTAATTTTTTTATTACTTAGCTATAAATATTGTAACTATAATTCGCGCTCCCGTAAAGTTTACTCAAATGTCGCTTGGCAATTTTTACCTTTGAAGCGTCGATATATTTTCCGTGCGAGAATCGAACGAGCAATTGACTGTAGCAGTCCACTGAAACTAAAAAGTGTTTCGTCACTTTTTTTTTATTGATATAAACTAGTACTTGACTGCGATTCCACCTAAGTAAGTAGTGAAGCAAGCGTTGATGGTGAGGCGCACTAGTTTATTAAGCCACTTTTCATTCATATTTTTTTTCTGCTAATATACTTCAATACTTTATTTGTGTAACTGTGAGTGAATCAAACAGGTTGAGTAACACTGGCACTGTGGTAATGTAATGTTGTCAGTGTTATTTGAAGTAATTGTTGTTACAGTAGGTACCTACTCGTGTAATTGCTCAAAGAGGCAATACTACCTTTGTTATGCGATCCACTGAAACTTCCTTATAGGAAAGTGCAGAATGATCCTTATTCATCCGTCTCATAACACATGTATAGGAAAAAATCTAAAAAAATAATATTTAGTTACGTCAAACAAAAAAAAAAACAATTTTATTGCGATTCGGAAAAATCTTCGCAACTCAATTCGGAAATTGAACAGTTTTCATCATGTTCTATGATTTAGGTGTGAGGTAGTGGTAGGTCAAGCCGGGCTTTTTGGATCGTATTGCTCGCACGTCCCTGTTCATGGGTAAGTTTATAGGAAACCCTAAGTGCGCGAGTCCCGCTCCGCCCAAGAGCGGGGGTTGTCATAAGATGATTTTTCCCAACGAAAAAAAAAAAATCCGATTCGTAATTTTTTTCTAAACAATATTACAATATTTCTTTACATTGACCTAATAAATATAATTCTCTATTAGCTACTGAGGAAGTGGGCCAAAAGCTAGTATGGTTCCAAGATAAATTATAAATATTAATAAAAGCTCTTTAAACTTAATAAACATACCAATGCAACATATATTATGTATATATCTTGCATTGGTATGTTTATTACACATGTAATCTTAATCAGTCGTTTAAGATCACTATACTGATATCGAACATTTTCCTCAACCTTCTTGCGTCCACTGAGTACCTCACGCGATGGATTGACCCACGAGTGTCTCCGCGAGGCTCTACATATAAACAAACATTTTCCTTTTGTATTATTTAATATTCATATATACACACTTGTACACTAATATTATACTCGTAAAGGGTAAAGTTTGTTTTTATGTTTTTAAGCTATTACATAGCTTCTATCGCGGGCCTTGAGCGTGGAGACCGAATCCAGAAATTCCGTAACGAAAATAACTTAACACCCCCCACTCATTTGTTTTTTGAGCGTGGTGACCGATAAGAAAACAGATGAGTGAACAATCAATCAAAATTCAATTCAATGTGTGAAAGTGTAACTTCAATTAATATCAAAGAAAAAAAAGGAAAAAAAATACTGCATAAATAAAATAAATAAATAATAATAATTGCATAAGTTGATAAAAATGCTATGCAATAGCTTTACCGCGGCATTCCCCGAGTGCCACACGTCTTTTTTTTTTTTGTTTGAAGGAAGTAATCTCTGAAAATAGTGGTCCTATTGTTAATTTTTTTTTACCGATAAAAAGCTGCTTTATTCCTGAGTGACATCATGCAAATATAAATATAATATTGTATGCATTATTTTTATTTATGTACACACAAGCACTTAAAATCGAAAAGAACAAACAAGGACAAAAACGAGTACAAACGACCTGCTTATTTCTAACGAAATTTCTTCCAGCAGACCTGCGACAGGACAGTTAGATAAGATATGTAGACACGGTGTGTATAAATAATTAAATATATATATATATATATATATATATATATATATATATATAATTAAATAGACTATTATTATCTAAATTAAATCCTATAATACATTATTTATTTAATTTACTTACTTTTAATGTTCTCTTTGTTAGTAAATAAATTAACTATAGGGACAAGGTAATATTATATGTTTGTTGACACGAGGTAATACCTTTTTTTTGGAGGTGGTAAATCATCTAACGACTAATCCCGCTCTAGGATGAAGCAAGAGGGCGTGTCAGACTTTTACCGACTAAAATCTACCTATATTCCGTTCGGAATCGATCAGCAGGAGCCACCGACGCGGTAAGCTCAGAAAGAGATGGTGCAACGATTTGGACTCCTACCTTAAGGATTGGCCAGAAGTGGCTAAGGACAGAAAAGAGTGGAATAACGGAAGGGAGGCCTTTGCCCTGCAGTGGGACACAATGGGCTTATAATAATAATTCCTTGTTCTTCTCCGCGTTCTAGGACTACGAGTTTCCTTTTCAGTCACTCCCCCAGACCACAGGGGCCCAGCAAAGCCCACGCCTTGCGGGGCCCCTAAGGATTTTGCTTACAACTCTTTGAGGCATGCGTCCTTACTGCCCTTAGGTACTGGATGGCCAGACGGCGAGCTATTCATTACTCTTCGTTCGTAAGTCTGCACCTACGGTAGCCGGTAACTGTCCCACGAGTCCCGAAGCCGGAGGCGTCTCCAGCAGTTGTCGAAGCTACCCCTGGAACTACAGATCTAATTATACAAGTATTGTTCTCTCATTCAAAAACCATCATCATCATCATTTCAACCGAAAGACGTCCACTGTCGGATATAGGCCTCCCCCAAGTGTCGCCACAATGAACGGTCCTATACCTCTTGCATCCATCGGATTCCTTCAACCCTTACCAGGTCAGCGGTCCACCTTGTAGGAGGCCTTTCGACGCTACGTCTTCCGGTACGCGGTCGCCACTCCAGAAGCTTTTGGCCCCAACGGCCATCTGTTATACAAAGCGCATTGAAAGATGCAATAAAGAAAATATACGCGACTAGCTTTTGCTAACGGCTTCGCTCGCATACGTAAAATATCGCCTATGTCACTTAGGAATAAAGCCGCTTTCTATCGGTGAAAACATTTTAGCAATTGGACCAGTACTTCCAGATATTACCTCCGACAAACAAATAACAAACTTTACCTCTTTATTATATTAGTGTAGACTAGCTGTGCCCGCGACTTCGTCCGCGTGGACTACAGGATTTTGAATTTATTTTTACTAAAATAAAAGTAGTAGCCTATGTTACTCCTTATACATCAGCTACCTGCCAAAAAAAGTCCCGTCAAAATCGGTCCAGCCATTTCAGAGATTAGCCCGAACAAACAGACAGACAGACAGACAAAAATTGTAAAAACTGTTATTCTGGTGTATGTACCATATTTCATATGCATGTAGTAAAAAGCAGTTATTTCAATATTACAAACTGACACTCCAATTTTATTTATATGTATAGATTGCTATGAGGGTAATACGGGCCGAGCTAGCCGCGAGATAGAACTAGTTTCCACATAGGTAGATACTATAGTAATTGCATTTGATACTCTATTAGTAATAATTATATGATGTATTTTTATTCTCTTTATTCAATTTTTTTACATATAAAATTACATTTTTAAATATTTTTTAACGAAATTACACAAAAGAAAAAAAACATTTAAAAATATAAAAATATAGTTATCCACCGGTGTCGGGAGCAGGGTCCAAGCTACCGGTGGTTAGGGCTGCAGAGACAGGAACCTCCTCACAATGCGAGCCGTATCGAGGAGTACTGCTTTCTGTATCAGGCCCCTGATCCTCCCGTGCAACGATAGCTTCGACAGATGGTCGTCGAAGCTTTTGGCTATAAGGCCATTAGCGGTCACAACAATCGGCACAATGACAGCCGAGTCCACATTTATTTTTATTATTATTATGTTCGCAATTGATCACTATCTCACCTGATGGTAAGCAATGATGTGGGTGAAGATGGAGCACGCTTGCCTAGACCTGTTCAGTCTTGACTTCATTTACTTTATATAATAATAGCTTTTGCCCGCAGCTTCGCCCGTTTACATAAAATATAGCCTATGTCACTCAGGAGTAAAGCAGCTTTCTGTCGGTAAAACTTTTTTGCAATCAGACCAGTACTTTCAGAAATTATCTCCTACAAACAAAATACAAAGAAAAAAAAACTTTACCTCTTTATTATATTAGTGTAGAAGTATGTTAGTCTGTTTAATTCTCTATTAGTAATTTAGACAATTATACATGTATGGAAAAAATGCCTGATAATAAATGAAAGTAGCACACCGTAGTTGATAAGCTCGTGGCTAAAATCATTGTAACTGAATTTTTTATTCAGTTTCCAGCTGCTGCCAACGACAACCACCTACCAGGTCCAATAGTATTTTAAAATCCAGAGACCCCACTCAAATATCCACGCAAAATCATCATCATTTCATCCAAATCAGCCAAGCCGTTTAGGAAAAATTAGGTGACAAACAAACCCATGTCACCGTGAAATTGAAAATACCGCGACATTGTAAACTGTCAAGAGATTGTAAACATACTACTAACAATTATAACGCATTTAGGTAGATTATAATCTTGCGTAGTGAATTTGTTAAATCATAATCAGTCGCACGTTTAATTGTCCACTGTCCAAAGGCTGTTCTTGTTTGGTCGGTCTTACAGTAGTCCGCTTAGTATAATTATCTCAATGCAGTAGGCCGTTTTATGTCCATAACTGAAGTAACGTATACAGAGATATATCTGAAATCAAATACACATAGACGTCGAAGTAACACATCGCTGTCATCCGGACACGCCGAAAATGTGCCCAGAAGACTGGCAGCCTTACCACGTTGAATGGTAACTCTAATTCTTTGAAAAAAGTATGAGCCGGTGCTCTGGTCACGCAAAGTGCCAATCAATCGGCGAGAACTATGTTTTATTTATGTAATAGAGCCGCTCACTTCAATATAAAACAATAGGTATGTTTAATACTCAATCAATCACTTTTGAATTATCAAGAAGTCAGTCAGTCCGAAAATTAAGCTAATTGCACATTCCAAAGCGTAAATCTTTATGAAGAACAATGTACAGGAAAGTCCAGAACATGATCTGGCCATGTGCAATGATTAATCGAAATTCGTTCAGCAGTTCGAGCGTGATGAAGTAACAGACATACACACTCAAACTTTCCCTTTTATAATATTAGTGTGATTACGGTTACTTAATACTGTTTCCATGAAAATTTATAAATAATAAAATAAAATATTAAATCTTCCTAGCTCGTCATGTCGTGCTGGTGCTGTCGCTGCGGCTGCGGAGAACCTCAAGCGGCGGAAATATAATAACCTTGTTGGAAGTTATATTTTCGAACCATATGGGGTTGAAACTCTCGGATCGTGAAGTCCGAGTGCTCTCAAGTTGTTTAAAGATCTGTGGAAACGTCTAGTTGACACTTCGCGTGACCCAAAGACTGGCTATTACCTTGGACACAGGATAAGCATTGCCATATAGTCAGACAATGCCGCCAATCTTTTGGGCAAATTACCAGTCGACAGCGATGTGGAAGAGTTTTATGACGCCATATTTTAGTTAGTGTATTTTAGCGTAGGGTTTTATTATTTATTTATTTTTTAATTTACTGTAATTATAGTTATTAAGTGAGTGGTTTATAAGTGTGGATAATTAATTAATTTAAAATATTATTATTGATTATTCCTAAATATTAAATACTTTGGAAGAAAGGGAGAATGTAAGTTATGAGAACCGTAGGAGCGAACAGAAGCTATTTTTTTTATTGATATAAACTAGTGCTTGACTGCGAACCTGATGGTAAGCAGTGATACAATCTCTGATGATGAGGCGCACTAGTTTATGAGCCTATTCACTCTTGCCTTGAAGACACTCAAATTATAATCGGACAGGAAGACCGCAGCAGGCAGATTGTTCCAGTCCTTCGACGTACGCGGTATAAACGATGAGGCAAAAAGTTAGTCCGGACTATAGAGGTTTCAACAACATAAGGACGGATACTCGTCGTACGTTAGGTTGTCCGATGGTGGAATCAAGTCATGAAATTCATCAACTTTAATATGCCACCAGATTAAAGCTCTGTTGTTAGTAATACGCAATTCCATCATTTCTTCTTCTTCTTCTTCTCGTGTCGATTCCATCACTGAAACTAAGGTATTTTTTACATAGTATGGGTAGGATGATAGCAGGGCGACAATATGCATCTTTAAGATGAGAGAAAAGGGTAGGTAGCTACATTTTTTTTAATTATGGATAGGCTCGCGTTTGACCACCACCTCACCTGATGGAAAGCGATGATGTGGCCGACGATGGAACAAGCTTGCCTAGAAGCAACCTGACTTAAAGGCCCCTAAGTTTTAGCTATCAGAAAACACAGACTCCGGCAGGGAATCACACACATTGTATGTATCAGACAGATGTCACTCGCACCTTCCTATAGCAATAGTATCTATTATAAGTTGGTAAAGTCTCATATGGCTGTCATATGTGTCTAAAGTATCATTAAATTAAGTTGCTTTAAACAATAAAATACATTTAAATGCTAAAATCATAAAATAATAAATATTTACTATACTTTACTTTATTATACGTTACCTAGTTACTAATCAAATGCATAAAAAATATATTGGACAAGTCATTAAAATGCAAACAAAAAACCCACACACAAAATATTAAAATCAATAATTCAAAATGGAAAACTTCAATCCACGTTTTGATTTAATCGCTTCGCTGCCATTTTGTATTATTTGCAACATTTGATTAACACGTGTATTGATTGCATCAACCGTCAATTATTATTTTTATAGGACTTAATCTGACGTCAGCAAGTTGGCACACCTACGTGACAACCCTCAACATAAAGTTATGTCTACACGTCATAAAGCCCTGGTGCTGGTTTGACGTAGCTACACATAATTTGTGACGGTACGTCATTCAACGGATACACAAGGAAAAAAAGTGAAATCAAACCAGTTCTTCAAACGCAAGACTTGGTATACGGAATACGTCACTAATTTTTTTTAGGAGTATTTGCGCAAGATGATAGTATAAAAATAGACGGATAATAATAAAAAAAAAAACAACTTAAAACCACGAGTATAAAATTACAATTCGATATTTTTTAGGATACATTTTGGAGAGTGAGCGCGGGAATTGCATGATCTGGTTCCGCCATCTCCTTTCTACCATCGGACAACACGACGTACGGCGAATACCCCTACGTTGTTGAAACTTTTACGGTCCGGACTAAGCGTTTCGACTCGTCGTTTATACCGCGTACATCGAACAATCGAAGGACTGGAATATTTTGCCTGCTGCGGTGTTTCCATCCGATTGTAATTTAGGTGTCTTCAAAGCTATAGTGAATAGGCTCTTAATGAACTAGTGCGCCTCACCATCGACGATTGCATCACTGCTTACCGTCAGTTGGGATCGCAGTCAAGCGCAAGTTTATATCAAAGAAAAGAAAAAAAACTATTTTATTTGACATACACAATCGTAGATATGCACAATGTAGTAACAACATGTAGACACTAATATCACTGGCCACTTTTATTCGGAGAACTTTCTAAGCGCACCAAAAAAAAAAAACCGGCCAAGTGCGAGTCGGACTCGCCCATGAAGGGTTCCATAGCAGCAAGTAGCATAATATAAAAGTTCTTGTAATGTGTTGTAACTTTGATCGATGTTTTAATAATAGTGTATTTTTTTCAGTTTATGACGCATTAAAAAAAAACTACTTACTGGATTTCGTTCAAACCAATTTTCGTTGGTAGTTTTTATAGTAATGTACATCATATATTTTTTTTAGTTTTATCATTCTCTTATCTTGGAAGTTAGAGGGGGGGGGGACACACATTTTACCACTTTGGAAGTGTCTCTCGCGCAAACTGTTCAGTTTAGAAAAAAATGATTTTAGAAACCTCAGTATCATTTTTGGAGACCTATCCATAGATACTCCACACGCATGGGTTTGACGAAAAAAATTTTTTTGAGTTTCAGTTCTATGTATGGGGGCCCCCAAAATTTATTGCTTTTTTTCTATTTTTGTGTGAAAATCTTAATGCGGTTCACAGAATACATCTACTTACAAAGTTTCAACAGTATAGCTCTTATAGTTTCAGAAAAAAGTGGCTGTGACATACGGACGGACAGACAGACAGACAGACAGACAGACAGACCGACAGACAGACAGACAGACAGACAGACAGACATGACGAATCTATAAGGGTTCCGTTTTTTGCCATTTGGCTACGGAACCCTAAAAACGCTAAAAATACTAGCCAATGGAAAACCAGGATTATAAAATATATGTGCACTTGGACTTGCAAAATCCTGACTGTGCTAATTAGTACCTATAATGGTGAATAGTTATGGCGGGCAATAAAGTGATTTATCTCAACTTAATGATAATTCACACTATGGTGCCAATGTTACTGGATATAGCTATTAATAAGTTGCTCTCTCGTTCAATATTTTGTTATTAAGTATCGGTTGGTTGAAATCCTCTTTTTTTTTTAGGCAGGGTATCATCTAATTACTTCTCTCGCTCTGTAGTGGATCGAGACTTAGGTCAGACTTTCACTGACTTTAACTCACCTATGTTTCTACTTCCTTCAGTAACTCTTTATGTTCAAGAACCACAGACCAGGTGTCCTTTTCAGAAATTCTTGATGGTCAGCCATCATCGGCCCTATTGAGCCCGTATGGTTTTGCTGATATATCTTTGAGGCACGCGTGAAACGCGCCGTCGACAATTGAGGTCTTGCTGGTCGGCCGGACGTCAAGCAACCCACTGTTCGTCGTCCGCAAGCCTGCGCTCTACGACTCCCGACGCCCAGGGCGTCTCTAATCACGGCGCCTAGGGTGTGAGGCTGTACGAAGATTTGCTTGACTTGGAAAATTTTTTGAGAAGTCGAGAAATCGTCGAATGACTTTCTCCCGCTCTAGGAAGGAGCTAAAAGACGCGTTAGTCTTTTACCAGTCAAGCCGTTTAGGAGGAGTTAGGTGACTAACACACGTACAGAAGTATTATATATTATAAAGTTTAGGATAAAATGACGTTTAAAAGTGATGTCGATTTCTAAGTTTTACTTGATTTCGGCAAGCAAAAGAAACTGGATATAACTGTGTTTTATAATATGTAAATCTGGATTTACATATAAAATACATTAATAGAAAAGTTGGAACTTCGCCACAACAGTATTTAGCGCTGAAGGTTTACGAGAGAAACCGAAGTAAAAGTTAATTTAACGAGTGACGCCGAAGGAATTGCAAGTGATATTTTCACCTGCAGGATGGACACGGTTGATATCAATTAGTATAATATTTTATATTGAATATGTAGTGTAGAAGTTCTTCTCCATAAGAAATGACAATTTGGAACTGGCACTAGTTCTAACGTTTTATAAGTGCTCATATAGGCTTATGTGAGATAAAAATAGTTTGATTTTGAGTGGTAAATACAGATTTACTAGATAAAGTTAATGAAGATTACTTTATTGATCCTGTCCTATCAAACAGTGGGGGCCTGTGATACCGGCGCTTACGAGTTGTTGGTCACGGGTTCACCCAGCTATGTGCATTTGTGCAATATATATCATCACCAATGCTCTCAAAACGGTGAAGAAATCATCGTGAGGAAACCGGCACGTCCTAGGATGTATCCAACAAACCGCACTGGGCCCGCGTGGTATATTTACTGTGACCCATTTCATCTCCAAGAGAGCAGGCCTGAGTTCCAGCAGTGGGAACATTACAAGACTGGTTATGCTTATACTTATATTTATTTCCCATATTATATATCTTTCTGTATTATCTATAGGCTCACGGTTGACAACTATGTCACCTGATGGTAAGTCAGTGGGGCACGCTTGCCCAGAAGTAACCTATTCAGATCCATATATTCTATCTATCTGGAAACGCAGACTCCGGTAGAGAATTCTACGCTTTACCTGTACGCACGATGAATATCTGGACAAATAGTAGAATCATCTCAAAACTCCTTTTCTTTGTGTATATATATATAGTATATATTTGTATGTATATATAGCTGTATATTTTATTAAATATGCTTTTGTTTATGTATGTTTGGTTTTAGCTTTATATATAATTCTATAATTGTTTTAAATAATATTTTCTTTATTTTTTATGCACCTGCTATTTTGTCTCTGCACTACCCTGGGTTGACTGGTAGAGAATGCCTAAAGCATTAAGTCCGCCTTTGTATCTTGTGTTGCATGAAGGTTAAATAAATAAATAATAAATAAAAAAATATCTCATAAACAGGAAAGATAAAATGGCGTGCTCATTTCTTTAGTATAATGATCAGGACTCTTTTGGGGCTGTGACGCTTCTGTAGTGCCTCAGGGATGTTCGCGAAGATAGACTGACAACTTCGCTGCGGTCAAGTGCAAGCGTGCAGCGTCTTGTTGTCTTGTAGCGGATGAATTCTAATACCAAGCAATAAAGAAAAAAAGGAAGAAAAACATTTTATTTGCCGGAAAGGCCGAAACAATGATCATTAATGATGGCAATGATCGTCTAAGCGTTATTGCCTATAAACTATAATTATTATAATTTTATCTGGTACTGAACCTTCGGACATGCTCCAATTAATACTGTCTTTTAACATAATTCAAAATTCAAAAAATTCAAAATTCAAAGCATTTATTTCAAATAGACCATTTACAGGCACTTTTGAATAGTCAAATGTCGGTCAGTCCAAGAAAAGTGAAGCTAAATTGCACGTTCCAAAGAGTAGGTCTCTATGGAGAAGAACGTGCAAGAAACTCCATGGACACTCTTTTAAATCATATATGTGTTACATATAATGCTTGGTTACATATTACTTGTTGCTTCTATCATGTGAGCACAATGTCGATAGAGAAATAAAAATGTAAAATAATTAAAAGATAGAAACTGAATTAAGCCACTGGCAGCTAAGAGATGACCAGTCCCATCTGACGGCACCCGTTCACGAGCATGACGCGTGCATCAGCCCCACTCAGCTCAACCATTTTGAAGGGAACTGAACGACCCAATAAAACGTGCCACCAACAGCGAGACATTTGAGTGAGCATGACAAACTCTCAACTGCCATGCTCGTAATGTCAAAAAAAAAAGTTGTAACTGTAATTATTGAACTATTATGTTACTAACATCTGTCTATTCAACGTACTTATACATCATAAGTTGTAATTAGACTAACAAATGTGCGATTATTTTAAGTATCAAGCTTTTACTGACTAAAACCATACTTGTGTCTTTCAGTTACACTTTGTGTCCTAAGACCACGGGTTTCATCATCATCATCATCATTTCAGCTGATACACGTCCAATGTTGGACATAGGCCTCCCCCAAGCGCACGTTCCTGTGCGCCCCGCATCCATCGGTTTCCCGCTACCTTCACCAGGTCATCGGTCCACTTGTAGGAGGTCTTTCAACGGTGCGGATTTCCTTTTCAGCAAATGTCTACAACCCTAGCCGTCCGACGCGCTCTTCAAAGAGTTGTTAGCAAACTATGGTTTGCTAACAACTCTTTGAGGAGCGCGTCGGACACGTCGGATGTCGTCGCTGCTGACGACTTGGGCTCAGTGCTTACGACGGTCTACAAATAAGTACCATATAGTATTCAGAATTATAAAGTTAATTACTATTTGTCATTGACACATGTCGAAAGATTGAATTGAAAGTTCATGTTTCTGCCGCTTTACCCAACTTGGAAAATTTCATTTGTCAGGTTATTATGACGCTGAAAGCGAGCGTTGAAAGCGAAGTTGCCAATGCATTCGTCACGTCGTATTTCATTGAGAAAATTCAAAATCATCAATGGAATAGGCACAAATAAGGATATTTACAAATACTCAACCACTTTGAAATATTTAATATAATATCTTTATTCATCAAAAACATTGTAGCACATGATGACAATTTACGGGATCGGTTACAGTGTGCAAATACTACAACAAATTGTTGAGGGAGGTATTCCTAGCTAGGTTAATGTCTAACCTGTGTTAAAAATAGAAATGTGCCATTGCCGGCAATATTGCCAAGAAGTGGAAATATTGGTGGCAATATTGCCCAAAGTATGAATATTGGTGGCAATATTGCCCGAAGTATTAATATTGGTGGCAATATTGCCCGAAGTATGAATATTGGTGGCAATCTTGCCCGAAGTATGAATATTGGTGGCAATATTGCCCGAAGTATGAATATTGGTGGCAATATTGCCAGCAAATTTCCCACTTCGGGCAGTATTGCCGGGAACGTCACATCTCTAGTTAAGAAAATATAATATCAATAATAAAAAATATAAAATCGTACACAGTACGTATTGTAGTACATTATGATGTTGTTATAAATAAATCTTGACAACAAGATGATAAAAATATTTAATTAAAAATACAATAATAGGTAAACACATTAACTGTTTAGAAGGAAGTTCTCAATGAATTCGTCATGAGACAGTCACATCATATTTCATTGAGAAAATTCAATATTATCAATGCAATAGACACAAATAAGGATATTTCCAAATACCTAACCACTGTGAAATACGTACCATGTATGACTGCTCACCAACTCTTCAGGGATTCCACTCGTAATTGTTTTGTTCAACCGTGTTGTGGTGACAGTGTCGGTAGGTGTGTCTGTCCGCTGTCGTTGAAGGAAAATCAGTTTATTATGTTATGACAAATATTTTCCGTTCAAGTGTTTTCCCGGTTCAAGAGTAACGTGCGGCTGAAAGATGACGTGTTCTACGTAACACAACAATTATTGCAATTACTATTGTTCTCCGCCAGTGTGGTTTACCGTAATGTAATATTCTTTGCAGTAGCATGGCAGGAACTAAACACGTGGGCGACTGTTCCATTATACTTGTTGGTATGTGGCCACCGCAGCCTATGGCCATCCGTAACACCAGGTTCACAGAAAACAGGGATATGACCTTTTCATTTGAAAGAGGGTGAGATAAAAGCTGTTCCGATCCTAACTCCTTAACAAGTTCTAAAATATCAGTTATAACTAGTAAATACTATGTTTGATACTTCATAATAGTTCAGTTGGATACAAAATCCAGAGATCGCAAACAATGCAAACCCGCTTAAAACAATCCTAGGCTAAAGTACTTACAACACAACCTACCTACTGATAAGTCGCAAGTACTTGGCTCGACTGCAAGTGATATCAGTGCATATCTGGGGTCAACGGCCGCTTGCATCACGTCGCATCGCGCGACGCGTCGCGGGTGTGTTGCGCACGCGCACCGGAGGAAAACCCGCGACGCACGGGATTACCATAGGCGAGGAGCACTAGCATGCCGCTGTGGTTTGTGGGAAAGTGTCGTGGATGGCTAGAGTGTGATAAGTATTTAGTTATTGAATTTTTTACCAGCAATACACATTTTTATTGCAAACCTCGCAAGTTATTCTGACGCAAATTTTTAAATTCAGCAAATTATAAGAATAGAAGAAAAAAAATAGGAATAGATATAGGATTTTTAGAACCAGAATATGTATGTAGCTTTTGTCTGCGGCTTCTCCCGCGTACATACAATTAATATAGCATATATCACTCTGGAATAAAGCAGCTCTCTATCGGTAAAAAAATTTTAGCAATCGGACCAGTACTTTCAGAGATTACCTCCTACAAACAAAAAAAAACATAAAAACAAACTTTACCTCTTTATTATATTAGTATAGAAAGAAGTCAATCCAATCGAGAAATTTCATTCATTTGTATTTATTGCAATTTAAAGGTAATTATTTTAAATGATTTTTCGTAATTGGGTCATTAAGTATTAATCTTTTCGAGTGTCATCACTTATAAAATGAGCTAAGATTAAGATTATGAAGGTTAGTTAGTTTAATTCAAATATTTACTTTATATTTGTAGATTTCTGGGGATTTTTGAGTATGCCAACATTTTTTGTTCACCCAGTTAAAAAAGCACTACCCAGCTTGTGAATTTCGCTAATATGCTATAAGTTCATCTTTAAACATTATCTTAGAGGCTGACATATAATTACAAACTATAACCCGAACGTTAATGCCCAATAATGATATAATAACACGTAATAATAACAAATTAATTCTATACAAAAAACAACACGTGTCAGAAACCAGTTTAAGTACTCATCTCCAAACCTGATGCCAATTATTCAAAAAAAGATGAAAAGTAATGAGCATATACATAACTGGTTTTTATTTTATCATCCATTTTGTACGAGTACGGGCGCACTGATAAAAACTAGACAAAAAATGTAATCAAACAAAATAAAACTGAATATTCAAACGAATGTCTTGGTAACTAGGAATGCAATTAGATTCTAGATGTTTTGCGAGCGACATTTTAGCGGCCCAGCGCTAACTCTCAGCACATTTGCGCACGCGACTGTTCACGTTTAGCAAACCCACTTACAAATGGACTTATTAAAACTTAGTAAACGGATAATACACTTTGGTAGGTATTTAAATTCTATGGTTTATTCAATTAACTGAACGGAACTGTATTTATTAGGGTTTCGTCTCATCGGTCACGACCTTCAAAATTTAGCTTATTGCCATACAACACTATATTGTTACGTATATTGATAGTGAATAATTCAAGGTATAAAAATATTGCAATGGGTAAAGTCCCATTACAAAAAAATGTTAAATAGATTCAATACAATGCATGCGCTCAGAATGAAAATTATGTACTAGCAATTAATATAAAACGATGCAGATTAATGACTTGTTTTGAATCTTGAGTGCTTGTTGGACACTAGTCATACATCTTTGAAACATCTACTAGTAATAATAAACAGTTTCTACATAATACAGAAATTATCTTAAGTCTGCACTTCGCGTGAGTCAAGGGCTGGCTTTTACCTCGGACAGAGGATAAGCATTGCCATACAGCGTGGCAATGCCGCCAGTCTTTTGGGCACATTACTGGTTGACAGTAATGGGGCAGAGCTTTTTGAAGCCATATTTTAGTTTGATTTTAGGTAGTTGTAATTAACGTAGAGGGAGAGAAATGGGAGTTAGTGATAGTTTGACGGGTGACAACTGGACAGACTGGATGAAGAAAACGTGTTGCGCCGCCCTCAAGTAATATAGGATAAGGGCAGGAAGAAGAAATTGTTTATAAGCAGTAATACTATATAACTTGTATTGAAGAAAGCATAATAAAATAAGAACATTAAAAAAAGTTTACATAGCATCAGGAATGAAAAAATCAGTACGAGAACAAAGTTTACTGACACAGTCCGAGGAATCGATAAACTTAAGTGGCCGAAAGGTTCTTTGTGACACAGCATTGGAGGGCTTCAAACAAGGTAGCGCGATGACCTGACGAGGATCACAGGAATCCATTAGATGCGAGACGCAAAGGACTGGTCGAAGTGGATGGCGCTTGGGACCACTGATATGATGATAATGATGACATACTACCTAAAGTTTTAAAATATACTTATTTGTGAACAGTCAACGAACAGCTTAATTTAGTCATTCATTTGAGTATGCCTATTGTCTACTAGGCATACTCAAATGAATGACTAAATTAAAATTTTGCGCGTGAGTTCTTTTTGTACCGAATTTATTATAATGTAATTACATTACCTCTTAAATGAGTTAACAGAAGAATTAAAGTACAAAAAATAATTGTAATATTTGCTAGTGGGTAATCCTACTGGACACGTCTTGTAATAAAACAAATCAGGCTCAAAACTATTAAAATTAGTCCAACGTTTGTGTTGCCTAATTACTGGTATGACCGCTGGTGCGCATAGCGGTCAAACCGTTTAGAAGCAGTGATACGAGACTTCGTTTAAAGTAACGTTTCCTGGTATAATGATAAGAAATTACTCTAGACGTCCACTCCAGTCCATACTTTTTTTTTCTAGGTAATACCTACTAGGAGTTCCTTCCGAGTGTCTTAGCAACATTCAGCAATACTTCGGTCTCATTGCAAAGTAAGACGGTGGCAACCTCAAAAGGTGACCGTTGAAGTACATGGAAAAAGGCCTCGCAGGCGCAGCCCAATACGATGGTCCAATCAGATCCGCAACGGTCTTGACTCCACTGCATATAAGGAATCTTTACACCGCCAGAGACAAATGGAGGAATATCTTAATAATGAAAGTGAAGGAGGGAGGTCACGACCCTCAGAATTGAGAAATAAGACGCAAAGAGAAGACATACTAAGAAAAACAATAAAGATCGCTACCAAACTTAGAGGTCAAAGAGAGTATGATTCGTTGCTACTAGTTTACAAATGAGTTCAAAAACAAAATTTACCGTTTTCAAAATATTTATGAAAAGGATCGATCGAGGAAATTATGCATACTATTTTAAAAATGTGAAAGTAGCTCTGTCTAAGATACGTTTTTACGCTTAACCTAAACCACTGAATAAAATTTGATGAACTTAATAGTTATATGTTGAACCTTGGTGCAGGATCTGGTATAATTTCGATCATATGAATACGATATCTACCTTTTCCTCTTTATTCTATGTCCTTGTATTTGTGTCACAATCAAGTAACTCATAAAACATGACAATATCGAAAATCAGTGTAAAAGCATACAATAACACAATAATATAAAGAAGATAAGTCACAAGATAACAATATAAAGAAGCTAAACCTTAAAGAACAATAGAAAGAAAGCAAGTTAAAGAACAGCAATAGAAAGAAAGTAAATCATAGAACAACAATAGAAAAAGGAACAGTCTAAGAACAAAGATAGAAATAAAATAAATCAAAGAACAATAATAGAAAGAAAATTAATCAAAGAACAATAATAGAAAGAAAATAAATCAAAGAACAATAATAGAAACAAAAGAACTCGTAGAACAGCAATAGAAAGAGAAAGAGTATGCCTTTTCTCACTTAGCTTCCATCTTCGCAACAAAAATCCACGTGAATCAGATTAGAGCTCTATTTTAACTTACGCATGCCGCTGACCTATTTATTCATTTTCTATTAAGTCAGCTTTAGACAAGGTTTCATTTGCTACTTTGACTGAAAAGAAATTGTAATCGTTTCTCGTCATTTTACTTTGATGTCAATAAATTAGAAAATATATTATCGTCCAGGCCACTTGAAGATCGTAGGCGGGCCAAGGTTGTTCATATTTGTCCATGATCATTTATCTAGACATATCTTTTCAAATGGAATGGAAATAAAAAACGAGACACATGTATCTTTTATACTTTAGCCAACAGGTAGGCTAGGCAAATTCCGTGGCAGCTTTATACGAAAGGTCAAATGAGAGCAAACTTTACGGATAACAATGGTATTATAATAAAGTTTTTTTTTGTTTCATTTTATATAAGTAAAAAACAATTTTTAATTTCATCAAAATTCAGCTGAATACCGAGTCATTGACCGCTGATAGTTTGGCATATTTAATACTAGCTTTTGCCCGCGACTTCACCCGCGTACATGAAAAATAGCCTTTGTCACTCAGGAATAAAGCAGCTGTCTAGCTGTGTCAAAAAATTAACAATCGAGTCACTCTTTTAGGAGCTCACCTCCTAAAAACACAAAAACAAATAGTGTGGATATAAAAATCTCGTCTTTGTTATCGAACTCCTCTGAAACAGCTTGACCGATTTGTACAAAAAAATATTGTGTGTATTCGGTAGGTCTGAGAATAGATCGTACGCTATATTTTACCTTCCTACCCCTACCCTACATTCTATCAATCAATCTATCTCATTTCGTTCAGTCCATCCTAAGGTTGTCTGCAGTAAGAGATGGTCCTGTGCGATAAGACCGCCCATTGTACACTTTATTTTTGAAAATGATAAGTATTTGCAAAAATAAAGTATACAATGGGCGGTCAATACAGAGTGTCCAATGGGTGGATCACATTATGAAGTATACAATAAAGTAAATAAATAAATGTTTTCTTTGACAATTTAATGGCAGAACAACCTTTACCCAGTCAGATTGTTTTCCATACCAAAACTATCAAACCGCCCGCTTAATTTCTCAAAGTTATCTCGCTATTGAAAAATCAACCCTTAATTTTACTCTACATGGATATAAGAACTCTTTGGACCCCCGCATGGGGAGGTCAGGGCTCATGGCTAAATAAAAGGTTGCACGTGTCGATCGAAGGTCATGTTACGCTTGTTTATAAGTCTAGTCTCCTCCTACTCCTAAGTGAAATAAAAACATGTTGAATTATCAAGTTCCAACATCTGACCACTAGACATGGTACAAGGTAGATATCTTACCCAAACATACAAAGCGTTTTGGGAAAACATTCATTACGCATGCAGCTTAGGAGTGCAATTGCCAGAGTCTGTGTTTCCTAATAGCTGTAATCTAGGGGTCCGTAAGTCAAGAAATCACGCTTGCCTAAAAGTAACCTATTCAAGGTTACTTCTAGGCAAGCGTGCTTCATCGTCGGCCACATCATCGCATAATATCAGGTGAGATAGTGGTCAAACGCAAGCTCGAAAAACGACAATGTAGTCGACGATAGGGCGCACTTGCCTATAAGAAACCAATCCAATTTGACTTAAAGATTCCCAGGTTGTAGCTATCAGGAAAAACAGGCTCCGGCAGGGAATTCCACTCCTTAGCTGTACGAGCAAAGAATGTGTTCCCAAAATGTTTTGTGAGTATAGATGGGGTGCTCAATTACAATTTACTCAATATTTTTTCTCAATTGTAGATTTCATTGGTATTTTAAACCAAAATCATAGTATAAAATCATTTTTATTATTTATCGTCTCAAAAATTTTGTTTTTTGACCTTGGCTGGAGGCGGATGTATCAAACACAGTGCAGACATATGAAAAACGTTTTACAATGTCATTTTAAAAAACCGTGATTATGTAAGCCAGACATAACAATAACATTACTGACTACCATGAGTTCTTAATGTGATCCATTTGACGAACTAAGCTGAACTGTTTAAGAGATGGAGCTATATAAAGTGTGTATAGCTCAGTGAGACGAGACTTAGATGGTATGATCATGAGAAGATCCGAAGAACACATAGCATTTCGCCTCGCCGTTTATACCACGTATATCGAGGGACTGGAACAATTTGCCTGCTGCGGTGTTTTCATCCAATTATAATTTAGGTGTGTTCAAGGCAAGCTCTTAATAAACTAGTGCGATCCACGAAACGATTCCATGACTGCTTACAATCAGGTGGGATCGCAGTCAATCACTCGTTTATATCAATAAAAAAAAAATGACTCGGTAAGTCCTCCAAATGAATACTTGTCCAAAAAAAGCGCACCTTTTTAGAACGTTTCTAATTTGGATGTCTGTAATTAACAATGACCTAAAGAAAGCCGAAGTGAATGACTCAACGATTTAGAACCGAAATGTGAAAAAAAAAAAACCGAAAAATGACGAATTGAGCCGATCCCTAATGAAATGGGATGAGGCTAGGCAAACAGGTCCATCCCTTTTTCTCGTTCGCAAACCTAACATCCTAATACGTCATGATAAGGCCCTGTTCTGTAACGCGACCCATAAAATACGTTGATAAGCTTCATATAATTAGGTCAAAGTTAACCAATACTAACATATATTATATATTGATCATTAGTAGGTACAGCCAAAATGCAACAGAGTGGTTAATGGGGTTTTTATATTTATAAATGCGTTCCTATGTTTTTATATTTAAAAAATCCTTAAAACGAACTATTTTAAAGATCTATGCCCTTAAAAACCTTAAACATGTATAAAGTACGCACTAATTATAATGATGAGCGGACGGATTCTTTTACTTTTGCGTTTTTTGGTTGGTCGTATTTACTTAGAATACATGCTAAAACATTGCCTAAAATAAATTAAATTAATATATCTTAACGGTTTCAGCTATCTTGAGTGAATCATCTTTTTTTTTTGGAGTTTGTGTTTGTTTGTTTGTTGTTTGTGCGTTCCATCGTCGACCGCATCGACGCTTTCTATCAGGTGAGATAGCAGCCAAGCGCAAACCTATCAACAATAATAAAAAAAATGTAATTTTATTTTTGTTAGTTTTGATTATTTAAATTGTTTTTGTACATGCTGTGGTCTTCTGTGAAGGAGTATACTAATAAGATACACTAATTATAAAACACTTATTGTGTACATCATTTGTTGGATATCCTAATTGAATAAAGGCAGAATAGTTACCTACATTTACACAACGTTACTTTGAGAATAAACGTTGAAAAATAAGATAAACACTATCAATTTAATTTTTTTTTTATATTGTCAGCAAAGGTATTTTTCAAGAACCTTTCCTAAGATGCAACTGAAATTTAAGATCTGATGGAATTGTGACATGTGATCTATTGCATTCTAGACTCTAGTGTAGTGACTGTAATGTTATATTACGTATGAAATTAGCTTCCTAATTATCTGTACTATAACATTCTTCATAGAATACTTATTAAAATAGATACCTAAACAAAACCGCAATAAAAAGTTGTTAGTGTTTAAGAACTCGGTCGTTAGTTGATATCATCATCATCATCATTTGAGCTAAAAAAACGTCCACTGGGGGTTATATGCTGATCCAAGTATCGCCACAATCAGTCCTGTACACTTTTCATCCATCAGATTTCCACAGCGCTCATCAGGTCATCGGTCCAACTTGTGAGAAGCCTTCTGACGCTTTCGGTTCCGATACGCGAGCGCCACTCCAAAACGTTTCAGCCTCATCGATTGCTTTCCGAGCAATGTACCCTGCCCCACCACCTTAACCTTTCGAATGTCTTAAGTTACACTGTCCGACATAAGGCTATTGTCTTTCTATTGTGTCTCTAATTACGACATTCAAAGAGTTAACCGACAAATCCGGTTAATTGATACATCATTATCATTTCAGCCGAAAGACGACCACTTTTGGACATAGGCTTCCCTCAAATGTTATCACTGGTCCTGTGCGTGTCACATCTATCAGATTCCCGAGACCCTCACGAGATTATCGTTCCGCCTTTTGATACGTGTTTTATGAAACTGCTAAAAAGATAAGAGTAGGCATTTCGTCTTACATTAGCATCTAAAGCCATACTATGGTACCTATTCGCATTTGTGACTCATCACACAGCATGTGACAAGCTCGTGTCTGTGCTCGTGTCCAAAACAACTTAAGTGAGTTCGACCTGCCATGTTCAGAATACACGTGTAGTTGGAAAACGATGATGCAATAGGCTGCTACGCTGCATTTTGCGGGTCCGAATCCCGCACAGAACAAATATTTTGTGTGACCTACAGATAGGCGTTCCAGGTCTTGTGAATGTGAGGTGACATGTTTGTGAACGCTCCCACGATATAGGTGTAACTCCTAGTGTGCGGCGACGCTGTTATGTTGCAAATATCTTCGTGGAGTGGTCCAGCCGGCCCAGGCCACTATTTGTTTAAGTAACAGAAAACTAAGACACTGATAAAGTTAAGCAATTGTGTTTGCTGTAGAAATATCTGTACATTTCCGAAATACTGTCTTAACCTCCAAATGCTACAACTCGTATCAAAACGAACTTTATGGCATTAGCTTATACTGTGTGGTCAACATTTCACGATATTATGGGAACTTTATAATCACAAGAAACCTTAACCTTACCCAAAATTAAGTACCTATATAAACTGTTCAGTAAAAATTAAATCACAATTTGGTAGCGGTACTCATAAGCAGACCTTACCAGTAATAATAATTATATATAAGTGCTAAAAAAGGCATCTTATTAGCAAATAGTTTGAGATGCAATAAAAATGATAATTGATACAGTCTTTTTAATTGCAAATGGGTTTTCAAAAAACACTTTCATACTACTAGATGAGGTCAAAGTTTCCTAGCTGACTACCCTGAGAAGAAACACCGAACCTAACTTAGGGATCAAAGTCTATTTGAAATTCCATACAATAAACATGTAATAGTCTAAACATTTTAAGAGAAACATGCAGATTGGTGTCTTTTGAGGAAAGAACCATATAGAGTTGAATGAGACCTGTCCAGTCAGCGCAAGCATTTGTTTTAATTGATATAAACTAGTGCTTGACTGCGACCCCACCTGATGATGCAATCGTTGACGGTGAAGCGCATTAGTTTACTCTCTAGCCTTGAAGTCACCTAAATTATAATCGGCCGGAAGGACCGCAGCATTATTCGTGTAGCTCAAATCAGCCTCCTTAACCAAGTTAAAACCGTTTCGCTTCCGTCGAACGCCTTGAGTTGGCCACGCCCCCATTTCTTTTGTTCTGACTATATTACTGAGCGTTGAGTTGGCATCATTTCCATACATTTGAAGTTTTCTATTAGCGTTAACGATTACAGATTATCAACTTGGCTAGGAGTACAGGACTACTATGGACCTCAACGACTTGATGAACAACGCAATTGTACATTAAAAACAAAAGACACTCGGCAATAGTGCAATATCTCCCTCGACTGATCTTCCTAGCGGGCATATAGAGGTACATGTTAATCAACAAACCTGTACGGGCTCACAATGAAACAATGTTTTTGAACTTCTCTCGGGAAAAACCAACATTGAAGGTCAGATTACGTAATGTAAACATTCTGCGTTAGGTCTAGAAACAACAAACATACTCCTAGTAACTTATTACTGCAAAAAAAACTAGATAATCAAGTCATACCGGTTAGGTGTAGTTCAAAATGAATACTGAATCCATCAGTTGTTGATGCCGCTGTTTCCATGTCAGATCGTTGTGCTAATTACATATTTGCAGTCAGGTTTGCATACTAGCCTGTTTATACTCTTATTCAAATTATCTTTTTTACACTTATTTTTTTGCCTCGCACGCTAGGACCTACACGTGTATAGTGGTTGCGTTCACAAACATGTAAACTCATATACACATTATATCCAGACCTTGAATGACTTTATTGTTGTTACATTCAAATTTTTGTTCGAGACAGAATTCGAACCCACAACACGTAGCGTGCTGCGCCGCATGCCAAATGTTCGACTACTGCGCCCAAGATTTATTTGAACGATATTCCTCATTTTAGAGGGTGTAACAAAGATATGGTCCTATTTAGGGTTCTGTAGTCAACTAGGAACCCTTATAGTTTTGCCATGTCTGTCTGTCTGTCTGTCCGTCCTCGCTTAATCTCTGTGACCGTTAGCACTAGAAAGCTGAAATTTGGTACTAATATGTATATCAATCACGCCGACAAAGTGGTAAAATAAAAATTGGAAAAAAATGTTTTATTAGGGTAGCCCCCCTATATGTAAAGTGGGAACTGATTTTTTTTTTTAATTTCAACCCTAACGTGTGATATATCGTTGGATAGATATTTAAAAATGAATAGGGGTTTACTAAAATCATTTTTTGATAATGTCAATCATTTCGGAAATAATCGCTCCAAAAGTAAAAAACAATGTCCCCCCCCCCCCTCTAACTTTTGAACCATAAGTTTAGAAAATATGAAAAAAATCTGAAAAGTAGAACTTTATAAGGACTTTCTAAGAAAATTATTTTGAACTTGATGGAAAGAACAGTTTTTGTACAAAAAAGACAACAGGGTTCTACAAAATAATTTCTGGACTAAGTTTATTTATGTGTATATGCAAGCATTTTTTTAACCTCATAAGTGGGTACACTTATTGTGATGGACGGGAAACTACGGAACCCTACACTGAGCGTGGCCCGACACGCTCTTGGCCAGTTTTTTAAATACTGCTTCTGCTCATAGAAATAAATAATTTACTTATGAAAGTCACATTGAATTCGAAAATGCAGCCATACTTATACATTATACATGATAACTTTACGAGAAGTCCATTATCTCTTTTTCGAAAAGTTGTTGGGCAGAAACAATAATTTATTTAAAACTAGCTTTTGCCTGCAGCTTCGCCCGCGTACGTAAAATATAGCCTATGTCACTCAGGAGTAAAGCAGCTTTCTATAAGTGAAAAAATTTTAGCAATCATACCTATACTTCCAGAGATTACCTCCCACAAACAAAAAAAAAAACTTTACTTCTATACAATATTAGTGAAGATATCCATAAATTACTCATTTTGTTACACGTATCTACGCTAACTTTAATCAAATTAATTCAAAATATGTAACCGTGACAATCAACAAATATTATTTTTTTAAGTTAGGAAATCATCTAATTTTTTGTCCCTGTCTAGGGCGGAGCGAGAGGGCGTGTCAGACTTCTACTAGCTAAAACCATACCTATAGTTTATTCTTTCAGTAGCTCTTGGCGTTCCAACACCATGGGTTTGCCTTTCAGACAGCCACCCATGGGCCCACCAGGCTTCGGACTTGCCGGGCCCTAATGGTTTTGCTGAAATCTCTTTGAAGTGCGAGTGAAACACTACACACCGTCACCTATGGCTGGAAGCTGTAGATACGAATACCTTATAGTTTTATAACACGTAAGTGATAATCCACCTTTAGAATCAACATAATTCGTAATTTTTTTAGGTCATGTACAGACACAATAATAATATAATAATATATTCCACAACTATCACACAGCGCCGTTGAGTCCCAAGCTAAGCAGAGCTTGTGTTATGGGTACCAGACAACTGATAAACATACTTATATATTTCTAAATACATACATATTATAGATAAATTACACCCAGACACAGAACAAATGATGTTGCTCATCACACAAACATTTGTCCTGGGTGGGAATTGAACCCACGACCTCCAGCATAGCAGTGAGGGTCACTAACCACTACACCAACAGGCCAGTCAAAATCATCAAAGTCAACAATAATCATACATACCTACTTTGAACTTAATATACATTGTTTTGGTTGAGAAACCAACTAATGATTCCTTTCGATTTAGATCAAACAAAAGAAAGTAACAGAGTTTACCGAGGAACATTAACAATTGCAACAAAGACTTCGACAATCAGAGAATGGGTTGTTTAAATCAGATTGATAGAAAGTTTTACCAAAACATGGCAATTAAAAACACAAGTTCAGTATAGGGACACTTTTGTTTTATAGGTGCGATATTTGTATGTAAGACAAAGTAATAATTATTCGTGCGTAATACCTATGTTTATACTGCGTGGGCACTGACCCTTACAAAAGTTACCTTGCAAAAGCCACTTGAACCGTTAAGATCGCTAAAAGAAGAAGTGTTAAGGATAAATGCTCAGAACTAAATAATATCTAATACAGCTTTGATACATTTTCCTCATCTCTTTAGTAATAAGATGTTTAACAAATTTCCAATTCTTTGAGATGACGTCAAAAGGTGCAGTAGTGATGGTAAAGCACTTTCTGATGACGTGGGTCCGGTGAATTACGCAATCAGAGGAATCTGGCTCACGCGTTTGACGTGAGAATACCATACAAGGAGGAAAAAGTTTTAAAATTTTTTGAAGTGCTGAAAAATGCTGATCGCCATTTGAAGTACTCGTGTGATCATCATCTCCCAAGCTTTTCTAAAGTTTTTTGAAGTGATGAAAAATGCTGATCGCCATTTGAAGTACTCGTGTGATCATCATCTCCTAAGCTTTTCCCAATTAGCTTTTTTTAGGTGAGAAATCATCTAATGACATTTCTTCCCTTTTTGTGTCAGATTTTACTGACTAGAACCTAGTTCTTTACTTGGCTTTCATTCCAGGGCTGGTTTTTCCTTTCAGAAGTGAACTCATGGCCCCAATAGACTTCGACCCTTTTTTTTTTTTTATGGTGGGAAAAAATCATGCATTGACATCCCCCGCCCTTGGGCGGAGCGGGAGATAGTGTCAGACTCTTACTGACTAAAAGACCCACCCCGTTCCTTCTAGCCTTCATACCGGGGCTCGAGCGCCCTTTCGGATAACCCTGGCCCCAGTAGGCTTCGACCCGGCTGGGCCCCTGCTGTTGCTGACAACTCCTTGAGGCGCGCGGGAACAGTGCGCGCCGTCGACGACTTGGGCTTGGTCCGGACAGTTACCGGACGACCGGACAGTGAGCTACCCATTGCTCACTGTCCGCAAGCCCGCGTCTACGTTGGCCGGAAATCGGGATCAGAATCCCGGCGACGGCGGCGGCGATAACGCCGTTGCCTGATGCGTTCGGCCTCCTCCTTTGCGAGCATTACTGCTTCGCAGAAGTTGGCGACCGCCTAACACTCCTCCTCGCTCCGGACCATGGCCTCAACCAAGACCCGGCGCGAGAGGTCTCCGCCGCCGATCGCTCCCACGAGGGCACGGCGATGCTCCGCCCAAGCAGGGCACACCTCGACCGTGTGCTCCACCGTGTCCTCCGGGCGTTCCGCACAGTGGCGACACCCGGGCGTCACTTCCGCATGAATCCGGTGAAGGAAACTCCCGAACGAACCATGTCCGGTGAGGACCTGCGTCATGCGGAAGGTAAGAACGCCGTGAGGCCTTTCCAGCCAATAGACTTCGACCCTGCTGTTCACTCTACGGTTTGCTGACATCTCCTTGAGGCGCGCGTGGAACAATACGCACCGTCAACAAAATCGGTCCGGACGATTACCGGATGGTCGGACGGCGAGCTACACATTGCTCACCGTCCGCAAACCCGCGCCTACGGTAGCCTTCACAAGCTAATTGGCTTGTTGTCAACCTCCAGTCTAAGTATCTTACATGGACTTCCACAGCCCAGTTACTGGGCAACATGATACACTTTCGTTAGTCTAAGTATGATGTTGAAAAAATGTGTATTCTAATCTCTACTGTGTAAAATGTGTACTCTTATCTAAGAGTAAATATAAAATAAACAAAAGGAACAACATCACATTCACTTCACTATAGTGTTAGTTTTTGGGCAACTTTTTTTTTCATTTAAAAATGTAAATTAGTACCCATCTTTTGTTTCTTGAAACGAAATACGGTATCACGATAGTAAAATTTGGTTTTTATCGAAACCCAGTTTTACTATTCTGACATCTAAATTTTTATTTGTTTATATTGTAACACAAATGATAACAGCAGAGTAAATCACAATGAGTATTGTTAGTCTGGTTGCCATAAAATTGAGAGAAAGGATTCCTATAAAAATTAACAGAAAAACAAAATAATTACAAAGTGAATGATGAGTGAATTGCGTGATAGACATGGGTTGCATGGTCCATGTTTCTGTTTATCCTTTTGTTAAATCTATTGACATAACACCCAGCCGTTAACTTAGATGATAAACATCAAACGGTTTGTTCATTTAGATACTTAAACCAGCAGGTAACAAGTACAATATCCCAGAGACAAAAAAGTACAGCCGCAATATGTTCAGCTATATTTTTTTGTCCGCGTCCACAATTTCTCCTAAAAAGATCATCCGATATTTGAACGTCATCTATAATTAAAATCTGCGTAATATCTGATATTTCCTTGTATGTTTATACAAATTTCCAAGAAATATAATTAGTTACTCAACACTTTTTATACATAATGTGTTTGAGTCACTGTGAGACGTAATCTAACGGTACAATGGACCTTGAAAACATATTCATTGCCAAGGTTGAGGAAAAGACACCAACACTGTAGTTTCCTGTGGTTTTGCCTTATTAATATATACCTAATCAGATAGACCGTGAGAGAAGAACGGTACTTAAACCACAATTTAAAATCCATCGGGTAATTCAAGACAAAAAGTAAGATTTCAAGGTTCTTGCAGCCTACTGGACAGTTTGAAGGGTTACTGTGCCTCTGGAAGGTAAAGGTTGTCTTTTCTCACCTGTTTTTAAGGTGGGACACCATTCAATGACTTCTTCCGCTCCTGGGCGGGGTGGGAAGGCGTGTCTAACTTTTACTGACTAAAACCTACCCTTATGCTCCTTCTTTGCCTTGCGGCCCCGGGGTTCATTTTCACTTAACTCAGTATGTTCCTACCTTTAGTTGTCTAAAGGAACACAGATGGGTTTCTAGACAGTTTTGATATTTAAAGATGACTCTCTCGCTCCACCCAGTTTCGGGAGAAGTTATTTGATGAATTCTCAACTGAAAACTGGCGACGTGTTAATGAAAGTGACCAGTAGGCCCACAAGAGTTTTATGTGAGGACCGCTCATTGCAGCGACACTTGGGGGAGGCCTATGTCCAACAGTAAACGTCTTTCAGCTGAAATGATGATGATGATGATGATGACTTAAGCCGGTGCCTTAATCTGGAAAAGCATGACGTACAACCATTTAGTTTATATTAAGAAATCATCAAATTGTTCCTCCCGTTTTATATGGAATTTGAAAGAGGGACAGACTTTTACAGACTTGCCTTCCGGGGTAACTGTTTCGAAGACGCTGTATGCTTTGCTAGAATACTTCTTCTTTTCCAATCTATGCTTAAATATTATACAGTTTAATCCCAGTACATAATTACGTGTATATTGTGCAATGTAATCAGTGTTTGCTATTTGAAATTATTTTAGCAGTCATCACCGTCGCACGTCACATCGCGAATGAGAAAGTAAATTGCTAACCAACACAATTTCTTTGACTATATGTTCTAATCATCTTCAGAAGTGTTCTTAATTACCTACAATCTACATACATAAAATAAATCTGGTATTTTCGTTATTTTATTTATTTGTGGGACAATAAACAACATATTGTATATACATATTGAAAAAAAAAACAGTACAAAAGAGTTTACATAATGACGCGTAAGATGTCCGGCAGTAAATGCCGTTAAATAAATAAATACATATTATATCGTGCAAAAACCAACTATCTGCATTTTTACCCAAGTGAAGTTAATTAAAGCTATCGATTTGTCTGATCATGACGAATCTGCAAGAAAAACTGGTTATTAGCATAACACTTATTTACCAAAATGGCTTCGGAAAAAAGTAAATAATGTAAAGACTTGATCGAATACATATAATAATGGAATATAGTAATACAAAAATGCAGATAGTTGGTTTTTGCAATGACAATTTGTTAAAATACAGAATGAAAAGTAGAGAAAAGCTATTTATGAACAGTTTTACATGATGAATGGTTTTCCTCGCTGACGAAACGAAATAGAGCCTTGAAAAACAATCGTAATCCCATTTTTTATCAAAATTAGCATGAAGTAATTTTATTAACGGAAAATATTGGAATTCCCACAACGATGAATAAGTTATATACCAGTTTTTTGGCCATTAATTATTGCTAAGGTCGCGTTAGTATATACGGCGCACTGACCCATAAGGCGATTTTGACTCGTGTAGGTTTTTTACTGGGAAAGACCGCGATGAAAATTCATACAAACTAATTGTAATAGGTATTGATAATATGATTGATATAAAGCTGATCTTTAATACTTATACCATTATAAATGTGCGCAGTAGAACAAGAGGCCTTTGATAAACTTCACTAGTTTTTGCCACCTAAACAAGTAACAAAGCCTTAAGCTCCCATGCTTGTTTTTATTTATTACAAGCTTTGCCCGCGGCTTCACCCGCGTTCCATAAAATATAGCCTATGTCACTCCTGAGTACTGAATAAAGCAGCGGTGAAATAATTCCAGCACCAGTAGATACTTCCAGAGATTACGTCCTACAAACAAAAAACAAACTTTATCTTTTTATAATATTAGTGTAGATTTCGAATCCAAAGCTTTATCTATTTTAGGCATAAATATAAAACAAATAAATATTTCATAATTAAAAATATTTACCAAAACCACGGACAGGAAAAATTGTACTCGTTTTCCTAAATGTTACGAATATTACACAATTTTGGCGAGTATAATATCATGGAATTCCCCTTAAAACAACAACGCTTTTAAAAAAAACACGAAGTAAAAACCACAACAACACAGGTAGTTTCCGAAGGCTCTATTGCGATCCAATCTGAATAGAGGTAAAGATTGATTCATATCGGCACCAAGCAGCCGCGCACGGCCACGCGTCTTTTTTGTATGAACCTTTCAAGCTGTACTGGTCTTTTAGGGTTCCGTAGTCAACTAGGAACCCTTATAGTTTCGCCATGTCTGTCTGTCTGTCCGTCCTCGCTTAATCTCGGTGACCGTTAGCACTAGAAAGCTGAAATTTGGTAACAACATGTATATCAATCACGCCGACAAAGTGTTAAAATAAAAATTGGAAAAAAATGTTTTATTAGGGTAGCCCCCCTATATGTAAAGTGGGAAGTGTTTTTTTTTTAATTTCAACCCTATTGTATGATATATCGTTGAATAGGTATTTAAAAATGAATAGGGGTTTACTAAAATCATTTTTTGATAATGTCAATAATTTCGGAAATAATCGCTCCAAAAGTAAAAAACAATGTGTCCCCCCCTCTAACTTTTGAACCATAAGTTTAGAAAATATGAAAAAAATCTGAAAAGTAGAACTTTGTAAGGACTTTCTAGGAAAATTATTTTGAACTTGATGGAAAGAACACTTTTTGTACAAAAAAGACAAAAGGGTTTAATTTAGTTTTTTGTACAAAATAATTTCTGGACTAAGTTTGTAGTGTAATCGTATATGCAAGCATTTTTTAAACTCATAAGTGGGTACACTTATTGTGACAGTCGGGAAACTACGGGACCCTGCACTGAGCGTGGCCTGACACGCTCTTGGCCGGTTTTTTAGGATGTAGGAGTAGTAGTAGTTAACCAATTATGTCTCACTGGAAAAGACTGTGAGAGCAGTCATGGCCGAGTGGTAACGGCCCCGACTTACGAGTTGTAGGTCGCGGGTTCAAATCCAGCCAGGCGTATTACTTTATGCTTCCAAAACGGTGAAGGAAATCATAGTCAGTTTAAAAAAATTCGAAGTTAATGAAATATAGAAAATGTAATAAATTATGAACCATACACAGACGCCTGGTGGGTTACGGCCCATTCCTTCTCCTAGAGAGGAGGCCTGAGTCCCAACAGTGAGACTATATATAAGGCCGACTATGCTATGCTATACTGTAGGAAGGGCTTAAATTAAATAAATTATAAATTATTTTTTACTGTCTCATTTAGGTACATTACAATCATAGATCAAGCCCTGAACCCCACACTAGGATTCCCTGTGTTGTGGAGTCCAGTCTCTCTCAATCCATATTAGGAAGGTACAGTACATAATAGTTTTAGGTAACTAACCTATACATATAAACAGAAGTTTGGGTAGAGTGTAGTGAATGTAGTGTAGGAAGTGTAGTGCGGTAGGTGTAATGAGTGAAGTGAAGTAGGTGTGGGTGTGTGAGTGCATGTGAGTAGGGTAAGAGTGGATGCAAGTGTAAGTGTGATAATAACTAGTATACCTATGCGTTTATTGATTATTTCTTTATTATTATTATTATTTTATGACATTATTTTTTAGATGTCTTCTGTTTTATCGTAATCCAAATTAAGTAGCCAAAGGGAGATCATTTTAGAGCAAGTTTTTTTTTTCTTAATTTTAAAATTTTGTGAATTTTATTTAATTTAGTGTATAAGTATGGTCCCATAAAGGCAAACTTCCTCTCCTAATTCCACACACGTCTATCCTCCGTCATTACGGGCCAATCGCTCCGGTAATATCACGAATACAACTCTCCACCTTCGCCTCAGTCTAAGAATGTGTATCGTCTCTGAGGACTACAGTTTCTCAAAGAATGTCCACTCATTGACTCGCAGCCCCGCCAAGCCCCCAGCAGTCGGCCATTATACATAATAGCCACACCTGCTAATCACATAAGTAATGCAGATACTTGGTTCTTCCGGAGCGTGTTACAAAAACCCGCGACCCGTGATGACCACGTGTATGGCGTGTTATGAAACAACACTGATATTAGCGCCTTAATTAGGTTTTCCTAGTAAACTGTTTTACATTTTGTCGACTTCTTGTTCGTATAGATTGTTTTTCCTCGTTGTAGGAGCTTAGGTTTGTTTCACACGAAGTGGGAAGCTGTAAATAATATCATCATTATCAGGCCTCCTCTCTCAAGAGAGAGAATGGGCCGTAATCCATCACGAGGGCCCAGTGCGGGTTGGTGAATTTCACATGTCTTCGAACATTTGGTGTAAAAAAATAATTATTTTATTTTATTTCAAGTTTTTCACTCATATCAAATTAAGTCAAATCATTTATTGCAAATAGATTATTTGTAGGCACGTTTGAATAGTCAAATGTCAGTCAGTCCAAAAAAAAAGTGAAACTAAATAAAAGGGTTAGGAACAATACTTACTTAAAACTGTGTTAGTAACTATAAATTATTATCAAAACATACACAGAAATTAATTAAACTAAATCTATCAGTAAACAGTGGATAAAAATTACATAATCATGTCAAAATTCAAATAATAAGATAAAACCGGAAAACACAGCGTTGGAATGGCTCCCGACCGAAAGTGGACCGACGACTAGTCGTTATGGCGACACTTGGGGGAGGCCTATGTCCAACAGTGGACGGCAGGTCAAACAATAAAATAGAACTACACTGTGGACACGTGTAACACGTACGCTGATCTGGGCGCGTCGGTCTCCATACATTTTATACGGCAACTAGACTTGTAGAGCTACATTAAATCTACGCCACGCGACATCGTTCTACGTTCAAATCCGGCGTGCTCCACGTTTGCGTTCACGGTCTAATGTAGTTCTAGCTTAAAATCACTGGCGCACGATACCATATCATTGGAAAGTTTGAAAACCAGATTTCTATTGTTGCTATAGTGGATTGTAAGAGACTCTCTAGAACTATGCAGGGCCGCTCCGGGCAAAGATAATTTTCGCCACCCTTTACATACACAAAACCATAATCAGTCATGAGTTTTAAATGTTTCCACTATCCAACCAGAAGTATGTTGGAAGTTGGCATATAAAATTCTCAAACCGCAAACTTGAATGTGGAGCCCGTAGCTGGATTGGAAGATAACAATAAGTAATTTTTTCCCGCCCCTTATTTTTTTCCGCTCTGGAAAAATGCCCGGCTTGTTTTATTAAGATACTAACACTGTTGAGTCCAAAATAAAAAAAAAAACATTAATTTAATCCCTCCTCTTTGCGTAGTATTCTTCAATGCTGAGGGACCTTCCTGCTTCTTCACTCTAACCCTTATGATATTTCTCCATCTGTTCCTGTCTCTGGGTGTGGTGTGAAGGGCATTGTAGTCCAGAGTTGTGCGGATCTGGTCGAACCAACGTATTGGGCTAAGTCCGCGAGGCCTTTTCCCATCCACTTTACCGGTCACAATTAGCCTTTCGAGGTCATTCATTCATTCATAACGGCAATAAACGACGAACATTTATGCCCTCCCTATTAAGGTATGCAGGTGTGAATAGCCGTATGATTGTAGTTCAACGTCATTCACCAACTGGTCAATTTCATGAATCATGAAAGGCGATTATGTCGTCATAGCACTACTACTGGTAAATGCTGCTTCATTTCACATAATGGAGGTGAGTAACAAAACATTGGGTATTTTGATTAGCATCGTCACTGACGACACAGTGTCACGAAGTACTTATAAGGAAACTTTTTCAGTAGACAGACCAATTAATCAATTTAAATTCCTCACTTTCAGATTCATTTACTCAGGCATTGCAGACAGGGAAAACTAGATGTAGACTTAGTAAATAAACTTCAGAACTACCTAAACTAGTGCTTGACTGCGATCCCACCTGATGGTAAACAGTGATACGATCATTGATGATGAGGCGCACTAATCTATTAAGAGCATATTCACTAAAGCCAAATTGTTCCAGTCCCTCAATATACGCGATAGACCGTAGAGGTTTCCACAACGGAAGGATGGATACTCGCCATACGCCGAGTTGTCCGATGGTAGAAATGAGATAGCGGAATCAAGTCATGCAATTCCCGCGCACACTCTCCAAAATGCGTCCTGTAAAATGCCGAAAGGCTGGCTACCCTGCGCCTGTGCTCCAGGCTTTGTAGATTGAACTTAACTTAATCTGGATCACCAATTAGCCTCTTCGCACGCCTTCCAACCGAGCCCAAAGCTGCAAACTTTTTTAAGACGTGCTTGTCAGTTATTAAACCGAACCTATTCCAGTATTCTAGCTTCCATCAGCCTACAGCACTCACTTGCCAATCATCTCAATTCTCGGTGTTTTTGCAGCCATTACCAACGATCTAGTAGAGATCATACCTTCATCTAAATTGAGGTGCCCCTTAGTAAGTATTTTAAGGTTTTTACTTCTTCAACACCTTCTTTATCAAAGTGTTCGATAGCGTGATAGTATGATCACAAAATCGGAAACTACTTACTTTATGGAAACACATTTAGACCACTACATACCTATTAGCTGCCTACTAGCACAAAATAGAAAGGTACAGAAGACAATCTCATGTATGTAGTTCACTTTTTATACCTACGCTCGGTGGACGAACACTAATGAACGTTGAGCCGGAACTGTTCGACGAGTGGTACGAGTCGCGACCGAGACATCGTGTCTGTGAGCGGTGTCTATGTGTGCGTTGCTCAAGCGCGCTTTGTATGTAGATTGACTTCTGTAACTATCTATTTTGTGCTACTAGTTTGCAGCGGCTTTGCCTACCTGAAAGTAGAAAATTGTCTCAAGAGAACATACTCCCTGGATAAAAAGTATCCTATATGCTGTTTCAGGACATGGTTTAAGCAAGAACTACATTAGACCGATGCACACGTGTATCACGCCTGATATGTACGTAGAACGAAGTCGCATGGCATGGATCAAGTGTAGCTCTACAAGTGTAGTTTCCAAATAAAATGTATGGAGACCGACGCGCCCAGATCGGCGTGTGTGGCACACGCAGTCTAGTTCTACCTTTAACCGTGTACCAAACATCCAAATCCGTTTAAACTGAAGAAGTAACAAACACTCACACTCTCACAAACTCTCGTCTTTAAAATATTAGCTACGTACCTATAATCTGAAATTACCATCACGCTTGATAATTTCGATCGACCTCCAATGTTAGAGTAGGAATTTTGTAGCAACAGTACGCTAGGCACTTTAATTACATAGGAAACCACTATTTACTTGGAAAATTAATGATTACTAGGGCAACTATGCTATTAAATAATAAGAAATAACAGTCAATAATACTTCTGTATACCAGTTACACCCAGGTATTTAATAACTCTATATTGCTTAACGATGCATTCGTGGGTTCTGTTGTGGCACGTGTCTGCCGGTGTCAAAAAATCTACACTAATATTATAAAGAGGTAAAGTTTGTATAATATTTTTTTGTTTCTGAGAAGTAATCTCTGAAGGTGCTGGGTCAATTGCTAACATTTTTTCACAAATAGTAAGCTTTATTTCTGAGTAGGCTATATTTTATGTACGTAAGTGAAGCCGCAGGCAAAAGCTTGTCTAAGATATTTGTCAACACGTAGAATGTTATCTGAGTGTTATACGTGTAATGTCCGTGAACGGGTGCTGTCAGTTGAGACTGGTCATCTCTATGCTGCCAGTGGCTTATTTTAATTTGTGTATTTTATTTATAGTTCCTTTATTTAAAATTTCTCACAAAATTGTAGAGACAAGAAATATGTAACCGAGATATTTGTAATAATACATAACATGATTGAAAAGAGTGGCCATGGAGTTTTCTTTCTATAGAATTTTAATGCTTTGGCATGTGTAATAGGGTAGTTTCTAGGGTCATAATAATTACCTACATTTTATTTAGTCCTTTTTTAGATTATAAAAAAATATTGGATTGATACTTTCTTCAAAAACCCGTACGGTGTCATTCCTTTTATTCGCGCGATTTGTTTGATAGTTAATATTCGGACTTAAAAAGAGATTCCAGAATTCAGGGATAGCCAGATTTATGTATTACATAGTCGACATTTCCGTCATAATGGTAGGAAAAGTCGCCTCCATCCTGATTGTTGCATTAATTATTTTAAACAGTAGTTAGTTTCATATTCAATAAGTTGTAAGTACTATAAACGGTTTACCTGACTAATGAAACTACAACTTTTTGAAAAATATCCCTTCAGAGATTTAGAAGACAACAGCAAAATACCAAGATGTAAAAGCCCAAAAAAAGAACATTCTAATTACAGAAGGAGTCTATAAAATCATAGAACACAATACCTGGTTTTGATTTTAATGTCATTCTACATAGACTCATTGTCATTTCAGCTGACCCGAGTCTTCTGTAAGCTAAATATTTTTAGACCCCACGCACAGAAGTCGTGATGGCAAACAAAGCATTCAATAATAATTCTAAATAAGCTAGCTTCTCCATAATACTAAACTTCAAACACGGTAAAAAACCCCGTTTTACAAAATGGTGTATCATTATCAGAGTCCATTGTCCCGTGCACAATAGAAAAAATAATTAGATAGTGCCTAGTTTGTTTAGTAAGTATATTATATTTTAAAGGCGTAAAATATTAATCACGGCTTATGACGTCTTTAACGATATGTGCATGAGTCGTAGGGAATTTTAAAATACAAATACTTAAATTGTTTTTACCTAAACAGTGACTGAAAAATTAAAAGGCAATCGTTTGTCCTTGTGAAGTTATGTGAAGAGGGATGAAATGCAAGTTACTAATACTAAAAAAGTTATGATAACTTATATGTTGACGGACGGAAACCGAGAGACCAAAGAAAAGAGGGATGGATTGTATGAGAAGTGAAATGAAAGAAAAGGTAGCTAATGGCAGTTGATAGAACAGAATAGAAGATAATTATTATTTTGTGCTCACCCCAAGTAACATGGGTAGGAATATGATGATTGATTTTTTCCTAAACCTAACCTATAAGCTTGATGGTATCAGGGTAGAGGCCTCCTTAGGTCAATTCCAAAATTAGTCGGATATTAAGTAAAAAATAAAAACCTACACGTACAAACATTGTAAGTCCAATAAAACCATGTAAAAAGCTCAAACAATTATTTTTTTACACTAAATAATTAATAGATGAAAAATATTCATCCCATCATCACAAATTATCTATAACCAGTACTACCCGGTTTTCAGAAGTAAAATATCGTAAGTGTGTGATTTGCCCTTTAGAGATTTCCACTTCATCCATCAAGCAGAAATACATAACGTTGATTCCCTAGTTTAACTTTTTAAACCAAGCAAAACTAACAAGTTTATCCACCATGGTGTCTTAGGCCAATCATAGTTTGTTTCTTACAGGAATTTCAATGACAACTATATATAACTGCGACATAGCGACAACAATAATTATGTATTTCATTTACTAATATTTTTTCCCTTCAGGAAGTTAATTTAAATTATCATGAATTTAGTTTGCAACTAAATTGGCATTTAAAATAAAGGAAAACCAGAATTGAAAAGCTCCGTGTTGATAGTCAGATACACTAACGAAATTATTAATCATAGTACTTACAACAGACCAACAGCTATGTAGGTATTAACACAAAGCTCAAAGGCCAATGTGGCCACAGTTCAGTTTGTCACAGGACACTCAAAAGAGATTAGTGACCGCAGTTTCGTTTTTAATATACCTGCAAATACTACAATCGTACACTTTACTAGTAGGTACTTTAGTCAGAACGACAATGCTACCCATCTTCTTAATTTCCCTACCCTAACTGAAGCCATTATTCAACATAATCGAATCAGAAATGAAGATATATGCAACAGAATCAAAGTAAACCGAAGAATTACCAAATTACAGCGCTCTTGTGCACAGGAGAATGCATGCCCGATGGGGTTTATTTATTTAGACCATTCTCCTCAAGAGCTCATTGATTGTGTCCCCACGGATTCCAAAATCACCTCCATTGACGTAGTGGATGGTTTTCCTACGCCAACCGCCCTTGGGGATGTTCAGTTCGAAGGGCCAGAGGAAATTGCTGGCGTACGTGAACTTCTCCTCTACGCTGAAGATCTCGTGGATGAGGTCCCTCACACATATGATGTTCTGTTTGCCGAGCTTCTGTTTGACGATTGGGCGCAGCTTAATACTATATTAAGCTGCGTTGGCTTATCAACGCAGTTCTTACAAAGTTTTTACAGTCTACTGGATGCACATGACCAGTCAGTATTTCGACGTTTGGAATAGTTTATATTATTTTATTATGCATCTTGGTATGGCCATATGAAAAGGAGGGACGAAACGCTTGTTACAAAAAGAGATATTAGTATACATGTGAATAAACGGTGAGGGAGAGGGTAGCAAAAGAATAGATGACTGGATTGTGTGAGAAGCGATATGAAAGAAAAGGGAAGTTAGTGATAGCGTGACGGGTGACAGGACGGAATGGAAGAAAAAACGTGACCCCAATAAAAAGGGAAAAAGGCAGGAAGACGATGATGATGGACGTATTTTGGCTGATTTTAATTGTATAATTCTAATACATTTTAGATCAAATTAACCCAAATTTGATAACCATGTGCCCAGTATTGTCGAAGCTATAAACCTATCACCAGGTTCAATGCGTAAATACAGTTTTCGGACTTAATTAAAGTTTTTACGCATTTACGATAAGATCCGATAACATGGCACATCCGTTTTCCTTCCCTGAGTGCCGTAAGTTACATCTACGTAGATGATTGACCTGTAAGATAAAAATAATTAACTGCCTATAGACTTTACGAGCGTCATCAGACCTCCACTGACGATAGATGGAATCGAGGAAACCATGTCAGAAATACTTGCATATAATATAACAGTACTGAAGTGTTTGCCAAAGGCGTATTTTGGGGCCTTATCCATTTGTAAGGTTCCGAAATTCAGTTGGAAAAACGAAACCCTTATAGCATTACTTTATTATCCGCCTGTAACAAAACAATTTTATCAAGAATACGTGGAGGTATTAAACTAAAATTTACATCAAATACTCAAGTTTACTTTGTGGAGTAGTGAAAAAATCAAACAACGCAATCTAAGATAAGGTTTCAATTATGGCACATAGTTTTACATTTGCAAGGAATCAAAACCTATAGTGCACTTCCCGTTAACTTAAAATCCTGAAATTTGGCAAGCAGCAAGGTCTCTTAACACAAGTAAAAGCAAAAGTATGAAAACTGTAGGACTATTTTTGCAATTTGGAAAAGTCTTCGAGACTCAATTCTGTAATCAAATCATTCACGTAAGTAAGTTTGTACGGAACTCTCGGTCCTTAGACTTGCACTTGACCGGTTTAATCAAAGTTTAATAATGTAGTTATTCATCGGCGCAACATAGCTTCTTCTTGAGAAAAACCATTCATTAGTCATCATATCTATAACAGCAGTAGTTACATCAGCTTTTCTATAAAATTTTAATTTTTTATAGGCTCACCCTAGACCACTATCTTACCTGATGGTTAGTGATGATATGGCCGACGATGGAACACGCATGATTAGAAGTAATCTCTTCACTTTTGACTTAAAGACCCCTAGGTTGTAGCTATCAGGAAACACGGCTTAAGCACGGAATTCAATTTCTTAGCTTAAGGACCTATTACACTGCGCTGAATATCGCGTGCGATCCTACTATTTTTCATTCATAAAAAGACAGTCTAGTCTATGGTTCGACGTATCGCGTAGTGTAATAAGGGTTAGAGTCTTTCTATGAATGAAAAATAGTACGAGTCAGAATATCGCACGCGGTATTCAGCGCAGTGTAATAGGTCCTTTAGCTGTACGCACAATGAATGTGTTCCCAAAACGCTTTGTGCATATGGGCATGTATCGCTAAAGACTAGCGCAAAGCCGTTGATGATGATGCATTTATCCTTCTTATCCTTATGTGTTGATGTTAGATGACGACATTTACCTATTAAGGAAACATTGGATAGTTTCCTTTTACACACCTGATATTCCTGACGTCAGTAAAAGTCCTAGAACATCTGACGCACATGAAGAGTTGAAGACACAAAGTATCAAAGTGATGAAATCATGTTAAAAGCGGCCAATTAGAGGTACATTTTTGTACAACCACTCTTACGTGATTATGTTGTTATAACACATAATTATTTTTCCAGATTATTTTGGGTATACAGATATCTCTTAAATATTATCTAGGCTTCTATGGAAATCAAAATATAAATTTGTACGAAACCAATCCAAAAAAGACCTCTGAAAATCTGAACTTTGACGTGAACTTTGACCCTCCATAATGTACTCATCCTCATATACTTATTAAAAATATAAAAAATACATCCATAGAAGCCTTGCACATTTAATTAATATTCTGAATGACGTTTAAAAAACAAGGAAATACATGTTTTTTTTTAACAAGTTCTGAGAAATATTCGAGTAAATTACGGAATTATCGAATGCTAAAATAGTTTTTTGGCGTTATTTCTCTTTTTTCGCATTGAATCTTTGTCAAGCAGCGCGTTGGATTGCGTTAGATCAAGCAACAAGCTTTTGAACTATGCTCGATGTTGACAATAGGCGAGTGGAAAAGTAGCCTCTTAATGTAGCTGATGCTATTGTAGGTATAATTATTGGCTATACGTACGGGGGACTTCTGCGTCGGAGCCCTAGGCGCGGGCACGTAACCTCTACGTGTCACCAGCTTAAGATCACTGACGGCTGCTTGTCATGACTCCCGATGCTGTACGAACGGTATTCGGGTGGTTTGGCGACTGGTGACAGACGGCGTTCGGTTGCGTTCTTAAATAATCCCGATCGCCACACTATATCTACTGCTCTTATTCTACTACGGAATATCTGATGACTATTTGGAGAAAGAACAATGATCTACTGGTTTTGAAACCTTCAAAAGTAGGTAGGTAAATATATTAAAATCATTCCAATGTGTTTCAATCATCCTATCATTCCACATACATAATGATTGATAAACGTATTTTTTTAAGAATCCGTAACCAAAGAGTAAAAATGGGAGCCAATTACTGAAACTCCACCATCAGTTTGTCTATTACCAGACTGTATCTCATAAATCGTAATAGCTTGACAGTTAAACTTTTCACTAATTATGTATTTCTGTTGCCGCTATAACAATAAACACTAAAAACAGAATAAAAATAATGTTATAAATTATAGTGTCTAATATTGTATAGATGATACGGAACCCTTTCTTGCACGAGTCCGATTCGCAATTGGCCCGTTTTTTTTCTTAATTGCTGACCATCGACCATTCTTAAAATGTAGGCACAAAGTTCACTTAGAGAAATCTGCTACGCAGTTTCAAAAAAATCTTTTGTGTAGTACACCAACTCGTATATGTTAATTATACAAATTTTATACGACGGAAATCAAAATCCTAATAAAAAATCCGGTTTGCTAAAAATCGTAATTGGAGTTTTGGGTTTTTGCCGCGAACAATTTCTTTTTTGTTCACGTTGCTGACCTTCTAACTGAACGACAACAAAACAACACAAAACTTTTTTTAGGTTTCTGATTGTATTTGTGACCCGATTGTGAGCCACAGGTTTTTTTTTACAGTGGGAAAATCATCAATGACTACCCCCGTTCTTGGGTGGAGCGAGAGATAGTGTCAGACTCTTACTGACTAAAAACCCATCCCGTTCTTTCAAGCCTTCATACCGGGGCTCGAGCTGTCTTTCGAAACTAACCCTGGCCCCGGTAGACTTCGACCCAGCTGGGGCCCCACTGTTGCTGACAACTCCTTGAAGCGCCCGGAAACAGTGCGCGCCGTCGACGACTTGGGCGCGGTCCGGACAGTTACCGGACGGTCGGACAGCGAGCTACCCATTGCTCGCCGTCCACAAGCCCGCGTCTATGGCGGCCGGAAATCGGGATCGGAATCCCGGCGGGGTAGCGAGAGCGCCGTTGCCTGATGCGGTCGGCCTCCTCCTTTGCGAGCATTATTGCTTCGCAGAAGTCGGCGACTGCCTGTCGCTCCTCCTCGCTCCGGACCATGGCCTGAACCAAGGCTCGGAGCGAGAGGTCTCCGCCGCCAATCACCCCTACGAGGGCACGGCGATGCTCCACCCATTGTGAGCCACAGGTACGATATAACATAACATCACGTCTATAAGGCCCTAAGAATTAGACAGTAGTACACCAACATCACGTCAGCTCCCAAAAAGGTCGTGGTGTTGCCACTTTATAAAACTTTATAAAATTGTATTTGTCACCTTATCTATTTATTTTATTTATATTTATTAGTTTTCTATACTTATTTTTAGTTACGTTTATTTACTGCACCGTTCCAGCGTCTTTACGACACAGCGACCGGCCCACGCTGAAAACCAGCGCTGTGAGGTCAACGCATTATGCGTGAGCCCGCAGCTTTATGCTGAGCGTTCGGCCGTTTTGCGCGGAGGAGACGCATATCCTCCCTATTAATTATTATTGATATTTTGTTATGTTACCTAATTTTAAGATTGCGTCTTTAACGCGTAAATAAACTGTTTTTCTTTCTTTCTTTCTTTCTTTCAAAACGGTCAAGGAAAACATTGTGGCGGAAAACGACATGTCCTAGAACCAAAATTCAAAGACATGTGATATCCACCAATACGCACTGGGCGCGCGTGGTGGATTACGGCCCATTCCTTCTCCTAGAGAGGAGGCCTGAGTACCAACAGTGGGAATACTGTAAGGCCAACTATGCTATGCTATACCCTAATTTCTTCAGTTAATATTACCATATCCAAAAAAAATTTTTGCTGCGCTCTTGCCGTCGCATTATAATTTAGCTGCCTTCGAGGCTAAGGTGAATAGGCTCTTTGTAAACTAGCCTCACCATCAATTATTGCATCACTGCTTACCATCAGGTGGGATCGCAGACAAGCATTAGTTTAAGCAATAAGGGGAAAAAAATGTTGGACCTGGGGATTGAATCCAAGATTTTCGCTGGCGCTTTTGCAACCACTTGTGATATCGACTCTCTCACCATCTCGTTTGCGAGTCTAACTTGAGCAGAGATAACTTCTACGGTCCGGACCAAGCGTTTCACCGCATACATCGAGGGAATGGAACAACTTGCCTGCTTGTGTCTACAAGGCTAGAGTGAATAGGCTCTTAATGAACTAGTGCGCATCGCCATCAACGATTGCATTACTAGTTACCATCAGGTGAGATTACAGCCAGTCATTAGTTTATATCTTTAAAAAAAAAGATGGCAAAAGATAATTGTCATTTCAAACTGCGTAGGTTTGAAAGGAGAAAAGGGGCATTGCTCAGCCGTGATACATAAATTAGACTGCACAAATTTAAATCACAAAAATGTCAGAGGGGATACACCACACCACACCCTACAACCTGCCAATTCAATAAAACCATTAGAGTATGACAGAGTTTTGATACAAAAAAAAACCAGACCCGTGTAACATTTACACGTGTCCGATTTTTTTTTTTAACAAATGAACGAAATAACATTCCTAGGCCATTTTTTGTAACAATGTAAACATGATCAAAAAGCTGTCTGTGGATGAGAGAAAAACACGTACTCAGTGAATCATGCAGACGTCAATAGTAAAAATGATGGTTCATGAGTCTGTAATTTCGACGTAAAACTATATGATGATGAAATTGCACTTGCAGTGATTCAGATACATTTAACCTGTTATTCTAAATATTATGTAAACAAATTATGCGAGCTTTACGTCAGTTTTTCCTTTTAAATTCAAGAAACTTTAATAATCCCTTGGAATAAAGAGCATTGTAGGTGCATTGGATTCTTAAAAAATGTGACTTTTAAAGCAGTATCTACATAAGGAACTTAAATATTAACAAATTATTTATGCTAAACCTAACTACACACAACATAAACACTAAAGACTGCTCCTAACCAAAATATGGCGTCATAAAACTGCTCCGCATCGCTGTCGACTGGATGGGTGCCCAAAGGTTGGCGGTATTGCGTATGGCAAATATTCCCTTGATTAAAGTACTGATAGATTGATTGTTGCGTATTAGCTTTTGCCCACAGCTTTGCCCGCGTAGGTACATAAAATAGCATATTGTCAATCAGGAATAAAGCAGCTATCGGTGAAAAAAATTTAGCAACCGAACCAGTACTTTCAGAGTTTACCTCCTGCAAATAAAAAATCAATCTTTACTTCTTTAATAATATTAGTGTAGATATTCATTCTTTGAAGGAACAAATAAATACTAACTACCATATTTCTCAAACAATCAATCTATCAGTACTCTGATCAAGGCATTATTAAAGGTGTATTCTTAAAAACGGACTTGTTGTCTGATAAAACAGTATTTGGATCTCACTTAAACAAATAGGTACAAAAAGTTTATTTGTGCACACAGGTACAATCAGTACACAGGTACACTTGATGATATCATATCTCTCTTTGACCAATCAATAGATGAAACTAGCCTATAGAAAAACTATTTCACTATCCATCATTTTAAACACATTTTGTAAGTTTTTCACAACTATATTATACCAACCATATTATGTTGGCAGCATACTTTAAATTATGTTGGTAACTAATTTTTGCAAATTATTGTAATACTTGCTAAACTATGTTAGTAATTTCCTCAGACCTGAATTTTGGGCGGTTCATTGAGTAAGCCAAGGAGCTACTAGAAAACTCGGTGTTCTTGCAAGGGTCCGGCGGTACTTCACACCAGAACAGCTTTGCTAGCTTTTTGGGTATCTTCAAGGCTAGAGTGAATAGGCTCATAAGAAACTAGTGCGTTTCACCATCAGAAATTGCATCACTGCTTACCATCAGGTGGGATTGCAGTCAAGCAATAGTTTAGAACAAAAAAAAACACTAAAATAAAACTAATTTAAACACCTGTACATATAACTGTGGCCGCTTCCAGGTGCACTAGAACTGCAGCTGGGGGGCATTCTGGCATATTAGCTAACATCCTCAAAATACTGTTGGTACTCCCCTGAACCCTTCGCATCAGGGTTGCTGAGCTACTCTCGCCTACTCCATGGCGCTACAGAACCGCGGGCGCCCCAACAGCACCCTAAAAGCGTTATTATACTGTAAGTGTAGAAAGTTAGATCCTCTGCGCTTGACCATACGCTGCACGCGTAAAAAGACCTGGAAAACCATTATTGATGATAAACCTATGCCATTTTCAATATCAGCAAAAGGTACTCATGGTAAAATAGTGTTTTAACAGGAATATTTTTGATTTCTGCCACGCGAACTGTACGAAGCGATACTCACAATAAATTTAAACATTTCTGTTTTCAAAACTCAAGACAAGCTATCAAGGCATACGTTTTCAAAACCGTAAAGGTCAAGTCAAAAATATGGCATATCATCGATATACATATATGCAAAGTTTATGATGTTATGAACGATCTCGAGCCGGTTGGACCCGACCAACTGGTCGGCCCTGAGTTTGTTGCACTGCGCTCCGGCTTCTAATCTCATCAATTTCGGCTTTGTCATTAGTTTCCCTTTCTTGCAGTGTTTATATTATTATATTGTAATTATTATTTTTTTATACATACTCGTATTTCAATTTTTCACTACCCACAGTCAAAGTGAAGTCAAAGTCAAAGCTTTTATATACAGCACTTTTGGATTGTCAAAACTTCAGTTAATCATAAAAATTATGCTAATTGCATATTTCAAAGCATAGATCTCTATGGAGAAGAATGTGCAAGAAACTCCATGGACACGCTTCTCAATCATGTTATGTATTACAAATATCTGATTACATGTTTCTTGTCTCAAAGTAAAAAAAACGAAATTTAAAAAAGCCTCTGGCCGCTAAGAGATGACCAATCTCAACTAACAGTGCCCGTTTACGGACAAGATACGTATATCAGCACCGCTCAGTTGAACCATTTTGAAAGGAACCGAATGATCCAACACGCGCTTCACCATCAGCGAGACATTTGAATGAGCATGACAAACTCGCAACTGCTGAGTTCATTTATGTCAAACAAGTACCGTCACTTTTATCAAGCCAATCCTTTAATATATTCCTCATTTTGGATCTCAAACTAATTGCACACAGACACATATACAGACACACATACACACATACAGACAGACATTTGGGATGAACTTTCAAAAATACTAGCATTTTTAGAGCATGTTTTAAAGCAATTTATAAAGTCTTATATAAAATTTTATTAACGGATAGCGGTGAAACTTTCCATCAAACGATGTCCTTCATTCTTAAGTTTACTACCAAGACCTAAGTATATTATTTTCCATCCTAATTTCCGCATCAAAGAGGAAACCGTCATAGTAGTCTCAATTATCTAAGAACAGGTATATGCAGGCACTTAAAAACAACGCCGTGAAGGTCACAATTTGAAAATTCTACAAGTCAACAACGCAAAAAAGTGGTTTACGTTAAGGTGTAGTCACCCTAACCTGTTTGTGTAATGAGTAAATTGATGATTTTATAACTACAGATAAATTAGGGATATAATAAGCACAGGAAAATGAACATCCAGGATAATGATAGGGAAAAGTGGAAGCAACAGGACAGTCTGTTATCTGGCACATGCCATAACATGTGCTCTACGTAATAATAATAGCATAGCATAATAGTATCATCAGCCCTAGTAATGTTCCCACTGCTGAGACTTAAGCGTCCTCTCTAGGAGAGGGATTGGACTGTAATCCAAAACGCGGACCTCGTGCGGTTTGGTGGTTGGTACATGGTTTCGTAATTTTTGGTTCTAGGACATGCTGGTTTTCTGGGCATCCTTTTAACTTTAACACGTCATTTTGATGTAATCCTTACTTAATTTTTTGTGACTATTCATAGTTTAACTATCTGACACAGATATAGGAACTTTTTCTTGCTTTCTAGCATAGGCCTCCTCCAGAGTTTGCAATAGAGTGCGGTTCTGTGCTTGACTTCTCCAAATGATGTCAGTTATTCTTGTAACGTTGTCCTCTCATGTACGACGTTGTCCTCCTTTCTTTCTTTTATCAAAAAATCTTTCAAGCTTTTTGTCATTTCTTTTTTATTTGGTTCAATCGATCATAACATGGAGGTCTGTACGAACATTTAGGTACTGATCAATCTTAACTCAGCGTTTTAAAACAAGACGAATCAGGATCAGCCAATGTGAAGCTTTCGATGACCTTAATTACAAATGGTAAGGATATTAATGTGTATTTTGTTGTTGTTTGATGTACATAGTTCTCATCTTTGGTTTCACCTGCATTGTAGTACAAATGTCACGAAAATGTCGTTTATTGATACTAGAATAATCATTTACAATATTATTCATCATCATCATCATCATTTCAGCCGAAGACGTCCCCTTTTAGATATAAACCACACCCAAATGTCACCGTAACGACTAGTTCTGTGCATCTCACATCCATCGAACATCCCGTGACCCTCCCTAGGTCATCGGTACAATATTATTTCCAAATAAAAAGGTACAGTAATAGCAAGAAGTTGCTGATATTGTTTCCCCAAACTAAGCTATCGCCTATATTCTGAGTCATTATGTTCAGTCGTTGATATAGTTACAATTTGGTTTCATGATTTAAATGTGCCGCCAGCATAAAAATATTATATGTCCTAATTTAGCTAATTCAACTATTCAACATTATAGAAATATATAGATTTTACTAAATTGAACTAAAACCTGACGGAGGACTGCTTTTTTCTTCTTTAGTTGGGAAAATTTCTCCCGATCTATGGTGGATCTACCGTAGGGGTCAAACAGGGCCAAAGCCTGCCAAGGCTACAATAATTTTTTTAAAGGATACTTACCATGGCAACACAAAAGGCAATTGAAAGATACGGGTATATTTTATTCAGTAAAAGTCTAAAACTCAAATTTTTATTTCTATGGTTTCGTTCCCCCAAAAAAAAGTCTTGCATCATTTATCAAATGCTGTAAAACAACAGGAAATTAACTTGTTCCTCATTACATTCACACTATACAATAAGGATAACTTTGTCCAAGCTCGCCTTGACCGACAGAGCGGTCGAGAAAATTCTGGTCAACACATAAAACATTTCCTCCTTCGAAGAGTCCATCGTCAATATTGCAATTCTACCCATCAAAGACCTCCTAGTTTTATAACTACTAGTAGGTATTTTAATCAAGCAGTTGATTAAGGAGATGATATTAATCTAAACTAATAATTATTATAAAGAGGTAAGTTTTGTTTGTTTTTTTTGTTTGTAATCTCTGAAAGTACCGACTGATCCGATTGCTTAAATTTTTTCACCGATAGTAAGCTGCTTTATTCCTAAGGGACACAGGCTATATTTAACATATGCGGGGGAAGCCGCGAGCAAAAGCTAGTTTATAATATTTTGCTTCAAACAAATTGTTTTAACTGAAACTTTTTTATTTATTTATTAGGTACTTGTATCGCTTCATGTCAGCCTCGTCGGAACTAAACCTAAGCTTACACTAATTTAATAATCAGCGCAATGGATTTAATGACTTTTAATAAAATTTGAGCTATCGACACATTGCCTTTACATACTTTATCTTCTCAGCATCACTTCTTGGATCAGCCAGGATTTCAAAAAGTACTCATACCGATTTTATTGATCTTTCGCAATCTTATCAGTAGTTCCCTATCCACCTGATTAAATTTTAAATTAAATTTATTTACATAGACCATAACATGAGCACTTATAAAACGCCAGAAGCTAGTGCACAGCTCCAACAGGTCGTTTCCTATGGAGAAGAACCGGCAAGAAAATCCATGGTTACTGTTTAAAAAATATAGATTTTGCAATATTTCCATATTGAAATATTATATTCGCTTAATATTTCAATATGGAAATATTGTAAAATCAATATTAGTGCAAAAATTTTGACAAATTCCTTCAAAAATACTAGACATCATCGATAATTCCTGTCACGTCACATATCTAATATTGTTATTATTTAGATTTATTGTTAATTTGTTAGTAAGCACTGTATATTCTGGCTGTTAATCGTCCTTTAATAAACACATCATCATCATTTCAGCCGATGGACGTTCACAGTTGGATATAGGCCTCCACCAAGTGTCGCCATAATGAACGGTCGTAACCTTCACCAGGTCATCGGTTCACCTTGTAGGAGGCCTTCTAACGGTGCGTCTTCCGGTATGAATAAAAATTAAAAATTTCAAAGTCTTCATCATCCCCCTGTTCTGACCCCAATTATAATTGGGGTCAGAGCACAAAATTATCTTATTTTTGTTTACATTTCCGTTCATTTTCCCCTCCTAGTTCGTAGCCAGACCAACACGCAACGTTCATACGAGTATTAACAACAGTACTATGAGTCCTTATTTGCTTCCACGTGTCTCTATTCTTTGAAATGAAAAGTTCGATTTCGTGGTAGTGTTTATTACATACTTTCCGTTTTACGTAATGATGGAGGAAGTAAATCAAGTACTTCTCAAAAAATAGCACGTGCCAGATATTTGTAAAGAAGTATGTTGGGCTGTATTGCTCTAAACACGGAAAATCTCTTCATTTAATTCATTATATTTTTATCCATAACAGGAAAAGTATTATAAGCTCAACTTGTATATATGTAAAAAAAATCTCTTCTGAAATAATTTCAACACGTGTTTCTGTAAAAATATTAAATTCGAGAGAAGCATTGAAACTGGAAGTAGGTTAGCCACTTAAAAATCGTATAGATCCTACATAACTAAATATAAAGATAAAACATTGTATCAGGAAATAGAATTATCGTTAGGTATCTATTAAAGATTAAGTACTCGAAGACAATTGTTTGTTATATTAAATAAAAAAAATTGGAATCTTTATAAACGAAGTGGCAAGACAGCTAGGTAAAAAGATGGATTCGGTTGGAAGCATCTTTTTACCTACTACAAATCCTTTAAAATGTAGCATTAATGTTCCTCGTGGAGACGATCTGCGACCTTGACCTTGTCAACGTCGCGGATCCTGCCTAAAGCAAGTCTATGCGTGAGTACGCTTAGGCTTGTTTCAGGTCATGGTCCGGAGCGAGACTGAATGGGACGCAGTCGCCTTCTCCTGAGAAGCACAGTACCGTAATGCTAGCGAAGGAGTTGGCCGCAAGCTTGAAGGAAAGAACATCCTCACGCAACAGGAGACGCCTTGAGCATTGGGATATTTTTTTTTAAATTGAAATAAACTAGTGCTTGACAGCGATTATGCGATGGTAAGCAGTGATGCAATCGTTGATGGTGAGGCTCACTAGTTTATGGAGTCGCTGAGCGATCCTCTGCCACTGTATTCGCGAGCTTGCAGATGACCAGCAATAGCTAGCTCGCTGTCCGGACGACCGAGCCTGAGGCGTCGAAAGTCGTGTTCCACCTGCGACTGAAAGAGAGAGAGAGAAAAACTGTAGGGAATAAAACAAACATAAATATAATTTTTCAAGGAGTATGTAAGTTATACCAACAAGTAATACTTACGAATTTATTCTAGAGAGATAGAGAAATAAATTCAACGATAAAACTCATGTAAAAAATGACAAAAGATGATAAAAACATCAAGCAGAAGCCGTCGTGATCGCAATGTTAACGCCTCGGGATGCGGGGACTCACGTGCCGAGGCTGAGACCTGACGCTCTACCTAAACTGACATATCATTAGAGATTGTCTTTTGACAATCTAATTGGACTTTTGCCCAAATTTTTTTTTTTTGTCAAATGTAGTCGATCGCAATGACCACAGATGACAAAAAAATCTGCCATTTTGTTTGTGTTGATGATAAAGTGATATATCCCAGTAAAAAAAATATTATACAACTAAGACATATTACATTTATTGACATAGCCCGAAGAATTGCCAAAATTGTTGCGGCGGGTAGGGCATATTGCTGGCAGAACAAATGGTCCGTGGGACCGAAAATGCCTGGAGTGGTGACCACGTACCGGAAGGCCCAGCGTACGAAGGCCTCTCACGAGGTTGACCGATGACCTTGTAAGGGTCGCGGGAATCCAATAGATGTAAGAAGCAAAGGACCGCTATTTGTAGCGACACTTTGGGGAGGTATATATCCTATAGTAGACGTCGATACACAAATCATCGAACCGATTCAGTCCATTTCAATTCAACCTATTTATTACTACATTTTTCAATCCAAAACCGTTTTGTGAACGAGACTTTACTAAAAATTACTGTCTAGGAATTTAAAATGTATCCAGCTGCGTCTTAGAGCTATTTGGATTTTGAGTTTTTGCTAAACACGTTTTGTAAACTACATCATGTTTTTTGAGAAACAAAAACTCAAAATGCGTTGTCGCTGATTTACTAAATTATGTATAATTAAGTTTTTACTTAATTTCTGAACGTGTTTAATAAAAAATGATATTGGTTTCTGGCCATGTGATTCCCCGTAGACAATTACACAGAGTCTGTAATTGTCTGTGGGGGGCTTTGACACACCCTGAGCTTCTTTTTGTGTTTTGTTTGTGACGGTCTTTAGAAGAGCAGCGTTGGGAGACGTTACATAAAAGGTGGACTTAGCGAGGGTCGTGGAAATTAGATGGATGCAAGACGCTCAGGTCCAACGTTGTGGTGACACCTGGGGGAAGCCTATATCCAATAGTTGGAGTCTTTCGGTTGAAATTATGATAAGAATGATCTTTATAATGGAGATGAGTGACCCAAGGTATGTGGAAAAATGTAGTTACTATTTTTCCATTCAATATTGTTTAGAAGTCTTAGGGGTAACGTATGTTAGCAGAGTGTTCAAGATTTTAGCTTTGTTTACTCTTGATAGGCTCGCGCTTGGAGAACCGAAGTTGCCGACATAGCACGTAGAATCGCCAAACTTAAGTGGCAATGGGCAGAGCACTTTGCTCGCAGAACAGATGGCCATTGTGCCGAAAGATTCTGGAGTGGCGATCTCGAACCAAAAGACGCAGCGTTGGAAAGCCGATCCGATGACCTGGTGAAGGTTGCGGGAATACGATGGATGCAGGACGCCCAGGACCGTTCATTGTGGTCATATTTAAGGGAGGCCTATGCCCAACAGTGGACGTCTATCGGCTGATGTGATAAGGCTCCCGCTTGACCACTATTTGACCTGATGGCAAGCGACAATGTGGTCGATGATGGAGCGAGCTTGCCTAGAAGTAATTTATTCACTCTTATCTTAAAAATCCCTCTCCTTAGCTATACCTACGCAAATGGTTGTGCAGCATTGTGTCCATTAATGTTAAAATGAGCTCGATATGTTTACTGAAACGACAATAATAATAGATTAGAAAAATTTTGTTGTCTTAGAAAAAAAAATCTATTCTTGAGGGAAGTGACAGATTTTAACTGACTCAAACGGTAGGTTTTAGTTTTTTATTGAATCTGTCTGCAACACTTTTTACAGCAAAACAATTGCATTCTTTTTTTGCTGGGAAATCATTAAGTGATTTTTCTAGCTTTGTGCAGAGTGAAAGGGAGTGTAGAGTGGTTTGGTTTGTTAGTTGGTTAGTAAGTTGGTTGGTTGGTTTTTAGGTTGGTTACTTGGTTGGTTAGTAAGTTTTTAGTTTGGTTGGTTGGCATACATGTTAATTGCCCTTAGCGTTTCTGCGGCGCGGTAACTCCTTCCAACAATCCCGCTTCTATCTAACGCCTGCTTGTAACAATAGCTTTGAAAAAACAATAAAACCCGCCACACAAATTATGTCAAGGACCAGTTAATAGCTTTATAATATTCCGATCACCTTTGCCTGAGGTTTATCACCTGCTACCAGGTTTCAGCCTTCACACGTGATTCCCCGCATCCACGGCGTTAGTATGGCGAGCACGTCGCGCTGCCACGATTACATCGCGCGCGAAGGTCAGGGCCGAGGAACTTGTGCAGATGACCAGCCTTACGTGTATCACGAAGAGTGGTGGCTGCAGAAGGTACACTAGGTTTGGAGAAACATGACGAAGTAGGTAAATGTTAAGGCTTATAGTCCCTTGAACATCTTGCCGAAATTAAATGGACACATTTCTCGTACCGGCCTAGCCGGCAGTACGAGTATCTGTGCATTGAATTGCGGCTAGCTATCTTCAAAACGGTGAATGAAGACATCGTGAGGAAATCGGCATGTCGGTTTCGACCTACAACCAAAAATTCGAAGTCATGTGACATCTACCAACCCGCATTGATTTACATATGCTATGTTCACTTTAAAGAATATTTAACCATCAATTTTTATGTATAAAAACGTTCCTAAAGATTCAAGACGTTTCGAAGGAGTAGGGAAAAGTTGCGAAAATCCTAAATATATTTTTTAGACAAAAGTATCAAAAAAAACAATAGTTGATAATGTTGTTCATAAATCTATAATAAACATAAATATTTTATTAAAACCTATTAACCTGGCCGTTACCGAGGGGTAAGGCTTCAGAAAGTCACTGTTTCATAGCACTTCTCGGACGCTTGGGCTTTAAGGCGACCGTAGCCTAGCAAAAGATCGGGGATCGTTCCACCATCCCTGTTCTCTGTATAAAAACAAAAAACCTACCTTCGATCCGAAATTTTACTCTCTTAAAATAATATTTACGTATGGATCACAGCTGATGGAAAAATGTTTTTTCAAAGCATAAGCGAAGTATACCATTGGGGCCCAGTAGAGTCAAAGCCTACTGGGCCATAAGTTGTGCAAAAGGGAACCCCAGGGCCCTGGAACAAAAGCAAAGAAGGAACAGGCGTGGGTTTTAGTTAGTAAAAGTCTGACTCGTTCTGTCGCTCCGCCCAAGGGCGAGAGATGTCATTAGATGATTTCCCACATAAAGAAAGCGAAGCATAATCTGCTTTTCAATTTTCCCACTGCTTGAACTCAGGCCTCCTCTTTAGAGATTTCACATCTTTACATTAATAGTAAAAAATCTCCCATAGCTGTTACCCTGTGAACAAGGTGGTACAACTCCTGAGTTGTTGCACACTTACGACATTAACATAAAATAACCTTTTGTTGTGGTGGGAAATCATTTAATAACTACCGCTCTATGTCGGAGCGCAAGAGCGTGTATTGGCTAAAACCATAGCTATGTTCCTTCAGTTGCCTTTTGCGTTCTAGAACCACGAGTTACCATTTCTGAAATTCTCCCTCGACCCTAATATGCACGGTGCGGGAACTACTCAGATGCAACATGCAGAAGGTGAGAACACCGGAGGGTGGACACTTTTGAGAGTAAACCTTCTGTATTCAAGTTGTCCTGCCATCATTAACATGTAAATAAATTCGGACGTCTACATAATTTCTGCCATTAAGCCGCTTTGATGTGACAAGTTAGTTCGGACGCATTTTGTGTGTACCTTGCATTGACTTTATAGAACCACTCTTTTAAATCGAGGTTCCATTCATTTGTTTTTTTTTTTTTGTTGTTAATTTTCCTCTGTTATCTTGATGTGCATTTTTGATGGGTACTACATAGATTGTAAACTTTAGACACGCTACAATCGCGGTGCCAAGGGACCTCTTTGCGATACTGAGTCCTGCAGTGCATGACACAGGTCCTCACCGGACATGGCAAGTTCTTGAGATTCCTGTTTTGGATTCAGGCCATTAACCGGACTGCCCAGAAGACACGGGAGAAGGATCTGAAAGAAAATGGAAAAAAATAAAAATTACGCGAGTACGATGTAGCACGAGCAATCGCAGAGACGTGTTTTTTTAGCAGCTGCTGCAGAAGACTCCTGGTGTCGGAGTAGTTTTACAGTTATTTAATGAAGAAAAAATCAAATTGGATTCTAAATATCTCGGAAACTACAGTGTGAACATGTAAATTTGTGATAGGAATAGGCTGGGCCGATTTTTATTTCAAAAAAGCACTTCATTTTAATTTCTTTTGCAATTTTGTTTTATACACGTGTATATAGATATTATAGAGAATTTATGTATTTTACGCATGTTTTATTATAAGTTTTGATTTGCTTGTGGAAATATGGATTTTTGAAGATCTTTGGCCAATTAATTCGGAAATGTTGATCTATTAACATTTTTGTCACCACTATATGGTCTAAATAAGGCGTCCCCAACGATCCTCGAGCATGTGTGTGCGCGACGCGGGCGCCGCGTTGGCGCAGCGAGCGCCCTGTGTAAGGGTCGTGTGTTGGCGCCGTGTGACGTGTGTGCGGCGAGCACGCGGCGAGTACGCGACTTTTGCCTTGGTGTTTAACTCCTTGCTTGCTTGCCACTGTCCAAATGATGACTGTCTTCAGTCAAGACAGTCATAATTTGGACAGTGGCGTTGTTCGGCGGGGATAGTGGGCCAAGAAGTAAGAACGCTACGCGAACGCCACTACATGCCGCGTCTATCCTCCACACGCAGCGCCTGCGCTACTCACACGCCAAGCAACGCACACGCCTAATGTGGGAGCATCGGTTAAGCTTAATACGATTTCGGTTACGTTTGTAACCGAAATCTTGATTTACTAGTGCAAATAGGGGCCGAGCTACGCAAAAAAAGATATCGGACATTTTGGTTTTATTATAATTGATAGGCTCGCGCTTGACCACAATCTCACCTGGTGGTAGTGAACTAGTGATGATGTGACCGACGATGAAGTAGGCTTGTCCAGAAATAACCTGTTCACTCTTGACTTAAAGACCCCTAGGTTGTAGCTATCAGAAAATATAGACTCCGGCAGGGAACTCGACTCCTAGATAGGGAGTGAAATTTCCTACAAGTACATATGGTTGGGAACCACCATGTGAGTGTGCTGCAGGTTCATCACCTAAATAAGCCTCCAAAAAATACAGATACACATTTCTCTATCACATTTTTTTTTTTTCATTATATATAATATTTTCGTTCGTTGAAGACTTGATTCTTTTTGCTGTAGATTTCTCATATTGTCCTCTAACTTATAACCTAGATTTCATTATTGGCGAAAAGACAAAAAAAATCTTGCCAACTATGTATCGCAAAAGTTTAATTGCCCTCTATTTCATACTTACCTGAAAGAACTAAGAACTGCCTGATTTCTGCCCATCCTATTGAAAAACTACCGTCAAGGTAATGATTTAGTAAACAAACAATAGTTTATCTCAATCTCGGGGCCAAACGCACCCATTAGGGGCACAATGTGTTCCTAAATACATGTTAACATGTACATTACATAAAACGTAACGCCGCTACGTGACACCGGGTGGCGCTGCCAAGGAAACTATTTATTTTTATGAACTGTGATGCCATACGACGTTTCCTACAAATGGTTTACAGGTAAAAATGAGACGTACTACCGGTGCGTGTAGAGGTAAGTACTTCTATATGTACTTTATACAATTATTGTCGCACTAAGTAGTACCTATAGAGGCTTTTAGTAAACATACAAGTATGGGAGTTGACTTGAGTAACTGCTAATAAAAAAAATTACGGAAATGAGTCTGAAATCGTTTTAACAGCTTAAAAGTAGGTACTTTTTTTGGTGCAAAAAAAATAATAAAAAATTTTTCTCTCGTTTTGTGTAGAGCGAAGGGAGTATGAGACTTTACGGACCGTAATCCAGCTGTTCTTTCAAATGCCCTTTGTGTTCTAAGGTCACGGTAACTATTTCGGAGGTAGGTAGGTAAGTGCGGACGACGAGTGATGGGCAATTTGCCGTCCGGTAACCATCCCCAAATCCGCAGGAGCGCAGCAGAGCAGAAACCTAGTGGAGCCATGGATAGTCTGAAAGGGAACCCCGAAGTCATGAATCTCATGGCAAAGAATGAACATAAACATGGTTTTTGTCAGTAAAAGTCTGATACGCCCTCACGATCTGCTCTAAAGATAAGCTATTACTGGTAAACTTTGTACCTTTATTAAAGGTATATATGTAGTTTACCAGAAATAGCTTAAAAGTTTCTGATTTAGCTCTTCTTTAATATCACTGTTGCCACCTTCTTGAGCACACCTGGCCGCCGGAATGTTTCTTAAACACCGTTTTATTTTTTTCATAAAACAATTTCTCATTTCCTATTGTATGAATTTAAAAAAGCAACCTCTAAAACCAGGTGTGTTAATATAAAGGGGTTGTGAGAAAGTTTTTCAAGCACTTTTCTGGCTTTCATTTGTACAGGAAACTTTCTTCTTGTTTTGCGTCACTGGTCATTAAATGGGTCAAAGATACCTCGAAATGTTTGGAAATTTGTCACCACAAAAGCACACGTGCGTTTTCTGGAACAATTTCATTGTGAAGTTATTCTCTGCTGTTGTAAAACGTGACTGAGGTTGCGACAAAAATATTACTTGTATTTTAATACGCGAATTTGTTTGTCAACATACCGTATTTTTAGTGAATTTTTAGCAACTGCACATACGTTTTCACTGACATCTCTCTGAGGCGCGCGTGAAACATTACGCGCTGTCCACGGCTCGGGTCTGGTCCGAATAGCCGGTCGGCGAGCTGTTTATTGCTCGTCGTGTTACAGTCGGCGTACCAGCCGTATTGGAACTCCGTGGCCGACACGTGGCGATTGCAAGAGACCGGATGGCATGTCGTTCATGCATGAAGATGAGTAGTCTTTCAGTATGGGACGATTTAGAACAAATTTAGAAATACAATTACCGAAACGGATCTTGAGCACTCGGCGTCGAATGGAGATCGCTTTCCGAATTCCATACATTGGCGAGCCAATCGTCTTCGTTGTTAGATACATGCTGCAACGCAGGGAACGAATCACTAGTGACGTCTATGACACGACGGCGCGGCGAGCCAATCACTGACACTCCCCGCCCCCGCGTCTCACTTCGCACCATTTAAGAGACCGAATATTTGACTTCTGCGCAACTTGAAGCCAGCGCTCAAGATCCGTGCCGGTAATTGTATTATGTTTATCAGTTGTCTAGTCACAATCTCTGCCTAGTTTGGGACTAGATGGCGTCGTGTGTTAGTTGTGGGATATTGCTTATTATTATTATTTATTTAATTCTATTACAATCCCATATAATTATCATTATGTAACTATAATGTGTGCATACGCATTAGTGAGAGTCATACAGTTAGATTTTTACCATTTGTAAACACTAGCAGAAATTCTGACGCAAGTTCAAATAAAACCATTATGTAAATAAATTAAGTTTAATATTTGAAACATTAATATTAACAATTTCAAACATTAATATTATACTTATAAATAGCTGGATTATTTCATTAGCATAGTGTTGAAGTAATAACGGGGTAGAAACAATCTAACACGCCTTTGGAAGTTAAATTGTATATTTTAACAACCACGTCTCTTCTTTTAAATGATTTTCTATTTTAAATATTTACTTTTATTAAACTACGATGTTCTGGAGACTGTACGGACAATAACTAAGGATCTAGGCTTTTACGCAAGTCCATATTTTGGACCTGGTGAAGGTTGCGGGAAACCTATGTATGGCAGACGCACAGGATCGTTCATTGTGGCGACACTTCGGGGAGGCCTATGTCCAATAGTGGACGTCTATCGGCTGAAATGATGATGATATTTTGGATAGAGAAGGGTCGTGAGACCGGGTAGTAAAAAATGCCATATTCAATAAGAACTGTTAAAATGGAACTGCTTATGTAGTTCTGCAACCCAGTAACCTACTGGGTCTGTATTCGTACCTACATGGCGCACAATTTTATACAGTGACTTGTTGTCCCCTGCAGTTGCGCCCACACCTTTGATTGCTGCTCTGCTCCTATTGGTCGTTGCGTGTTGTTAGATAGCCTATAGCCTTTCACGGTAATTTGGTTATTTAATACCACACAAAATTGTCCGAATCGATTTAGCATTTTCAGACATTACCTCGTACAAACTTAAAAAAAATTACCTCTTCTATTATAATATATATTTTAACTAGCTTTTGCCCGCGGCTTTGCCCGCGTGGCATTAGGTACTTAAGGAATCAGGATAAAAGGTAGCCTATGTTCTTTTCCATATCAAAGGCTATATGCATGCCAAATTGCATCCAATCCGTTCAGCCGTTTTTGCGTGATTAAGCAACAAACATCCAAACATCTACACTTTCAAATTTATAATATTAGTTAGGATTATGTGCGCATCACGTAAAATGTACGAAATTATGTAGATAACTATATACATTAAAATCATGTGTAACTTGATTTATTACTTGGGTTTTTTTTTCATAGGAATCAGTTCACTATATCAAAATATATACTACATTCATTGACTGTTATAAATATTAGTATGACTTAAAACAAAAATTAAAAAGGCTAATTTGTATGAATCACAAGCTGTGTCTGCTTATCTGTGTGGGGAAATCCCGATCAGTTTGTAATAAAAGAAGCCTAAACTAATAACAATAGCTTACGTGGTACGTGCCGCTACCTGAGTAATTGTAAAACAGCGGTCAAGGGGCTCTACCATGACGTGTTAAGCTCATTTCAGACTACGCTATAGTCTAATAAATCATTAATGGCAGAACAATATCGCTCGCCATACATTTATTTAGAATACGTTCACACTTTGCTATAGATACTTGTATGTATTATTGGCTAAAATAAAATATTAAAAAAATCCAACTCGGCTGGGCAGCGTTTGTGAAGCTACGCGGTATTTTCTCGCCCAAGAAACCACAGTGTCTCAAGATGAAAGTCTATGATCAGTGCGTGTTGCCAGTGATGACATATGGCTCCGGAACGTGGTCGCTCACAATGGGCCTCATCAGAAGGCTTAAAGTCACCCAAAGAGCAATGAAAGGGCTATGCTCGGCGTTTCCTTGCGTGATTAAATCAAGAATGAAGACATTCGTAGGAGAACTAAGGTTGCCGGCATATCACGAAGAATTGCCAAACTTAAGTGGCAATGGGCAGGGCATATTGCTCGCAGAACAGATGGCCGTTGAGGCCGAAAGGTGGAGTGGCAACTGTGTACCGGAAGACGCAGCGTTGGAAGGGGAAACGAGAAACCGATGGATGCGAGACGCGCAGGATCGTTTATAGTGGCGACACTTGGGAGAGGTCTATGTCCAACAATGGACGTATATCGGCTGAATTATGAGTGAACTATGAACTAAAAGTTATGAGTCTTTGGTAATGTTTCCCTATACTTCTGTTTTTAGGTGACTTCTCCCGCTGTAGGGCAGAGTGGGAAGGCGTGTGAGACTTTCTTCACTAACACTAAAATCTACTACTATATTCCTTTTTTGATTTGCTTCCCAGAACCCCGTCTATTCATTTCAGAACCTATAGCCTCAGCAGGCTTCGACCCTAGCAACTCTATGGTTTTACTGACATCTTGAGATGGGTTTAGAACACCACGCGTCGTCGACGACTCGGGCTCGGTCCGGACAGATACCGGAGGGCGAGCGACCCATTGCTCACCGTGCGCAAGCCCACGCCTACAGTGAAGATGTACCTTGAACACAAAAAGTTAGCGGAACAATCCTATAAGGTAGGTTACTTCCAACAGGCTGTTCCTGCAAACTTTCTGACGCGTGGCTGTCCATGGTATCGCGGTTTTTTACGTTAATGGATACCCATACTAATTAGATGGGCATTAATTAATGTCCACACTGTTTACATGCGTGTGTAGACGTTGCATAATGTATTATCACTGCGTCCCCTCCATATAAAGCGATTCATTACACATGTACCTTCACTAGATCAAAGACAACACCATCCTTCCATGACATGATTTATTTTTGTGATTATGCTTATCTGTCGAAGCTAATTTTATTGTAGGATTCTTTTTTATTTATTTCATCACCATAACTTTCAAAACTTTGAAGAAAAACATCAAGAAGAAACCAGCACCTTCTAGCACCAAAAACTAGACATCACCATTCATGCGTTCGCGTGATGGATTACGGTCCATTCCCACACCTGAAGAGGAGGTCTAAATCCTAGTAGTGTGAATATTATAAAGTTGATTATGCTAACATTGTGCTGTTACACTTCTTCGTGACTTTGGAAGCACGTTCTGCCAATTATCATGTCACTGCAATTGTAGTCAGTAGGAATATAGAGTAGAATAAAAAACTTTTTTACTCACCTGCTCGATAATGTCGTTTTACGTATACGTCATACAAACCTCACTTAAAGCAAGTCATTCTATCCCTGGGGAGATAATGCAGTATAGCCGATCCCTAGGGAATAATGCGATTCGAATTTGGAACATCAAAAATCGTCAACATTGTGAATGTACGTGCATCAACATGTTGACTCGAAATTCAAACTGGCCACTAACAATAAAAAGAAAATAGAATAAAACGTTCTCCTATACTTGTATTTCTTTATTATATGATTTGGAAAATTGTCCCTTAGTGGTCGCCTTTGAATGTCTTATGTTACACAGTTCGACATAAGCCATTGTCTTTCTATTGCGTCTCTAATTACGGCATTCGAAGAGATAAAAGGAAGCCTTATGCAAAATTTCACACTCCTAGACCTTGTAGTTTCCACTGTGCCCTGATATGTCAGTCAGTCAGTTTCTCCTTATATAATAGTAGTTTATGTGACTAGGGGATAAAGCAGTGTCTTTAAGTCGCGGGCGGCATGTTAAATTCCGAACGAAACGAAGGTTGCTGATTTAATCCCGAACGATAGTGAGGGATTTATAAAATTAACTCACGAGCATTGCGAGGGAGTTAATAAAGAAACCTGAGTGAAGTGAGGAATTTAAGCCGCCCAAGACAAAGACAGCTTTATCCCCGTGTTGCATACTCTACTTTTTACACCATCTGTGAGATAATTAAAAGACAATTTGGTCGACCAAATCATATATTAGAGAAATATAACTAGTATTACATTTACAAGTTCATCAAACAAACAAAATTCACTACTCCAAGATTCTATAGTTTCAATTTTCTATAATGCTCCCGTGTCGTTAGTACGCACGTTTTATTCTGTTTTCTTTTTTTTTGTTAGTGGCCAGTTTGAATCATAGTGATTACATACTCTTTGGTTTGAATTTCGAGTCAACTTGTTCGATGCGCCTACATTTTAATTCACAATGTTTACGATTCTTGATGCTCCAAATTCAAATCTCATTATTCCCTAGGGATCGGCCATACTGCATTATCTCCCTAGGCATATAATGACTTGCTTTAAGTGACGTTTGTATGACGTGTAAAACGACATTATCGAACAGGTGGTGTAAAAATATCTTTATAGATACTCGTATTGACATTTGTGTACCTACTGGTGTATAATTTTATTAAAACTGGACAGTTGAACAGGTCCAGGTTCTGGAGATCAGGGAGGCACTGACACCCTGTGAAAAACAGCTCCTCAGCTACTTCCGGTCAGACTAGAAGCCATCCTTAATAGAGTTGAGAGAAAGATTAGGTAGATTGATTGACGTGGCTTAGGGGGCAGCCATTAATAACGCCAGGTGATTTTGGCCATTTAATGAGTCCTTCTTTCCCCTAGCGAGATATCGTAAGATTTTGCTCAACCTCTCTCCCTCCCTTAGCCACATGTGAGATAGTTCAAAATGCATACTTTTTGTGTGTAAATACATAAAATAAATAAAATAAAATAAAATTCATTTATTTATAACAAAATTGAATCGGTTAATACGCAACATCAAATTAAAATTAAAATATGCATACAAAAGAATAATAATAATAAAACAAAATTACAATCCCAATAATAAATAATAATTCCAAAATGGCAATAAAATAAAAATTAAGAATAATACATAACAATTGTTTAGCTCGCACGAAAGTACACGCAACATAATCTGGGGATAAAAAGTACTCTATGTGCTATACCAAGACATAATCTACCCGTGTGCATTATTATTAGATAAATATCATTCAAATCCATTCAACCATTCGAGTTTGACGAAGTAAGAAACATACACAGATTCACAAACTTATGCCTTTATAATGTTAGTGCTGTGTCATGTAATTTTTTTTTTATTTGTGTATTTATTATTATACACATCTTTTTACGAAAAGAAATACGTGATAGAAACTGAGAGCCCCTTACTGCCACACGTGAGATCAGGTGAGATTCCGCTCGACCCCTTCCTCCTTCCCTAGCCTTTTTTTTGTGGTGGGAAAAAATCATCCAATGACATCCCCCGCTCTTGGGTGGAGCGGGAGATAATGTCAGACTCCTACTGACTAAAAGACCCACCCCGTTCCTTCTAGCCTTCATACCGCGGCTCCAACGCCCTTTCGGATAACCCTGGCCCCAGTAGGCTTCGACCCGGCTGGGCCCCTGCTGTTACTGACAACTCCTTGAGGCGCGCGGGAACAGTGCGCGCCGTCGACGACTTGGGCTTAGTCCGGACAGTTACCCGACGGTAGAACAGTGAGCTACCCATTGCTCACTGTCCGCAAGTCTGCGCCTACGGTGGCCGGAAATCGGGATCAGAATCCCGGCGGCGGCAATAACACCGTTGCCTGATGCGTTCGACCTCCTCCTTTGCGAGCATTACTGCTACGCAGAAGTCGGCGACCGCCTGCCACTCCTCCTCGACCATGACCATGGCCTCAACCAAGGCCCGGAACGAGAGGTTTCCGCCGCCGATTGCCCCCATGAGGGCACGGCGATGCTCCGCCCAAGCAGGGCACACCTCGACTGCGTGCTCCACCGTGTCCTCCGGGCATTCCGCACAGTGGCGGCACCCGGGCGTTACATCCGCACGAATCCGGTGCAGAAACCTCCCGAACGAACCATGTCCGGTGAGGACCTGCGTCATACGGAAGGTAAGGACGCCGTAAGGTCTTTCCAGCCACGCCTCAAAGAGGGAACTTACCGCCATGATTGTGGCGTGCTCATTCCCAAGCCTCTCGCATAATGAATGGACGCTCCTTAATACCTACCTCATTTAGTTTTAGCTTGTAGGTAATTTATGAAATGACTAGTAAGTTAAAAATATTTTCAGCTTGGTGATGTCGATGCTTTAATGGTCGTACACTACCTAACTTACCATAAAAACAAATATTTTCCTGTTATTTGACCATAAAAGCACGGTGGTGCTTTCGGGTTGTGGTGACACATATCACACAATATGGCCATTTAATTGAATCCTGACATAATATACATACATAATTGTCTTCATTTTATAAATGAACTAGCTGACCCGGCAAACTTCGTACCACCTAATAGTTACCTTTTATCTAAGCTGTCAACTCTACCTACTCTACCCTACTCTACTCTTGTATGAAATAAGATTACTGAATTAAAAAGTCAGGGTAAACAAATTATCTATTACAGTTTGGAGGACTTGACTCTTGAGGGAACGGATATCCTCAGTATCCTCACGCGACCCAGTCGCAGTAACAGGAGAAATCCCGGGCGCGGCTTTAGGAATCACAGGATGATTCCCGGCCACAGGGATGTGCGGGCTTGCGGACAACGTGATCACCGTCCGGCTATCCAGACAAAACCCGTGTCGTCAATTGCGCGTAGTATTCCAACCGCGACTCAAAGAGATGTCAGCAAACCGTAGCGGCCCAACAGTCTCAAAGCCTACTGGGGCCATGGGTTACGCAAAAGAGAACCTCAAGGCCCTGGAACGAAGGCAAAGAAGGAACAGGAGTGGGTTTAAGCCAGTAATAGTCTGAGACGCCCTCCCACTCCGCCCTAGAAAAGTTATTATATGATTGCCCACCTAAAAAGAAAAGGTAACATGTACAAAGTCAACTGCAAGGGTTAAACGAGTAGTTAACTGAAACTCTTTAGTTAACAGTGAAATGAGCAATAAAAAAAACATTATAGAAAAACAAATTATTAGAAGGACAAAAATGTACAATGTGTGAACCTCCTTTAATGACAAAGATTATCAGGTTTCGGAGAATTTGACTAACACTCAACTTCAAATGCTTTGTTCAGAAACCAAGGATTTCTCCCATTAGTGAGATCCCGTGAGATCATTTTAGTGTAACACGCAAGCACAATATTTGTGCGGTCAGTGTTCGAATATGCTCTGTTTTTCCTCCACGATGTGTAACCCGGGCATACATAATAATATGTAACATATAGGAATCCATTGCTAATGCGCGTATGTATATAAAATTATAAATAAACAAACCTAATGAGGTGTAGGTACATTATGTGTTATGTAACAATATTAATGACTTGCTTATCTCACGGATTGAACGTCTCTGCATAGTAATGTACTACTCTACTATTGTATACCATGTTCAGTGTAAACTGTGGTAAGGCTTGCGCGTACGATAGACAAAAAAAAAGAAAGACGGGAGTGATACATTGAATTTTATTCACACTAAGGTTTATAGTCCCTTGAATATCTGTCCGAAATTAAATAAACACAATACTCGTACCCACCTCGGCAGCAGTACGAGTATCGGTGCATTTAATTCCGGCCAGCTACACCAGCCCCCCTAGCCAAGTTACAAACGTTTCGCTTGCGCCGCACGCTTCGAGTTGACCTTGCCGCCAATTCTTTTGTTCTGATCACGTGACTGAGCGTTAAGACGACGTCATTCCCGTACATTTGAATCTTTCTACAAGCGTTAACTATTGCAGATTAGCAACTTGGCTAGGGGTACTGGATAGAACCCTGCTGACTTTTAATTCCATTTTCTTTGCGAAATACTGATTGATTTACATAAATGCTATGTTCACTTTGAACAATATTTAACCACCAATTATTCTGTATAAAAATGTTTCTAAAGATCCGCCCGAAGTAATTTTGAAGGAGTAGGGAAAGGTTGCGAAATTGCAAAAAAATTTTTTTAGACTAAAGTATTAATCGCATGATAAAATCAATTTTCGATAATTTGTTGTCCATGAATCTATAATAAACATAATTATTATTTTTTCAAACCTATTAACCTGGCCGTTACCGAGGAGCAGGCTTCAGAAAGTGACTATTTTGTGGCACTGCTCGGGCGCTTGAGCTTTAACACCAAATGATTAAAGTCCTCATTTCCCACAAGGTTTAAGCGTCACCTCTTCATTTATACCGCGTACATCAAAGGACTGTAACCATTTTGCCTGCTGCGGTCTTCCCGTAAGTTTATAATTTAGGTGGGTCGGGGGTGAACTTAATGTGCCTCACCATAAACGATTGCGTCACTACTTACCATCAGGTGGGATCGCAGTCAAGCTCTAGCTTACTTCAATAAAAAAAAACCTCCAGAGTCCGGACTAAGCGTTCGCCTCGTCGATTATATATATATGATTTAGGTGCCTTCAAGGCTAGTGTGAACAGGCTCTTAATAAATAAGTCTGCCTCACCATCAACGATTGCATTGCTGCTACCATTATATGGGAATATGGGATCGCAGACAAGGACTAGTTTATGTCAATTGAATTTTTTTTTTTATTCTCGTAGATAATTTTCACTAAACATCACGTGGTCAATCCCTAACACACACGTGTTTGTGTCTTTACGGCAGTCACTATCATAGATAAAATGTACTACACGTTCCAAATGAGAATAGGACCGATTCCTATGTTTTGACATCTCGTCGTACTGTCTAATCGAAGAAATTTTGGCAAAATTGAAGAACTCAGAGATGAGTAAAATTGAAGAACTGGATTCTGATTAAACTATTTTCGTTCACAGTTCATAAATAAATTAAATTTTTCGTAAATTCATTAATGTTTAAAAATTTCTTTCCTCGATTTGAAAGTAAATCGTGACGTCACAACATGGCGGGCGATCCTATTTTCATTTGGGACACATTATAAGTTCTTAGAGGGCCAAATCTGGGTAAAAAATTAAGTAGGTATCTACTGTAAAAAAAAAACTTTCGAAAAGGTCCATCTAAAGATGTTGTAAACGGCATTGTTGTGATTCCCTGTCTCCGCGTGACTGACACGTGCCAATGTTTGAGGTATTTCTTTGTTATATTTCACTCTGAGGCAGAAGAAATGTGAATGGGCAGAAACAACAACAGTTAACTGGAAAGCCATAAATTTCACATTGTTAATTTTTCACCCCTTTTTACCCACTTAAAATTGTGGCGAAATATCGAGAAACTCCATTCATTCATCACTGACGAATTTAAAAACACACAAACAATGTTTTTGTATGTGTTTTAAATTCGTCATTTCCTTAAACTTAATATATATAAGTACATAAAAATTAATCGATATAGGTACCTAAGCGAATATCTTAAAATATATTATTTTGACATTTTTCCTATATGCTTATTCTAACAAGGAAAATTAAAATAACGTAGGTACTTAAGTATTTTTTCTTTCTATCGAAATTCTATACTTATGACGCACAGTACATCTCTGATATGGCGAAAAGTCCCCTCTTTGAGGAGTGGCTGGAGCGTAACCTTCCGCATGACATGTCAGAATTAAAGTGACTAAACCCACATCTATGTTCCTTCAGTTGCCGATGGAATCAACATCACGAAGAAAAAAATTTAATTTCACAAAATATAACAAAAAAAAGAACTGTACTTAATAAAAATTTCAGAATATTTTTATCCATCATTAAAGTTGAACATTTTTTATCACTTTTAAAAAGTTGGTCGCATTTCTTTGTAATAAGTATTTTATTTTCCTTATTTTGGTTATGGTAGGTAAGTAACACTTAGTTGAAGAATTTCCTCAATTCCTCATGGACCCCATTATCAGAACCAAATTTTGATAAAAATGGAACCATTCTTTTAGAATCGAAATCATTTAGTTGCAGAATCATTTAGACGTATTTGAGGTAACATCAAAACAAGTTACTTAGAAGTAAAAGTTAAAAAAAAAACATGACACAACCGTGCAAATTGAAAACAGCGACATCTACCGGCCGTATAGGTAACAAGAACAAAAGAACTCTGCTCACCCGCTTGATGTAGTCGTGATATACGACACGTGTAAGTACTGTTATTATGTAAGCGCCCACATCTCTGTCATGCAGTAATTATGCAATGTCAGTAGTTGCAGTGTTTATGTCATTAACAGATATGCTAGCTTTATTGGCAACTAATTCCTTCTTATTTATTTTATTAGGAAACGATATGTAAGTATTCAACAACTTAACTTTAATTGATTTTGCTTTATAGTTGTTTCCCATTGAGAAGACCCGACAAGGAACTTCACGTCACCGATTACTTTAAAGAAAATAATGTTTTACAATATTAATAAAAAAATATATTAAAAACAATTGTGAGTTATTTAATCAATAATTTTCATATTAACACACTATTAGCTACGAGAGGACAATGTAAACCAGTCAACATAGTACCTACGTAAGTATCTAATAAGTTAGTTAGACCATTTATGTCCCACTGCTGGGCGAAGGCCTCCCTCTCCGTTTTCCATACACGTCTGTCTTCGGCAATGGTCTTCGGCCATTACGGGCCAGTCCCTAACACCTAAAATAAAAAAACCGGCCAAGAGCGTGTCGGGCCACGCTCAGTGTAGGGTTCCGTAGTTTCCCGTCCGTCACAATAAAGTGTACCCACTTATGAGTTTAAAAAAATGCTTGCTACGATTATACTACAAACTTAGTCCAGAAATTATTTTGTAGAACCCTTTTGTCTTTTTTGTACAAAAACTGTTCTATCCACCAAGTTCAAAATAATTTTCCTAGAAAGTCCTTATAAAGTTCTACTTCTCAGATTTTTTTCATATTTTCTAAACTTATGGTTCAAAAGTTAGAGGGGGGGGGGGACACATTGTTTTTTACTTTTGGAGCGATTATTTCCGAAATTATTGACATTATCAAAAAATGATTAAATACCTATCCAACGATATATCACACGTTAGGGTTGAAATTAAAAAAAAAAATCAGTTCTCACTTTACATATAGGGGGGCTACCCTAATAAAACATTTTTTTCCAATTTTTATTTTACCACTTTGTCGGCGTGATTGATATACAAATTGGTACCAAATTTCAGCTTTCTAGTGCTAACGGTCACAGAGATTAAGCGAGGACGGACAGACAGACAGACAGACGGACAGACAGACACGGCGAAACTATAAGGGTTCCTAGTTGACTACGGAACCCTAAAAAGTGGCTTTATACAGGAAAAAAATTATGATTCTACGGAGTTTACAGTGATTTCACACTGACATAACACAAAATAGCTAGGTAAGTATAAAAAAGAATCTATTAATAAACCCGTTGATATAACAATAATGAGTTAACTAGTCGATTAACAGTACAGTTACTATTGCATTATGGTAATCGGTCGACTTAAAGTGACAGCTGCGTGCGGTTAGACTCGATGCCCAATCGATCATACAACATGGGGAATTTTCGAAAGGAACAACATGTAGACGTAAACTTGCAGACGACGAGCAATATGTAGATCACCGTCCGATCGTCCGGTAGCCATCCGGACCGAGCCCGAGTCGTCAATGCGACGGTAGTGTTCCACGCGCGTCTCAAAGAGATGTCAGTAAAACTGTAAGGGCCCAGCAAGGCCGAAGCCTACTGGGACTATGGGTTGATTTCTAAAAGGGAAACCCATGATTTTGGAACGCAAGAAGCAACTGAAGGCAAGAGAATCATCGGCAATGATGCACTTGTAGAGTCGAAGCTCCAAAGCCTTGAGTATCGACGCCGACTTGCTAGTCTGTCAGTTTTCTATCGTTTACATTTCCTTTTTTGACTGGCCTGTTGGTCTAGTGGTTAGTGACCCTGACTGCTATGCCGGAGGTCGTGGATTCGATTCCCACCCAGGACAAATGTTTGTGTGATGAGCATAATCATTTGTTCTGTGTCTGGGTCTAATTTATCTTTAATATGTATGTATTTAGAAATATATAAGTGTTTATCAGTTGTCTAGTACCCATAACACAAGCTCTGCTTAGCTTGGGACTAGACGACGTTGTGTGATAGTTGTGGAATATTATTATTATATTCATTTATTATAATATACATATTTTTCGGGGAGCACTGGAATTGCACAATATAATTCCGTCAAGTCCGTTCCATTTTCGGATCACACGACGTACGGCGTTGCACCACCAGTACATGGTAGTATCCTGCCCATACGCACAATACGTTTTGGGAACACATTTATACGTACGTACAGCCAAGGAGTGGAATTCCCTGCCGGAGTCTGTGTTTCCTGTTAGCTACAACTTAGGGGTCTTTAAGTCAAGAGTGAATAGGTTACTTTTAGGCAAGCGTGCTCCATCGTTTGCCACATCATTGCTTACCGCTAGCTTCAATAATATGAAATAATATAAATAATAAGAAAAAGGTGTGATTTTAGTCAATAAGTGTCTGACGCGCTCTCTCATTACGCCCTAAAGCGGGAAAAGTCATTAGATAATTTTCAACGTCAAAAAACAAGTGGTCCTAGAATGAAAACTGAAGGATACGGGTAGGTAGGTTTTAGACAATGTCAAGTCTGCATGGTTCGCCGATGCTCAACAATTGCAATCAAAACGCTAACCAAACAATCTAACTTCGGCGAAAAATCACCGAACAAAATGAGATACAACGCACGACCGAACAAGCATATACAAACTGAGCATCTGTCTACATATACCACAATAAACTTACGCGCTAAAATGTAAGACTACCTGTACAATGCACTAAAAAGGTAAAAAATTCTCGGACCTAAACAAGTTTGCCTCCATCCCATACCGGTAAGACCTGCACTCGGAGCCAAGGTCACGGTCACTCCGGCTGCAAAACGTTCACCCACATTTTCGGGTACACTTAGGAACATTTATTGAGCACACACTTACATATAAGCAAAGGTCTAATTGGAAGGGTTAGTCAGCAGCGATGAGTCAATAAAACAATGTCATTCATTTGTTTTTATTTTTTATATAATAATAAACATCGTGGCCAAATCTCAGAATTGATCACTTCATGAAATGGCCAACTAAAATTGACCAGATCATTTAAACGTTCGATGATATGTCGATCCTCCTTTGACCATATTATTGATGTATAGGATTTTTATGGCAATAAAAGGTCTAAAGAAAATAGACCAAACGAAGATTGACATAATCATCAAACGATCTGGCCAGTTTAAATTGGCCTTATCATGAAGTGATCAATTTCTATGATCTGACCACGACATATGTATACATACATCATTATGTAAAACCTGTCATACTGTATGGATCAGAATTTTGGCCTGTGAAAAATACGGATGAAAAAGATTGCATGTAGCGGAGATTAAAATGTTGAGATGGATGTGTGGTGTGATGAGAATGGATAAAGTCAGAAATGAGTATATTAGAGGAAGTTTGAAAGTGGCGCAAGACTGAAACGTTGAAGGAGTATCAATAGTGTTGGTATGTTCATGAGCGATGAAACGCACGTTACTGAAAGAGGTATGAGTATAGGATGGTTGGAGAGGGAGAAAAAGGCTAAAGAAAATATGAATGGATTGTGTGAAGAGTGATATGAAAGAAAAGGAAGTTAGTCAAAGTCACAGTCAAAATCATTTATTTCTAATAGACCATTTGCAGGCACTTTTGGATAGTCAAATGTCGGTCATTCCAAGAAAAGTGAAGTTAAATTGCACGTTCCAAAGAGTAGGTCTCTATGGAGAAGAACGTGCAAGAAACTCCATGGACACTTTTTTTAAAACATATTATGAGTTACATAGATCTTGGTTACATATTTCTTGTCGCTTCTAATATGTAAGCACAATGTTGGTAATAGATACGTAATAATAATAAGTTATTATTTTAGTGATAGCATGACGGGTGATAGGATAGAATGGAAGAAAAATACATTTAACGGCGGTCCCAAATAACTAAGGACAAGAGTGGGAAGATGATGATGACATAGCAACCGTACAATTTCTTTCAACTTATAAAACTTTAAATTCCCACAAGTGCTTATAACATTTAAAGAATTAAAAATCAGCACTTCTTAGTTAGAGTCATTTTCGTTTGTCTTGCAGACAGTACTAATTGAGTTTCTCATAAAAAGAAACCAGTTTTGGAAACAAAGACACAATAAATTGAAGATAATTTACCTACCTACCTACCTAACATAAAATGTTTCGAAGAATTTAATCAAAATTGAATATCGTATCAAAATCCTTAACATAATAAATACTTAGAATGGCATTATTTATTTTTATGAATTAAAAAAAAAATATGTTCAGAACATCCAAATGAAAAACGGAACTCACGTAGGATCACAAAAAGCTTGTCAATCGCACCAGTTCACTCCGAATTTACTAGACGGGTTACGTTAAAGCATACATGAATTTCTATGAACAATACGGAGTCACTTATGGGAATAGACCAAAAAAATTAAAATGTGAAAAAAAAAAACAATATTTCAAAGACAAGACATAATAAATGAAAATGATTACTGTAAGTGTCTTTAATATTATTTCCATAAATTAAAATAAGCAGTTTTTTTACCCGACTGCAAAAAGTTAGATTTGGTTGGAGTTTTAGATTATTTCAGAAAGTAATGTTAGTCTATTGAATAAATATATAATTCGTTCTAGGTCTATTGCACACGAGTCCGAAACTCACTTGGTCCGGATTTAACAATATTTTAGATTTAAATTATCACCATAAAAGTCTACTTAAACGTACTGTACCAAAAGTAATTGTTTCACCACATAATATGCCATCAGATCAATGGCATCACAAACTCGTCACAAACTTTCACCTTGAAACACCGCGGTAGGATTATATTACGTATAAAATTTACAACCATCCGAAGTCGGGACGGGTCACTGGTCAACGCTAATATTATAAAGAGATAAAGTTGGTTTTTTATTTCATTATTTTTTTTGTAGGAGGTAGTATCTGAAAGTACTGGGCCGATTGCTAAAATGTTTTTACAACGTTAAAAAACTGCTTTATTCCTTAGTGACGTAGGCTATATTTTACATACGCGGGCAAAACTGCGGCAAAAGCTAGTAAAATCTTAAAAGTTAAACAAACTTAAAATTTAATTCAGCTTTTTAATTGTTCCGGAATCCCTAGAATCTGTGCTACTTGACATTCACCACAAGTTTCAACACCAAGGTGTGTAGGTATGACAAATGATTTCATGCTATTTTGATTCAAGTCACAAATCAATGCACACCAGGGGTGCCTACTATTTTTGGCAAAATTAGAGTATATCTGATAACAGAAGGAGCAAATTAAGAGTACATTGTTAGAAAGAAGAGTATCCATATATTTTTTAATTTATTAGAAACAAATCGACAGGCTTGTTGGTCTAGTGGTTAGTGACCCTGACTGCTATGCCGGAGGTCGTGGGTTCGATTCCCACCCAGGACAAATGTTTGTGTGATGAACATGATCATTTGTTCTTTGTCTGGGTGTAATTTATCTGTAATATGTATGTATTTAGAAATATATAAGTATGTTTATCAATTGTCTAGTACTCATAACACAAGCCCTGCTTAGCTTGGGACTAGATGGTGTTGCGTGATAGTTGTGGAATATATTATTATTATTAAGAAAAATCATTGTTTATAATATGATATAATTTGGCAAACAAACACACACACTGTAATAAGAACTTAAAAATTCGCACCTGTTCAAATACTTCTAGTTTAGCCAAATACATCATAATGCAGTTCATGATCGAAAAGACAAAACAATATTTATATGACAAGATTAGATTTAGTTTAATTCAAAATCAAAGTCAAAGCACCTACTTCTACGTTTATACGCGTACTGTAGATTATAAAGTACTCCTCCACAAAACAGAGTACAATATTAGAGTACGGTAGGCAACCCTAGTCCACCTCGACAGCACCGCTTGATCAATGGCTTCGTTTTAACAGCTGAATCATGCGGCTTCTGATAAGTGTCCGTAAGGGTCGACTGGAGGACTTGCTTGCCTTGATATGACGTGGTGGAATACCTTCCTAGGGTATATACTATAGTATAACATTCTATAGTATAACTAATGTAGTAAAGTTGAAAATGTTGAATAATGTTATCAGAATGTTACTTGGTCTCTATCCACAGCCCGAAGATACCTACTTCATAAAAAATTTACCCCGTAAGCAAACCCGTGACAAAGGACGATAACGGGTTTTATTTGGGATGACCTTCAAGAGTCAATATCATCAACGTGAGCATGGTTTAATAGCTTGTTGATTCATCCAACACAATGTTTGATAAAAAGACAACGCGAAAAAAAGAGGTAACACCTGAGCGATCTATTGCGATAGCAGGCATTTGGAGATTCCGGAATCCACTCGAATATATAACAAAACTTGTTCCGAGAAATACGTGTTTTTTTTTTTGAAAACCTTAAACGTTCAGAATTTCAATCAAATTTACAAGGTGTAATATTTTTTATTGTCTATATTTTTTTATATATTTTTTATTGTCTTCTTTTTATAAGTATATTTTAAAGGGCCAAAGTCCACGCTAAATAGCAGATTTTCAGAGGTCTTAACTGGATTAATTTTACACAAAACAATTGCATTTCAATAAAAATCTAGATAATGTCCACAAAATAAGTATATTCCTAAGTGTGAGTTGCACCATTTAACTATAACGATAACAAAGCCGTTAACAGTTGTCAAATCGTCGAATTGACCAATAGGCGGCCGTTTCTCGTCTGGTTATGGTTTGGTTATCGTTGTAGTTCAATCGTGCAACTCACCCTAATATATCTAGAGAAAAAAGTTTGTAATTGATCGATTTCTATGGAGAAGGCACAGGAACAGGCAAAAAACGCAATGGTTACTCTTTTAAAAATAACGGGGTTATATTTAAATGCGACAACTTCAATTTAATCTTGCGAGAAATTGTAAGTGACAGAAGTAGCTGGAGTTTTACCATAACGTGTTACTAAAATTGTCAATGGTGAGAGCGAAATAGTTGTTGTTTATGGTGTTAGTACCATAGTCCTGAGAGATTGCCAGTGTTTTCGAAATAACCCTGCATATCTCCATTCCTATAACAATTCAGTTTAGGTCGTAAAATGGGTCGCGTTAAGAGCTCATGGTAACACAGCTGGTCCCTTGAGACCCACAGTAATCCAAGTTTAATTGTTCATAGATTTATTACGTAAGAGTTCATAGGAACACGTTTAATTAATGTGCAGTTTGCTTGTAAATTATCAATAAACATTGTTTTTCTGGTAAATCTTGTAGCATTTGTTTTGCATCATTTTATTAAAGCTAAGTATCCCTTATGTATCTTAGTCATGTGCTATTCGATATCCTAGCGGTCATTAGGAACGTACGGTCAGCAAGGAAACACAAACAGCACTGCTAACACCCTATATCTTCTAAAAGACAACTCTTTAGCACAGACATTCTTCCATGCCTTACTTACGGCTGCCAAATATAGTCATTGGATCATAAAACTATAAATATTTCTTCTTGTCAGAGAATTATGAAATGCAGGATCCTGAACGTCAAAAGGCAAAACAAAAAGAGAGTTCAACGATACTACGCACCAGACAAAAATACTAGAGACTATAGAGATACTTCGAAACCAAGGAGAGGAAGATAACGCAAATGGTGGGATGGTGACACACAACGCTGGTGATAGCATCTTGAGAGTCAGAACGAAACCAAACCACGACAGATGGTCTTCCATCGTGTCCTTTGGCGCTTAACCGTCCCCAGGCTCCTGTCTGAGACGCGCTAATGGACGAAAATGCTGAAGTGTAATAATCAGTTTAGTTTATTAATTAAAAAGGGTTTTTTATCTTATTATTTATTAGCCTAAGAAATATAACGCACTATGATTCACTATTCTGAGTAGCACTTGCTCCAACTCCCATACAAGGACGGCCAATGCCCTTGTCCTCTCAACCTTAGTTTGTTCTTCGTCAGAATTGTTATTAAGTTCTCTTTAAGATTTGATAGTTTTCATAGTATTTATTATTTTAGCATAACTAAATATGTGTATTTTATTATATATTATGTATAAATAACTTACTTTGTTTCTTTTTTCTGTTTTAAGTATTTGTTATTTGTTTATTGTGCAAACCTACCACAGTGATATCTTTTTTAACCCAAAGGTTGACTGGGAGAGAATGCCTTGTTGCATAAAGTCCGCCTATATACCACTAGCACTACTGTACATGAAGTTTAAATAAATAAATAAAATAATATTCAATTAATCAAAGTAAGCTCTTCTGGGTGGTTTAAATAACTACGAAGAGAATGGCGGGGTCTGCGCTCATCTACATATGATATATAGGGGAGAATGTTTTCTGGCTAGAATTGTGGAGACGACGAATACAAAAAAGTAAAATTTTGTGTTGAAAAAAGTCACTTTAAATTACGATCGCATCGGCATCCTGATGCGATTTTAATACCTATAGAGCCAGATTATTTATTGTTATTAATATGATCTGTTATGTAGGTAGTATGTGCTATATATAAATACATATGTACTGCAGTGCTCAGGTACATTAGTGCAGACATGTTATGTAAGTTTAATGGAAATTGTGTTATCTAGGTATGTTGTGCATTCATTATATTATTAAAGTTTAAGGTGCAAATCATTCTGTAAGATGAATGGGTGTTAGCAACATATTGAGATTCGGAGAATAATATTATTATGGGACCACCTTTGCATAGTTCTTGAATATAAGATAACGAGAAAACGCAAACGGCAAATGTCTGGCGAAAAATGACGAGGAGAGCCGATCCCAAATGAAATGGGATAAGGGTAGGCAAAGAGAGAGAGAAGAAAAAAGCAGAAACCCTGGTCAAAGAGGCAATGCCTCAAGACATCAGAATCGTAGTTAAAATACTTTTCTCTTTTAGCCAATGTCTTAGCTAATCCTAAATGTTCATGCATCGTCAAGCAGTTCTTTCAAAATCTCTAACAAAAGCACTTTTGGAATCTCCTCTTGTTCACAAATACCAGTAAATCTCCTGGCTTTTAAAAAAAAATTGTAATTCTGAAAAACCTACGAGGCTCCATTCAGGAATTGTCTCTTGCACAGAACCCTCAGTGCGCGAGTCCGACTCGCACTTGCCCAGTTTTTTAAAGCTAACAAGAGTTCAATTATCCAAGCGCTACTCTACAATTTCTTTACTAAAGAGCCAACCAATCACAGCACAGGTGTGCGTGGTTGTAGGTGGTACTACCACGTGGTCTACCCAGTTACAACAAGATTGCGCAACATTCCCGTGCCATGCGCACTGCGCACGCGCAGGGGAAATCCTTTCTGTGCGAATAACTGTTTACTTCGCTTCGTAGAACCTCCATTATCCTTGTACATCTCAAGGTCAACCAGATCATTCAGGAATTTAAACTGCTTTTTAGGGTCCCGTCGTCCCGTAAACATGAAACGAAAAGAGAGCTTGTTGCTCGATTTGTTTTCCTCAATCAACTATATAGACCGACCTGAGTCATACAGTTGCTTTTCTGATGTCATAAATGTATTGTAAAATAAAAGGATTTTTAATGTTTTATTTTAGTGGCTTTTTTTTTCAATGGATAAAAATCATCCAATGACATCTCCTGCCCTGAGCTGGAGATAGTGTCAGACTTTTACTGACTAAATTAAAAACCCACCCCATTCCTTCTTAGTCCTTCATACCGGGGTCAGATCTTCCTTTCAGAAACCGGTCCAAGGCCCCAGTAGACTTTGGCCCTGCTGGACTCCTACGGTTTACTGACATCTCCTTGAGTGCTGACAACTCCTTGAGATTTTTGTACTTTAAAGCTTTAAATTAACAACGACTGCACACACGTAAAAAATGACATGATACTGCCCCTACAATGGCAAAAAACATATATGCATAGCATTCAAATACGTCGTAACTGACCGCCCCCCCTGGTCAGCAAAAGTAAACAAAGCTCTTACCCTCCCCCCTCTTGTTACGTTAATATTTAAATGAATGACTTGTAGTTACCAAGTCAATAATACTTTAATTTAATGCAATTTTGCAAAAATTGAGGCCAAAAGACTAAATACTCGTATGACTAACGTAATCACAAAGTAGGCCAACGCCACGCCAATTTGATGCTTACGTACATACATGAATCATGGTCCATATCTTGCCTAAAAATTTTTTCTTAGACACAAAAAGCCACCAAAATTGAACTGCTCCAATTAACATTTTATAGACAGCAAGATTTGTTTTTGAAACTAGATAATGGACTACGGAACCAAATCACACTACCGCAGCACAATATACTGGTCAACTTTATTTTTTTACTGCAAAAAAGCAGTTGTGACTTTCATACGCGGGGATAGCCCAAGATTTGTATTCAAGATTCGATGAACGTGGGGACCTTGAATACTTGATCGTCTTTCTTGTGGGAAAAACCCAGAGGTAATGAATGAAGGAGTATTTGTACCTACTCTAGCATGTTTTACAGAGTGTAGGGACAACCCTCCACAAACTTTAAGGGCTTGTTCAGTAGACGAAATTGAATAACCTTCCACAAGAATTTTTTTCAGGAAACGAAAAAAAAATCAGCCTCACCATACAAAATTAAAACTTGATTGGACATTTTGTATGGAAATTTGTAATTTTTCTTTTCGTTTTCTGAAAAAAATCTTGAGTAAGGTCGTTCAGTTTTGTCTACTGAGCAAGCCCTTAACGCTTCGATCTTGAGGATTAAAGTAGGTATAAAATAAAATATAGATAAATGGAAAGGTTGCTTATGTTCGATGTATGAAAAACTTCTTATTTACATTCTTAGATACATACCCTATAAATAAAACGCTCAATATTTTAATAATCTATGCGGACTTTTTATAATCTTAGTGTTAATCGAATGGCGCGAAATTACGCGTGAACACGCGGGTTCGCTTGGGGTTTGAGAGTTTGTGGATGGCTGTCCTTTACAGACTGTATTTGGTCGCGTGTAGGATCTGATTTAGATTGCCTGAGATAACATTGCATCTGGGACATCAATTGGTTCTGTGCAGCTGCTGAAGTACATTCATCATTGTGTGGGAAATTCCATGAGTAACACAATTTTCTCAAGACAGTGAGATTTTTAGGGTTCCGTACCCAAAGAGTAAAACGGGACCCTATTACTAAGACCCTTCTGTCCGTCCGTCTGTCTGTCTGTCCGTCAGTCAGTAGACTGTATCTCATGAACCGTGATAGTTAGACAGTTGAAATTTTCACAGATGAAGTATTTTTGTTGCCACGATAAATACTAAAAAACAAAATAAAATAAATATTAAAGGGGTCTCCCATACAACTAACGTGATTTTTTTGCCTTTTTTTGCCATTTTTTGCTACGGACGGTGCGGAACCCTTCTGATGCGAGTCCGAATCGCACTTGGCAGGTTTTTATTAATCCAGACACGTGTACATCACTTATCAGATTCTGCTACTAGGCAACAATATGCTATGTAAGGACATACTGCTGAAATGAAGACACGCGCCTTCATTTCAGCAGTATGTCCATAGCTAATACTGCGGGAATCACCACAATTCCTAAATGCTGTTTTCGTATATATCAAATTTACAAGTACGTGTGAATTTACTGTGTATCTTGACTCAACACCACTGTGCTAATAGTTTTCTGTCGTGTACTATTTGGATGCAATTTGTCAATGCAAAAATGTTCATCAAAGTATTAACATTGCATGCACAGCATATCATTATCAGCCTTTTAATGTTCCACTGTTGAAACTCAGGCCTCTTCTCTATGAAAGGGAATGGGCCGTAATTCACCACGCGGACCCAGTGTTGGTGAATGTGATTATGTGACTTGGCTTCGAATTTTTGGTTCTTGGACTTTCCTTCACCGTTTTCAGAGCAGTGGTGATGAAATAAATTACACAAAGTAATGCGCCTAGCTGAGTTTGAACCCGCAAACTCGTAAGTCGGGGTCGTTGCCACTCGGCCATCCCCCAAAGTATTATGATTGTTTAAATTAAGAAGGCAAGTAGTGTGGCAGAAGAGGCAATGAGCAGATCACATTGCTGGTCGAAGGAGCCGAACTAATCTGGAGTGGCAACCTCGTACCGGAAAATGCAACGTTAGCAGGCCTCCCACAAGATGGCCCGATGACTAGAGGAATGTCTTGGGAATCTGATGGATTCGAGACACACAGGTCCCGGTTGTAATGGCGACACTTGGGAGAGGCCTATTTCAACAGTGGACGTCTTTCAGGGGAAATGATGAAAATGAAGAGGCCTATAATTTGAAGCCTCTTTAAGAAATAAAACTAGAACAAATAATAGTTTACGTCGTCTACAATGAATAATTTATTTATGATTTTATAGCTAAACTAGCTTTGGCTAGCGGTGTCACCCGCGTACATAAAATATCGCCTATGTCGCTCCTAAATCAGGAAAAATACCAGTAAAACAAACTTTACCTCTATTTTATAAATGCAGATGTAAATTATATTAGTGTAGATATAAAATATAAGGAATAAATTACTATGAGGCAAATCGGTCAAAATCGCTTCTTAACTGACCAAAGAGACAATAAGGGAAAAAAATGTGTTGCATAAAAATGGAAATTATAATTATCTGAAAGGTGTTCTGGTTTCTTTTCAGTAAATGCCCACGGCTATGCTACTAGCATTACTGCTTCCCAGAAGAAGGTGACCGCCTGCCACTCCTCCTCACTCTGGATGAAGTCCTGAACCAGCTGATCCCGGCAACTGTGTTTCTGTTTACCGTTCTGTAGTACTGACTACTAGAAAAATTATGGATTTTAATGTAGTTTACACTGATAAAAATAACAATAAACGAGGAAAATTAATAAATTACTTTTTACACCTCTTGCTCGATAATAGTAGTTTAGGTGACTAGAGGATAAAGCAGTGTCTTTAAGTCGCGGGCGGCATGTTGAATTCCGAAAGAAACGCAGGTTGCTGATTTTAATCCCTAACGATAGTGAGGGATTTATAAAATTAACTCCCGAGCATTGCGAGTGAGTTAATAGGTAGGCTTCGACGCATCTAGGCCCTGCTGTTGCTGACAACACCTTGAGGCGCGCGAGAACAGTGCGTGCCGTCGACGACTTGGGCTCGGTCCGGACAGTTACCGGACGTTCGGATAGCGAGCTACCCAATGCTCGCCGTCCGCAAGCCCGCGCCTACGGTGGCTCGAAATCGTGACCAGAATCCCGGCGGCGCCGTGGTAGTGAGAGCGCCGTTGCCTGATGTAGTCGGCCTCCTCCTTTGCAAGCATTACTATTTTGCAGAAGTCACCGACCACCTGCCACTCCTCCTCGCTTTCTCGGCGCGAGAGGTCGTTTTTTCAAAGTTATTCTTTTATTACGTTCCAAAACGATAGACCAAAAATCAATATTCTGTAGGACAAGAAATAAACGACAAAAACAATAATAAAAACTCCAAAAAGAATATATATATTTTTAAATTGAGATCGGTATCAAACAAAAAGTGAATAAACATTTTAGTTTTTTTAATTGTTGATCGGTTCACGCTTGACCGCTATCTCACCTGATGGAAAGCAACGATGTGGTCGACGATGAAACGCGCTTACCTAGAAGAAACTTATTCACTCTTGATTTAAAGTTTCCCGGGTTGAAGACCCCGGCAAAGAATCCTCCTCAGCTGTACGTCAATGAATATGTTCGCAAAGCGTTTTGAGCGTGTAGGTGGGATGTCCACCATGGAGTGGTGTCGCATCGCAATAGCGAAAAACATTACGAAAGGTTTTACGAAAATCCATTCAGTAGACAGGGGTTCCGAGGTACTGTCCCTAACGGCACTGCACTACATAGTATGAAAATAAATTTATATAATAAAGTAGAGAAATTGGCATAAAATATAGAGGGAAGACGCCTAATTCGCACAGCGTTTAGGTCCCTCGCTCACGGAAACTTTTTTTTTGCGATCCTGTATCGCGTTAGTTAGCATTTTTTCTAAAGCGCTTGTAAATGCGACTAACGCGCGTTAATAGCGAAGCGGTCGCGCGCTTACGAAACGCGCGACAGCATCGCTACAAAAAGTCGTCGTGGGCAAAGCGCTTTAGGTATATTATACAAATTGCAGTTTCCACTTCCTGCTCTGAACGAAAGGCATATCCTCTTTCGTCACACAAGCCACACAGAGACATCCTTGACCTACGCTGCGGCATGCCCATACTAGCCCAAAGTCATATTCCTTCCTTCCCTCTGTGACGCTGCACAGCGGCATACACTCAAGTTTTCCCTGCCAGTTCCGTTCGTTGAACTTTGAACATGTCGTCAGGAGTGCTGCTAGTCTTATCCTCCTGATTATCCTGTTGGGTAATAACATTAGTTTCGTAATATAAGGTAAGTTCGTTCAATGTCCGGGTCCATTAATATGAATCATTGAAGTTTAAAAGACATTGTCCCATAGGTTTTTTTTAGATTTTTGTACCCAAAAATTAAAACGGGACTCTATTACTAAGGCTGCTCTGTCCGTCCATTCGTCTGTCTGTCTATCTGTCCGTCTATCACCAGGCTGTATTTCATGAACCGCGATACCTAGACAGTTGCAATATTCACAGATAGACTGTTGCCACTATAACAACAAATAAAAAACAGAATAAAACAAATATTTAAGTGGGGCTCCCACACAACAAACGTAATATTCCTTGGAGTTTTTTGCTACGGACGGTACGGAACTCTAAGTGCATGAGACCGACTCGCACTTAGCCAGTTTTTTTTATTATTGATATGCTCGTACTTGAACTATATCACCAAGTGATGATATGGTCGATAGTGGAGCACGCGTGCTTAGTCCTTGCTAACTATTCACACTCGACTTAAAGAGGCTTAAAAGGTTGTAGCTATGAAGAAACACAGATTCCAGCACAGAGTTTCACCCTCTATCTGTATGCACAATGATCATATTTCCAAATCCTTTGTTGCGTATAGGTGGGATGTCTACCATGTACTGAAAATGAGTGACTGAGGCAATGCTGTTCAAAGTAATGCCCTCCCTAAAAATCGAGACATTTTTCGGGAGGTGCTGATGATGACGATTTTTGACCAGCAAGACTTACATTTCAAAGGAACCGTTGTTATATATCTATAGAGGCTATATATCAAAATAGAAATGTTGAAGGATATGAAGTCAGAAAGATAGTCTTAGATTTTTAGAGCTTCTCTTGGAGTTTAGATATGGGTAACAAAGTGCAAAGTCCAGCAAACCTCAGTTGAAAATAAAGAATCCTCCGACCTGATGGGTGTTATGTGTGGTTTGGGCAACAGCACGAGAGATAATTTCGGGCTGTTGGCTAATGCAGGATTTCGTGGGTTAGTTCATATGTGGCGCCATAGATGTCGCTACATGGAGATTGGTAGTCGATGTTTATTTAAATACACAAGGACACTCCAATGCTTTTGATAAACTGCTGACTGTTATTTTACCCTATTGCCTGGCCTCTCCCATACGGATAATTACCACATAACTATATGCACAGGAACGTTTACAAAAACACCTATAAACCGTGGTGTCGATGAAAACAATGAAATAAATATGGCCGATCCAATTACATACAACGTGTTCTACAAATATAACAGGTATTTCCGTTATTAGGTCTATATACAGAAATGATTGGTGTTTTGAATTTAACCTTTGTTACATATTTATTTACCGCATCGAGTAGGTATGGCTCGACTGTATTTTTTAATATGTCTGACTCCTCTGGCTTGCCACTATTTCTTGCAGGATGGCAAGCAGGCTGAAAAAAAAATACAGGCATAAACTAAGTACAATAAAATTGACATTTTGAGCACTGGGGAACTTGCCCTGTTTAAATATAAAATACGTAATTTCTTGATCGATAAGGCTTACTACACGATCCATGATTTCCTAAATTAATTAATAATTATGTATTTTTGACATTTATAATTCTGACTCAATTTTGACATTTATAATTTTGACTCCATTTTGACATTTATAAATCTGACTAAATTTTGAATCAATTATTTTTCTGATAAAATAAACATCCATAAAAAGTATTATTGATAGATAATTATGCGACAGCAAGTCTAGTTGTTTTTAGACGCTGCAATTATTCATCTTTTGTGCGGCGACTGCATGTCTGGCTTCAGAGCTCAATTAATAATCTATTTATAGAAATAGGTTTCTACTTTAATGATGATTTAAACATTAAGAAGGTAATTGCCTTTACCACTTAATTTAGGCCCTGATAGCAGGCATCGGGAAGACCTGGAGGACCTATGGACCTATATGCAGAACAGGACGGCTTATAAGGCGTAAGGCACGAGGTCCTCCATCGTCCTCGTCGCTTTCCATCAGATGAGATAGCGGTCAACCGCGAACCTATCAATAATAAAAAAAGAGTCCCTTGAAAACCTGTCCTGATTTAAAAAATCTACTCCCTTATAAAGCCCCACTGTCCTTCAAAACCATTTTCATTACGAAATATTGGCTAATTTACATATGCTACGTACATACATTATTTTTTTGTTTTGGCGATAATATCAGTCACACGAAAAAATCTTACGTTGATAATGTTGTACATGAATTACTAATATTATAAGGAGGTAAAGTTGTTTTTTTTATTTATTTATTTTACTAGCTGCTGCCCGCGACATCGTCTGCATGAAGGCTCTACAGCACCAAAAATACCTAAGATGTCAGTGTCGCTATAGTATTATAAGTAAACAACTATTAAAATATAAGTTTTTTTTGCAAGCGACGCAAGTAAAGAGAGTTATATGGGAATCCTGCTGAGTTCAGTCATAAGATGTGACTGAAGGAAATAGAGAAAATAATGCAAGAATACATTCCAGGTCACAAAAAAGTAAAAATACGTACAAAGGTATCATCATACCTTACAACACTTCCCTATAAACTACGTTGGTAGTTATGCTGCCAGGAGCCAAAATGTAAAGAGAGTCAGGACTGGTGACGCGGGAGCAAGAGACGTACAGTTGCCGTGTGAGAAGCAACTCGTCCTGAGATCGACACCCGCTGCCCTCAGTGTCTGCCCCTGCGACTTATTGATGGTCATCGCGAAGCAAACACTCACGGGGAACTGTACGCGCTTGGACTGGAATGGGAAGTTGTGAGGTATGAAGGGAATGTGTGGTATAAATACTGCCTCGCCTACGCCACAACCCGTAAGAATTTCCGCCTCAATGGTGTGTCTGTGGCGAGAGATGACTTTAAGGCAGGTCCCGTTACACAATTTCGGAGGAGAAAGGTTCCGAAGAAGCATAATCGGGACACCGACCTTCAACTGGATTGTATGCGCTGGAAGTCCACTTGCTAACAGGGAGTTCAGAATTCCACGGGATAATGTGTGGCGTAATCTTGCCCGACAACAGTGTTAATCGAGGTGTAGACCACTTCATTCCCCTCAACTTCCGAGAGAATACATTCGTTATTTGCTGCAGCCTGATAATTTTTGGGCGTCGACGATGTCCCTCACACACCCAAGAAGCTGGTGCGGTATACGACTGATGTCCCCGTACACACAGGAAATAAGTTCTTCTAAGCTGGATACCACTCTACCGAAAGACTCTGGAAGCACCACCTGTCAGAGTGCCATTCGCCAAGACTTAGAAGGACATCGGAGAATTCTTGCAATGCACGTGCATTGCCGCCGAGCCGAGCTCTCATATTAATGGTCAAGCGCAGCTAACAAACTCGTGACCACAACGAAGATCGTTTCAACGAAGTATTCATCTCGTCAGCCCTCGATACCCTCGTCACCACGGGAAGTGTTTGCCGGAAATCGCCACTGAACAGAACTGTGACACCACACATCAAATGTTCGTTCCTGCGGATGTCCTGCAGGGTTCTGTCCACGGCCTCAACTGCCTTCCTATTGGCCATCGTACACTTATCCCATACGATCAGAGAGCAATCCTTGAGCACATGTCCCTTATCGCTGTTTCGTGACACACAACAAACAGGCGTTTCAGCGCTCTCTAAATCGATGGGAATTTTAAACATGGCATGTGCTGTCTTGCCACCCGGAAGCAGTATGGCAGCGATTCTCGACGATGCTACAGCAATAGCAATTTTGCCCTGCCTCCTTACCTCTACAAATATGTCAGTGGTAACAAATGTTTTTCCTGTTCTACCAGGAGCATCCAAGAAAAACATGTTACCCTTGTTTTACCCAACGCTTTCAAGGACGGTGTCATAAATTTGTTTTTGCTCTGAAGAGAACAAACTGACATGGTCATTTCGTATGGTGGTCATTTCGCCCGGATCGTAATTTATCCCAGCGTTATACTCCCGATTTCCACGGCCTTGATGCGGTGATGATTGGGGAGCTGGTAACCCATATTCGATCAGCGGTTTGCCGCCGATAGAAATGACCACCTCTTGAAATGAACTGAGACAGGTGTTCAGCACGCGTTCAACAGTTACTTCGTCTTCGTCTCCAGTAGCACGCCTCAAAGCTCATAGAAAATCTTCAGACAGATGATGGCGATACTTCTCCCACAAAGCTACTGGGTTCGCGACTCCACAAAACACCAACCGATCTCAATTTCTGTCACCGTCGAGAAGGTGACGTGCTACGCAGGCTGCGCGGTAAGTGGGATACTCCACGCCATCAAATGTCCTCTGGAAGGCGAAAGACGTCGGGCCTCGGACAGTGGGAAATAACAACCGCAGAAAATAGCATTCGCCATTATTCGGATGCACGGTAGGTACTTATCCAATGCGGTGTCCTTGAAAGTTCCCGGAAAACCTTCCACAGCACCTCCTCGTCGACGTCGGTTAATGACACCCCTTTGCTTGTCGTATGTGTAATATGAAGGCACCTCGTCATACGTAAGGGATCAAACTGGTCGACTTCACAGAGCTGGAAAAATGTCACCATGTCAACACCGCATTTTTTTTAAATTGTCTTCCTCAACTCTGCTCAAGATTTTGAGGGTTTTGTTGGAACTTGAATTTGTCAAAACGATACAACTTTTATGAAGAAAATGCACATCACATCACATCACCATCTATGAATTTTAAGAATAACTAACTACTAACCTTGCCAACATGATCAAATTTAAATTATTAATTTCCAAAAAGTGTTAACATGTAATTGATTTGATTTTTATGAAATCTCATAGATGGCGCTGCTTCAAAATTGTCTTTATACTACTAACATTCATTAAACAAAGTTTCTCTGCCCATGTTACTGAAATGGCGTAGTTTTTATAGTGTAAAGCTAGAAAATAGATAGCTTACCTACTCAAAAACAACATTTAAATATGTATCGTTAGATTACACGCTGTCACAGAATGCGTAAGAAAAATAAAGATTCACAGCTCCTCCTCCGTAGGTGATAGCGTGATAATATGTAGCCTATATGTTGACCCGACCTCTTAGTAATATTCATGCAAAATTTGAAGTAAATCCATGCAGTACTTTTTGAGTTTAGCCCGGACATACATACAGGCAAACAGACAAAAATTCTAAAAACTATATTTTTGGCTTCGATATCAATTGTAGATCACGCCCCAAGTATTCTTTTAAAAAAATATTCAACGTACAGTTTTGTCTTTCGTACGATTTTATTATATGTGTAGATTTAATACACTTTGAAGAAATGCCTAAAGATTAAACACGTTATTGTGGCTAATTTAAAAAGATAGATATATACTATTCAGGACTTTTTTGTAGATCTATTGGAGACCATCATCTTTGTAATACATACTTTTGGTGTATGATCAACGTATGCGAGGATAGGAGCTCGAAAGCGCATTTTCATCCGACTTGCTTCAAATTTATCGTCATTTCTCAGTTCCTATGTATCTTATCGTTATGTTATATAGTCTATAACCTGCCCAGGAGTATAGACCACAATCGTATCAAGTTTGGTTAAAATCCCTTCAGTAGTTTTTGACCCATGCGTGCACATACAGACAGACAGACAGACAGACAGACAAAAAATTTACTGATTGCATATTTGGCATCAGTATCGATCACCAATCATCCTCTATTATTAATTTTTAATATATATTCAATGTACAGAATTGACCTCTCTACAGTTTTATTATAAGTATAGATTGTTTGTAGGACATGCTGCCAAACTCAGTAAGTTCTGGTCTGATTGCTAAAATTTTTTGACCGATAGAAAGCTGCTTTATTCTTGAGTGACATAGGCTATATTATATTATTTAGGTGGGCAAAGCCGCGGCCAAAAGCTAGTCTAAAACAAACTTTTTTTTTTTCAAACCTGATAACGTAGCCGTTAAAAAAGACATAAAGTCACTGTTTTATGACATTGATCGGGATCTAGGACCTAAAGACAGGCTGATTATGAGAGACATCACAGAAAGCTATTCATTTATTAAGATCATTAACCTCTTTTTTTTGGTTGGGAATATCATCCAATGTAATCCCCCGCTCTTGGGCGGAGCGGGAGATAGTGTCAGACTCTTATGGACTAAAAAACCCACCCCGTTTATTCAAGCCTCCATACCTAGGCTCGAGCTCCCTTTCGGATAACCCTGGCCCCAGTAGGCTTCGACCCGGCTGGACCCCTGCCAAGATCATTAACCTCGTTTACCTATCAAGTTCGAAATTAAACGTCCTGTTTATTAATCTAGTTTAAACTACAAATAACCTGTTAAAAATAACCAATACAGTTAACAGGTATGAGTTAAACCAATGTGATTTAACTGCAGTTATTGTGTCTATGTTGAACAATACTTATTTATGGGAGAATTATCATGGGTTGCGTCATCGGGCTGGCACAGTGGAATGGTGATTGTGTTAATTAGTCGTGTGGTCGAGTAATCGCGGTGGACGCTTTTAGCCTGCCTTCATTATTATTAACCGACTTCAAAAAGGAGGAGGTTATACAAAGTTACTTTTAGTATACACAATATACGAAACCTGAATATAGTTTCCTCAGAATCTAACTGAATCGATTCTAATAATTTTTTCACAATGTTATATTTTTTACCAACAATATTTGAAAAAGGTTACAAGGTAGACACTATCGACACTTATAAGTACAAAACAGCTCACGACAGGTCATAGCGAGAATTAGGAGTCAGCAAACAGCTGGGTGCTAGTGCAAAACTACCCTTCAGTCGCCTGCATGACCCGCTGACTAAGGGCCTGTCCGCACAGCGGTATTTCACCGCGCGGTTTTTTTTTTCGTTATTCTGTAACACATTGAATCTTATGGAAGTTTCCACACAGGCGATTTCACCGTACCGCGTCAAATCTGCAAGAAATCACAGAATTTTTTACCGCGCGTTTTTTTATCGCCTGTGCGGAAACTTCCATAAGATTCAATGTGTCACAGAATAACGAAAAAAAAACCGCGCGGTAAAATATCGCTGTGCGGACAGGCCCTAAGTATTTTTGCTGACATAACAAGCTAATAAATTTGTGATTTTTCATAATACTGTTTTGAAATTTACATACATTCTTTACATAAAAATACTAGAGATATGTGTTTCGGTTTTTGCATATATTATAACTAGTGTTTTATTTTTGGTCAAAGTATTTTAAGATGATTTCCACTTATTTTAATCTACAAACGAAGGAATAACGTTTTGGGAACACATTAATTAGAGGGACAGCCAAGGAATGGAAGTCTGTGTTTCCTGATAGCTGCAAACTAAAGAGTGAATAGGTTACTCTAGGTAAGAACACTCCATCGTCATTTACATTACCGTTTGCCATCAGGAGATATAGTGGTCAAGCGCGAGCCAATAAAAAGATCCCCACGTTGTAGCTATTTGACTGGCCTGTTGGTCTAGTGGTTAGTGACCCTGACTGCTATACCAGAGGTCGTGGGTTCGATTCCCACCCAGGACAAATGTTTGTGTGATGAGCATGATCATTTGTTCTGTGTCTGGGTGTAATTTATCTATAATATGCATGTATTTAGAAATATATAAGTATGTTTATCAGTTGTCTAGTACTCATAACACAAGCTCTGCTTAGCTTGAGACTAGACGGAGTTGTGTGATAGTTGTGGAATATTATATTATATATATATATATTATATTATATATCAGAAAACACAGACTCCGGCAGTGAATTCCACTCATATCTGTATGCACAATGAATATGTTACCAAAATCTTTTGTGCGTATGGGTGAGATGTCTACCATGTACGATGATGGGTTTAAAAGGGAATTTGGTTATGCAATTCCAATGTACACTCTCCGAAATGCAACCGGTAGAAAACCGACAGGCTAGCAACTCGGCGAGCATCGACTAGACGAGTGCATCATTACCAATGATCCTCACAATGATTTCCGACCTCAATAAAAAGGCATAAAACTCCACAGTTCTATTAACCCTATAAAAATATCGCTAAGATTTACTAAAGTAGGCGCCAAATAACCATGGAATAACGCTCAATAACCCTCCTACATTTATTGACATCATCTCAATTTCAAAAACGGAAATAAAGACATAAAGCTGTCTCGAATCGACATGTATCGTGATCCTTTACATGATCTAGTGATGAAAAGTAGTTCATTGTTTGTTTTTCGGGTTCCCACGCAGAGATATTAGGAAAAGGTCAATATACTTTATTCCACGGATATCTGACGCCTACTATAGTCGCAGGCCACTTCATTACAAACATTACATTATAGTAATTTATTGCTACATGACTACATAAGGATAGTAAAATCGTTATAGAAATGACCAATTTCCATTCTGGCCATAACTTCAGTGTATAATGATGAGATGTCATCTAGTCCGGCATGCTGGTGTGCTGGCTCCCTGCCAAGTGCCGTAGTTGCCGGACTGAGGAGCAAAACGTCTTATTTCACTTATTTTTTGATGTGGAGATCACTTCACTCTTTTATAGGTACACTAGTTTTTGTCCGCAGCTTCGCCCGCGTATATAAAATATAGCCTATGTCACTCCGGAATAAAGCAGCTTTCTATCGGTGAAAAATTTTCAGCAATCGGACCAGTACATCCAGAGATTACCTCTTACAAAATAAAAATAAAAACTTTACTTCTTTATTATATTAGTGTAGAATTATAGATATACCGATCCTCGTACGGGTGCAAATTACTCACAAAGCTGCGAAGATCAATTTATGTATGAGTGAAAACCGCATCAAAATCTGTTTTGTGGTTTAGGAGGATTTAGTATATAAACAGACGTGAAACCGATTTTGTTTTTATATACTACTAGCTCTTGCCCGGGGTTTTGTCCGTGTGCATGAAACATGGATGTCACTCAGGAGGAAAGCAGCTTTCGGTGAAAAAATTTTAGCAATCGGACCAGCCCCCCTAGCCAAGTCACAATCGAATTCCGTTCTCTAATCGGTAACGCCTCGGTGACAGCAATTGTAGAAAACGATAAGTTGGTAGCCATGTTGACGCGCCTGAGGCGGCCGCTCGTTGTACAATGTAGCATTTGTATAACAAAGGATGTAGCGTTAAATATTGTAGAAACGATTTTGAACGATGTGAACTTGGCTACGAATTGTCTATTCGTTTGTTCTGATCACGCGACTTGACGTTCAGAGGACGTCATTCCCATCGTTTCATTACTTTTCGACAGCGTTAACGATTGCAGAATAACAACTTGGCTACGCGTGCAGTACTTTCAGATATTACCTTTGGGGGAGGACTACGTCTCCCCCAATCGTCCTACGTACTATCAAAGACACTTCCACCTGACCATCGCTAAGTTAATTTTTGTTGTATGGCGCCGCGCCACAGTATAAAAGCAAAATTTTTTTTTAATGATCATCCAGAAATTACCGAGATCGTACCTATAATAACCAAGTATTTCATTTTAACTGTAATAGTCCCATCCGTAAGCACAAAACGTTTTAGGGACACATTATTGAGCGTACAGCTTTTTTTAAGGTGGGAACTCATCCAATGATATCTCCGACTCTGGGTGGAGCAGCAGGGCGTGTCAAATTTTTACCGTCTAAAACCACACTTGTGCCGTTTGCGTTCTAAGACCACGGGTTTCCTTTTCAGAACATGCCCGCGGTCTTAGTAGCCACCGGCTCTGCTGGGTCCCTACAGTTTGCTGACATCTCTTTGAGGAGTGCGCGGGACACTACGAGCCGTCGATGACTTAGACTCGAGACGCGAGAGGTCGCTGCTGCCGATCGCTTCCTCGAAGACACGACGCGACGTTGCTCCGCCCAAGCGAGGTACACCTACACCGTTGTGCGTACAGCTAAGGAGTACAATTCCCCATGGATTCTGCGTTTCTTGATAGCTACCTTTAAATCTAGTGTCACTAAATTACTTTTAGGTAACCGTGCTCTGTCGTCAACCATAGCATCGCTTTCCAACCGGTGAGACAGTGGTCAAGCGCGAGACTAAAAATAATAAAAAAACTTTTCCCAATTGTTTTGGATCATAATTATGCGGAACAACACAACATACATCTAGGTATGTCCAATCAAGCCTTAAAAGCACCTACATACATGGAACAATTATTTTTCCCCATATACTAATCAACTAACGTAGGTAACTACGTGTTTCCCAGTACGTAGAGTTACGTATCGGTTGCTATACACATTTAACTACATACGAGTATTGTTATTTTTATTATACAATATTTTTAACAAATCGATTTTCCTGTTTTTAATATTATTAAACTAATATGGCATGAGATTCGGCTGAAAATTGTGACGTCCATGTGTAATGAGTAAAATAATAATCATATACATAATAATAATGAGTTTATTTGAACTACAATTTAAATAAATTAGTACATAGTTACAAATACCATGTTGTACATGGTTAATTATACGCGGAAGGCTCTAGACGCCCTGCGGGTCCAATACAATAATGGTTTTAGGGCTGCCATTTTGCATTTTAACATTGATGACTTTTGTTCAAAACTTTATATTAAAATTTGACTAAGAACTTAGAAGGTTCTTTATTTCATTTTACCATTTGATGTTGATAATAATAATTATTATTATTTATGTTAAGTGTTACATTTGGTCAATTTTATTTTATAATGGTGTATGTGGGGACTATGTGGAAAACTTTATCCTTTTCTGTATTTTAACATGATTTCTGGCAGTTTTGAGTATCTGATTTGGCCTACCTAAATGTCAATTCTTTGGTATTGTTCGTCGATTCGTTAAGCTCTTTAGTAGTCCTAAGTTTGAGCTACACGAATACTGACAAATGCTTGCACTGGCTGCACAGGTCCACTCAAATCTGTGTGGTTCTTTCCTCTATAGACCATCTGAGACACTAATCTGCATGGTTCTCATATGATTTGACCATTACATGTTTACTGTATGGACTTTGAAAGAGACTTTGACCCCTGAGTTTGTTTCGGTGTTTCTTCTCAGGGTAGTAGATAGGAAACACCGGCCTCATCTTGTTAAAACTGACTGAAAATAAAATTGCCGTGTAAAAGTGTTTGTTTTAACCTATTTGCAAAATAAATAACAGTTATCATTTACTGCAGTGCATCTGGCATGTTTTCGTCGTGTGGATGACTTACACGCTATATTGAGAAAGAAGGCTGCCTCGTTTCTAGGACCAGCTCCAATAGTGTTCCTCGAACCTTAGCCGACAAGCCGGCATGATGCGCCAGTGATTAATGATTGCTGGTACGGCAGTAATTTAAGCTTTTTTTGAGTTCTTTAAGTGTTACTATTATAACCCTTTAGTTGATAAGTTGTTACTAACCATTGAACCAAAGTAGTCTTATAAATAAATATTATTATTATTATAACAAATCTGTGAGAACTGCTGCTTCCTAAACTAGGCCAAAAGTCTGTGGGTTAGTCTTTTTCCATAAAAGTTGATACAGTTCGACTGGTCTAGCGGATAGTGGACATGACTGCTAGAGAGTTCGATTCCCACCCAGACCAATATTTTTGATAAGCACTATCATTTGTTCTGTGTCTGGGTGTAATTTATCTATCTTCTATAATATAAAAAAAAAAATCGTTCGCTAAATGTGTTGCTACGCGCGATCTCGAGAACACCTGAACCGATTTCGCTCATTCTTTTTTTGTTGTTTGTTATTGTGAGGAGATTGTTTTTATGGAAAAAAAAATAGGGTAGTGTAGGGTAGTGTAGGGTAGGATAGAATAGGGTAGAGTAAGGTATAATAGGGTGGTGTAAGCTAGAGTGGTAGCGAAGCCGTGGGCAAAAGCTAGTAATCTACACTATATAATAAAGAGGTTGAAGAACTGTTGGATCACTATTTATTCTATTTAATTCTGTATCAATTCTCTATTGTTCTGTTTTTATTCTCGTCGACAAGATTGTTTTCCAGACACGTATCCAGATCGCGGAGAATCTCATTTGCGACTTATAAGATAGTAACGTAATTGACCAACTCCATCTGTAGGTTTTTAACAGTATTAAGACTGCTCAACGCGCGACCGGTATACATCTTTGGCCAATAGATGTCACTAAACCAAAACTAAAAAGATCGGTTAAACAGAGGTAAAGTTTGTTAATTTTTTGTTTTTTTGTTTGTAGGGGTAATCTCTGGAAGTACGGTCTAGTTGCTAAAATTTTTTCACCGATAGAAAGCTGTTTTATTCCTGAGTGACTAAGGCTATATTTTATGTACGCGAACAAAGTCGCGGGTAAAAGCTAGTAATATATAAATATGTTTATCAGTTTTCTAGTAGGTAGGTACTCATAGCACCAGCTCTGCTTAGTTTGGGACTAGATAGCGTTGTGCGATAGCTGTGAAATATATATATGTATATGGAATAATAGAAGTAGAATACATAAATTGTGTTAAAGAGTTTTTTTTTTGACCTAATTTAAGTATCTTGTTACTAAGAAACTAAGAAACTAGAAGTTAAGCTTGATAACTTGTCTACAATACAGATTTTTTATACGTTTGTATTGTCCTATAGAATCCTCTCCTGAAATACAGGATTTCCTAGTCCACTCAGAATTAAGAATTATATTTAAGACTGTATTAATTTATCCCTTAATAGAATTTTGAATAAATATTACTATTATATAGTTGAAAGGGTAGGTACTTATTGTATTTCTGAAAGACAATAACGATTGTTTCTTCTTTTTGCGGTGGGAAATCATCTAATGACTTCTCCGGTTCTTAGGTGAAGCGGGAGGGCGTGAGTTGCTATTGATGATAGCAAACTTTTGCGGTTTAGCAGTGAGGTGGCCGGCGCGCGTGACCAGGTACATGTTTACCTGTAACGTCATGTTATGAAGTGTACTTCGTTTTGCACAATATGGTTATAAATCGCGTAACATCCAAGTGTTTTTGCTGTTGTTTATTTAACTGTTGCCAACGTTAGGTGAACCGATGACCTAGTGAAAGTTACGAGAATCCAATGGATGCGGGACGCACAGGATCGTTAATTGTGGCGACACTTGGGGGAGGCCTATGTCCAACAGTGGACGTATATCGGCTGAAACGATGATGATGATTAAGAATGTTAGCTGTGTACCAATGGTTCTACCTCGTAGGTATCGCAGTTGCGACTACGTGGTCTGAAAAGTTTTCGACCTCAATGTAAAGGTAGAAGCGCTCTTCAATAAAAGCTAGTTAATGCAGTTGTGCATCTTTTGATAGTGACTCGCCAAAGTCGCAGCCATTTCGAACGCGTAATTGTTATTTGACAGTCATTTGAGCAAGTTGATGTACCACCAACGCCAAGACAACGTGTCCTCTCACACTTCTAGCGATTGCCACAGCAAAAATCTACGAATTACGGATTGAACTGCTGGTTCATCCTCTTTACCTACCAGTTCTAGCTCCAAGCAACTTCTATTTGTGCCCTCATCTAATAATTAGGCACGGAGGATAGAGATTTTCATCAAATAAAGCTTCGTGAGTAATTATTTTGCAGAGAAAAACGCCAACCAATATATCTACTGGATAAAGAGATGGGGGAGAGAAGGGGGCATCGCTGCAAGAAGTGTGTAGAGTTGTAAGGAGACAAGGTAAAAAAAAGTAAATTGTTAAAAAAAAATCTAGTACCTTTGTTAAGTCGGAAACTTTTCAGACCAGCTGTGTACCTACTATGCGTGAGGTCCTGCTTTGGTTTGCATTTCTCAGAAACAACTGCTTCGAACTGATAATTACTATTAAGTATTATAGCCCGTTTATCAAGGAAGATATAATAGGCTATATAACATCACGATACGACGAACAGTAACCAAAGTTGCATGTGAAACCGCGGGACATAGCTACATTTTTAAATAATAACTGTGATTAATGCATAAGTCAAAGGAAATTTTGTATGGGAATCACCTTTCACAGGTGGAAAGTACAGACACAGAGCTGAGCAACCGGCGGTAGATATTCACATAGGTGAAAGTTTTTGTAGGTATATTTATTACTTCCCATGGACTGCGCACCGAACCAATATATCGATCCTGAAAGATCTCAATATCAAAGAGAGATTATCGTCGTCTGTGCAAATACGAATCATCAAGTTCTTCGGGCATATCACTCGTAATGAGGACTCGATGGAACGTTTGGTGGTGCAAGGGAAAGTCGAAGGCAAAAGATCTCGTGGACGCTCTCCAACACGATGGACGGACCTCATCAAAACCGTGACACACTGCAGCGTAAATGAAGGCTCCCAAGCCGCCAAACAGAGCTGCAGGACGTCGTATCGCGAGAGAGGCGGCGGTGCGGGACTCGACCGAGACATGACCACGACCACTCTGTCAAGAGTCTTTCTTCACACTTAAACTGCTGAACAGATGTTGATGAAACTTGGTACACAGGGTTAGCCATATCCTGGAATACCACATAGATAATTTTTATCCCAGTAGTCTGTTCCCTTGGGATAATTTTCTATTATTACACGGGTAAAGTCCCTAGTAATATATATACCGTGGCCAAATCTTAGAATTGATAAATGATCTTTATTTTGCAAGTAGGTTTTATAAAAACACTTTTACACGTTAATTTTTTTTTTCATCAATTAATGCTAGATGAGGCCGGTGATTCCTAGCTGACTACCCTGAGAAGAAACACCGAAACAAACTCAGGGGTCAAAGTCTCTAACTAAGATCACTTGATGATATGGCAGACTAAAACTGGTCAGATCATTTAAACGTTCACATTTGATTATATGCCAATCCGTGTTTAGCCATATCATTGACTAGCTTTTGCCCCCGGTTTCGCCCGCTTACATAAAACATAGCCTATGACACTCAGGAATAAAGCAACTTTCTATCGGTAAAAAACAATTTTAACAATTGGATCAGTACTTCCAGAAATTACATCCTACAAACAAAACAAATAAAAGCAAACTTTACCCCTTTATTAATTAGTTATTAGTGTAGATGTAGATATAAAAGATCTAAAGAAAGTAGGCCAAACGAATCAAATCAGAATCATTTATTTCAAATAGACCATTTGCAGGCACTTTTGAATAGTCAAATGTCGGTCAGTCCAAGAAAAGTGAAGCTAAATTGCACGTTCCAAGAGTAGGTCTCTATGGAGAAGAACGTGCAAGAAACTCCATGGACACTCTTATAGATCATATTATGTGTTACATATAATGCTTGGTTACAATTTTTCATGTTGCTTCTATTGTGTAAGCACAATGTAGATAATAATAATTAAAAAAAAAATAATAAAAGATACAAACTGAATTAAGCCACGAGCAGCTAAGAGATGACCAGTCTCAACTGACGGCACCCGTTCACGAGCATGACGCGTGCATCAGCCCCACTCAGCTCAACCATTTTTAAGGGAACCAAATGACCCAAAGATTGAAATATCATCAAACTGTAACGTTTAAAAAGATCTGGCCAGTTTTACTTGGCCATATCATGAAGTGTTCAATTTCTAACATCTGTCCACGACATATACATATGAGTACATGTGCAAATAATTTCATTTTGTAACACAAAAGAATGAATAGGCCCGTATGGTTACTAGGAGCCACACAAATTGACTCATTGAACAGTGAATGGACCCAATGAATGCATGCCTAGTGGCTATATCTTGAGTCACTGATATCAGTCAGTATGCGTCGGGTCAGTGAGTCATGCGAGGGCTTCCAATCGTCGTAGACTTTGTTTCTAAAGAGCGATATCGGTCAGTAACCTACTGATCTGAAAATAGTGACTAGGTTGAGGACAATATTAATTTACTAGCTGATGCCAGCGGCTTCGAGCAGAGGTGGCAGAGTGGTAACGGCCTCGACTTACGAATGTAGGTCGCGGGTTCAAACCCAGATTGGCGCATTACTTTGTGTAATTTATTTCATCACCACTGCTCTCAAAACGGTGAAGGAAAACATTATGAGGAAACCGGCATGTTCTAGAACCAAAAAATTCGAAGATATGTGACATTCACCAACCCGCTCTGGGCCCGCGTGGTGGATCACGGCCCATTCCCTCTCCTACAGGAGACGACCTGAGTCCCAGCAGTGGGAACATAAAAAGGCTGATACAAACAGCGGCTTCATGCGCGTGATAATAAACCATAATCCCAAGGGAAACAACTCCAGGAATGAAAAATTGCTATTTCAGGACAAGTTCTATCCGTATACCAAGTTTTATCGAAATCCGTTTAGCCGCTCGAGCGTAAAGAAGTAACGATACACACACAAACTTTCGCCTTTAAAATATTAGTTAAAAAAATATATCCGATTTTCTTATTTCACATAAGTACTATAATTAGCTACTAACGTTTTATAAGAGCCCATGAAGGCAGTTATAAAACGTCAGAAGCTAGTGCACGGTTCCAATCGGTCGTTTCCTATGGAGAAGAAACGGCAATAAACTCCATAGTTACCCATGTGTGATTATAACGTCAAAAAATTAATACTGAATTGAATCGGAGAAGAAGTACTGCGGTGACCATCAAAACAAAATTAGAGGCAAAGAGATCTTTTTAAAGTATCACCCGAGAAATTCCCCGTGAAGCTATAAGTAGTTGGTGAACCTAGAAAACTCTACTGAAAGCAAAATATTTCATTATTTCATTGACTTAAACGCTAAAAACGAATTGTATTCTAAATTTGAAGCTTCTATGTTTACTACTCGTAGTAGACATAGAAGCTTAGTACCTTAGAGTTTTGATGATCGGTCAGCCAGTGAGTGACAAAATAAAGAAACTTTGACCAATAATAATTGTTAAACTACAAGTTCAAATTCACAGAAATTTGAAATATACTGTGTTTATACACAACACACTGACTGACCACTATCCACGTTGACTGGTTCGATTCCCACCCAGGACAAATGTTTGTGTGATGAGCATAATCATTTGTTCTGTATCTGGGTGTAATTTATGTATAATATGTATGTATTTAGAAATATATAAGTTTGTTTATCAGTTGTCTAGTACCCATAACAAAAGCTCTGCTTAGCTTGGGACTAGACGGCGTTGTGTAATAGTTGTGGATTATTATACAATGCCTGCTTGATTTCTGAAAATTCAGGCATCTAGTTTTATACACAACGAAGTTATAGGAGATCGAAAATGGCCTGAACAGTTTCGAGAAAAGGATTCTATAGTGATCGACAAGGGTGGAAGACATCGTGGAGTACGTGCGCCAAAAGACGAAGTTCGCACTGAGGGTACAACTGCTGGAGTCGTACCGTAATGTCAATTTCAAGGCGTTCGTGGTGCGAGTCCGCAACACTTTTCTGCCCCTCATGTTGAAGGAAAACTTTTGGCCGCAGGGCGTGGTGTTCCGTCGCTTCCGCGGACAGGTGCCACAGAACTGCACGATGTGAACTTAGTGCAATGTGAGGTGTTACTAACGTAGTCTTAACCTTTCAATTGTGATAATTGCAGACACAATTGAAAGACAATAGGTGCGCGAACGCCGGCGTTCGCTTGGGGTTTAATGAATTAAATCTTATTTACTAACGACAAGTTGTATTTACTCTCTATACGAGTTAGTCTGTAAGGTATATATATATGGGCCAAGATGCCTGATAGTAAATGATTTATTATTGTTATTATATATCTATTATAGTATACAGCCGCTTTCTTGCTGTTTTAGGCTATCTTTGCTTACAATTGGTGGCATAATTCTAAAACTGTGCAGCCTATAATTGCAATAAGAGCCAATTACCACGGTACACACACTGCTAAGGGCAGCTTAGTATTCAAGACATAGTCGGTTCCATTTAGGAGCTGCCTTGTGTCGACCCCTGTAATCAGGGCCGGCGCGCGACACTGACCGACGACGATCAGAACATGCGCGAGCGCGTCTTGATGCGACCGCGCGGCGCGTGCGCAGGGTTGACAACCACGCGATAGGACACAGAAAAAAAGGTTATTAGAACTTGAAATGACAGTTAATGTTTTTATATACAAAGAGAAACAAACATATCAACAGGTTACCGAAACTCTTGGGACTATGAACCTGAAATTTTGCACAATGTTTCCTTTTAAGAGTGATGTAAGCGAGCACAAAAAAGAAAGGGTTTTTCAGAATTTACAACCCTAAAGTGATGAAACGGGTGTCCAAAAGTTGTATGGAGAAGCTACATTCACGCGCGCTAAGCCGCTGGCTGAAAATAGTTGATAGATAGTATCTATTGCTCTTTAAAATACTCATATGAAGGTTTTAAAATATGTTGAAAAGTAATGCTAGTCGTAAGTAGTATAGATATAATGACACCTACGTACCTACTTGTGCAAAGAGCAAGGCTTGAACTCACTCACCAGACCGCCACACCTTTTTTGGACCGTTGCGGTTTTTTCCATTACATCCATTTTTATATATACTAGTTGACTCCATCAGAGGGCCTAAGGTCACCCAAAAGGCAAAGGAAAGAGCTATACTCGGAATTTCCTTGCATTATCGCATCAGAATAGATATCTGCAGGAGAACCAAAGTTGCTGATATTATTATCACCCAACGAAATGGTAGCGGGTAGGGCACATCGTTCACACAAAAGATGGTCGATGGGCTGAAAGTTTCTGGAGTGGTGACTTTTTTTTTATATGGTGGGAAAAATCATGCATTGACATCCCCCGCCCTTGGGCGGAGCGGGAGATAGTGTCAGACTCTTACTGACTAAAAGACCCACCCCGTTCCTTCTAGCCTTCATACCGGGGCTCGAGCGCCCTTTCGGATAACCCTGGCCCCAGTAGGCTTCGACCCGGCTGGGTCCCTGCTGTTGCTGACAACTCCGTCGACGACTTGGGCTTGGTCGGGACAGTTACCGGACGGCCGGACAGTGAGCTACCCATTGCTCACCGTCCGCAAGTCCGCGCCTACGTTGGCCGGAAATCGGGATCAGAATCCCGGCGGCAGCTGCGGCAATAACGCCGTTGCCTGATGCGTTCGGCCTCCTCCTTTGCGAGCATTACTGCTTCGCAGAAGTCGGCGACCGCCTGCCTTTCCTCCTCGCTCCAGACCATAGCCTCAACCAAGGCCCGGCGCGAGAGGTCTCCGCCGCCGATCGCCCCCACGAGGGCACGACGATGCTCCGCCCAAGCTGGGCACACCTCGACTGTGTGTTCTACCGTAAGGATTATATAGTCCTGCTATACATCAAACGTAACTTTAATCCTACCTACTTTGTAACTTACCTAGATTCGAGGTCTACAACCTAACTGCTGTTTACTAATTAAAAGTGATTAGTTATTATAAGCTACAATGTAGGCACATCGACACATACTCTTTAGATAGGTAACGGTGACTGCATCAGTTGATACCTTTTCAACAAAATGTACATTTATGTAAAAATAAATTAATTTTGGTCAGTACCTAACAGATAACAATACCTAATTAGTTAATCATTATTACAAAAGCAACCAACTCATTGGCTGCGTAGGTACCTATCTACAAATGCCTACCTATCAGAACTAAAGAGTGGTCTCCGTTTTGAATAGGCAATAAAAATGCGTTCAAAGAAATACCAACGTTAGATGTTTGGTATTAAAATGAAATAAACCATGCCAGCCGTAGGCCAATATGTTATTTATTATATTGATATCTAATATGTTATGTTGGTATTTTACGTCTTATTTATTGGTTGTAGAAACCCATATTTAAACAATATAAAAATATGTTTACGAAGATAAGTAGTTATGTATTTAAGTAGGTACTTAATTATATGTTAAATAACTAGATAAAATAAATAAAATTGAAACGAGTAAATGATTTAACAAAGTCATCGCACCCCACAAAACATTTTCCTACGAACACTTTCTAAATATAGATAGTAATCGAGCAGACCATAAAAGTTGGAATAAAATTCAATTTAAAGTAAATGCTACTTCCATAACAACAACACAGCATAGTCCGCCTTATAATGTACCCACTGCTGGGACTCAGGCCTCCTCTCTACGAGAAGGAATGGGCCGTAATCCACCACGCGGGCCCAGTGCGGCTACTAATACATAGGTATTTACCGTAGGGACCCAGCAGGTTTGCTTTCGAAAGGAAAATCCTGGGCCCTCTTACCAAGGCAAAGAAGGAAAATCGGAGTGGGTCAGTTAAACTCTGACACGCCCTCCCGCTTCGCGCAAGAGTGGAAGAAATCATTGAATGGTTTCACACCTAAAAAAAATGTGTTAACAAAATGTATACAGCTTTATAGAGACTTACTCACCTGGTGTCTACTTGGTTGCGTAACCAATTTGGTGGCGCGACCAGCTCGGACTCCAGTTCGGCCGCCGGTGACGCCCCCACCAAACAGGGAAAATCTATGGGCTATATTTTTTATGTGAATTCGAAGACATGTGACATCCACCAACCCGCACTGGGCCCGCGTGGTGGACTACGGCCCATTCCCTCTCTTATAGAGGAGGCCTGAGTCAGCAGTGGGGACATTAAAAAGACTGATGATGATATTTCACCGGGACACCATTGCGGCGCGATGGGTCGTGCCATCGTAGTGTCTTCTTCTTCTTCTTCTTCCTGCCCTTGTCCCATCTTATTTGGGGTCGGCGCAATACGTTTTTTTCTTCCATTCTACCCTGTCACTCGTCATGCTATCACTAACTTCCTTTTCTTTCATATCATTCTTCACGCAATCCATCCATCTTTTCTTTGGCCTCCCTCTCCCTCTCCACCCATCCACATGTATACTCATAGCTCTTTTGGTAACATGCATTTCATCCCTACTCTTTACATGACCATACCAAGACTAACGATTCCCCTTCAGCTTGTCAGTCACTGGCGCCGGTGATATATAGCCCTTAGAGTGTGGAAACCTGGAGACCTAAAATACATAATCAGCATACACATAAACAACTTCCCGAAAAAATATTATTGAATGTATTGCGTTATCGGTCAGCCCTAGCAAGAAGCAATTAGTATGTTTGTCGCGAACGGAGCGACGAGCTCAGGGCTCGTGATGTCATGAACTTGGCTGTGAGGCTACCGGCGCCGGCGCAGGTGGCCTTACGTAAGCACTGAGGACGCGTCGACCGTGCCTCGTTGAAGAGCGACTGCTGAGCTGAACTCCTGGATTCGACTGCATTTTTGTGAGACTTCATCAAATTACTTCTCCAGCTCTAGAAGCGAGAGGGAGTCCCAAACTTTAACTACTTATCTGAAACTCAATTTTATTTCAGTTACCCTCTTGCGCGCATGGTACACGTACATACACAATGCACAATGGATCCAGACTTGGCGAATGGCGAGCTACGCATAGTTCACCGTCCACAAAATCGGAAATCGACTTCTATAACTTGTATACCTAGTACATTTAATACATAACTATAAACGACCGAAATCAACAATACAATTGCCAAGTAGGTATTGAACGACAGCAAGTTATTCGAAAAACTTTAATAAACATAATAATATATGTATTTAACTGCAATTTTTATGACAAATTGTCCGCTGACTTTTTTTTGGTGCGTTTCGCTCGCGTTTCGTGGAGTCTCACGACGTCTGTGGACTAGGACCTGGGGCCTTAACATGATGTGTTAAAATGTCTATATGTCGAATGATGGAGCTATAGGTATAGTTCAGTTTAGGTCCTAAAATGGATCGCGCTAAAAGCTCGTAGTAAGGCCTGAGTATCCGTATCCCAGATCCAAAATCATAAGAACCCTGATTTGAAGCCAAAGTGCTAATTTAGTGACACGACTCTTCGGAAAACACAAGACATGACTAATAGAAGAAAGTTTTAAACTCTCTTCTATTAAACTTTCTATTCCTTTTATCTTATCTATATACTAGATATCAGCTTTTGCGCTCAGCTTCGCTCCCGCTCTACACTGCTCCACCTTACTAATACCCAACTCTACCTTACTTTACCTGACTGGCCTGTTGGTCTAGTGGTTAGTGACCCTGACTGCTATGCCGGAGGTCGTGGGTTCGATTCCCACCCAAAACAAATGTTTGTGTGATGAGCGTGATCATTTGTTCTGTGTCTGGGTGTAATTTATCTATAATATGTATGTATTAAAAATATATAAGTATGTCTATCAGTTGTCTAGTACCTATAACACAAGCTCTGCTTAGCTTAGGACTAGACGGCGTTGTGTGATAGTTGTGTGGAATATTATTATTATTATATATATTACCTTAGTCTACTCTACTCTACACTACACTACGCTACCCTACACTACCCTACTCTACCCTGTACTACCCTTATTTTCATTTTTTCGCTAAATGTGTTGCTAAGCGCAAATCTCGAGAACAGCTGAACCTTCTCCTCACAATAACAAACACAACAAAAAAGAATTTGCGAAATCGGTTCAGCTGTTATCGAGATTGCACTTGGCAACACATTTAGCGATTCATTTTTATATTATAGACTAGGTTTAACTTTTACCATGAAGATGACCAAACAAAGAAACCTGATACTTATGCAGAATTTAGACTTCCACGACATGGTCCACGGGTTCTGGATTCTGTTGACGTACTTTGGGATTAACGGTGCCAATAGAACTTATCCGGATCCTATCCACGCTTTCTAATTAAATCTGTTTACTAGGGTTTTGTTACTACTTTTTACTCTAAGTATTATTATTATGAGCCCGTTGTATCCCACTGCAGGGTAAAGGCCTCCCTTCCGTTATTCCACTCTTTTCTATCCTTAGCCACTTCTGGCCACTCCCATTAAGTATTAACGACACTATTTTATAAAGAGCCACCTAGCGGCTGTTACGTAAACTATATGAATAGTCAGTTTATAAGTTCACGACATGATTGTAGTTTGGTTGTTCGACACTAGATGGCAGAAGTTATATAGTTTATTAAATTTTCTATAGATGGCGCTTTATAAATTAATGACTCAAATGTTATTACAGTTAACATTTAATTTTTATTTTTATTACTGTATGTATTGTATTGATAAATATGATTTATTTTACAATTTATGTTTTTCGTCCGGCTAATTACCGAAGTGCGGCTACACCTAGTTTTAGCCGGCTACAACTAGCTGCAGCCAGATAGGTACATGTTGTTAAACTTAGATGTATCCTACTTACCTTAGGTTAGGCCTAGGTTTAGCCTCCATTACAGCGGCTAGCACTAGGTACAGCCACACAGTGATGGTTAAACTTAGGTGTGTCCCATTTATCATCGGCTAGAACCAGATTTTCAGTGCAGTTAAGCATTTGGTTTTGTTTTGAGAGTCTTATCTTGCGTTTCCTGATTACCATGTAATAGCGGTGCTCACAGAACAAAGACAAATCGTATGACGTCACAGTCATCCAAATCAGCGCACGCGTTTGATCTTTATAGCTGAATGTGACAAACAAAGTAACAAACCTAGGTACTACCCTATCAGTCTAATATGTGCTGGTTTCAAGCGGCCCTTTAGGAGATGTCAGCAAAAGCGAAGGGACCCAGAAGAGCCGAAGCCTGCTCGGACCTTGGATTCACTTCCGAAAGAGAAAGACAGAACGAACATAGGAGTGGGCAACAGTCAGTAAAAGTCTGACACGCCCTATCGCTCCGCCCTAAAGCGAAATAATTTCCCATCTAAAAAAAAACCAAAACATTAGCTACTAAGCCACCTTTGTACATTTGTGCCATGAAGCCAACAAAACTAACTACCATTTAACGCCTTCCTTTATTTCCATTTTATAAAATTACAGGTATTTTTAAGAAAACAATGATATCTTAGCGGCACTCAGAAGATAATCTCAGTCAAACGTAAATGATAACAAGGGTGATCCATGTTATAAAAATAAAACACTGTTAATATAAAAATAATATTTGAAAGGTTATTAATTCAGAAATCAGAAAAGTTTATTTCAAATAGACCAATTACAGGCACTTTTGAACGTTTGAACAGGCACGTTCCAAAGCGTTGATCTTTATGGAGAAGAACGTGCAAGAAACTCCATAATTGCTTCCATAATTGCTTATGTTATGTTATGCCGTTCGGTCAGCTGAAAGGATAATTTTTTTCAGAATCAGAAATCTTTCGAAGGATTGAGTATGTGTACAAAAGGAGTGTGAACAAATACATTTGTACGGCCTACAGATACTTAGTTGTTCCAGGTCTGATGTCTTGTGTATTTGAGGTTAGATGTTAGTGAACGTATGCACAATACAGGAGTAATTCCTAGAGTGAGATAGCGTCAAAAATTATAACATACAAGACTAAATAAATAAATGCGAAATTAACTGTGTGTTACCTCTTTACGTCTTAACGGCTTAACAGATTTAGAAGAAATTCAGCACACGGATAGACCAATTCAGCACATCAGATAAAATCCCACAAGCAAGATCCCGTAAGATAATAATATGTACAACAGTAAAACCATCGTTAGCGTACCTATGAGCCTACTGTGTTATGGTACGTTTGTTTTACGACAATGTAATGCGGTTCAGTCGACGAGGCGGTATTGAGGGATGACCAGACAGTTGCAAATATAAAGCAAGTTGAGAAAATATTGAGGAATCCGGCTAGTTCGGGCACTTATATTCCGCATATTCTTCTTGTACGCTGCAGAAACGTGGACCCTGCATGAAGTGGAGAAGAAGAAGATAGATGCTCTAGAGATGTGGTGCTGGAGGTGAATGCTCGGAGTAACGTGGATTAAACTCCGTACCAACGACTATACTTCGAACTCAGCATCAAGCAGTGTTTATCATCTTTAGCACAGTCTCGTATCCTCACGTTTTTTGGTCACGTATGCCGCCGAGGAGAGGTGGCTATTGAGAGACTTGTGATCCAGGAAAAGGTTGAGGGTACCAGGCCACGAGGAAGATCGCCTATGAGGTGACCTGATCACCTGACCAGATAAAAGCTGCAATGAATGGGCACCTTGTTACCTTGCTAGGTTCAATCCGTTTGGGTAGCAGTTGTAAACCATGCCTTCAACGCCCTTGGTTGGGAGGCGCGTTTTCCCAACCACCAAAAGGGTTGGTGCGTGGTTAACATCCATGTAGCCGGAACATAAACCAAGGTGAAAAAAAAATCAAGGTGATTTTGGTTGGAACGCTAGTTTGCAACCGTCTGGTCACCCCTTTAGTTAGCACACAGTAATGCCAGAACAATGAGCGGAGCGGCGGGAGGCCGTGCGTCATACACCCTGCACATATAGCTACTATTGTCTATTATTTATAGTCCACTATAGGTACTGCCATAATAAGCCAAAAAGTGATATCGGATGTTTTTCATCGAGAGGCTAACGATAACACTCCGCATCACAAGGGCTACTCAAAAAACCCGTACCTTTACTGGAATACTAAGAAAAAAAAAACTCCTATAGATATAACCGGTTCTTCCAGGCATTCTTTTCTTGATCCACCTCGAACCACTCCTTGCGGAAGGCATCTAGGTCGTCTCACCACGTCTTCCCAGGTCAACCTCGGTGGCGTCGAAGTCGGGGGACGCCTTTGCCCAGCAGTGGGACAGTATAGGCTATTAAATAGAGCTACTTTTACAGTATTTGTTGTTTAGTTTAAAAAATGTTATCATGATTTTATTTGTTGTGCTTAAACTGTAAAAAACGATGTTTTTAAGTTTATTATTATATAAGCATTTATACATCTCCAAACCCTGAGGTCCTGGACTTTTGAAAGGCGAACTTTTTTGTTCTCTACGTCTTCACACTTCTACGTCCTTGCACCATATTAAGTCCACGAATATAATTTAATTGAGACATAATCTAGGACACGGAAAAGGACTTGGCTCTTGGGATTCTATTTATCACTATAGCAAGCCGCTGAAGCCGTAGGCAGAAGCTTTTATTTAGTACACATCAGAAAGATGACGTCAATCAATCTTCACATAATCATTTTGCTCTCGAAACACGCTTTCATTCAGTTACCGCTTTTTGACTTAGTAGGGTAGTAATGTAGGTACTCACCACTGCCATAGATACTTCGTATGTCCACCAGCATGATTAACAATGCTCTCTGATAATATACGGAATGCATGTAGACGTCTCAAAGGAGATAAGTAGGTACTGTACCTAACGAGTGACATTTGGAATACGGGCTAATTTTTGAGGACGGACGGACGGCGAGCTATCCAATGCTTGTCGTACACAAGCCCTCGCCTACCGAGGCGGTTAAACGTGGTCGAGGTCGCGGTGCTTGGGTCGAAAAGATGTTCGTTCCCTCACGCGTACGGTCGTCTCCTTCGCTAGCATTACTGCTTCTCAAAAGGAGCCTATGATACCTCCATCGATGGCCTTCACGAAGACAGTGGTGCTCTGCCCAAGCGGGGCAATCCTGCCCCATATGCTCCACCGTCGGCACAATGATGACTCCCGGCGTTTTTTCCACACGACGTGACGCAACGCCTGTGGTTACAAATTGCTTGAGAATACATCAAGGACTTCAAACTACGGTCTCAGATGTCGGTAACGTGTTCCAAGTGGCATCGCGTGGCAGTCAACTTGACAGTTCGACCTTGGTCTGTTTTACTCGCTAACTCATTATTTATTTTTTTATTCAATTAAAAAACATAATGATAGTTATTGGCTCCCGTATTTCATTGCAATCAAGAACTAATCTAGACCACGGTTAGCTACTTAGAAAGGACTTAATTATCTTATTAACAGAAACTTCACACTGCAATAAATGTTTTTCTTGAAACATTGGACAACCGCGACGTGATTACAGGCGAGAACAAGACCAGCGCCACTAAATGCATAAATTAAATCCAACCTATTTAATTTGCAATCCTAATTAGACTGATTTTTCCGAAATAGGAAACTAATTAACTATTCAATTATCGATGTATCTACCTGGTTGCAAAAAACACGAATCCTTATTTGTTTAGTAATTTACGTATTGACCTAACCTGCCAGTGAGAGAAGATTGCCGAAGCGAGCTAAGAACTGCTGAGCGCCTGCACACCCAAGCGCCGGCCATGCTGCGGTCACGGCGCGCGCGCCGCTCTGCGACATTTCACGGATAATTCGGCGGGAAACGCGGAAGCGCAGCGGCGACCTCGCGGAGTCGCGTCTTCCGCGCTTCACACAAAAACACAGCCACCATGCCGTCCTAGGAATCATGGATAATTGACAATGGGTAAGCACCTAATTGGGTACTTGGGAGGCTAAATATAACCGCACCCAGTGACCCACGGAGCGCTCGCCTGATGCCTAGTGAACGTTGATTAAATTCTTGAAGATTTTCTGGAATATAACATATTCTGTGAGTTTTTAAAGGAACTGTGCGAAGTTTCATGTAGTTTTAAAATCTTTCCAATGCTTCACGATACTGTAGTTAAAGGTCATTATTATTCCTACGCTGAATCCTACCCTCGAATATGATCTCTGTGTATAACTCAAAGATTTGCATGGATAAAATTCATTGTTGTACATGAATTGTTAAATCATTGTGTATATAAATACATATATGTGTATTGTAAGTACAATAAAATATAGGAAAAGTAACGGAAAGGTGTGGCCAAATTTCTTTAACTGATTAGACCTTCGAAATGAGTAACATTCTTCAAGGAAGTCATAATCACCTTCAAGAAAATTGTACCTTCCATACTAGTTTTGGTCAGTTGATTATGATTTTGTAGACATATCTCGTCTATTATTAACTTGCAGAAAGTTATATTATATTCATGGCTAGATATATTTTTTCATTATGGCCCCATATTTTTCTATTTTACCTTTCCACTACACCCCTTTTTTGGTGCATCATCAAATAGCTCCCGTTTTCTGTGAAGCGAGCTGAATAGTCGGATGTGGAAAGGGAAACTGTCAAATAACAGAATAAGGATGCACATACTGAAATATGACGTCACGGCCATTAAGTTACGCATGCTCAACAGAGTTAGCGAGATATTCTCACCACGCCCCCCTTACTCTTACTTAAACCAGTATTTGGGAAATTAATTGCTGCTTTAACCGGTTAATGTAGCCAGTGGTGGATTAGCCACGTAGCAAGAGTAGCAAATGCTACGACCCCGCGCAATGCGGGGCCCCGCATAGACGTAAAAAACATATCAAGATCCCTGTGTCATCTGCATTCTAACCAGTTCCGATTTTAAATAAAAACAACCCCTACGGACCCATCGCTACCTAAGAGCTTTGGGGCCTGTTTTAAAATAAGTTAAAAGAATTTTTATTCGGTGTCATTTGTAAAGATCTCGGTCTTGGTAGAATTACGAGACTACGAGTTCGACTTACGAGTTGTCGCCGGTTCGAACCCAGCCAGACACATTACTTTGTGTAATTTATTTCATCACCACTGCTCTCAAAACGGTGAAGGAAAACATGGTGAGGAAACCGACTTGTCCTAGAACCAAAAATTCGAAGACATGTGACATTTACCAACTCGCACTGGGCCCGCGTGTTGGTGAGAGGAGGCCTGAGTCCCAGCAGTGGGAACATTAAAAAAAGGCTGATCATGATGATGGTAGAATTTGCTACAGGCCCCGCGCTAGCTTAATCCGGCTTCTTATTTATTTGTAACTACCACTCAAGCGACATGCAGCACATGATCAGTATAAGGAAATCCGTAAGACTGTCAACTGAAGAAGAAACCCATTTCCTTGCCCCAGCCGGAAGGTCGGCACCAGCTCATCAAGGCTGTCACTAAACACCTAGATGTAACTCTTTTAATACAAGAAGTGCTAGACGATAAACTGGCAAAAGAAATCTGTAAGCGAATCCCGTGTCAAGGTTTTAGTTGACGATGACTTTATTAATATGAAGAATTATTTAATTTATTTATTTACGGATGTAGAAAGTATTCTTTTTAGGGTTCCGTACCCAAAGGGTAAAACGGAACCCCATGCCTAAGGCTTCGCTGTCTTTCCGTCCGTCTGTCCGTCTGTTTGTCACCAGGCTGTATCTCAAAAGCCGCGATAGCTAGACAGTTTACGTTTTCACAAACTATGTATTTCTGTTGCACAAATACTAAAAAAATTATAATAAATATTTATGGGGGGCGCCCATACAACAAACGCGATTTTTTTGGCAAATTCTCCTAAGGACGGTACGGAACCCTTCGTGCGCGAGTCCAACTCGCACTTGTTTTACTTTTCTCAGTAATCGTCATATCTGAAGCAGTCATTCAATTTTTAGGGTTCTGTACTCAAAAAGTAAAAATGGGACCTATTGCTTAGACTCCGCTGTCCGTCCATCTGTCACCAGACTGTATCTCATAAACCGTGATAGCTAGACAGTTGACATTTTCACAGATGATGTATTTCTGTTGCCGCTATAACAACAAATACTAAAAACATAGTAAAATAAATATTTAAATTGGGCTTCCATACAAAAATTGTGATTTTTATGCCGTTTTTTTTCCTACGGATGGTACGAAACCTTTCGTGTTTTCTTTTTCCCAGTGATCACCTCAGAGGACTTATTATTTATTTATTTCAAAACTTCATGCAACATAAGCGGACTTAATGCCTTAGGCATTCTCTACCAGTCAACCAAGGGTGGTGAAGAGAAAACATGGCAGGTGCAAAAAAATTAAAAACAAAAGATTATTTCGAAAAAACAAGGATTCAAAATTAATTACTAATACAAAATATCATATATACAAAATAAACATACATATTATATAATTAAATGTTCCTTCTAGTCTAGACCGTGCCCGAGTCTTCGTCGGCGCGTAGTATTCCATGCGCACCTCAATGAGATGTCAGCAAACCCGTAGGGGCCCAACAGAGCTGCAACCTATTGGGGCCTTGGGTCTACTTCCGAAAGGGAAACCAGTGGTCCTGAAACGTCAACGGCAAGGAAAGAACATAGGGTAGGTTTTAGTCAGTGTAAAAGTCTGACACGCCCTCCCGCTCCGCCCTAGAGCGCAAAAAGAAATTGGATAGTTTCCCACAGAAAAAAAAAACAGAAATTAGATATAATTATCTACACTAATATAGGGTAACGTTGTTTTTTTTTGTTTGTAGTAGGTAATCTCTGGAAGTAGGTACTGGTCCGATTGCTAAATTTTTTTTTCCGATAGAAAGCTGCTTTATTTCTGATGAGAGACATAGGTATATTTTATGTAGGTACGCGAGCGAAGCCTCGGACAAAAACTAGTTTGTCATATTTAAGTCTTGTTGCGAGGTTGCGACATTCTTGTTCTAATGATTTCTTATTTTTTGCTAGCAAAAGAAATACTGGTTACCGGTACATTTTAATCTCTCAACCTCATTCGTATTGTATCTCGATATTTTACTAAATTATACGACTCTACCACCAACTGTGAGCAGTGGTGGCCAGTTCTAGGTCGCGGTTCAGAACCCAGCCAGGCGCATTATTTATTTCATCACTACTGTTCCCAAAACGGTGAAGGTTGAAGGAGGTTTCCTCACAATGTTTTGGCGGCATGGCCTAAAAGCAAAATTTCGAAGCCATGTGACATCCACCGATCCGCACTGGGCTCGCGTGGTGGATGACGACTTCTTCCCTCTCCTATAAATCTCTCCTAGAGATTATAAGACGGCTTATGCTTATACCTTGTGACGAATTTGATTCGATGCTTTGTCGGCTTTCGCGGACAATTCATTTCGAATTTCACATAATTATGACAAACCCATATTTATATAATTGTTTATGTAAAGAATCTATTTACAAACATAACTGTATTATGAAAAATCAGCAAGTTATAAACCAATTATGGTATCTGGTTGACCGCACAAATATCTAAATTGTCACCAGGCCATCTAGGTGACTGAGGGGTTATTTTGCTCCTGCACCCAGCTGTGTTTAACTGCTGCAGCTGACGGCAGGTCATTTCAAGCACGAAATGACCTGCCGTGACCTGTGTTGTAATTAGTGACGATAGTTATTTAAATATTTTGGGAAAAAATATAGCTTGGTGTAAAAATGAATAGAATCGATTCAGTTACTAATTCTGGACAAACTATAATCAGGTTTCGCACTACCACTTGTAAAAAACTAAGACACACATTTATGTGCTCATTTGAGCCGATCTGGTTAGTTTCTAGTGTTTCGGCAATAACTCAAGTCTAACTTGCGATGCATAGTTTATGTAAGTGGGGCACGTATGCCTGGTTTACCCTCATATAATCCAGTGCTGGGTACGCCATAATTATGACAGTAAGTTCCCTCCGCATGACGCAGGTCCTCACTGGACATGGTAAGTTTGGGAGGTTCCTGCACCGGATTCGTGCGGAAGAAACGACCAGGTGTGGTGATTGTGTGGAAAGTATACGGTAGAGGTGTGCCCCGCTTAGGCAGAGCATTGCCGCCCGTGTTCTGGTACTGCCCGGGTGTCCGGGTACTAGTACAGGCCATGGTCCGGAGCGAGGAAGAATGGGAGGACGTTTTCTCCTTTACTGCTGTCGAAAATAAATACCTGCTTAAGTATAATTACTTAGATAATACCTAAGTTGAAGATAAACGTGATTACGACATATTTGGACTCTTAATTTATACAGTTCTAACCAAAATCAAAGTTAGAACCAGTTGCAGCGTGGGAGTATGTTTAGTAACCGATTGTGAGTCGCTTGTAACGTCACCAATATCAGCACTTTCTTGTAAGAACCCGTTGGTTGTCGCAACGAGTCCAGGCCGCGGCGCCCTTGGCCCCGGAGCAGCGCGGCCGCGGAAGCTGAATGTCCGAATAATGCAATTGTTGAAAAACTGAATAAAATACTGCAAGTAATATAATATTAGCGATACTTTAGATCTTTGAATAGCCTGTTGTTCTATTGGTTAGTGGCCCTGATTGCTATACTCATAGATATCCGGCTATACCGGAAGTCGTGGGTTCGAATCTCACTCAAGAAAAATGTTTGTGTGATAAGCACGATCACTTTTAGTCAGTACAAGTTGTTTTTTTTTTCATAGTTTGGTCGTAAAATACTTTTTTCGCGAACCCACTTGCAGAAACTGGTTATGACACAATACCATCAGCTGTCTGCATGCGGTGGCCTTGACCGCAGGTGGGGTGCGCTCGCTCGGCGCAGTGCAAGCGCGACGGAACAAAACGCGCCCTACTGACAAGGATGACAGTTAACGGAGCGACAAGTATCGGTGAGTCAGATGTAGAACGCTTTCAGAAATCTCCGATGAAAATACTTGTATCAATAAAACGACAAACTTAAATTACATCCATATTAATTTATTGTGCACAACCACAGTGTAAAGGAAAGAAAATGCCTTGTTGCATTGTGGATATTTTTTCCATACTATCGGGGGGTATTACTCTACAGTTTAACATTGCACATCAAAACTCAAACATGAAATCTTTTTATCTAATTATTAATTTTGTCTAAAATAATAAAAAAGCCATTAAAGTTATGAGCCAACAAACTTAAGTTTTTTTTTTTGAAACTTTAACGCAACTTTGGGAGTAAAAAATTAACAAAAATCTAGTAAAATCTCTAAAACGCAGTAGGTACCGACAATGTTCAATTACCGAAGAGTTCTATAAAATGTATATATAATTGATTTATGCAGGGTTTATTAGTGCGCAGGGCTATTGCCGGCCACTGTAGGAGCTGGTTTGCAGAAGGCGAGCAATGAGAAGCTTACGGTCCAATAAGGACCAGGTCCGAGTCGACGGCGCGTTGCATTAAACAAGCACCTCAAAGCGATTGCAGCATGATTGACAGGGGGGCGGGATTGTTAAAAATGCCCTGAAACACAAAAGGAATTTTTCCCTCAAAAAATACACCAAATTCATCTATGATATGTCATTGCTGCCGTGGTGACCTATTTGGCCACTGTTGGACGTAAGCCTCCCCAGTGTCGCCTTAAAGACCAATGATGTGCGTCTTGCATCCATGGATTCTAGATTAGATCTACAATAATTATCTATTGAACTCTGTGAATTGCTAATTAGCTCTATTCCTCTCTCCTACATTTTGCTGTGCCCGACAGGGTCCATATTGATCTATGAAAATTTTCAAAACCATCTATCATCTATACAAAACCATCTATCATCTAGCAATAAAGTATTGAGTATTAAAATTTTTATTTCCCAAATTGTGTCAGCTTGTCCTTGCAATTTATCGACTGGTGCGGCATCTAACGATGGTGCGAGTGATGTGATCTTCGAGAAAGAGAAGTGACAACAAAACACACACAGGTTATTTTAGAGGTTCCTGTGCTAACATTTAATTTATTTTCTTCGCTTCAAGGGCCTAAAGGTCTGCCCTACAGGAAATTTGCATTTTGTCTTTCGTATTTTTGCAGCACTCCGGCAAGTAGCTTTTATCAGTATAAGATTTTCTGTAATCAGATCAGTGCTTCGAGAACCTTCTACGAATTATGAACGAAGAAACAATTCAACCTCTTTACAGGTATGTTAATTGAGATGAACTTCTGCTGTCGTCTGAACTTCGGAAGTGCAACAAAACACACAGGTCCAGTGCGCACGCGCCAGTCTCCGCAGCACACCCGCGTCGCTCGCATGTCGCACTTGCTGCTACTGTAACGGTTGCAACCAGCCGTGGTTGCTCGTACTCAGAAGTGAAGCCACGGTGACAAGTTGTATAGTGTTCCACGTTGTTCTGTGTCTATTATTTTACTCTGGTAAGTTATAACGTGTTTAAAAAAAGGACAAACGAAAGAAAGTAATGATCATCTTTTCTTCTAATTAATATGCTTGTTAATTAACTTGTTTGCTATATATACACATTCAGTTTATATAACCATAACATAATCGGCCTTGTAATGTTCACTCTGCTGGGACTCAGGCCTCTCAAGGAGAGGGAATGGGCCGTAATCCACCACGTGGGCCCAGTGCGGGTTGATGGATGTCACAATGTCTTCAGATTTTTGGTTCTAGGATAAACCAGTTTCCTCTCGATGTTTTTCTTCACCGTTTTGAGAGCAGTGGTGATGAAATAGATTACACAAAGTAATGCACCTGGCTGGGTTTGAACTCGCGACCTGTAACGTGCATGTTACACATGCAATTCGGGACAGTAGGTCACCACTGATCTAACATTCTAACTGAATGTCAAATCAGTGATGACCCACTGCATCTTAACTACATATTTAAAAATATTGTTGCCTTTCCAAATATGATCTGCAATAGATCCACAGCGATCTGTCATTAGTTTCATAAATATTTATTACAAACGAGGGCTCTTTGAGAACGAGGCGATGGTTTTTTTTAAATAATTGACTAACTTTTGTCCGCGGCGTAGCCTGCGTACATAAAATATAGCCTATGTCACTCAGGAATAAAGCATCTTTCTACCGGTGAAAAAATTTGACCAATCGGGCCAGTACTTCCAGAGATTACTTCCTACAAACAAAAAAACAAACTTGACCTCTTTATAATATTAATATAAGAAATATTAATCTACGAAGGCAGTATTGGTCCTGTCTTCATAGATGCACCCCTTACAGTCAACTGAATCTTAGTAAACAAAAATACAGCTACAAACCTATGTTGACATCCCTATACTCGTACGTTACACCAGCTTCTGACTGAATTATACAAAGTCCAGATCCATCCTTGATCAACAATTACGATTAAATAAATAATTTACTGGAAAATGCCAACTGATGATCTTCTGCCATTCAACAGTGGTTGAAGCACGTTCGGTGGATGACATGCTTGTGTCAACAGTAATGGCTGTTAGGCAGAGGGGCACGTAGGGAACCACAGATAACTGTCGTTTATGAAAAGCATTGTGAGCATAAAAAAAAAATGCTGATTGAAATATAATGTAGACCTGTCTAAGATAAGGTTTTGGATTTTATGGCAAGTAAGTAGCGTTGGCGGTTAGCCGCCATAACAACTGTCTTCACTTGGACACTTATGGAAGATATTCACTGTCGGACATAGGCTTCCCCCAAGTGTCGCCATAACGAACTGTCCTATCCTGTGCATCTCGTATACATCGGATTCCTGCGACCCTCACCAACTTATCGGTCCATCTTGCCTTCTGATACTGGGTATTCTATTACCCGGTCACCACACAAGGTTCACTTAAGTTTGGCGATTCTCCGGGCTATTACGATTTTGGAATACTGAAATGTCTTAAAGCCTCCTTCTTAATCGAAGTCAAAATATTATTATAAAAACAGTTACATAAAACACTTGTCCTCCAACGCAAACCAATTTCATAACAGCTTATAAACTAGAGCTACAACAACTACAATTTCAAAAGTAAACAGTGTTTGCTAAAAGAATGTTGAAAGAAATGCCAAGTACAGTGAGTGGCCGGCAGTCGGTGCCAAGTTGAACCAGACACAGATAAATAATATAAATTACTGTGCTCTTGTGCTTCTAGGTTTTACAATTCAATCGGACTGTGTATGGAGCTCCATGGCCCTTCCGTCACACGCGAGATCCCTGGCCGCAGATATCACTCATATTCTGTTTTGGAAAAGTGCTTGAACATGTTTTATTACTAAACTAGCTTTTGCCCGCGGCTTCGCTCCCGCTCTACCTTACTCTACCCTACTCTACCCTACTCTACCCTACTCTACCCTACTCTACCCTACTCTACCCTACTCTACCCTACTCTACCCTACTCTACCCTACTCTACCCTACTCTACCCTACTCTACTCTACTCTACCCTACTCTACCCTACTCTACCTCACTCTACCCTACACTACCTTAATTTTCACTTTTTTCCATAAGAACCTTCTCCACACAACCACAACAAAAAAAAATAGCGAAATCGGTTCAGCTGCAGTTCTCGAGATTTTCGCTTAGCAACACATTTAGAGATTAATTTTTATTTTATAGATTGAATTGTAATTTTCTTATCTTGCTTTGATTAATATCATCTCAATTTCAATGCTGACCAAGTTACAATTTTTGCTTATATTCTGGTTCTCATTATTTGATTTAACCATATTTACATTACCGGCTGTCCCCCGCAGTTTGAGCCGCGTCTTTCGTTGCTATTGTGCTCCTATTGAATACCGTGTGTTATACAGCTTGCTATCTATACATATTTTTTCAATTCGAACTAGTAGTTCCTAAGAGTAGCGCGTTCAAGTAAAGTCATCAGCTTTATAATATTTATTAGTAGGTATAGATATATTAAACAAAAAATACTGTGGCGTCTAAGGTCACATATTCATTAACTTGCAAACTGACAAGATAATACATCTTTAAGTTTATGTTAAAAAAATGTTTAGGGATTCTATTTCGAAGCAAGATTGATGAGAAAATATCAAATAAGAAAAGATAAGGAAAATGAAATATTTTTACAAGAGTGCTTCTAACAATCAAACATACTCAATGTTTCTTACACTGCCACTGTTGTTATTCATTTGTTATGGCTGTTAGTTCTCCTATGATTAAATAAAAAAATAAGTAAAATAGAACGAGAAGCTTTATTTACATCTCCACAAAACTATGTGTCAGTTAGTCATTTAACCAAAAGTCTTAAAAATCTTGACCTTACTGCATAGTCTAGATCTTCCAAGATGTAAAGGACACGAGCACAGTTTCGCAACCGGTGCTAATTAATTAAATTAATTAATTAGTCTTAGTCAGACTAGTTTTTGCAGCACCCACAGCTCGTCAGAGCTGGCGGCAAGGTCGCAGGGCAGGGTTGTCACTGACATACCACTGACATGTCTTGACATGACATGCTCGATGCAAGACATGCTTTTTGATAGAATTTTATTAAATTACATACTTTATGGCTCCTGTCCGCATGAAATTTGAAAATAATTTCAAGGAATCATGCTCCCAGAATAACAAAAATTCTATGTATTTTTCCAGTACATAGTCTACTCGTGCGCCATGTTTCATCCAAATCCATCCAGCCGTTAAGGCGTGTAAGAGTAACAAACCAACTCACACCATCATTTCAGCCGATAGACGTCCACTGTTGGACATAGGCCTCCACAATGAATCAATCCTGTGCGTCCCGCATCCAATCGGATTCCTGCAACCTTCACCAGATTATCGGTACACCTTGTAGGAGGTCTTCCAACACTGCGTCTTCCGGTACGCGGTTGCTACTCCAAAACCTTTCGGCCCCAACGACCATCTGTTCTGAGAGCAATGTACCTGCCCATTGCCACTTAAGTTTGGCGATTACTCGTGCTATGTCGGCAACCTTGGTTCTCCTGCGGATATCTTTATATCTGATTCGATCACGCAATGAAACTCACGTTCATTAGTAAAATATTGGTTTGAACATAGTTCTCGCACAGCTTCCTACGAATCGCCGCATAGGTAACGAAATTTAATCGTGCGATTTATAAAACACGAAATGATAATTGACTGCATAACCACCATTATAACGTTCCGACTGCTGGAGTTAAGAACTCTTGTCGAGGAGAGGAAATGGGCATCAATCCGCCCATTGAGGGTTGGGTGGGGTAACCCAACCCAAATATTGGTTAGAAAAAAATTAACTCGAGTCTATCAACACTAAAAGAAGAATATTTAGTGGAAAGCCGAGTATTCCAAAGATTGTACGTAACACCCGTCCTGGTATCCAAAGTAGGCGCGGGCTTGCGGACAGTGAGCAATGGGTAGCTCGCTGTCCGGCCGTCCGGTAACTGTCCGGACCAAGCCCAAGTCGTCAACGGCGCGCGCTGTTCCCGCGCGCCTCAAGGAGTTGTCAGCAACAGCCGGGTCGAAGCCTACTGGGGCCAGGGTTTCCGAAAGGGCGCTCGAGCCTCGGTATGAACGTTTTTTAGTCAGTAAGAGTCTGACACTATCTCCCGCTCCGCCTAAGAGCGGGGGTTGTCATAGGATGGTTTTTCCCATCGAAAAAAAAAACCCGTACTGGTAATAACAGGCTTAATAACAGTCTAGCGATTAAATATTTGTAGTAATTCGTAATGCGCGCTTATCCAAGGGTACTGATATTTGACAATTCATTGATTTTCAAGAAGATAACCCAATTAAAGTGACAATACATGACCTTCGCGATCTAATAACAAATGATATAATTGTCGATTTTAGACCAAGGGTAATAATATTTTCCGTAATTCATTTTGTAAGTAGCGAGCCTTGTTCGACAACCTTGTCGGTCATCGAACGCAGACACCCGCTTATGCGGCAGATACATAATAACCGCATTACTTGAGTAGAGGTCGCGAGATGTTAATGGCCACTGCACCAACTAGACGCGCGACTCGCCGGACGCCCGTCAATGTCGCTCGCAAACCCGTAACCCGAACATTTCACCGCCAATGACGACGGCGTGTCAGTAACGGCACGCCCGTGGAGTGTAGAAATAAAGTCAATATTTACAAAATAATACCTTCTAGTACATGATTCTGGACCCCTAGTGGTGCAAATTTTTGTCAACTTTTTCCTAATATTTTTACCTGAGCATGTCAGCTCAGTTCATCAGATAGCTCCTAGTTTGATGTGTTAAAAAAATTGAGGTTGATTAGAACCACGATTTAATTTAGTTTTTTTTTATTAGAAAAGCACCGATGAAAAATCCCACCACTGGAGAGTTCAGAACCATATCCTGGATCCATGGTATCTACACCATCATTGGTGGCGGATGGGCGGGCGGGCTTCGATGTCTGGGACACTGTGTGTAGATATTGTTCCTATACTCCAGCTAAATAGTATCTGCCTCATAGGTGCACCTAGATTTTCGAGTCGAGCCAAATTTTATCTGGTTTTCTATTACGAATTTCTTAATAGCAGCTTTTTCTTTGCATGAGAAATCATCAAATGAGTAATAACCGCTCTGAATGTAGCGACTGAAAGTATCAGCCTTTTACTGATGTACCTGTATTCCTACAGTTGGCTTTTGCAGTCCGGGGCAGTGACTCTATCGCATAATCCTGCAGAACCTCAGCCTAACCTTCAGGCAAATACAGGCGTGATGTCATGTATGTATGTTTACAGCTATTGACACAAACTCAAACCAAACGAGCTAGCCTTTTGAATGGCCTGTTGGTGTAGTGGTCGTGAGTTCGATTCCCACTCAGGATAAATGTTTGTGGGATGAGTACGATCATTTGTTCTGTGTCAGGGTGTCATTTATCAGGGTATATTGAAAATTTGCCATTCTGAAAATTGAGCATTCTGAGAATTAGGCATTTAATTAATTGGATATTTTAAGAATGAGAATTAGACATTTTGCACCTATACCATTATTATTATTAGGTATACCTATACTTATACCTACAACGAGTTTAGAGTTTCCTCCTCTACGTTGACTAATTTGAACTAAAAAAAAAGAATTGTTTTTTGCAAGTAAAACAATACTAAGAAAAAATACTGTATTAGGAGTGTTACAGTGTAATCAAGTCGGGAAATAATTGGCACTTACGAGTATGAAGCCACGACTGCCGCGAAATAATGTATGTATCGTGATGTCGTGACCAGTTCCACTTTGAAGTTCTCGTCAGATTGTCTTATCTTCTTGTCAATTTTATAACGATTTTCTTTAAGATTACTTCATTTGAATACCAGACATGCATGTACCACGTGTTTCTACCGTATGAGCAGAATGGTGTACCTACTTTAGGTACATCGTTAATACGTAGTTCGTCCAAAGGGCAATGAACAGGGCTATGCTCGGAGTTTCCTTGCGTGATCACATCAGAAATGAAGATATCCGCAGGAGAACCAAGGTTACCGGCATAGTATAAAAAATCGCTAATCTGTAGTGGCAGTGGGAGGGGCACATTACTCGCAGAACAGATGGTCGATGGGGACGAAAGGTTCTGGAATGGCGACCGCGTACAGGAAGACGCGTTGGAAGTCCTCCTGCAAGGTGGACCGATGACCTGGTGTGGGTCGCGGGAATTCGAAATATGCGATACCCACAAGACTGGTCATTATGGCAACACTTGGGGGAGGCGATGATGTAGCTACTGGCAAACTTCATGTGCTGAAAATAGTGCCTCACGATTATTTCAGTAATACAGTATTTTAGTCATATTGAGGCAAATAATTGAGCCACAATTAAATAATTTTAAAAGTAATTTTGGGAAGCGATTTACTCACGCTATGGAAATTGCTCTACACACCAAATTCGGCAGTCGTGCAGGATTTGACAGTAATTACGTACAAATTGGCCTATTTTTATGACAATTATTTCCGTGCAATTTTCCGTTCGTGTTGGAAACTCTGAGAAAAAAAAATTGTTGAAATGTCACATCACCAGGAATATACTACTCAGTAAACCACAACAAATTTTAAAATTGGCAGTTTAGATTAAATAAACCATCATTAGGCGTACGGCGATGAATCACCGGTGCATGGTGGACATCCCACCTATACGCACAAAACGTTTTAGGAACATATTCATTGTGCGTACAGCTAATAATTGGAATTACCTGCCGGAGTCTGTGTTTTCTGATCGCTACAACCCGGGAACCATTAAGTCAAGAGTGAATAGGCTACTTCTAGGTATACGCGGTCCATCGTCGACCGCATCGTCGCGTTCCATCAGGTGAGATAGCGGTCAAATGCCAACCTCAATACCCAAACTCTCAATAACCAAACAATAAAAAAAAAATATCAACACTCAAACCTGACTTGAAAACAAGGTTCATCAACGAGTTCAGAGTCCGTGACATCACTCAGATTATGGGCCCTTTAGAAGACTGATACCAGTACTAACTTTGTCGAAAAATAGACAAGCATTGTTACTACCACACATCTACTATTTGTAGATGTAAGTACTAGTATTCTAGAACCTTTTTCCGTGTACGTAATGAGATCTCGATGTTACCGAACGGTAGGTCACAGTAAGCACACGGTTGTCTTGATTACCTGCTCTTATAAATAGCCAGGAATTGATTGCTCTCGATAGAAACTTTCTCCACGTTCGAAGCTGTAAATCTGGTCACTTGTAGATTTTTTTGCCTGCTTACTGTCCTACCGTTTTGGGTGACTATCACCCAAAACGGTAGGACGGCTTTCAGGCTTATGGGATACAGCTAACTACTGTATAATTTTATGAGCTCTGTTTACTGTTGAACATAGGCATATCACAAGGGTCGCCCTAATGACCGGTCCATCGGATTTTCGCCACCTTCACCGAATCATCGGCATCACCTTCTTATATCTTCTGATACGCAGTTCCCACTCCAGTACTTTTCGGTTTCATCGACAATCTGTTTTGCTAGCAACGTACCCAGCACAAGTGCCACTTAGGTTTGGTAATTCCTTGGATAATGTAAATATATTTTCTTGGATCTTTGGTTCATCTGCGGATATCTTCATTCCTAATTCGATCACGAAAAGAAGCTCCGAGCGTAGCACTATTCGTTGCCCTTTGGATAATTTTAATTTTCGTGAGGCCTATTGTTAGTGAACACGTTTCAGAACCGTGTAGATTGTCGTCTTGAGACGCTGCTGTATACTGGACAAGAAAATACCGCGCAGGTTTCCAAACGCTACGCTGAATTGAACTCGACATTCGACTTGAAACTGAACGGGTTATAGCAGGTAACTGTAATCATCTTCAATTTACGATATTGATAGGAGTGGGTGCTACATAAGTATTTTAAGATCCACTCTTCCGGAAGCTCTACTGATACTGAGATCCTCCGTAGTTTCAGCCATTTCTTCTGTCACATCAGTATATTATTCCAAGGAAATCTACTTCCGGATAATAAGTGTGATAGTGTGTGTAAGTATATTATCATATTCAAGAACATAGTGTACCTGTGTGCCACATTTCATCCAAGCCGTTGAGCTGTTTGTGAGTGAGGGAGTAACAAACTACATATATATGTATACATACTCGTATAGAAAGTTTCGCCATTATAACTTACTAGCTTTTGCCCGCGTGGCTTCGCTCCCGCTCTTCCCTGCTCCACCCTACTATACCCTACTCTACACTACTCTACCCTACTCTACTCTACCCTACACAAACCTAACTTTCATTTTTTTTCCATAAGAAACTTCTCCTCACAATAACGAACACAACAAAAAAAGAATTATCGAAATCGGTCCAACCATTCACACGTGATGGCGTGACCATGACCAAGGGAAATAGGGATTCATTCATATATACCAGGAAATAGGGATTCATATAGATTCTACCCAGAAGCAAGTTTTTTACTTTAATTTATTATTATATTTATGTTATGCAGTTACATTTTTTAAACAAACAATAAAAATGTATTCCCACACTAGGGATTATTCCTGAATCTTGGGTTCGTTCACAAACATCACTCAGTGACATAAAACGTCCAGACCCGTAAACAACTATCTGTAGGCCAAACAAATACTTATTCCATGAGGGAATCGAACTGGTGACACGCAGCGTAACATCCAATCGCTCAAGCAGTGCGCAAACCCTTCCGTCACATTCAGTAAAATACTGACATGACATTTTTTAATGTCGCAAACTACCTACCTACCACAGAACAGATGAAAGAGGTTAGAATGGCCTTGTGGGCGGGGCAGGCGTGCCATAGGGAAATGCTCATAGTTCAACTTCCAATAGCAAACTTGCGATCTAAGTGTGCGTGGTCTAAGCCGCGACACTCGTTGTAGTACAAATCAGAAAGTATTTCCTTTCTAACCTCTTTCATCTTTTTTATACTACCTACATTGAATTTATGTTTATAATTTTATTGTTGATGTGTTGTTTTAGAGTGTGTCACTGTTTCCATTAGTAGGTAAGTCTTTTGTTTTACTTTCCTTTAATTATTTCCTTATATGAATTGATCTAATTATAAGTGATTATCGTTGGACATACAACAAGACAAATGATACTCATAATAGGTACCGATAATACAATAACAACGATGGGATTCATGTCGATGCGTTCTCGGAAAGAAACTTGTCTCCGTGCGTGCCACTGAATAGAAACTCAATACAGAAAGTCCACTGAGTTAGAACGTGAGAAATAATACAGGTTGTTTATGCTTTCAGCTAGGTTTGATATTGTCTATTATAAACGATAGAGTAGCAAGGTTATGTCAATGTAGTCATTTAATTATAGGCAATATTGTTTTCTACAGTATAGATAAAAGTCTTTTATTTTTTCTTCTACATTAAAAAGTCAAAATACGGTCACCATATAACTTGTTGTCACGTGACTTTTCTGTAGGTAATGAAAAGTCAATTGTCTAAGCCTCCAGAACAAAGTGTAATTTGTCAACGATTCACCAGTCTCTACCGAAGTGTCACGTGGTCAATCTTAAAAATTTTGATATTTTGACAATCGGTATTGCTGCTTTAATCGACTGGCTCGTTTCTATATGTCAACCATTTGGAGAATAGTTCGACGTCTAGTGAATGTTCAGGGAATATTTTTCGTTCTAGTTTGTGGAAACCAGATAGGCAGATACCCTTATGTGAAATACCGGTAGACTGGAAGATGATCCCAAGTACTCGTGAAAAGGCTCGACCGACTGAGCCTTCTGTGCGTGTGGCAGACTTGTGCGTCAATGACGTCACTAGGCGGCACGAGGCACACGCGCGCTGCGCCGGCGCACGTGACCGCTCGGGCTGACATGCTGTTACAAGACCTACGTCCACGACCATGCTGTACTACCGTTATAAACGTTACCAGTGCGTCTGTAGAATCCGCAATTAGAAACTTCAAACGGGTGAAGCGATCAAAAATTTATGGAACCTTAGCTATGTTATGTACCTATGAACTGTGTGACTTTTAGGATATTTTAATATAGTGCGGATGTCATCACGCAAGCGGGTTTGTTCCGCACGCATAACCCCTGCAAATGTCCATAATGCGTTGAATACGCACGCGGGAGGCGTATTTGCAATTTGATATTTTCTACATGCGGAACAAACCCGTATGAGTGATGAAATCCGCACGATTTAAACAACACCATAAGGGTCCAAATCACCAAATCATTTATTTATTTGTTTGAAAAACATAGGTATTATAGATGATCTTAAGTTTAAGTGCACAGTGCGCTATGTTTGGCCAATATTGACATGACAAAACAACAAACAACATTGATTTAAAATATGTTAAATATCAACAAAAAATTTAAATTAAACTATTGTTCATAACAAATAGTAATGTCAAAAAAAAAACACTAAATAGAATGTCAAAAAAAGTAGGTACCTAAGATACAGAACAGATTACTTTAGCTGTTATGTTTTTGTAGTTCATCCCGTTAATTTCGGTCTATTTTGGTGCAATGCATTTTTATTATTATGGATAGGCTCGCGTTTGACCACTATCTCACGTAATGGAAAGCGATGATGTGGCCGACGATGGAGCACGCTTGCCTAGAAGCAATCTATTCACTCTTGACTTAAGGACCCCTAGGATATAGTTATCAGAAAATGGGAAATCCGCTCCTTTACTGTACGCACAATGAATATGTTCCCAAAACGGTTTGTACGTATGGGTGGGATATCCACCATGTACACGTTATCATATAAACCTATGTACAAATTATGTACACTAATATTATAAAGAATGAAAATGTGTGTGTATTTCTGTTATGAATAAACTCAAAACAACTTTGCCGATTTCAAAAATTCTTTCACCATTGGCAAGCTATATTGACCCTGAATAAATAGGCTATATTTATTGCCCGTGCGGAGCCGGGACGGACCGCTAGTCTAATATAACCCTAATATATAAAAATCTCGTGTCACAGTGTTTGTTATCAAACTCCTCCGTAACTGAGGAATTTTTCTGTGTATATTTGGTAGGTCGAGGGAGGTCATTGCCCAGCAGTAGAACACAATGGGCACATAATAAATAATTTAGTAGGTCTTAAAATAGGTCCTAGGCAATATATAGATAAATATACTCTTTATTGTAACCCATTAAGACAAAACACAACAATAATAACAACAACAATTATTCATCATCATCATCTCAGCCGATACACGTCCACTGTTGGACATAGGCCTCCCCCAAGCGTCGCCACATCGAACGTTCCTGTGCGTCCCGCATCCATCGGTTTCCCGCTACCTTCACCAGGTCGTCGGTCCACCTTGTAAGAGGCCTTCCAACACTGCGTCTTCCGGTTCGCGGTCGCCACTCCAAAACCTTTCGGCCCCAACGGCCATCTGTTCTGCGAGCAATGTGCCCTGCCCATTGCCACTTAAGTTTGGCAATTATTTGTGCTATGTCGGCAACCTTAGTTTTCCTGCGGATATCTTTATTTTTTATTCGATCACGCAAGGAAACCCCGAGCATAGCCCTTTCCATTGCTCTTTGGGTGACTTTGAGCCTTCTGATGAGGCCCATTGTGAGCGAACACGTTTCGGAGCCATATGTCATCACTGGCAACACGCACTGGTTAAAGGCTTTCGTCTTGAGACACTGTGGTATGTTGGACGAGAAGATACCGCGTAGCTTCCCGAACGCTGCCCAACCGAGTTGGATTCGACGGTTGACCTCTTTCTCGAAGTTAGACCTACCCAACTGGACCGTCTGTCCGAGGTAGACGTAATCGTCCACAACAATTATTGTTATCATTTAATAATTATCGTAAAAACAAATCACAACGCTATAAAATAAATTCCAGGTTGGTCACATTACAGTAATGTAAAACTGAAGTAAAACAATGCAATTGCCAACATTAGAGTGGGATGTCAATCAATTGTAATTGCAATAATTATATAAATACCTAATTGGACACATCGCAATTATGTAAATTCAAGATGGAAATCACGCAATAACATACTGAAGTCTATAGGGCTGTCAGGGGAGTCTACCTTTTATGCCAGAATTTTTTATAACATAATATTAGTTTGCTTAACGTCGGATGGCATAAAATTCATTTCCCAGAAAATTATTTCGTATATACACTTATTTGTCATACATTCAAAACTCATAATTTTGTTAGTTAGAATCATCTTCCATAATAATTAAAAAGCAGAACCATCATTTAATAGAAAATTCAGTAAGAATCGTCTTTTGGCTTACATTTTATATCATAATACTAAGTACCACCGCAGATAATGGCTATCAAAACGGTAACCTAAATACTAATTACAAACACTTCGTCGGCTTGGAGGCCCCTTGCACCCAGAAATAGGAGCCTGAAATAGGACCTCTGAGTAGTTTAGATTTCTGAGTAGTTTAAAAAAAAACATTTTAGTAACCAACTGTGGAAACATTAAAAAGGCTGATGATAATGCTGTGATCTCGACATAATAAATCATATTTGGAGCTTATGGGATTTTTTTGAATAATTAGATACATTTTTAAATATTTTTACATGCAAAAAATGCCATGCCCATCATCCACCTACCTAATAATATTCTTACGCCCATCCGAGAATATTGAGCTACGGTTTGAAATTCTATACGCCAAAATACTGGTATCTTCACATAAAAATCAAGCATGTTAGGGCCCTGACACCTCTTGAACAATAATTCCAGCTACGCCACAAGTAACCTTCCTCATTTCTTGCTGTTTCTCTTTCTGAAAACCGCATCAAAATGGTCGTTGTGTTGTAAGAGGAATTAGCGAATATACAGCCAGACGCGATTAGCAACATAATTTTATATTATAAAACTCGTAAAAAACGAGAAGATAAAATGAAAAAATATAACTAACACTTTAAAAATTGTCGCCTGTCTGTGCGTTCGATGGCCTCAGACAGACCTGAAAAATAGCACTGAGGGTTATAATGAACTAGCGACTACCAGCAGTTTCACCCTCGTAAAATTAAAAAAATTACCCGAAACACGAAAAAGTGTCATCAAAATCGGTTCAGGCGTTCGAGTGTGAAAAAGTGAAAAACAAACATGCACACTCACAAACTTTTGCCTTTATAATATTAGTCTGATTGTTCTCATCGCGATAGCAAAAACACAATACATACCTAGTATAGGTACCGGCACGAATCTTGAGCGCTCGGCGTCAGAGTGGGGATCGCTTTGCGCTTTCCATACATTGGTGAGCCAATCGTCATCGTTGTTAGATACATGCAGCACCGCAGGAAACGAATCACGAGTGACGTCTATGACGCGATGGCGCGACGAGCCAATCGCTGACACTCCCCGCCCCGAGTCTCACTTCGTAACACTAAAGAGGCCGAATATTTGACTTCTGCGCAACTTGAAGCCAGCGCTCAAGATCCGTGCCGGTATCGTTACGCCTACACACGTTGATATGTCTTAAAAAACTAAAAATAATCGACAACGTGTTCTTGAAGCTATGCTAAGGAGTTTGAGAACCTCGATTCCCAAGAGCCCCATACCGGAGGCACCGGAATGCGATAAATACGATTACATTTCAAGGAATAATAAGCGCCAACCCTACGAAGCGACACCAAATAATGCACCTACTCAATGATCCACTTAGTAACGGATTGTGTTAAATTACTTTATGCTATTTTTCCTTAGCCCATACTGTCTCATAGTTGGGCAAAGGCCGCCTCCGAGTCCTTTCAGACCTTCTTCTCCTACACCGTCCTAAACAAATCCTTATGGTACGCGTCTCGAGGTCATTTTTTTTTTATTGAAGAAGGGTCGCGCTTGACCGCTATCTCACCAGCTCTTTTGGGCCAGCTTCGACGGCGCTTTTATTTATTTTATAATTAATAAAATCAAATATGTTTATTTACACATACGCAGATACAATTTAGATATTAGAAAAATATGAGTGTCTCCAAGTTGTGCGGTTGGTTGGAAGTTGGTGGAAGTTGTTTACGGCGCATTAACTGCTCTAAACATCTCAAATAGGCTACTAACGCTACCTACGACCGTTAGCAAATCTTTTCCTGTATTTTAAAAGCATATTTTTGTTACTCCATAACGCCTCAACAGCTAAACGAATACGGAACATGGGTAGGCCGTAGACCATTTCGACATATTTGGATTCTTTTAATTCCGGTACGTATTGCCAGAGACATTGACCCGGGCGAAGCTTCTAGCAAAAGCTAGTATAGAACGTATTGTATATCTAGCTATTTGATTGTAACACTTTCTAACCTAGTGTATGGTCGTGACCGCTCGCTTTAACTCCTAGCGGTAACATTTAATCAGTGACGTAGCGAGTCCTACAGGGGCGCGTATCCTAAATTATAGAAGTATTTCTTTACAAACTAGGCTGTGTCTATAGTCGTAGGCTCGAGTTTCGTGCACAGAGCCAGCGAGACGGAGTCGCGATACACTACAGGGATACTACGAAGATGAACAGTTTATATCATGTTACGAATTTTTGTACACGCTGGGGCCCCTTCTTCTTCTTCTTAGCGTATCGATGGCAAAAATAGTTAAATTCCTTGCCGGGCCCAGAATTCGGCCACGGCAGAGCCATCCGCTGATGCTGTCATTAAGTCCCTACGTAACAGGGCACGTGATGCAGAACGGAAGGTGGGACAAGGTCTGTGGAGAGACGCCGCACAACCGCTAAAGATCGGAACCGTCCGAGAACCCCCACCTGTGGAGGCCCTCACAGCCCGGAGTCCTCGTATTATTGATACGGCCGATACAGTGATAGCTACACCTCCACATTTAATCTTGATCACTACCATCTGAGTGGCAGCCTGCCGGAGGTTACCGAACTAGACAAGCGTGCGCCATCGTCGACCATAACGTCGCTTACCATCAGGAGAGATAGTAGTCAAGTGTGAGCTTATCAATAAAAAAACTTCCTTATTTTCCCTTATCTTAAATTCTCAAATGGTATTTTTCAAAGCTTCACACAATATACTTAGATACGCAGAAGCTACTAGATTCCTGTAAGAAGACCTATGTATAATGTACTAGCGTCGCGGGCAGCACCCGCGACGTCGTCTGCATGAAACCTCTACAGCACTAAAAATACCTAAGGTGCCAGTGTCGCTATAGCATCTATACATATAATAAAATCGTAGAAAAGTCAAAACTGTACATTGAATATTTTTTAAAAAGAATACTTGAGGCGTGATCTACAATCGATACCGAAGCCAAAAATATAGTTTTTAGAATTTTTGTCTGTTTGTCTGTATGTATGTCCGGGATAAACTCAAAAAGTACTGCATGGATTTACTCCAAATTTTCCATGAATATTACTAAGAGGTCGGGTCAACATATAGGCTACATATTATCACGCTATCACCTACGGGGGAGGAGCTGTGAATCTTTATTTTTCTTACGCATTCTGTGATAGCGTGTAATATAAGGACGCATATTTAAATGTTGTTTTTGAGTAAGTCATGCTATTATCTAGCTTTACACTATAAAAACTACGCCATTAAAGTAACTTGGGCAGAGAAACATAGTTTAATGAATGTTAGTAGTATAAACACAATTTTAAAGCAGCGCCATCTATGAGATTTCATCAAAATCAAATCAAGTTTATGTTAACAGTTTTTGGAAATTAATCATTTAAATTTGATCATGTTGGCGAGGTTAGTAGTTAGTTATTCTTAAAATTCATAGATGGTAATGTGCATTTTCTTCATATTATAGTTCGTTTTGACAAATTCAAGTTCCAACAAAACCCTCAAAATCTTGAGCAGAGTTGAGGATAACAATTTAAAAAAAATGCGGTGTTAGGTATTACATGGTGGCATTTCTCAGACTCTGTGAAGTCGACCAGTTTGCGAAATCCCTTACGTATGACGAGGTGCCTTCATTTTACACGTACGACAAGCAAAGGGGTGTATTCAACCGACATCGACGAGGAGGTGCTGTGGAAGGTTTTCCGGGAATTTTCATGGACACCGCATTGGGTAGGGTTTATACCGTGCACCCGAATAGTGGCGAATGCTATTTTCTGCGGTTGTTACATCACACTGTCCCAGGCTCAACGGCTTTCGCTTTTCTGAAGACATTCGATGGCGTGGAGTATCCCACTTACCGCGCAGCCTTTTGCCTAATTGGGATGACACCCTCGTGGAGGCAAGCATCAGTGACAGTCCCAGCTACACGCGTCATCTACTTGCCGTCATCTTTGTGTTTTGTGGAGTCGCGAACCCGGTAGCTTTGTGAGAGAAGTAACGCCATCTTCTGTCTGAAGATTTTCTACGAGCTGTGAGGCGTGCTACTAGAAACGAAGTCGAAGTAACTGATGAACGCGTGCTGGACACCTGTCTCAGTTCACTTCAAGATGTGGTCATTACTATCGGCGGCAATCCACTGATCGAATATGGGTTACCAGCTCTCCAATCATCACCACATCAAGACCGTGGAAATCGGGAGTATAACGCTGAAACAAATTACAATCCGGGCGAAATAACCACCATACGAAATTACCATGTCGCTTTGTTCTCTTGAAAGCAAAAACAAATTTATGACACCGTCCTTGAAAACGTTGGGCAAAACCAGGGTAAAATGTTTTTGTTGGATGCTCCTGGTGGAACAGGAAAAACATTTGTTACCACTGGCATACTTGCAGAGGTCAGGAGCCAAGGCAAAATTGCTATTGCTGTAGCGTCGTCAGGAATCACTGCCACACTGCTTCCGGAAGGCAAGACAGCACATGCCATGTTAAAAATTGCCATCGATTTAGAGAGCGCCGAAACGCCTGTTTGTGGTGTGTCACGTAACAGCGATAAGGGACACGTGCTCAAGAATTGCTCTCTGATGATGAGTGTACGATGGCCAATAGGAAGGCAGTTGAGGTCATGGACAGAACCCTGCACGACATCCGCAGGAACTAACATTTGATGGATGGTGTCACAGTTCTGTTCAGTGGCGATTTCCGGCAAACACTTCCCGAGGTTACGCGGGGATCGAGGGCTGACGAGATGAATGCTTCGTCGAAACGATCTTCGTTGTGGTCACGAGTTCGTACACTGCGCTTGACCATTAATATGAGAGCTCGGCTCGGCGGCAATGCACGTGCTCAAGAATTCTCCGATGTCCTTCTAAGTTTTGACGAAGGCACTCTACCAGAAGAGAGAGGTGGACAGGTGGTACTTCCAGAGTCTCTCGGTAGAGTGGTATTCAGCTTAGAAAAACTCATTCACTGTGTGTACGGGGACATCAGTCGTATACCGCACCAGCAGAATTCTTGAGTGTGTGACCGGGCCATTTTGACACCCAAAAATGATCAGGCTGCAGCAATTAACGAATGCATTCTCTCGGAAATTGAGAAGAATGAAGTGGTCTACACCTCGATAAACACTATTGTCGAGCAAGATGATGCCACACGGTATTCCGTGGAATTTCTGAACTCCCTGTCAGAAAGAGGACTTCCGGCGCATACCATCAAGCTGAAGGTCGGTGTCCCGATTATGCTTCGAAGTTGTGACGGGACCCGCCTCAAAGTCATCTCGCTCCACACAGACACACCATTGAGGCGGAAATTCGTACGGGTTGTGGCGTCAGCGAGGGCGAGAATTTATACCACGCATTCCCCATAACTTCCCGTTCCAGTTCAAGCGCGTACAGTTCCCCGTGTGTGTTTGCTTCGTGATGACCATCAATAAGTCGTAGGGGCAGACACTGAGGGCAGCGGGTGTCAACCTCAGGACGAGTTGCTTCTCACACGGGCAACTGTACGTCACTTGCTCCCGCGCCACCAGTCCTGACTCTCTTTACATTTTGGCTCCTGGCAGTATCCGTACCAACGTAAGTCTTGTAAGGTATGATACCTTTATACGTATTTTTACTCTTTTGTGTCCTGGAATATATTCCTGCATTATTTTCTCTATTTCCTTCAGTCACATCTTATGACTGAACTCAGCAGGATTCCCATATAACTCTCTTCACTTGCTTCGTTTGCAAAAAAAAACTTATATAATAATGCTATTTTAAAAGTTGTTTATTTATAATGCTATAGCGACACTGGCACCTTAGGTATTTTTAGTGTTGTAGAGGCTTCACGCAGACGACGTCGCGGGCAGCAGCTAGTTATAAATAAACAACTTTTAAAATAGCATTATAAGTTTTTTTTCGCAAACGAAGCTAATGAAGAGAGTTTTAAGGGAATCCTGCTGAGTTCAGTCATAAGATGTGATTGAAGGAAATAGAGAAAATAATGCAGGAATACATTCCAGGACCCAAAAGAGTAAAAATACGTATAGAGGTATCATACCTTACAAGACTTCCCTATAAACTACGTTGGTAGTTATACTACCAGGAGCCAAAATGTAATGAGAGTCAGGACTGGTGGCGCGGGAGCAAGCGACGTACAGTTGCCCGAGTGAGAAGCAACTCGTCCTGAGGTCGACACCCGCTGCCATCAGTGTCTGCCCCTGCGACTTATTGACGGTCATCGCGAATCAAACACACACGGGGAACTGTACGCGCTTCAACTGGAACGGGAAGTTATGGGGTATGAGGGGAATGCGTGGTTTAAATACTGCCTCGCTGACGCCACAACCCGTAAGAATTCCACCTCAATGGTGTGTCTGTGTGGAGCGAGATGACTTTAAGGCGGGTCCCGTCACAACTTCGAAGCATAATCGGGACACCGACCTTCAGCTTGATGGTATGCGCCGGAAGTCCACTTGTTGACAGAGAGTTCAGAAATTCCACGGAATAACGTGTGGCATCATCTTGCTCGACAACAGTGTTTATCGAGGTGTAGAACACTTCATTCTTCTCAATTTCCGAGAGAATGCATTCGTTAATTGCTGTAGCCTGATCATTTTTGGGCGTCAAAATGGCCCGCTCACACACCCAAGAATTCTGCTGGTGCGGTAGACGACTGATGTCCCCGTACATACAGTGATTGAATTTTTTTAAGCTGGATACCACTCTACCGAGAGACTCTGGAAGCACCACCTGTCCACCTCTCTCTTCTGGTAGAGTGCCTTCGCCAAGACTTAGAAGGACATCGGAGAATTCTTGAGCACGTGCATTGCCGCCGAGCCGAGCTCTCATATTAATGGTCAAGCGCAGTGTACGAACTCGTGACCACAACGAAGATCGTTTCGACGAAGCATACACCTCGTCAGCCCTCGATCCCCGCGTCACCTCGGGAAGTGTTTGCCGGAAATCGCCACTGAACAGAACTGTGACACCATCCATCAAATGTTAGTTCTTGCAGATGTCCTGCAGGGTTCTGTTCACGACCTCAACTGCCTTCCTATTGGCCATCGTACACTCATCATCAGAGAGCAATCCTTGAGCACGTGTCCCTTATTGCTGTTACGTGACACACCACAAACAGGCGTTTTGGCACTCTCTAAATCGATGGGAATTTTTAACATTTATTTATTTATTTATTTATTAAAAATTTTGTAAATAACACCATTACAGCTAACGCCAATGCGATGTTATTACCAGCTATACATATATATTCAAAGAAATAACCAAATAATAATATATTAACTATTAAATTGACAAAAAACAACACAACAACAACAGAGTTGATTAATATTATATTGCATGTTTATACAATATAACATTAATCAACTCACAACGTTTATATTTTCTATGCACTTAAGTGCTGCTTCAGTGAACCTCGGCAGGCTGCAGTGAAATAGATCCACGTCAGTAGCAATAATGTTCAGCATCCTTATGGCTCGCGAAAGTGGGGCAAACTTGTTCAAGTTAGTCCTAGAAGAAGGCTCCAGCAGCGTGGGCGTGGGGCGGCGCGCACCCCCACAGCCGGGAGGCGCGCGCAGCCCCAGCTCCACCAGCAGCCCGGGGAGGTGCAGCCAGCCGCGCAGCACCCGGAACACGAAACTACACAAAGCGACGTCCCTACGCACCGCCAGCCTACTGTAACCTACCATCCCAATCACAAAAAGACTTGGGTACATGAGCGGGAAAAAAGGATAGACGCCATACTGCCGCCAATACAAAAACCTAGCAAATTTATTTTGTGTACATGGCATGTGCTATCTTGCCTTCCGGAAGCAGTGTGGCAGCGATTCCCGACGACGCTACAGCAATAGCAATTTTGCCTTGGCTTCTGACCTCTGCAAGTATGCCAGTGGTAACAAATGTTTTTCCTGTTCCACCAGCAGCATCCAAGAAAAACATTTTACCCTGGTTTTGCTCAACGCTTTCAAGGACGGCGTCATAAATTTGTTTTTGCTCTCAAGTGAACAAAGCGACATGGTAGTTTTGTATGGTTTTTATTTCGCCCGGATCGTAATTTGTAGCGTTATACTCCCGATTTCCACGGTCTTGATGTGGTGATGATTGGAGAGCTGGTAACCCATATTCGATCAGTGGATTGCCGCCGATAGAAATGACCACATCTTGAAATGAACTGAGACAGGTGTTCAGCACGCGTTCATCAGTTACTTCAACTTCGTCTCTAGTAGCACGCCTCAAAGTTCGTAGAAAATCTTCAGACAGATGATGGCAATATTTCTCCCACAAAGCTACCGGGTTCGCGACTCCACAAAACACCAAGATGACGGCTAGCAGATGACGCATGTGGCTGGGACTGTCACTGACGTTTGCCTCCGCGAGGGTGTCATCCCAATTAGGCAAAAGGCTGCGCAGTAAGTGGGATACTCCACGCCATAAAATGTCCTCAGAAAGGCGAAAGACGTTGGGCCTGGGACAGTGTGATGTATCAACCGCAGAAAATAGCATTCGCCACTATTCGGGTGCACGGTATAAACCCTACCGAATGCGGTGTCCTTGAAAATTCCCGGAAAACCTTTCACAGCACCTCCTCGTCGATGTCGGTTGAATACACCCCTTTGCTTGTCGTACGTGTAATATGAAGGCACCACGTCATACGTAAGGGATTTTGCAAACTGGTCGACTTCACAGAGTCTGAGAAATGTCACCATGTAATACCTAACACCGCATTTTTTTTTTAAACTCAACTCTGCTCATGATTTTGGAACTTGAATTTGTCAAAACGAACTATAATATGAAGAAAATGCACATTACCATCTATGAATTTTAAGAATAACTAACTACTAACCTCGCCAACATGATCAAATTTAAATGAATAATTTCCAAAAACTGTTAACATATAACTTGATTTGATTTTGATGAAATCTCATAGATGGCGCTGGTTTAAAAATTGTGTTTATACTACTAACATTCATTAAACTATGTTTCTCTGCCCAAGTTACTTTAATGGCGTAGTTTTTATAGTCCAAAGCTAGATAATAGCATGACTTACTCAAAAACAACATTTAAATTTTAGTCCTTATGTTACACGCTGTCACAGAATGCGTAAGAAAAATAAAGATTCACAGCTCCTCCCCCGTAGGTGATAGCGTGATGATATGTAGCCTATGTGTTGACCCGACCTCTTAGTAATATTCATGCAAAATTTGAAGTAAATCCATGCAGTACTTTTTGAGTTTATCCCGGACATACATACAGACAAACAGACAAAAATTCTAAAAACTATATTTTTGGCTTCGGTATCGATTGTAGATCACGCCCCAAGTATTTTTTTTTTAAATATTCAATGTACAGTTTTGACTTTCCTACGATTTTATTATATGTATAGATTATTAAATATCATTATTGAAATAAGCCATGCAATGTCACTTAATGTCTTTAATTCAGTAGTTCTGAGAAAATTACAAGATTGTCATGTAATCTTAATGTAAATGATTGCAAATTTGTCATATAATATATACTTATACCTGCACACACGACATATAGGTACATGATTGATGCTATTAAAATATTAAAGTTATATATTTTTCATATATACCACATGAAGTCTAGGAAATCAGTTTTTACATATGTTATCATTTAAACATAATGATACATACATACATACATTATCATCTAACAATACGTAAATATACGCTTCCTAATAAACATTATTTAAATGTGCTCAATTTAACATTAATGGCGGCTGTATCACGATGACAATAAGTTGTTGTAATTTGGCTATTACTTTGAAAGAAACACAAGAAAGAAACCGTTCGTGCCTGACGCAATCGTATAAAAACTAAAAATACTTAAGAAAAAAAATCTCTTAAGATTTCTCTATTTGCTCTCTTTGATCGTTATATTTGTTTTGTATTTAACTTTGTGCCCAGGAAGATATCTGATGGTCTCAGATAGTACTAGAAAATAGAGCAACAAAAAGAACAAAAAGTGTAACACTTTACCCCTAAAATGTACCAACTAAAACGCCTGTGCAATCTCTTGGTGGCCGTTGGAGGACTTTAAAACGTTCATGTTCAACAAGCGCTGACTCTAAGACTAGTTGGACACCTGGTAACACACTAGGAACATAAGTATTTAATATATTTTTTCATTCCATTCTTTAGTTTAACCCATAGTTTTTACAAACTGTGTCGAAGACAAATTACTAAATGTGTCTTGTCTACACCACACAACTTACTACAAATTACAAACGGCCGGAGGATACGGTGGTGTATACCGTAAAGCAGTACCCCGCCTAGGGAGTGAACCGCCGCCGTGTCTTCGTGGGGTCGATAGGCTGCAACGATGTATCGCGCCAGACCTTGGTAGAACCGGAAGAGTGGCAGGCGGTCGCCTCCTTCTGCAAAGCAGTAATCCGGCAGAGGAGGCGGCCGCATGCGCGAGGAAACGGCCCTCATGCCCCAGCCGGGGCCCCATAGGCGCGGACTTAGGAATTTTGAGCAATGGGTAGTCCGCTGTCTGACAGTCCGGTAACCGTTCCAGGCGTGCTGGAACCAGCATGGTCGAATCCTACTGGGGCCATGGGTTATGCGAAAGAAAATCCCGGGAAAAAAGACAAAGAAGGAACAGGAATGGGTTTTAGTCAATAAAAATCTGACACGTCCGAAGGCGGGAGATGCCATTAGATGAATTACCACCTAAAAAAATACAAATTACAAAATGTATCTCGTCTGTACCAAACATAACTTCAAATTTCGAAACGTGTCCCGTCTGCTCCAACCGCAATGCTTATGACTTTAGCGTCACGACAATGATTGTAATTCCTAGCAGTCCTGTGACCTTCGATATGTAGGAAATAAAACACTAGTGCTTTATTAAACTCGTAGTCGTAGTAATAAGTTCCCTGATTTTTTTTGTATTGATAATTTTGTGTCGTAGATCGTGACTTATCTAAATTATAAATCACTGAAAAAAATTAATCATTAAATTGTCTGGGTTCCCCTTAAAAAAGTACCCCTCAGCCAAAGTTAAATACCTTATAGCCAAAGTGCATCTCATAGCGGTTCTAATAATCCCAAACACGGTTAGATTACATTAATTTACCTCATCACCAGATCGGTTCGGATTATCCCCCCCCCCCTACGTTTTTGTCAGTCAGTCATCACTTACACGTATAAACCGAACAATTTTACTTGTTACGAAAATTCTGCTGTGATCCTATGAGGAGTTCTGTTCCATATCTTCGAAGTTCATGATCAGATCATAACAATATTTATATGGGACCAACTTGGAAGTACATACATACATATTATAGACTAACAGCCCGTCCCGGCTTCGCACGGGCAGTGAATATAGCCTATGTTACTTAGACTGAATGTAGCTTTCCAATGGTGAAAAATTTTTTGAAATCGGCACATAAATTTTTGAGTTTATTCGTTACAAACATACACACACAGACAAAAATACAAAATTTCCCTCTTTATAATATTAGCGTAGATATTACATCCAAACACAGACAAACAGTACATCTTCACAAAAATTCTTACCCAGCCTTATTCAGGCCTCCCCCATCCCTCCATACTTGAGCGTCCTTCTATTCACACAAAGCCCACGTGTTCGCAAGTGTAGCTTGGGAGCGGAGGCCTTGGCCTCGACTGGCAGATGGCCTCGGGTGGCCGCTGGCCTTGAGTGGCGACCGCTGTGCCAAACTTATGGCAACGGGACAAACATCGTAAAAAAGCCACGCTTATTGAAGTATTGTTCGATGTTTGATCAGGCTACTCGCGTAATTGACGCGTTTGATCAACACTTACGTAGCTTAAACGGTATTATACATAGGTTTAGGGTTGCCCAGTGGTAACCATGCAGTTTCTTGCCGGTTCTTCTTCATAGGAAACGGCCTTTTGGAACCGCGCACTAGCTTCTGACGTTCTATAAGTGCCCATGTAGGCCTATGTGAAATAAAAATCATTTGAATTTTGAAAACGTTCTAGAATGAAAGCAAGGAAGGAATAACCCACGTTTTATTCAGCAAAAGTCTGACACGCTCTCTCGCTCACCCCAAGAACGTGAGAAGTCGTTGAAAGACGGACAGAAAGAAAACAAGTTTATTTGTCACACAGGTACACACAATGAAATAACAATTACAGAAACTTAACTACTTAAACCTAAATACATCATCATTGTGTGTTTCATTATTTGATTTCGACAGGCCTGTTGGTCTAGTGGTTAGTGACCCTGATTGCTATGCTGGAGGTCGTGGGTTCGATTCCCACCCAGGACAAATGTTTGTGTGATGAGCACGATCATCTGTTCTGTGTCTGGGTGTAATTTATCTATAATATGTGTGCATTTAGAAATATATAAGTATGTTTATTAGTTGTCTAGTACTCATAACACAAGCTCTGCTTAGCTTGGGACTAGACGGCGTTGTGTGATAGTTGTGGAATATTATTATTATTATTATTATTATTATTATTTCCCCATCATCGTGACCCATTCCCTCTCATAGTGAATAGTGAAAAAGTGCAGTAGCAGTGGTTGAACGATTGGCTGTTGCGTTGCGTGTCGCGGGTTTGATGCCCGCACGGGACAAATATTTATACGATCACTACATTACAGATAAGTGTTCCGGACTTCCGGGTGTAGATATTTTGTGTAAGTATGTGAATTTACATGTTCGTGAACGCAGCCACGATACAGGACTCATTCCTAAGGTGGACTCAAGATTTAAAAAAAAAAACTGGTCAAGTGCGAGTTGGACTCGCGCACGACAGGTTCCGTACCGTCCTTAGGAAAATTCGGAAAAAAATCGCGTTTGTTATATGGAAGCCCCCTCACATATTAATTTTATTTTGTTTTTAGTATTTGTTGTTAAAGCGGCAACAGAAATACATAATTTGTAAAAATATCAATTGTCTAGCTATTGCGGTTCTTGGGATACAGCCTGAACAAACAGACGGACAGACAGACAGCGAAGTCTTAGTAATAGGGTTCCGTTTTTATCCTTTGGGTACGGAACTCTAAAAATGACAATCTGAACATTTTTTTAAATTCTGCAAGTTTAAAAAAAAAGTGACTATAATGTCCGAGTTCTGAGCTTGAAAATCCGGGAATTTACACTTTTTTCAAGATTTTAGAAATGGCAACCCTACTTGGGATAGATAGTAGGTACTTAATTTACTTTCTATTGGTGAAGGAATGACTGAGTAAAAAGTTATCGCACACCATTTGTGCTATTGTCTGCCATCCAGCGCTTACTTCGCTTGAAGCGCCTGGATGTTAATTTTAGTTGACACTTTAAAAATAGATTACTTAGTTCGTGTTTCGTAAAACTCATTTATAACCGTTTTTAAGGTGCTTGTAAGTCAATACATGCGCGATTGGAACGGAATTTTATTGTAATGTTTTTTTAACCGTTTATGTGTTCATTTATTATTCACTAACGTCATGCGATATAGATCGAACTACAAAAAATATGACGTCATTTTATTTGAATTTGACGTCTGTGTAGATAATGAACTGGTATTTCGCCGTCTCTCGCAGAGCCCGGATAGCTCAGTCGGTAGAGCATTGGACTTTTAATCCAAGGGTCCAGGGTTCAAGTCCCTGTTCGGGCGGTATCTTTTTGTTGATGTTTGTCGTTTTATGTAATGTTTATTGAAATAAAGTAAGTGTTTCTCACGTTTAGTTGATTTATATCTAAATGTTTGGAATGTTATTGTAATTATTCAGTGTTCATTAAAATTCCTTAAGAGCTTAGACACAAAAACCAGAATTTACTAAGTTTTTGGTTTTATTTTTATGGCTCAGACAGCAAACGCCTACGTCACGCGCTTGTTCTCGCGTTCAAGTCCACATAACAAAAAATGTTCTTGTACAAGCCTGACCAGCCCAAGTCATTCTTCAAGAAAAACTTCATAATCTCGTATAAATAACTCTATTTTTAGCTATTTCAGTTGATTACTGTATTTCTTTATTATTTGTCTCATCATTCCAACCAGTAATGTACAAAAAACTCAAAATGGCACGTATGAACATGAAAATATTATATAATTACAGTAAATACATACATAAAGCACACTATTAAATGTCACATCATGTCAACGAATTAGATACTATTATTTTTTTATACGCGACAGGAAATGGTAGATTGTGACAAAATGACAATACATTAAATAATAAATAGTTGCAAAAACGGGGAACAGGAACAACACTACGTTTTAGAACGGTGATCACTATTGTAGTAATTTAGTGTCATTTATAAATATTATTTTTAGACTACAATAGATTCACTCCCTCATTTTTATCTACACTAATATAATAAAGAGGTAAAGTTTGTTTGTTTTTAAGAGTTAATCTGTGAAAGTTCTGGTCCGATTGCAAAATTTTTTTCACCTATAGAAAGCTAGTTTATTCCTGAGTGACATAGGCTATATTTTATGTGCACGAGCGAAGCCGCGGGCAAAAGCTAGTAAGCGATAAACATGTCCTAACATAACTAGTTAAAATTTGGCTGAAAATAACTCACGCCTGTGCTTGGGCTTGCACACGGCGAGTAATGGATAGCTAGCCGTCCGGCCGTCCGGTAACCGTCCGGACCAAGCCCGAGTCGTCGACGGCACGTACTGTTCCACGCGCGCCTCTAGGAGATGTCAACAAAACCGTAGGGGCCCAGCAGGATCGAAGCCTACTGGGGCCAAAGTTCGCTCCTGAAAGGAAAACCCGGGGCCTTGAAACGCATTGCAAAGAAGGAACATAGGAGTGGGTTTAGTCGGTAAAAGTCTGACACACCCTCCCGCTCAGCCCTAAAGCGTAAAGAGTCATTGGATGATTACCCAGTCAAAAAAAAAACTCCTACATATGCCTACCGTTCCTAGTACCTAGGGATGTAACCATGTATCTAACGGAAGTGTATCGGAACAGTGATCAGTTTTTTCTGTCTTGCAACATTGTCGAAAAGATCCTTTTTGGCGCAGCCGTGACGCACACACAATGCCATTGTTTCCTTTTTATTATTGACTAGCATTTTTTATTTAGATTGTGTGAATGTGATCCTTGTGACTGCCGCCAAATAAATACCTATTATTTTCTCTCTTTTAACCGGAACCGGAGTTTTCAAATTTGTTTTGTCGAAATCAACACCGGAATTGGACACGGAAGTAGAAGCGTTAAATAAAAGTAAAAAATAAACCTAATAAAAAACTTCGTTAAGTATAAATGAAGCGCAAACTCACAAGTTCACAACATGTATATATACTAGATTAGTTTTAGTATATGTGAAACACGTGTCTTGTATTTTTATGTAAAGAATCTATGTACAAAATTTCATAACTGTATCATGAAAAATAACAAAGTTATGAGCTTGTTATGTCAGCAAAACTACATAGTCACTGGGGGTAGGGGGTAATACCCTGTTGGCATATTTTAAGGCATAATATAGACTGGCATAACGTTTTCGTATAAGTTTTATTAGCATAATAAGACTTTGGCATAATGTAAAGGTTAACATAACTATCAGTATTTAGTCTACTATTTTTTGGCTTAAGTTGGAGTTGCATAAACTTTAGAGACATAATATTTATTTGTCTAATAATCATTAGCCATAAATATAAAAGTCATAATTAACACATACTTAATGTTAATTATGACTTAAGTATTGTCATAATTGACATTAAGTTATAATTAACATTTATGCTTAATAATATAATGCGTAATGATCATTATGCTCAATTTCGTTATGCCAATAATTTATGACAATATATTTTATGCTTATTATTAGTAAACCGTCACTGGATCATCCAGGCGACTGAGGGGATGTTTGCACTTGCACCCAGCTGTTTGCTGGCAACTAATGCCCGCTATGACCTGCCGTGACCTGTGTTGTACTTAGTGTCGATGTTGTCCAACTTGTGACCTTTTTAAATATTTCTGCTTTTTTTTAATGATTTATTCAAGAAAGTTTACATAAATATGTTCACATATGTAAATGTTCCGCCAAACTACAAAAAATATAACATGGTGTAAAAACTATTGGGACCCATTCAGTTACTGATTCTGAACATACTGTATTCAGGTTTCGTGTAAACTAAAAATAATGTTGTGTATGAAACAAACCAACAAGTGATAGACTAATTGACAGAAAGAACGGGGGCAGGGCGTTCCCCGCGCAACAAGTACCTCCGATATAAGTTCCATTTCAGAATCGGAACTGGTATTGGAATCGAAGGTGCAAAATCAATCGGAAGTTCCGACCTATCGGATTCGAACCTCCATAACATCTCCTGGTTCCTAGTCATACAGGTTTGATGTAAAGTCATGCAATCTTTTATTTTTGGTGGGATAATCATCAAATAACTCTTCTCAATCTGGATAAAGTGTGTGAGAGTCTCAGACTTCTACTGACTAAAACCCACCTGTGTTCCTTGAGATGACCTTTGTGTAAGAACACCATAGATGGCCATATATGGCCCCGATAACGATAGCCCCACGTCAAGTCCTATGCTCAAAAAAATATTATATCGGCAATAGTTAATTAAATAAAAATAAAATTATTCTTTTCGAATCGACCGTTATGTTTCACTTTGTAGTGGTTTGTTTAACGAAATTAGTCATTTTTATTTCAGTAACGTTATTCAATGACAAAATAAATAACTTGCTTCACACCTTCGTGACAATACAATAGCTAAGAAAACCTTTTAATTACAATAATTTATTTGGAAAAGACGTCAATTTATTTTAATGATGAAACAAAAAAAAACAAGACGTCTATAAAGTGTCAGTTAATATAATAATTAATTAGGTATGCAGTTCTGGGTTCCATTCTGAAACTACTCAAAGATCGTTCAGGAAAAAGTTCATAGTAGTAAAGAAAGCGCAATTATGAGAAGCACCCACAGTGTGATCCGCTCAGTCGCCCTCCGATAGCTTGAATACAAATCATTGGAAAGTTCTGTGTGACGTCACGCGACGATCCCTGTGCTGTCCTTGTGTCGTGAACTGTGAACTTGCTCACAAGTCGCCATGCACTACGTAAGTGCGACAGAAGTACCGTTAGCCCACACCTGTCTAACTACAAGGTCTAACCAAACTTGTTCAAGTTCTATACTAACTACAACCCCTTTTTTCAGCCGCCACCGTCGCCATCGCCGTCACCGCCGCCGGGCGCCGTCGTCGCCGGGCGCCGCTGGTGATTTCGCGCCATTTCGCCACAGCCGCCGTCATTCGCTTGCCACACTCGGCAGAGCGCGGCGGCCGGCACTCGCACAAACGAACTAAATAAATACGAGCGGCGATAATATACAACAATAAAACAAAACAACCCGCGTCAACAACGACAACATAGTGACACACTAACATTCCTACGCCATCTGTGATAATAATGAACACGAAATTAATTTAATTTCCCAGTGTTGTGATTACTGTTAGTAAATAAATTCAAATGCGACCGTCGAAATAAAATGTCTCGGGCCTCGGCTTTCAAGACCGTATTTTAATTTTGTTTGACACAAGACTGAAACATGACGAAGTACAAGTTGAACAATACAGTGCGCTCGGCGTCCGAGGTGACCCTCACGTCGTACATGACGGGCAGCACGGACAGCACCAACAAGCGGGACGACCGCTACCAGATGCCCGACCTGGACACCAACCAGAACGACAACGTCAACTTGGAGTCGAACAGGAACCTGGAGGCGAAGCGGTGTCACGTGTGTCCGCACTCGTGCGACTTCCTGAAGGAGTCGGACAAGTTGGCGGCGTCGCTGGTGAAGCAGGAGTGCGACAAGTTCGGGCTGAACGAGCTGCGCGTAGACGGGCTGGACAAGAACGTGTGCCTGTGCGAGAAGTACAACGGCGGCTGCAAGCTGTGCCCGCGGCCCAGCCTGGCGCCCACGCTCACGCTCGGCCTGGACGGCAAGGAGGCCTGCCTGGCCTGCCACCGCTCCACCTGCGCCACCATATACACCAGTGAGTACTCACCGCTTGTTTATTACGAATCTATAATATCATCGTGCATTACCTGTATTTTGAGAACATCTTCAATGAGATTACGATATAACTCTCTCGATAGCACCAATATCCTCAAGAACTATAAATGAACAGTTACAAAATGTCGAATTTAATAAATCAAGAAAAACATCTGTTAATACAGCGAATTCCTATTGTTTCTTTCCAATATATAACGTAAGATGTCTTTAATTAAATATGCAACATAGAGCCAAGCAACAGAATCTTCCACTGTCGGACATATGATATATTGGAAACGCCAGAAAATTACAATCGCCGTAAGATTGCAAAATATCGCGAGAAATTGGATACTATTTTTTCTGAATAAGACACGGTTATGTTGGAAATTATTGAATTTATATGATCTATCGTATACAAAACGATTTTTCATAATATATCATGAAATTATAATCTAATAAATATATATTACAATCATGCAATCTGTAATTATCCGGTAGCATATACCTACAAGTACATCAGTAATAAATCAGTTTGCGGAAAATGAAAACATGTAAATTATCATTCCAACTTTCTATGTTTATAGAACCTCAATAGTTCTGTCCTTTTATCACTTTGATTATGCTAACCATATTTGTAACGGTAACCTGACTTTGACATGAATTTCAAACACATTGAGCCGTTACTCTTACATAATACAATTTATAATGTGCTTGTGAAATTTACTAACGTATTCGATATCGCCTAACCAAACTATTTGTAATAAATTCTCATATAATTTTAACTGTAGACTGTCGATAAGTTACCTAGTTTTATTTTTTAAGACTTATTACAACAATATTGTTTGTGAAACATGACTGCTGGATAGTCATTTCAACTGCTTTATTCCGTGACTTCAAACCGCAACGTGACTATCGTTTACTGAAGTACTAAAAAGGAAAAGAACATTGCCATACTTGCCATATTATATGCATGATTTATCTCCAGTGATTATCCTAGTCCATACTAACATTTTAAATTCAAAAGCATTGTAAGTACAATATATATGTCACCGCATAATCTAACCTCCGCAAGATACATCTTGCAATACATGGAATTCCCAACATTTTCTGAATAGAACATTACGAATACAATAAAAACCCAACCAAATTAAACCTATCCCTGTCCTACTAAGAAATTACGGTTTACAACTTTACGAGATCTATAAATGCTTATAGAAATGACCGGGAACTCCAGGTGAAATACTCATAAATGTATATCGATATATTACTCAATCGCATGATAAAGACCTAAGGCATCTTATGTCTGATTTAATTTAAACTTGGCATATAAGTAAACAATGACCAGATTTAGGAAACTGAATACTAATCGCAGCAGTATATTCCCAGGGAATAATTTTAGACTTTCCCGTAAGTAAAGCCCCAGATTCAGTTAATTTAAACAATTTGTTAAAATTTATTACTAAACTGTTACACAGCTTGGTCCGTGACATTAGAAGCAGCTATTGTTACCTCAAGACCCAGCGAGACAGACAGAGTGGTCAACTGATCATTAGAAACCGCGATATTGTAATAACCTCTCCATTATTTATTAGTAAACGATGCCATTTCACTAAACAAACTACCGCCAGTCACAGCCCCGCTATTCCTTGACTCACTCACGTCGTTGTTAATATTAATGCACACAAACATATGTGTGTACCCAGTGCAAATATCAAATCTGTAGGTCATACGAATTTGTATATTTTTGAGGCGGGAATTGAAAAATTTGAAAACAGAAGGCGGAAACTTTGCAATCCATAATGCCAATACTTGTAATAAAAGTCTTAGAGTTTTGACAGTGCAATTTTTATTCTTATTAATACCAGAAATAGGTAATGTAGGAAGTATCTGCGGCCATGCAGCGCGGAACTTGAACTGTAGCAGGCGAATGCTAACATTACGATCAACTTCTATTCTGAATCTCACAGATTTAGATTGACACCTTAGCACACTTCATCTACTGAAGCCGATCTCTAAGCAAGCCAATAATTAAGGCAAAACAAACAAAAAAGCAACAAAAATTAAAACAAACAAATAAATGTATCTAATGTTCGTAGACCACGATCATCAATCTTAAAGACACTATAATAAATAATAATAATAATCTTTATTCTGGTCAAAGTACTCATTTACTACTACTACACTACACTACGACACTACTACTACTGTACTATGATAGAATCAAGATGTTTTCATTTTGTTGCGCATCAGCAAGTAATAGTTGAATAATAAAGTTATAATTATTTTGTAAACCTGAACTATATAACCAGAATTAGTTTTTTACGAGAGAATTCCGAGATTAACGACTTCTACATAGTATATTAACTTTAAAGGGTAAATAATGTGGTATATTTAGACATGTTACATAATTGCGATGTACGGACATCTCTCTCAGGTTAGCTAATAATAATGTAGATTGTATCGGTGATCTTAAGGTGAATAACAATTCATTACCAATCTTTGGTTTCAATAAAGGACAATTTTAATTACTTAAAAAAATTATTACAAAATAGGTAGATAGAATACAATTTACGAACTTTATTTACATACATATTCACCACATCAGAATCTGCACAATATTCGTCTAAAGAGTGTTACTACTTTCTAAGTTCAAATAAACATCAGATAGAAATCAAATAACATGAAATTTCTGTGAACATTTTTGATGATCCGATAATCCGATTTGAAATGTAAGACATTCTAACCACAAGTATTTTAATTAATTTTATTTTAATTTTATTATTCACTTCTGACAGATTTTTATTATTATTCTTGTCTGTAAATTCGAAATTGACAGAGTAATTCTGGTTGTTTAAAACCAACCCTCCGGATTTCCAAGCTATTGTGTTTAAGTTGTTTATAAAGAATTGGATATCACAGGATTAGCGCCCCTCTTTTGTACAACTCTCATTCACGAACGATCTTTTCATTCTTGAATGAGTTCATCTTTACACTGAATTACATTATTACTTCTACAGCTACCCAATAACCATCACCTTGTCTATTCAGTTCACCCCTTTATAAATCTTCAAATATTTTTATTACCTTTTATTCTATAAATCTTTTAGGAACCGCGCATTACATGTCACGCACGGACACACTATCCTTCTTAAGTTACAAGACCCATTCGTTTTTCAGCATCAACAATTTGGCCATCTACCATTTTACCTTTTGAATGTCTTATGGTACACAGTTCGACATAAGCAATTGTCTTTCTATTGTGTCTCTAATTACGGCATTCAAAGAGTTAAAATGTAAATTGGTGGCCAAATTAAAATCTAAATATAACCCCAACCAGTATCGTTAATTTAAAATCGATTTAATAAATCTCAAAACCTGTTTATAATATAAACGGCAGTAAATTAGTTTAGCTATAGTAAAAAAAGCTTTCCAAGACGATTTTTTCCACCAGACAGGTCTGAGTACACTAGGTGCACAGTGTCGTCTCGTGAACGCTCTGAGCCGACACATTATGCGCCACGCGTGTTCTAGTACCACTGAGGATAGCGGCGCGGCGTGTTCGGAACGATTGCTCGCGAAATGTTCCGGTGAGATGACGAATTGATTATTTGGCTACATAAACCAGGTGTTAGTTTGACTGCCTCGTTAGTTTATTGGGTTCTCTATGTAGATGTGATGGTTTTCTCTACGGACTCGAGGTTGATGTTTCCTATTTTTTTAGAGATGATAGGTTCACGTTTGATCACCATCTCACGTGATGGTAAGTGATAACGTGGCCGACGATGGAACACGCTTGCCTAGACGTGCCCTAATCACTCTTGAATTTTGACTTAAAGGCCCCTAAGTTGTAGATATCAGGCAACACAGACTCCTTGCAGGGAATTCGACTCCTAGAACCTAAATAAAAAAAATATTTAAAACTAACGTAAATGTCAAGGTAATCGAGTAGGAGGTCTGTTACCTACTATCACTTTAAGATTATAATACTTTAAAAAGTCGTATATGACATAGACACAAGGATCTATTTCAAAGTATGAATATACCAACTTTCACAAAATTCATAAAGTAAACCATAGTAGATAGGTAAGTTTAAATATGGAAGTTTTTTTATGTAAGTCTGTGTGTACAATTTGCAAAATAAATAGTAAGACTTGACTTTTATTACTATTGGATTGGAGTTAGTAGAAAAACAAGGCATGTGTAAAAATAAAATACTTCTTTCTACTTTTTATAATTATCTGCTCTGGAGGAATTTTCTCACGCTACATCAAACTAACAGAGCTATCAGTTGATCTAAGAGCTGTGCACTTCCGTTTAGCGGCGGACATGACAGGTTTCCTGTACGTTAGCTAATACAGACAAACAAATAGATAGGTAGGTGGGTCTGCCTTAAGACCAGATAAGTCGTCACTACTTTGCACAATAAATAGTAATAATAAACAAATAAACACAGCTCTTGGCTTGGGTTGTCCTTGGGAGCACTAGTTCTATGAAAAGCGTCTAAGGGGCCACTGCCAATTTGCTTCGCCCCATCGAACGCCTTTCATAGATCCAGGACGCAAGGGTTCTGAGATATACATACAAATAATATTAAATCTATTAATTAAATGTATTTCAACAATTTCAAAAAACATTACAACATTTTGGTCTCAGCCTCTGACCTGAACTAAGACTGCCTATATGAAGAACGGGGTTAAATATAGAAGTACGTACAAAGATGTAAACGTAGCTAGCAGTAGCTGAATACTTGAGTAGTCAAGTCTTTTAAACTATCAAATAACTCCTCCCGATCTGGATGAAGCGAGAGCGAGTGTAAGATTTTTACTGACTAATTCCCACCTGTTTCCTTTCAGTTTCTCTATGCGTTTAGGGCCGCGGTAACTCTTTCGAACAATCCCGCATTTCTGGGACGTTTGCAACCTTAATTTGGCGTAGAAAGCACAAGAAGGTTTGGTATAGACAGAAATCAAAAACATATATTTCAAATAGATCAATTACAGGCACTTTTGAATTGTCAATATGTCGGTTAGTCAAAAAAAGTGAAGCTAAATTGTACGTTCCAAAGCGTAGATCTTCAGGCTTATTTTGTTATAAGTAACAGAGCATCTCTCGATGGATGCGAGACGCACAGGACTGGTCGTTATGGCGATACTTGGGGGAGACCTATGTCCAACAGTGGACTTTCGATTGAAATGATGAAGATAATAATGATGAACAGAGGCATCTTGCACTTTGTAGAATAGTAGCAATGTAAGCATCTTTACCTGTATACCTAGCTCGTTAGTTGACTGTACACACTGCAATCAAACTCCACTTAGATCCGATCGTATCGGTACTTGCGTCAGCTTAGCATTGTTTATAATAATCAAGTGACAGCTTGCTAATTACGCTAATTTGCATTCTGATAACATCGTGATTCATTTGTTTAAACTGCATTTATGAGGGCTGATAGCGCGCATGCCTCGCATTCACCACAATACACTTCATAAGCTTAATGGCCTTTTGGCTTTTTATACTTTCAATCAGTTCTTGATTTTAGTCCATTACCTATCCCAGACCGAGTAAAAATATAAAGAAAAGGCTACGTTAAAAACCGCCGCATCCACACCATCAAACACTTTAATCAACTACACGCTGAGCTTCATCAGCTTCAATTTATTCGAAAATCATGCCACGAATAAAAACCTCGCTTACTTAACCTATTAATCTTAACCAAACAATTTTTCTACACATATTTTTATTTACCTCACACCTAACAAACAAGGTCATAGCAAGGTTCAGTTGAAAACCAGCGTCAGGCAACTGCTACGTAAGTGGCCTGGCATTATGCTGAACTGGATCTATTTGGCACAGCCGTGAGACAAACAACGTTGATGTAGGTATTTTTAAGTTTCTTTATTAATTATTATTTCATTGTGTGTACCTGTGTGACAAATAAACGTGTTATCTTTCTTGCTACATTAATATTTTATGGATATAACAATGAATCGCTATCCCCAACAACAATTCTATGTTAAAAGTATGTCATCTTCTGCTTAGCAGTCCAATTTTTCCATATTTGGGTTGTTCTTCTGCATAAACTCGCCACCGGCGCGGGCGCATTAAGCACTTGTTCCCGCCAATGTATTACTTCCTGGGCCTCGGGTGACGCCGCACTGTCTGTGCCATACATTACATGATCAATAAACGTCTGCTCGATCTTCACCCTTCTTCCATATGAGTGAGGGGTCGCTTCCACGGGTGATCAACGGCGGACAGTTACTCCAAGGTTGAGATGATGGATGGGCTGTGTGAATCACGATAGGTATGACTACAATTAGAAATTTATTGAAGGAAAAGTATGCTATGCAGGTTATACATAATATTATTTTTAGTATACGAGTTTGCGAAACCTGAATATAGTTTGCTCAGAATCAGTAACTGAATCGATTTCAATAATTTTTATACCATGTTATATTTTTTCCCAAAAATAATTTAAAAAACCGGCCAAGTGCGAGTCGGGCTCACCCATGGAGGGTTCCGTAGCAGCAAGTAACATAATATAAAAGTTATTGTAGTTCGTTGTAACTTTGATCGATGTTTTAATAATAGTGTATTTTTTTAGATTTATGACGTACTAAAAAAAAACAACTTACTAGATCTCGTTAAAACCAATTTTCGTTGGTAGTTTACATAATAATAAATAATATCTGGAGCCCTGACCGCCGGTAGCTTGGACCCTGTTCCCGATACCGGTGGGCTACTATTTTTTATATTTTTAAATGTTTTTTTTTTTTATTATTGAATATTTAAAAATATAATTTATATGTTAATATTTAAATAAACGAAATAATAATAATAATATAATAATATTCGACAACTATCACACAACGCCATCTAGTCCCAAGCTAAGCAGAGCTTGTGTTATGGGTACTAGACAACTGATTAACATACATATATATTTTTAAATACATACATATTATAGATAAATTACACCCAGACACAGAACAAAATGATTATGCTCATCACACAAACATTTGCCCTGGGTGGGAATCGAACCCACGACCTCTGGCATAGCAGTCAGAGTCACTAACTACTAGACAACAGACCAGTCAAATGTACATTATATATTTTTTTAGTTTTATCATTCTCTTATTTCAGAATTTACAGGGGGGGGGGCACACATTTTACCATTTTGGAAGTGTCTCTTGCGTAAACTATTCAATTTAGAAAAAAAATATATTACAAACCTCAATATCATTTTTAAAGACCTATCCATAGATACCCCACACGTATGGGTTTGATGATTTTATTTATTTTATTTTCAGTTCTAAGTATGGGGACCCCCAAAATTTATTGCTCTTTTTCTATTTTTGTATGAAAATCTTAAAGCGGTTCACAGAATACATCTACTTACTACGTTTCAACAGTATAGCTCTTATAGTTTTGGAAAAAAGTGGCTGTGACATACGAACGGACAGACAGACCGACATGACGAATCTATAAGGGTTCCGTTTTTTGCCATTTGGCTACGGAACCCTAAAAAGTGACAAGTTGGACCTCCGACACTACGTACAACACAGGTCACGGCAGATCATAGCGGGCATTAGGCGCATAGCTAGGTGCGGATGTAAAACAACCCATCAGTCGCCCGGGTGGCCCGGTGACTATGTATTTATGTCGCAATCGATACCATAACGGGGTTATAACTTTGTGATTTTTCATAACAGTAACAGTTTTTAAATTTTGTAAAGACATACAAATATTGAGAAGTGTTTCAGGTTTGGCAGATATTAATAATAAGATTGTATATGTAATATTTCGCTGCGGACTTATTCGAAAGAGTCATCGCAACCCTGAAACACAAAGGGCAACTGAAGGAGCACGGATGGGATTTAGCCAATAAAACAATCCCACTCGCTCCACCCTGAGTGGGAAAAGATATTTGATGACTTCCTACGCCAGAATATCGATTTGATGCCGAGGCTCACCGGTATTTTCATCTATCATTGTCAAAAGAGCCATAAACAATTCACAGCCCACCTTGTAGTGCTCCCGGGCGCCATTTATTTTTCAAATGGTTAATACATTTCCAACTGTTCTAAGTCGTTAACAAAACAGTTTATCAATAAACTAGCTTTTGCCCGTGGTTTGACCCGCGTACATAAAATATAGCCTGTCACTCAGGAAAGGCAGCTTTCTATCGGTGGGATGGTTCTGTCGGTAAAAAATTTTTAACTATCAACCCAGTACATTCAGAGATTACTTTCTACAAAGAAAAAAAAATAAATTTACCTCTTTATAATAGGTACTAGTTTAAATATAAAAAGAGAATACTAATTGTGAAAACAATATCTTGTTTCAATTACGATGAAACTTGGTATAATTATTCTTTAATATCCTGGCCACACTGGGTACTTTTTATTACAGAAAACTATATTGTACCATAAAAAACAAACGCAATTTTGCGGTTCGATCCCTAGTCCCGATTACTGCACCAACCGCAAATAATAAATTTGTCGTTGGTTACGTCACCCGCAGTGGAGTTTACTATGGGGCGCTGCACACAGCTAAGATACTATAATAATTTATCTCAAGATAAACTACTTCTTCTTCTTTTATGTTAGAAAAAAATGAATTCAAAATCCTGTAGTCCACGCGAACGAAGCCGCGGGCACAGCTAGTAAATAATAAAATTTCATTCTCATTCATTTTTTATTGAAAGGCTCGCGTTTGACCACTATATCATTTAATGGTAAGCGATGTTGTGGCTAACGATGAAGCACGCTTGCGTAAAAGAAACCTATTCGCTCTTGACTTAAAGACTCCTAGGTTTTTTTTTATACCAGTCGTTACTGTCCCACTGCTGGGCAAAGGCCTCCCCCAAGTCCTTCCAAACTTTCTTCTCCTGCGCCGTCTCTAATCAGTCCTCGCGGTACGCGACCAGATCATCCCGCCACCTCAGTAGGAACCTACTGTATTTTTCCCAATTGGATGCTCGCCCAGCGGTCCCTGTGCATGCGGCTGACATGACACGCCCAGTCCCATTTGGGCATGGAAGCCTTTTTGCCCACGTCTATTATACCCTAGGTTCATCATCATCATCAGCCTTTTTAATGTTCCCACTGCTAGGACCCAGGGCTCCTCTCTAGGAGACGGAATGGACCGTAATCCACCACGCGGGCCCAGTGCGGGTTGGTGGATGTCACATGTCTTCGAATTTTTGGTTTTAGGACATGCCCTTGATTATAGCTACCTTTATTTATTGGAATCCATGGTTAAATGACCTTAGCGGAACAAATCGTGTAAAGTTTACCAGCTCTATGAAAAGTAACGTATTAGTTACAAACGTGTTTTCATTAAATATTTATTTGCGCTATCGCCTTGAAATAAAGAACCCTATACAAACATTTGCGTTTAGAAGTTACTGTGTTATTGTAAGTCGCCTCACACTCAGCCGAACTGAACAAAAAATAAACTTTGGGGAGATAGTTGGCGTTTGCTTTATTTCAGTATTAGTTTAAAAAATAAATTAAAGTAGTTGCAAAACATTTCTTTTATTAAAATTAATTACGTGTTATGTTCACGCTATGGCTGATATTTAACGTTTGCTAACATTGAAAGGTTACAGAAAACTGTTAATCGTTTCCTTTACATTTCTCCACTGCTGCTGTTTTTCCGCAGCGCAGACAATTTCTAGGTAATTTAAATTTTGCAGAAGTCAGTGACTACAGGCAAAATGCAAGTGCACATGAGTTCCAAGAACATAATATGGTACCAGCTTGTTCGAAGAGGGAACTACAATTACCGGCACGGATCTTGAGCGCTGGCTTCAAGTTGCGCAGAAGTCAAATATTCGTTCTCTTTAGTGGTGCGAAGTGAAACGCGGTGGCGGGGAGTGTCAGTGATTGGCTCGCCGCGCCATCGTGTCATACACGTCACTCATGGTTCGTTCCCTGCGTTGCTGCATATATCTAACTGCGACGACGATTGGCTCGCCAATGTATGGAATGCGCAAAGCGATCCCCACTCTGACCCCGAGCGCTAATATCCGTTCCGGTAATTGTACATTAGACCGACGCACACGTGGGCCACGCCTGATTTGTACGTCGCGGCGCGTCGCGTGGCGTGGCTCTAATGTAGCTCTACAAGTCTAGTTCCCATAAATAATGTATAGAGACCGACGCGCCCAGATCGGCGTGTGTACTGCGTGTGCCCGATGTAATTCTACCTCGATCAATTATATTTAATCTGATAGGAAGGTAAAATAATTCATAATAATTTATTTGCCAATAAGGGTAATTACATACATAAAATTATTGTAAATATAGCACAGTCCAATCATATCTGTTCATAATTAATAATACAATTTATTTATTTCATATCTCCGTGGCAAATAACAAAGGGTAAAACTAAATGAAATTAAAAATACTGTCCTTTTAATAAATAAAAAATACGATCAAACTAGCTAATGCCAGTGGCTTTGTCTGCGTGATAGTAGTTTACCCCAAGGTATCTTACTCCTGGGACAAAAAAGAATTTTATTTGCTCTTCCAGGATATTGTCCAAACATGTATCAAGTGTTTCATCGAAATCCGTTCAGCTGTTCTAGCGTAAAGAAGTACCACACACACACACTCGCCCATGTACACTTATACAACGTCAAAATCTTGAACAAATTACTTATCGTGTTTCGATAAAATCTTTATTGGTAAAATACTTACATAGGTATTTATTTATTATATTTATAAAGTGTTTTATAATATATTATACATTTAATATATATTTTTGAGCATCTTAAGAGTCATATAAATTTATTAGATATATGACAGCGATGTGGAGGAGTACTTTGACGCCTGAGCGTACTTTGTCATTTTGTATTAAATTTATGTACATAGTTAGGTTTTAGCATAAATAGTTTATTAATAATAATAATAAATTTTGATGTTTGTTTGAAATACTTGATTGAACCATTGCTAGATTTGAATCCGTTGCAGCAGACAGAATGTCACAGATATTTATCACAAGCCCAGGCTGATGGCTATCGCATTTGGTTCCATTGTTATCGCGACCTTCTGAAACGCTAGCCCAGGTGCAAGCCGCGCGAACTACTCATACCAACTACATCTAGGTAGATGTCTGCCGTCATTCAAATTACCAACAAACTGTACAACAATAATTTTAGTAAATGCTAAACCGTACTAATACGTGTCTAGTAATTAATAAGGTAAGGTAAGGTAATTTTACAATAGGACAGAATGGAAGAAAAAAACGCGTTGCGCCGACCCCAAATAAAATGGGATAAGGGCAGGAAGAAGAAGAAGAAGAAGGTAATTTTACAAAATATTAAAAAAAATCATAACTGTATCATGAAAAATCAGAGTTTTAAGCTTGTTAAGTCAGCAAAAATACATAGTCTCCGGGTCATCCAGGCAACTGAGGAGTTGTTTTTAACTTGCACCCAGCTGTTTGCTGGCGCCTATTGTCCGCTATGACCTGCCGTGCCCTGAGTTGTACTTAGTATCGGTGGTGTCAAACTTGTGACCTTTTTTAAAAAAATGTTGGGAAAAAATATAACATGGTATAAAAACTATTGGAATCCATTCAGTTACTGATTCTGGACAAACTATGTTCAGGTTTCGCATAAATTAAAAATAATGTTGTGTACGAATATCTAACGTGTTGTCACGCCTTCGCCGGCGTAGTATAGTATGTTATTCACTAACATCAGTTTGGTTGGCTGCTCAGACGTGAAAAATGTAGATAGGCTAGATAGAGTTACATTCGTATTCTAGCACTTACGATTTTCTTTAAAGTTAAATATGGATAGTCAAATCGCCAAACCGAAAAAAATTATAAAATGCAGAGCCATTTCAAAAGTTTGACAGTTGCGAGTTTAGATTGTTTCAAATAAAAAAATAATGTAACACCATCTCACGGATTTTATTGGTTTTATTCGGTAGCTATCACAAGAGCTCCACAGTCCATGCATTTTATACTAGATAGCGTATTTCTAAATGATAAATACTTCAAGGGGCCAAGATATCTGCAGGGGCCACATTACCACCTTTTCCTCTACTATTTTCTTTATTTATCATAAACACATATAAATTATTATTATTATGAGCCCGTTGTACAGGGCAAAGGCCTCCCTTCCGTTATTCCACTATTTTCTATCCTTAGCCACTTCTGGCCAATCCTTAAGGTAGGAGTCCAAATCGTCACGCCATTTCCTTCAGGGCCAATTGCGTCGCCGGCTCCTGCTGTTCGGAATCCAGTCAGTAGTTGCTTTCGCCCAATTTCGGTATAACATGCTGTGAGATGTGACCTGCCCAGTTAAATTTATTTCGGCGAATGAGTTACCTACGCCTGCGATTTGTGTTTTGGAACGTAGTATACTGTTCCTTATGCGATCTGTTCTTTTGACTGTGATTCTAGCTACTTGAAATGAAAGTATTCGCACGTAAATATTTTCTTCAATGCCGTTAAGTAGCCGGTCATTTAAGCGAAGTGGCCGTAAACATTGCATAACATTCAACATGGTCATCGCGGCTGAACTTGAGCTTCCCGCATGTCAACAGCATGGCCGACCTCTCCGTGACCCTCGGCTGCTACAGTCAACATACAGTTAAGAGGACTGCAGCACTTATAGCGTAGTAAGAACATTCTTTTGTTTGCTCTCTCACACTACATACAAAAGAAAGAGATGGGCATAGACAATGCTTGCCAAATATGAAGCATTTTTTGCGATTTAAGTACTTTTTAGTACATACGTATGTACAGATTTGATTTAGAAAAATAAAGTACTAAAACGGTTGTAGGTTAAGAGCCGTAAATATCGGTCGGGCAAAATTTGAGTCAGATCGACACGAGAAGAAAAAGAAGCTGTATGTATATTTTTTGAAGACACTATCTACCTAGCATTTATTTTGAAGAATAAAATTTATTTTTCTGATTTTTTTGGTAACAGAAAAATAAAACGTGCAGTCCTCTTAATATTTCAATCTTTTAAGTAGTTGCAGCTGAGAATTTTGCATTACAATATTATGTTGCATAGAATTACCTTATCGGGGGATCATTACCAATCTTTAGGCATGTGAGATGAAACTGCTGACAGAAGCGGTGCGTAATTTGGGAGATCTCCTGTTCCTGGGACCGAGTTTCAAACATACCTACACTTCCATTTTCAATGAACTGGACGTCCAGGATCGCTGATCTACGCTGGTGCACAGTCATATTTATAAATCTTTTGACCATATTTGTCGAACTGGAAGTGACTTTATCGGAAGTTGGATAGAATGAAGCAGCGTGACAAATGACAAGTCACCGATGTGATGAACAGGCCAGATCAAAGCAACTGTTGGTGGCCCCTTAACGGATGTGTGGTTGACTACCAGCAGGCAAAAGTTGTGAGAAGTCGTGTGGCATACCTATAACTCAAACTCTGTCCAGAGTAAAGCGACTAAGACAAGAAAGTATTTGGTTCAGGCAGACAAGGAAATCGAAGTTATTTTATAATTTGCAAAGATTATAAACACGCCTTTCACCCACGTGTCAAGAGATTAAAAGCTACTCAGTGAATACCAGGAAGTCAGGAGACGCCAACACATCTCCTGACAGGCTGACACACCACATACCTACTTCAGTCATAGCAACGACTTCCTAGAAAAAATCCGTAAGCAACAATCAGTATGAAATCCCCGCCTCTGCACGTGTCGCTCGTACACCTGCCTCCCTCTCCTACAATCAACTAATTATCTGCTAATCAGCAGTTTACACTGTAAGTAGGGTGTACTAGCTCGCCTGAGCCGGGGTGTGGCGGTGATGAGGGGGTTTTAAGTGGCGATTAGCGTGGAACTGATTATTAAAAGCGACGTTTAAATTACTTATTCATTAGTAGCTGCTCAACGTTTGATTTATGGTCAGTAGTCATTTTTTTCCATTGATAATTATCGTATCTATACAGGGTTATTTTTAAAACACTAAAAACCTTGCAGGACTGTATTACTTACATCAAAAATAACAATATTAGTTCTATCACTTTTTACAAAACATAATTCATTTACCAAAAAAAAAACTTTCAAGATTTAGTTGTTCTATCTAACACATTTCAACTACGTATTTTGCACGATCCCCGCTCCCCTCCGCTATTGTACTATCGCTTGCTTCGCATAGACTTCGTAATATTTAGAACGTTCAATTTAAATATTTTTATTATTTGTATGAAAATCTCATGAACTAAAATATGATAAACTTTTAAAAGTCATAGAACAAAAGTGGTTGTTTATGATGTTAGTAACATAGTCCTGAGAGGTTGCCAGCGTTTTACAAATCACCCTGTATATATTTAATATAATTATCTACAAATCATGTATATATCACAGTAAATATTTATATGGTATGCCATTTATCAATTTAACAGTTTAACTTCGATATCATTAATAAAACCTACCGATAAATAATGCGTTAAATCGTGAACGTGAACGTCTCTGTTAAGGTTCACAATCTTTTGATAGTTTACAATCTCGCGAGATAGATTGTAATGTAATGGTATTTTTACGGTGAAAAATATATATACATACATTACTCCTTATAACATCAGCTATGTTCCAGTAGAAGTCTCGTCAAAATCAGTCCAGCCGTTTTAGATATTAGACGGATCAAACTGACAGACAGATTGTTATAGGAATCGAATTTACCTCTACGATAATGATACATATCATTTGAAAATATTTTTTTTTTTTGGTATTACATACAGACACTTCAATTTTACTTTATTAGGCTTTTTTTTAAATAAAGAATGTATTTTTGAAGTGAAAACTTCTTTAGCGGCGTTGAGCACTTTTTCTGTAATGGGTATAAAATCTTAAACTCGCGTCAGGACACGTGACCCTGATCGAAAAAGCGTAAGACGGCGACGTCATCGATATCTAAGTACTAGATAGGGCGTGCTGAACACTCACTTCAAACGAATCCTTTGCACTGAATTCTAGGCAAATTGACATTGATGACTTTAGTGCAATTTTGACGTTCATACAGTTGAGAGCGGAGCTTATAAATTCAAAAGAAAGTGAATTTGGGACGTAAATAATAATTCAGTAGTCATGAAAATAAAATAATGGATTATTCAAGCAATTTAATTGCTTCAAATTTCGTAATAGTATGTTAGAAATTATATAATTTTATTTAAAAGATTTTCCATTTTACAATCATAGACTAAAACATGCAGATGTTCCATCCCACAAAAACCGGGTTTTTTACCTACAACTGATTTAGTGAACACGAATTTGCATGATGTTTTATTCCGTTTGTTTTTTTTTTTAAATATTCTGTTTAATATTTTTTTCTTTTTTGTATAAATAATAGGTACCAATGAATTCCGTCAAATTCAATAAATATGAATACGTCTGTTTTGCGATACTGTAAAAAATCAGGTTCAGTTGAATTTGTAGTCATATGTGTAATATAAGTGATATATCACTAAGTGATCATTACTGTTATTGAGATTTCGTCCTTCATAAACTATAATTATAATTATTTCAAGTTTGTTCACTCTGGTCAGCCGAAAAGAGAAAAATTGATAAAATATCTTAAGAGGATAGACGTGACAACACGTGGCTTCCTACAAAATATCCTTTTATCTGCTCTTCACACTTTTAAACTGATGATACTAAAGCTGGAAAACGTTTTATAATGAGTCGGTTATTCCTTGCAGTAATGCTATTCCTTCAGAATGTGTCTTTAAAACATTTATAGCTTTCCCCTACATCATTAAACCAAGTGCAAATTTCTGACTCCGAATCAATTTTTGATTCGCCCCGAAAAATAAAGTTGAAAATAGATTTAAAAAAAGTTTTAGTTTTTTATGTACTTTAATTCATCCCCATTGCTCTCAAAAAGGTGAAGGAAAACATCATAAGAAAACCAGCATATTTCAAAGACATGCGACATTCACCAACCCGCACTTTACCTTCACTTTTCTTGGACTGACCGACATTTGACTATTCAAAAGTGCCTGTAAATGGTCTATTTGAAATAAATGCTTTGATTTTGATTTTGCACTGGGCCAGCGTGGTGGTTTACGGCCCATTCCCTCTCCTAGAGAGAAGGCTTGAGTCCCAGCAGTGGGAACATTAAAAAGCTGATTACGCTATAGTTATAGTTGTTGTTTGTTTTGTTACTAAATATTAGCAGCGCAGTCCTGACCATCATTTTCTGGTGGTTCAATAGTTTCATTATTTTACACGATTTTGAATTCACTAATTATTAGACGTATTTTTCTGAATTTACACTAACGTGGACTATTGGTAAATTTTTTAAATAGAGTTTTATTGTAATGTGAAGTATTGTAGGCAAAAACTATGTCACTTCTGCGGTATAAACATCTATATGGATAACATGTCATTACACTATGTTGAACTAAACGCGTAAGTACTTCGAAATTCATGGCGCTTAAGACGTTTTGGTCGTGAAAAAATTATCCTCTAAAAGCTATCAGCGCTTTATATTTTAATAGTTCTGTTAGATGACATAATGCCAATGTAGCGCTGCAGCAGATTTTCGTTTTAACTTTTCAATATTTTGACAAATCTTTTCTATGAAAGGACCTGTCTATCACTAGAATATAAGTCAATGGGCGACGTTGATTTTTCGGAGAGATAAACTTTTTAATGTAAAATAATTGTAATAGTTTTAAAGTGTTAAATTTTTAATGTAATATAAATTGTCATGTTTGTGTACGATAGCGCAATAAATGAATATTGTATTCTACCACATAAATGATAGTACTTTTATACTGATAAAGCAATTGGTGCAAAATTATTCCCTAACCATTCCAAAATATCAAACATGCTCAACGTTAATAATCAAGTTTTCACTTCTGCCGGCACTCCCGGAGTGCAACCCGTCTTTTTTTTTATTAGAGTTCGCACAAAAAAAAAAATCATATGATATTGTGCTGAATCACGAGTCTGATGCGGGTGTAGTCGTGGGCACCTCATCATCATCAGCCTTTTTAATGTTCCCACTGCTGGGACTCAGGCCTCCTATCTAGGAGAGGGAATGGGCCGTAATCCACCACGCGGGCCCAGTGCGGGTTGGTGAATGTCACATGTCTTCGAATTTTTGGTTCTAGGATATGCCGGAAGTAATGCACCTGGCAGGGTTTGAACCTGCGACCTACAACTCGTAAGTCGGAACCATTACCACTCGGCCACCGGCTCTCGTGTCTAAATGTGTTGCTTAGCGTACAAAAATACCAGTAGAGATGAAGTGCACCAATTCAAATAAACTTTTTTTAATTATGTGTTCTAGTCTCAGGAAGGTTTTTTGAAGAGAAAATTGGAAATATGCTTGTATAAAATACATTTATGTTCCAGTTATTTTCTCACTCCGATGACCTATCGATTTGACCCCATTTTGATTAAAGTTGACCACTTAACAAAAAGGCAATCAACACTGTCTTAATAAATCTAATTACAAGATAAGAAAGCCTTTAGCTTAAGCATGGCGGAACCGAACCTCAGGGCACAGGGCACGAGGTCAGGGCTCCAACTCGCGTCGACGAAAGGCGTCAACCCTGGACGAGCCGCAGAAACTGCCCTCGACCCTGACAGTTGAGACAGCCCTAGCATATGACTCGAAATAGGGTCAGCGGTGATGACTGTGTGGGGTCAAACATGATCCGGGTCGGAGGACCAATGAACTACAGAGTTAACGTTTGCTAACAGTTGTTAGGGTTCCATTACCTCAAAAGGAAAAAAATCGGAACTCTTAAAGGATCACTTGGTTTCTCACCGGTCTGTTCGTCTGTCAAGACCCTGGAGTTAAAACCATATTCCTACTCAAGTCTGTGGTCCCTGGAAGCTGAGAAAAAGTTAACAAAAAAAAAGATATCTACGGCTGTTTATGTCAAAAAAAACATATATTCCGACACTCTCAATAGGAATCAAGATTCATAGGTTACTTCTCAGTTCTCGTTGACCCAGAATCCTGAAATTTGGTATAAAGCAAGGTCTTATAGCACAAGTAAAGAAATAAATTTGAAAACAGTAATTTAGTGGTGACATCACAAAAAAAAAAAAACAATTTTTTTCGCGATTCGGAGAAATCTTCTAGACTCCATTCGTGAATTGAACTATTTACTTATGTAAGTTTGCACGAAAAACTTGGTTCGTGAGTCCGACTCGCACTTGGCTAATTTTATAACTAGTGGTCCCCGCAGACGTTGTCTTGGCCAAAACTAGAATGTCGTCAGAAAAAAAAAAATTGAGTGCCCGATTGCAGCCTACCAAGTTCAAGTTCAATCTATCAAGTTCAATTGTATTTTCAAATTATTCAGGGGGTCCCTAGATGGTTTAAAAATACTCTATAAACTCTTATATACACACAAAATTTCATCCGAACCGATCAAGCCGTTTAGGAGGAGTTAGGTGACAAACACCCATACAGAAGAACTATAAACATTACGATAATTATCTGTGGGAAATGTTGTGGCTAGTATTTTTGTTAAGTTTAATGGGTTGTTTATGCTGATTTTTTTTTCAGATATATAAATAAATAAACAACCGGGCCATTTTGAAAAATTGCGGGTGATTTGGTGACCTTTTGGGGCCAAAGTACATTAAGTTTGCAAACTGTAACCTCGACATTGACCCCGTGAGTTAAACGGTGGTCACTGACCGCACTACGGCAAATCTCGAATCTTCACATAACGTCAGTTCGGAAACAAAATATTAGCTCAAAGCATTCGAAGCAATAAGTTTTTCTATGTCAGTCAATTTCCTGAGATTGGAGAGTGTAATTAAGTTTTTCATCTAATTGGTGTGTCAAGGCAGGCAGTCAAGTGCGGCTTCCTTTTACACGTTCGCCACGTTTTTGCGGCTCGTTTTTGTTTGGCAGACTATTGAAGTACTAAAACTAAGTAAGTCTATAAAATATGAGAAAAGAATGACTGACTTCGAACAAGGAAGAGTCAGCTAGAAACAATGGCTACAAGTGACTAGTTTCTGACAGGAGGTTAAGCCACATTAACAACTTACAAACCAACATTTTATTTTAAGAAAGTAGATAGTACCCTGTCGTGATGACGCAGTGTTTAAGGTACCAGCCTCTCGTGCATGAGGTTGCAGGTTCGATACTCTGTGCCTGGGAAAGCATGTAAAGCTATTAGTCCCAGTTATCACTTGTAAAATATTGATAACTTTCTGGCGTCTGTTTTTTTAGGTGCGTGAGATAGTGTCCGATTTTTACTGACTAAAACCCACACCTGTTCCTTCGTTGCCTATCGTACAACTTTCTGGCGTCTGACAATCAGTCTATCCAAGGAGTATCATTGCCTACTGGGTTGAGGAAGTCTGATTGACATTGGCTCCATATAAAATACTGGTACTCAGCCGCCGGTTAGGCTGAAAGCCGATCTCATCACAGAGAACCACCTTAGGCGCGGGCTCGCGGTCCGACCGTCCGGTAACTGTCCGGACCGTCCGACCCAAGTCCGACCAACCCAAGTCGTCAACGGCGCGTATTGTTCCGCACCTCATGAGGATGTCAGCAAGTGCCCAGCAGGAACAAAGCCTTGGAATGAAGACATAGAAGGAATAAAGAGTGGGTTTTTAGTCAATAAAAGTCTTACACGCCCTCAACACAGATGGAAGATTATGAAAGTAGACAGTACCAGGACACCTTTCCTCTAGATGACCATTGGTCCCTATCGTGACGAGGTGGTATAAGTGGGTGTCGTGCGGTAGGAACCGGTAGCAGGCGACTCCCGCGCAGCCGTCATGTGGGGCGTCTGCTGAGTGACTGATTAGTTCCTTAGGGCGAACAGGGAGACGTTGGAACATGATCTTCCTACTTCATATGACATCTTTTATCTTTGTTCATTACGTTTTTCATCGAGGACGGTGAACTGCTTTAAAAAACGCTTTAGAGACGGATAAAGATGGTGGTGATTTCCTGTTCCGATTCTTTATCACGTCATTACAATCCATAGTTTTTGTCAGTATACATATTTTCGGTCAACAGGACCTTTATCAAATACACACATGTTGCTTGACTGTCACGATTATTCTAGATTCTAAATATAGATAGTTTTACACGATAGTTTGAACACATAATAGGTATAGTCAACATGCATAACGCAAGTACGATGATAAACCCTATGTCGAAAAAATCGCACCAGTCACCGAAAAACAATAACTATATTAGGTATATATGTATTTTTTATTTTATCTACACATATTCACACAGTGTTGCCCGACGAGAGAATAGTTTTTATTTTTAGATTTGAAATTGTTTTCTTATTAATCTTTTTTATTATACACCTGACACGCTACCCTAAGTCGACTGGTAGACGTTTGTACCTTTGTGTTGCGTTTAGATTTAATATATAAATAAATAAAACCACCTCAGATGGTATGGACATGTTAATAGGACGAACAAAGATCATGTCGTAAAACTTTCACTACTTGTAAACCTACCAAAACAAAAAAGGAGAGGTCGCGCTCTATTAACCTGATGGTCTGGAATCTAGAGAGACCTCAAGTTAGCGCAATTGCCAGAGCAGTCAACCCAAGATAGAATATCCAGGCGCCGATTAGTGAGGAGACCCGAACCCAAATAATGGGATCAGGAGAAGACAAAGAAGATGGTGATGAAGCCTACATTCACCACCACATTCAGGAGATGAATTTAATTATAATTGTTATTGCCTAAAAGAAAACTGTCTTCAGACCTGTCACTTCCTCGGAGCCTTGGAACAAAGGCAAAGAAGGAACAGGAGTGGGGTTTAGTCAGTAAAAGTCTGACACGCCTTCCCGCCCCGCCCAAGGTAGATGTCATTAAATGATTTCCCACCTAAAAAAACCTGTCACTCGGAAACCCTCAAATAGTCATCAACAGAAATGATACAACTACGTCAATCAATCATCAGCGAACAGACACACCCCATACGCCATACTGTATAATAATGATGTAATAGAATCCACGCGATCTCAATAGGCGGCATATCGATCAATAACAGAGCTCGTAGTACCAATAAGTGTAGTAAGTGATCCTATGAATTGTACCAGCGAGTGTCTCAAGTACCTGCATGTGATGCTTTGACGAAGCTTCTTTTACTTTAAAGCGACCAGCCTGCGTATATAAAATAAAGCCTATGTCACTCAGAGGAATAAATCAGCTTTCTATCGATGAATAAATTTTAGCTATTGGACAGTACTTTCAGAAATTACCTCGTACAAACAAATAAAATAAAAAACAAACAAACTTTACTCCTTTCTAATATAAGTGTAGATATATTTTTTTAATGATATACGTAGGTACGTATTTGTACTAATGCTTGACTGCGATCTCACCTCATGGTAAGCAGTGATGCGATCGTTGACGAAGTATCGCACTAGTTTGTTATGAGTTTATTCACTGTAGCCTTGAAGACACCTAAATTATAATCAGACAAGAAGACCCTAGCAGGCAAATGGTTCCAATCCTTCGTTGTACGCTGTGTAAACGACGGCGACGAGGTGAAACGCTTATACACCAGTAATTTTTAATTAGTACAAATACTTAAAGGGCTTATTAGAAAAGCCCTTGTTATTATTTAAGTAAAGTCTCAACAAATAATATTCATAAACAGCAAAGTTATTAGCGTTTGTGTTTATTCCAAAATGTCTCTCAATTTATGGAAATATGGTGTTATGAATGAATAAATGACGATTAAAATGGAAAAACACTTCCCGCAGTATTTTTTACTAGTAATTGTCATGTATAATTGAATCTATGATGAATTTACCTTTTCGTGGTCAATTTTAGGATTTCGGTTTTTTCTATTCTTGAATACAAAAATATGATCAGTAACGGGTACAGATACAGCCCCATTTTTTTGTGTACTAATTAAAAAGTAGAGGTGTATACTGTATTGTACTAGCTTCTGCCCGCAGCTTCGCTCGCGGATTTAAAATATAGCCTATGTCACTCAGGAATAGAGCAGCTTTTTGCAATCAGACCAGTAGTTTCAGAGATTAACTCTTATAAGCAAAAACAAACTTTACCTCTTCATAATATTAGTGTAGATATTTTTTTTAATAATCCCACCTGATGATAAGCAGTCATGCAATTACACTAGGTTATTAAGAGCCTATTTACTCTAGCCTTGAAGACACTTGAAGATGGGAAGGCCGCAGGGATGACCGCAGCAGGCAAATGTGCCAAACCCTGCGATGTACGCAGGGCGAAACGGTTATAAAGTAAAAAAAAATACATAAAGGTGAATAGATTACTTCTATGTGAGAACGCTCCATCGTCGACTGTATCGTTTTCATCAGGTGAGATAGCGGTCAAGCGCGAACCTGTCAACAATAATAAAAGTAATTATAGTATTGTCCTTTCATGTCATCGTTCTCTCCAAAACAGTATTTCTAACCCCAGTTTTCCGTTTCACATCGATAGTATACACGCTGTAGGCACCTATATCATACAATTCAGATATGTACAACAAAACATGGACACGTCACGCCTCATTTGATGGCTGTCCACACAGCCTCACTCTCCCGCGAAGTGACTCAAGTTTAATGACCTTGCCGCTAGCAATGCTCGGTTTTCAGAAAAGTATATAGTAACCGATTTCAGGGAAAGGTTAGGTCAAAGTTCTTGGTATTACACTTTTTGTGATTGTATGTAAATGTTTGTTACTTTATCACGCTCGAACGGCTAAAGGGTTTTCGATGAAACACTATACACGAGTAGACCATGTCCTGGCATATAGCATATAGGATACTTTTCATCCTGAGAGTATGTTTCCTTGGGATAATTTTCAATTCATCACGTGGTCGAAGCCGCGATCAGCTGCTACATTACAATTATTGCTATAGGATGGTGAGGACGACAGCTGTCAGATTCATACAACGTAGCTCCTTGTCTCTCATCCTAGAGATGGATATTTTCGTCTCGATTTCATCCTACCAATGCTATGTACCTTAGTAGGAAAAACTTTTTCATTCACCCATTTCAGATAAAGTAATTTTGCTCTTCGATATCTGAGCGCAATAGTTACTTGTTATACAAGAGTGCAAAGGCGCTTTTTAACCGCGTCCGATCGAGCAAGGAAAGGATTCTCTCTAGAGAATAAAAACGGTTTTTGCTCTCAGATATCGCATAGCAAATATACTCTTTCCGAAATGGTGGGTGGGATGAAAAAGTCATTTTTATCCGCTAGAAGACAAAGTAAATTGAAGTTAGAACATCGTGTGCACTAAGTTTGTGAATTCAAAACATCATTAATCCTAGTTTATTTCTACGTCTGTGGTGCCAAAACCTCCTTGGTGAACTTTTTTTTTTGCATTTAGTCATTTCCTCGCAGAGGTGGGATGAAAAGTTACGTGTTGCGCTCGAGTGCAAAGATTTTTCACCTCGTGCTTTTTTGATTCTCTCGCTAACGCTCAGGATTCTAATTTTTTTATCACTCGCTGCTCTCTCTCTTTCTTGCTCGGTCACTAAAATTGAGCAAACGGTTAAAAAGCAACTTTCCACTCTTTTATAACAAATATGAATTACTAGCTTTTGCCCGCGGCTTCGCCCGCGTACATAAAAGACTTTCTCTCTTTCTCCCCCTATTCCGTCTCCAGGGTCCCAACTATCTCTGTACCAAAATTCATCATAATCGGTTTTGCCATTTAGGCGTGAAGACGTAACAAACAAATAAACAAACAAACTCACTTTCGCTTTTATAATATTAGTAAGGATTCTGAAAATGGTTGTTCGATCGGGCGCATAAGTATTTCTTATCAAAACAGTTCAGCATCAGTGCCATGCGTCAAAGGCTAAGGAATGTGTATGATTTTCACGAAAAACAATAGTCTGTATCGTTAGCTGGGTCCGGTGGCAGTGCGCGGCCAGCCGGCATTGTGCGGCGCGTGTTATTGTAACCGTAGCCGCGTGTTTGTTGACGCAGGCTACGCGGAACTGCGGCCGCGTGACAACTGCGCTCCTCAGCAAGACAGTTTATCTGATGAAGGAAGAAAAATATAGGGAAGTAGGCAATTGACACACAAATAGACCAGGTTTATCTTCTAAATATATAAAGGAGAAACTGACAGACGTAAGCAAGCACTAAGAGAGGATTTTGCCAAAATTACCCCTTAAAGTGATAAAATGGGGGTTCAAAGTTTCCATAGCGAAACCCCTTTTTACGCGAGCGGAGCCGCTGGGCTGGCAGTCGTCGTCGTGGATAAAAAGATAAACTGACTAAATGACACCGAAACCTACCCGAACCGAACCTAACTTAACCTAGCCTAAACTACACGGCCTAAGAGTGTGTTTCGCACTAACTTTCCTTATAAGATGTAGGCGAGCACTTAAAAGAGTGGTTGAAGACTGAAGCTTCGACCACTGGACTGAAGCTGGTTGAAGACTAAAACTGCTACATAAAACCAAATACATGTCGCCAATGTTATAAGAACATTGGCGATAATGTTTTGTAGTTGATAAGGTCGTGCTTGACCCCACTATCTTACTTGATGGAAAGCGATGATGTGGTGAACGATGATCTAGAAGTAACCACTCTTGACTTAAAGACCCCTAAGTTGTAGCTATCAGAAACTATAGATTACGGCAGGGAATTCCACTTCTTAGCTGTACGCACAATGAAGTTTTCCAAAACGATTATGATAGAGTTCATGTTTTGAAAATTCTAGAGGGGTAAAAGAGGGCTGGACAACACAGTTGGCGCAGTGGTTGAGCGATTGGCTGCTGCGCTGTGGATTCGGTTCTCGCTTGAGACAAATATTTTTATGGCCTTCAGATAGAAGTTCCGGGTCCAGGTGTTTTGCATATGTGAGTTGATATATTTGCAAACTCACTTTTCATCGTCGTCTTTTACAGGCCTCTCAAGTGTCGCCATCACGACCGGTCCTATGCGTCTTGCATCCATCGGATTCCCGCATATACATCGCTAAATTATGATCATTTTAATCCCGTGGAGGATCGATCCGGTACATGAAACACTATCGATTTGTAACGATAAAATTAAAAAAATAAAGTTATTTTTTTTTAATTTACGCATGTACGAAATTAATTTCTTTAAGAAAACGTCAGCTGAGCGAGTTCATTGACCTGTATGTAGTCGGCGTTGCGTACTGACTACCTACAGGTCATTGGTGCTTTATTTTTTAATTTTATCGTTACAAATCGATAGTGTTTCATGTACCGGATCGATCCTACACGGGATTAAAACGATCAAAATTTAGCGGTGTATATATCCCGGTCCCGAATATATATTGATTGTTATATTCTCAAAATAAATCCACAGAATAGATCCCTCGTAATGTCATCGTTACCTACTCTTGTTAATGAGTATTGATCGGACAGATGAGTCCAGACGGATGTGGGCGGTGAGCGCATCGGAGCACGTGCTCCTCACCACAAGTTGCGGGCTTTGCAGAAACGATACAAAACTCAGAACTAATCAATTCCCACGATCAAAACATCCTTTTTCTGTTTCATCTCATTATTCGGGAACTTGAGTTAATCTCTCAATAGCTCTGCTTGAAGAAACACCAAAAATATGCAAAAAACATAAAAATATGCAAAAAACATAGAAATATGCAAAAAACATAGAAATATGCAAAAAAAATATGTGTGCTGCACATAAAATAGGTGTTCTTTTATTTTCTTGATTACGTCAAAGACTTGTATAACTACATTAAAGATCAGTTTTATGTATACGTAAAGGCCGGTCGCAATATTATTTTATATTTCAACCGATGCATAATGGACGTCCCACCATCCAAAACGTTTCGGGACGAGACCACATTGATTTTGCGTACGGAGTGGTTACCATCCGGTGAAATAGTGGTCAAGCGCGAACCAAAGAAATAGGTGTAATATCAAACCGTGGGAATAAATAGGTCAAACGAAAAAGAAAATAAGTGACAAGAGAACAATAAAGTTGTGGATGGTACACATTACAGAAGACGCATTCGAAGCGACCCGTCTTAAGAGAGGTTACTTTGCAATGGCATTAACGTAACCGTGGAAACCGAGTTCTTGGTTTCAACCTCCAGACCTCGACTAAACCAACTAAGTATGTAATTATGAGCTAAAATATCACCAATCGAGGTTCAACAATTAACGAACGATCTATTCGCACAAGCACTTGTATGTGTGTGTGTCATCCAGTGTCGTCTATATGACAATGATCCGTGGAAGTTGGCGGCCATTACCGTGTGACGTCACGCGCTGCCCTGATGAGTGCCGTCTGTGAGGGTACGCGTGCCGCCGAACCGACTGGACTTAACTGGTGCGATCATGTCACTACCACACTGCAATTGCTATTGGATGGTGTGTGACAGCTGTCGAATTCAGACAATGTAGCTACCATTTCTTATCTTTTATTTTATGTATTTATTAAAAACTTTATGCACATAAACACTGTCCAAAGGTGAACTTAACGCCTAAGGCATTTTCTGCCAGTCGACCTTAGGATGGTGCACGGTAGGTGCAACTTAATGATAAACAAATAGAGTGAGAAAAAAATACAAAAGTAAATATATACTTAGATACATACATGCAAATTAACAATGCTATTATGAGAAACGAATCTAACAAATCAACGCTGCGATGATTACACCAACTTCCTGCGAATGTGTTCACGTGCAGTCATTCGACTGGACGCTGTCCTGATGTTCAACGGGACCGCATTCCAAAGGGAGATCGCCTGGACGAAGAAGGAGGACTGGATAACCCCCGAGCGATGTGTGACGGGACATCGTATTATTTTTTGTGTGTACTTAACCTTTCAATCGTGATAATGACAGACACAATTGAAAGACAATAGGTGCGCGAACGCCGGCGTTCGCTTGGGGTTTAATGAATTAAATGGTTAAATAAATAAATATTAATTACAAAACACTGTCGGCAAGACGGGGTTCAAAAAAGATACAGTAAAGTCGACGGAAGCCTCCCTCGGGGCCTCTTATTTCTGGGTAGTAATAAAAAAATAACTGCGAAGGCTAAGGCAGGAGCGAAGCGGTGCTCCCGCCTAACCTTTTCTTTGATGCCTATGTTCGTACTGCTGCCATCCTACTCATGCTATGCAAAAAAGACGCTAGCTGGAGAAGGATTCGCTAACTAATGCCTCCCCATAACGTGTTAAAATGTTATTCGGGCGAGCGAGAAAGAGGGATGCAGCTATATACACCCATCCCACATATATAGCTCCATTCCATTAACAGTTCAGTTTAGGTCATCAAATGGATCGTGTTAAGAGCTCGTGGTAAGCTTTTAGGGCTATTTGGAACGTGATTGAGCGTTTAAAATGTATAGGCAGAGGTAGCAAGTGACGTAGCTGCGTAATTACTACATATTTGCCTTGTCATCATAGTCGAGAACTCGAGACTGTTCACATTAAGCTAAGAGTTTCAAATATCAGTCGAAGTTTCAAATGGAAAACTTTTCTTGGCAATCAAAAACTGAACACTCCGGGCCGCTTGACTAAAGACACAATCCGTCAGTCTGTTTCAAATTCACTTTAAAGGTTTTGTTAACGGCATGTAGTCTTCCACGCGCGCCTGATGGAGATTTCAGCAACCGCAGGGGCCCAGGAGGGTCGAATCCTACGGGGTCATGGGTGATGCGAAAGAGAAACTCGGGGTCTTGGAACAAAGGCAAAGTAGGAACAAGAGTAGGTTTAGTCAGTATACAAGTCTCACACGCCCTCCCGCCCCGCCCCTGGGCGCCAGATGTCATTATTGTTATCTATGTATTTTGTCTATGGACTATTGTTGCCTGATAATAAAGAGTTATTATTGTTATTAGCATCAGGAACTAATTGTCTGGCATTCATGCTGAACTGGACCTATGTGGGTGCAGTCGTGAGGAACATTGTGGGTATATAAGTATTTAGTTTATAAATCGAATTATTTTTATTTATAACTATTTTATTATTGTTTATTTTCGAGTTACCTTCAAACTTTGATGCACGGTTGATGCAATTGTTGAGCCATCGGAAGCTTCACTACGTGCCGCGGGTTCGATTCCCGCACAAAACAAATATTTTGAAGCCTTCAGACAGTTGTTCCGGGTAATTGTTAATGTAGAGCCAGGTTGTTAAAAAAAAACTTGTATTCGTTTGTCCTTTCGTGTTTGTGCCAAATAATATTTTTCTTCTTCTGTTTTCTCACTTTAAAAGAAATAGATGAGTCTATTTATTAGAGCTGTGTATGTACTGTGTGAATGTTTCATAATTATATTTTGATTTTTCATAGCGGCGCTGCTTTCCAACACGACTGATACTTCACAATTTCCATGCTCCTTATTTCGCAGCCTATAAAATACAAATGGACATCGCTTACACAATATTTTGTTGTAGAAACCCATAAATGTTTATATTCCCATTAATTTCCGTAAAAATAGACTAAACAAATTGGTGCGCATTCTCCTCCTTCGAAAATATTCTCACTGCTGCTATTTCAGTAACAGAACACATAATGAGAATAATACAATAAGTCAGAAGATTGTGAACTATTTTTCCTTAAAGGAATTTTTGCTCAGACTACATGGAAATAAAAGGTTTATAAAAATATTTATAAATATGATAAATGATACATTATATGAGGTACCTACGCATTGAATTCAAGTAGAAACCAAATTTTAATTTAATAAATTAAAAAAATTAGAACTAAGTAAACAATTGTTGAAGTGATATTGTCTAGAAAGTTTTTTACATAAATGGACATTAAAAAACCCCTTAAGTGCGAGACGGACATTCGCACCGAGGGTTCCGTACCAACTGCAGCTTACAATTTCAAAAAAGTACCTAGTTATTTTATTTCCCTTTTAATTTTATAACTTCTTTCTGTCTGTTTATGTCATGATTTTAGGGCAACGGAAAATCTCTTAAACAAAACCTTTAAAAATATGTAGGTATATGCCTTGGCATCTTACTCCATCATGTAACCCTGAGCGCCATTTTTTTTTTATCTCATACCTACTAGCTTTTGCCCGCGACTTCGCCCGCATATATAAAATATAGCCTATGTCACTCAGGAATAAAGCAGCTTTCTATGGGTGAAAAAATTTTATTAGTCGGACCAGTACTTCCACAGATTACCTCCTACAAACAAAAAAACAAACTTTACCTCTTATTAGTGTAGATAAACCAGTGCTTGACTGCGATCCCACCTGATGGTAAGCAGTAACGCAATCGTTGATGGTGAGGCGTACTAGTTTACTAAGAGCCTATTCACTCTAGCCTTGAAGACACCCAAAATATAATCGGACAGGAAGACCGCAGCAGGCAAATTGTGTAATATCACTTTTCAATGCATACCTACTTAGTGAACCAAAACACAGCGGTGATAACGTGTTTGGTTGAGTAGATCCTATAGCCACCTTCCACCTCCATCATTACATACTTTAAAATCACTTTTCAGTACACATCAATGAGCTTGTGTAGTTATAAAAATGGGTTACTACTAATAATAAGTTGGACACGCATATGACCAAAACAAGTAAATTAGATGCTTGCAAAAAACTGTCAAAACATTTGATAATTATAATTGACAAAGATGATGCTAAGCCAAAAAAAAAATGCGAATTGAAAACTACTTCCTTTTTTTAATGTTAGCAAAAAAGTAGGCAATTGTATCACTTCTATAAAACTTAAAATACAATAAATCATTTGGCAGACAATCATTTTGAACGTGAATAGTCTGAAAGACGTAATTTTCCAACTGCTGAACAGTGCTTTGACTGCCTTGTCTAAACATTAAAATCTAACATTGAAGGACGGACTATTTAAAGAAGTCTGAAATAAACGGAATCATGAAATCGCACGATCGATGCTATCATTGCTTTAAAATACCTACTTCAAGACAAAAACGAAACTATGCAGATTCGTTTTTATACATGAATTCTAACATAACTTCAAACATGATGATGTTTTGAGTGTAATCCCTCAGACATTTTCTCACATTATATGTAAATTTAAAGATACATTTACAAAATATGCACACTGCTAGAGTGTATAGAAACATTTTTCTCGTAAGATCGAATGTCAAGCGTTTAAACACAGCTCTATTGTATCGTCAAAACATTGATGAGACAGTTTAGAAGTGCATGATGCAGGCTTCAATTAGTGTAGCTAGGTAACTAATGACATGTGACCTGTGCAGTCAGCGGGGCATGCCGTGACGTCACGCGACCGCTGCTCTCCGCCGGTTTACTGACGTGATAGGTTCAACAACAACAACAAGGTAATTAAGGCGTATGGTCCCTTAACCATCTGGCCGCCTGCGCCCGCATAGAGTCCCGATGATCTTTTAATCCATTTTGCTAGCCTGTCGTTTTTATATCGTTTACAGTTTGAAGAGTGTGCACTGGAATTTCAAAATCTAATTCCGCCAAGTCCATTCCATCATTAGACCACTAGACGTACGGCGTTGCGGCACCGGTACATTATAGACATCCCACCCATACACAATACGTTTTGGGAACACATTTATTGTACGTACAGCCAAGGAGTGGAATTCCTACCGGAGTCTGTGTTTCCAGATAGCAACAACTTAGTGGTCTTTAAGTCAAGAGTGAATAGGTTCCTTACTTCTAGCAGGGATGTAACGGGGGTAATTATATCGGAACCGAAGGCGGAGTCGGAGTTTTTAAATTTGATTAATCGGAGTCAGAACCGGAGTCGGAACCGATGGCGGAAGAGGGTCAGGAGTAGTGGCATTAGAGAGATTTTTTATTTAAGGACAAATAAAACTTTATTCAGTTTTTTTTTTTTCATTATAATTTTTTAATTATAAAATAAAACACAATGAAAAAAAAATTACTTGTTTCCAAATAAACAACAGTCGACGCAGACAGACCGCCCGCCGCCGCTATGTTATGCTTCGACCTCCGATTAAAACCTCCGATTTAAAAGTATCGGACCCGAAGTCGGAACCGAAGGTGTAATAATATCGGAAGTTCCGACCTAACGGAGTCGGAGTCGAAGCTCCGTAACATCCCTGCTTCTAGGCAAGCGTGCTCCATCGTCGACCGTCATCGCTTACCATCAGGTGAGAGGTGGTCAAACGCGAGCCTATCAGTAATGGAAAATAAAATAAATAAGAATAAAATCTTTGCGAAATATTGATTGATTTGCATATGCTATGTACATTCTGAAGAACACTTAACCAGCAATTTTTAAATGTAAACATAGTTCTAAAGATCAAAGCCGTTTGAAATGAACAAGCGAAAATATGTCAAATTGTTTTTTTTTTTTTGCGAAAGTTTTAGTTATACGAAAAAAGTCATATATTATGTTGATAAAAATCTACACTTAAATTATAATATTAAAAAGAGGTAAAGCTTATTTTTTTGTTTGTAGGAGGCAATGTCCGAAAGTACCTACTAGTAAGATTGCTAAAAATTTTTCACCGATAGAAAGCTGCTTTATTTCAGAGTGACGTAGGCTATATTTTATAAGCGCGGACGAAGCTGCGGGCAAAAGCTAGTGTTATATACCTATGAAACTATAATAAATATGGTTTTTCAAACGTATTGACTTAGTGGTTACCGAGGAGTAGGCTTCAGAAAATCACTGTTTTATGGCACTGCTGGGGAGCTAGGGCCTTAAACTAGACGCACCATGCACATCGCACAGGTGAGGCAGCGGGGTGGTGACAGGTGTTGGTGACAGAATGCCTAGAACAATCGGGCAGTGTACCTACATGCAGGGATAGGCAAAACGAATGATAAACAAAGGCAAATCGAAAGCCGCGAAGGTTTAAAAATTACATATCGGCAATTCAGGTCAAATGTTACGTTGCCATTAAATACAAATACATAAATATTGAATTTTCATATTATTTCCTAGCAAAATACTAATTAATAAGTAGTTGCTGCGTATACCCCACCCACAGTAAGGTGGCAAGAGTAAGACCCCTCTTTAAGAAGTAGCTGGAAAGGCGTCACAGCGTTCTCTCCTTCCGTTTGACGCAGGTCCTCACCGAACATGGTATATTCGAGAGGTTCCTGCACCGGATTCGGGTGGAAGAAATGTCTCCGTCACCATTGTGTGGACCGCCCGAAGGACACGATGAAGCATACGGTGGAGTTGTGCCCCACTTGGGCGGAGCGTTGCCATGTCCTCGTGGAGACAATCGGTAGCTCGCCGACCGGCCAGCCGGTAATAATCATCCAAGCCGGGTCGTTGACGGCAGAGTGTTCCACTCGCATCTCAAAGAAATGTCAGTAAAACCGTAGAGAGAAGTAACAAGAACTAACATTCGCAAGCTGGTTTTCGAGCAAAAAACCTCTTCAAAATTTCTTCTTCTCATGTCGTATGCATAATGTTGACTTATGTAGCTGACTGACTCTCCAGTTACCCAGCTGTTTAGTTAGCGATAATTCCTCAAGTTGCTATTCGAAGCACAATAAAATCGTCGACTTTCAAAGAAAAGTTAAAGTTCCTGCAACTAGTATGTAGGTAAGAAGCTGTTGCGCTCAAGGAAACAAGTACACATGACGTGAAGCTCTGCGCACGCGTCATGCGCTCCCTTCGCTTTGCATAGAAAGCTGGCGCGGCGTGTACGCGTGTTGACGCGAATTTCTCCGCGCATGCGTTCTAGCATCGTCTATCGCTTGACGTGCACCTCGTTGCGCTGGCGCGTAAGTCATGAGCGGAGCGATTTTGGATCTGTAACAGGATATTTTTATTTAGATTAAGTAATTCACAGCTATAGAGGGAAATGTGTACCTATTAGTAACTAAGGTCGTCTTGAGTACCTATGAACAATAAAGTTTATTTCTCATATATATGCATTCTCTAATTTTAATTTTACTCTATTTTAATCATGAAATACAAAACTTACCACTATGTTTTGTTCCTAATTCCAGGTAATAAGGGAGTTTTTGATGTATATAATCAAAGTAGGCAATTTTTTGACGAGCGCGTTGCATCCGTGTCGCCAGGGACCACATAGTATTCACTCCACTTTCGTTTTGCTTCCATTTCTACGCCTTTCCAATTTGTAATTATAAACCTTAACAATCTAAATATACCTTTTTTCTGGAAGCCTAAATTATTTTATGTAATATTTGTATTATATTTGTTTTAGAACAGGATAGCGGCTAGTCGACGAGCCGGTGCAGCGTTGTCTGTCTCGATTTATGCGTCATCAAGTCAACCGTCGCATCGCGCGATGCACTATATTTCCCGCGATATATTTTGTTGAAATATTGTGGGTATAGTGAGAAAGTTGGTTTGTAACTACCATGGCACATTTTATATAATATTTAGTTACATACCTATTATAGTAATACTATCACACAAATACACTAGTATCTATATTTATGTACCAAAGTATGGGTTATATTTATATATTTATTTATTTAAGAATATTTTATTTACCATCATCCGTGCGTCACTGCGGGGTGCCAGCTGAAAACCAGCGCTGGGTGTTTGACGCCCAGCAATTGCTGAGTTGGTGACCCTTTCGGTTCAGGCACAGTCACTGCAACTGTATTGTATACCTGTACCATTTTTTAATTTATTGTTTTATGTTGTGGTATATTGTATTGCTTGCGCCGAATAAATGCTATTCTATTCTATTCTATTCTATTCTATTCTTAGGAAACTTATGTTTGCTATTCGCAGCAGTAAATTTTAAATATACTTGATGAAAAAAACAATTCAAAATAATTTTATACATATATTTTGTAGCCATTAATTCGTACTTTAGCATAGTGACCCTTCTTACTAAACGCTACCACTCAGCCAGCCGCACGAATCATATTCAGTCACTCAATCAAAAAATTTGGCATAACTTTTAGTTTTTTAATTGATATAAACCAGTGCTTGACTGTGGTCCCACTTGATAGTAAGCAGTGATGCAATCGTTGATGGCGAGGCGCACTAGTTTATTAAAAGAGCCTACTAGTTAATGGCCTAGCCCAGACATTTAAGAGAGACTGTGGTAAGACTTAAAATTGAATTTAATTTACTTTGTAAAGCCAATGGTGACTCATGTCTTTCGACCCGAGGCTCCTATTTCTGTGAACGATCGTTTTGTTCACTCGATTTGCTCACTCAGTACCCCCATCATCTCCTTCGAACCTAAACTAATCTCGGTGGGGTTCCTTAAATATTTTTCGTCAGATGGTCATATATATGGCTTAAGCATTAGCCAGCTATATTATATCGCATCGACAGAAATTCTGTCTGCTAATTAATTGAACAGCACCGTTTCGTTATCCGGTTAACTGTAAGGTAAATTAAGTTAATTGGCCGCGACACGCACATAATAAATAAATCAGTTAACTCGCGAACGCCTCTCCTCTTCACGGTAGCCCACAAGGTAAACTTTCGTTATGTTAATGGCGTGTAGGTCAGGTTTGTGTACTGACCGCCTACGACTGCTCAGGCTGCGCACTGCGCGCCGCCCGCGTTGTCGCGCACTCATCAGTGGAAAACTTTGACAACACGCGCCTAATGTACTAAGTACCCGGTGTTGTTTTATTAAGCTAATCGGAATGCTTGCGGTGGGAAAGATGCTTCGTTTAATTAATTACCTATGTTCTTTAGAATGTTAGCTATTTCTATTGTTAGGTAACACTCATTCATTGCTAATTCTAACAATAATAGATGAGTGTTTGTTAATATAAGTGAGCTACTTTAATAATTCTTAGCCGTAAAAAAAAACAATATGTATTAATACGAAAGACGGATACAGATTTCTTTTTTGCACGCATTAACAATTCAACCTCTATGATTTTAAAGTGACCAACTTAAATAGACATAGCACGAAGAATCGCCAAACTTAAGTGACAATGCAGGGCACATTGCTCTCAGAACAGATGGTCGTTGGAGCCGAAAGGTTCTGGAGTGGCGACCGCGTACAGAAAGACGCGGCGTTGGAAGGCCTCCTACAATGTGGACCGATGACCTGGTGAAGGTTGCTGGAATCCAATGCACAGGATCGTTCATTATGGCGACACTAGGGAGGCCTATGTCCAACAGTGCAGTGCACCGCTGTCGGCTGAAATGATGATGATGATGATGAACGAAAATTATTACTGATCTATAATAAAACGACGTTGCTTCAATTTTGCTTCGTCAAAAATATCACATTTGAAAGAATCTTCCTGGACCGCATTGGCTGTTTGTTCAGATTAAAAGAGATGAAAAGTAATTCGGGATAAAGAATTAGTAAAGATTTGGTAAACTCACCTAAAATAGACGTGTTCTATTGATACACACGTGAAGGTCGAACACAACACGTGTTGTGAACTAGAATGCCCATAATGTTGTTCATCGGTGTCAAACGCTGCCTGATGACATTTTTTGCGAGCAAGAAGCGTTTGGTTGTTTTGGACACACTGTTTAAATTAGACTTGTTTAATATACTTAGACCTGATACAGGTCTAACAGGTCAGTTTTGATATTTCTACCAAACAGGTCTAATTCAAACAACACATAAAAATATATTTGTAATCTAGTTTCTACAGCGGCTTGGCCTGCGTAAAAGTGAAAAAGTAAAAATACTTTGGTAACAAAATGTTTTTTCTTTGTACAAACTGTGGACCTCCGTTTAATCCCCTTGGGAAGTAAGTTTTGAAAAAATATGAGATGTCAGCAGACTATAGGCCCAGCAGGGCCGAAGCCTACTGGGGCCATAGGCTGACTTCCGAAATGGAACCCCGGGGTCCTGGAAAGGTAGGCAAAGAAGGAATATACGTGTGGTTTTTGTCAGTAAAAATCTGGCACGTCCTTGCGCTGCGCCCTAGAGCGGGAGAAGTCTTTGGAAAATTTCCCACAATAAAAAAATGTGCCTTTGCAATATTGCTATTTCATAACATTTATTTATTTTATAATTGTAAATAATGGTGTCAACAGCTGACTTCCTCGTGTTAACAGTCGCTTGAATACTTGTGATTTAATAAGGTTATGATTAAGAATTCCTTAAGCGCGTTAATGACGTACATTTAATAAAGGTTGATCAAATATTTATAAATAGTATTAGTACAAGCTGTACACGTGGAGTACAATTACATAAACGTCGGAGCTAATGTAGGCACGAGTATGTCTACGAACGTCAAATGTCAGAAATCAAAATTGATATAACAAATAAAAAAATGTGTAAACATCAGCGGACTCGGCAAACATTGTTCTACTATAAAAAAAATATCATAGAAAAAATAGGTGATGGATGTAGGAAAGTACAGAATAATCTATAGCCTAATTTTAGACTTACCAAGTATGCACAAAAAAAAGTAATAACAATCGGTCTAGCTGTTTCGGAGAAGTTCAACAAATATAACAAACACTGTGACACGAGATTTTTTTTAAATTAGATTAGTTACATTACACCAGAAAACCTCAATATAAAAAGACAACAAAATAATAAAAGAAATACCAGTAATTGCAGTTTTGCCAGCGCATCACTAAACTGGTAAATAGATGATCTCATATTTTATAATTATACCCATCCTCAACATCAAAATCATTTATTATCGTTATGTAGGCATAACAACGACCTATTTACAAAATCATTACAACAATGTCACAATAAACCTAGCTTCTGCGAACAGCTTCGCCCGCGTGAAACCAAACCAGGCCAGACCAGACCAGATTCAGTATTTTAATACTTTTTGAGCAAATATATTTTAGTAAGTATTCCGAGAGTCAGTATATAACTGAATCTGGTTTGAAACCACTATACCATGCGACGGCGCGCGCTGTTCCCGCGCGTCTCAAGGAGTTGTCAGCAACAGCAGGGGCCCAGCCGGGTCGAAGCCTACTGGGGCCAGGGTTATCCGAAAGGGCGCTTGAGCCCCGGTATGAAGGTTTGAAGGTACGGGATGGGTTTTTTAGTCAGTAAGAGTCTGACACTATCTTCCGCTCCACCCAAGAGAGGGGGTTGTCATAAGATGATTTTTCCCATCGAAAAAAAAAACCATACCATGTGAACTTTGGACCAACGGTTTTATGAATTGGCCGTGGCGTGAATTTTGGAAAATCCTCTCTTATTTATTTATTTATTTATTATAATCTTTATTGTACACCAAATAAACAAAAATACAGGACAAACATTTAAAAGAATAAGTGCACAATGGGCGGTCTTATCGCACAGGGCGATCTCTTACAGACAACCTTTGGATGGACTGAGAGAAAGGAGATAGATTAAGGGTTGTCAGTGTACAAACATCAGATATAATACTAACAAGATACATTAACACAAATACATACATACAATACTCTCTCTTAGTGCTCACTTACATCATAAAATCCTCTCTTAGTGCTCACTTACATCATAAAAAAGCCTCGTGCAAAATGTCACGCTCCGATGCTCTGTAGTTTCAGCTGTGCATAGTTTCTCTTCTTATATAGATTTACGAAGTGATACTGTGCAAAAAAGTCACTTAGGTATGAGCATGTAATTATTTAATTTTACTCGTTTTTTTTTTATGTTAGTAGACTCTTTTTTATAATGTGAATGTGTGAACACTGTAGACTCCAATTTCTCAGATTACTTCAAATTACAAATATTTTTTTATTATGATTATTTTTATTGCTTCATTGACTGGTCTACACTGTCCTTACATAATAACTATTAATACTGTAAATATGGAAATATTGTAGAAACAATATTTTTAAAGCCTAACCATGGAGTTTCTTGCCGGTTTTTCTCTTTATGGACCAATTTTGAAACATACACGCATCTTCTGACGTTTTATAAGTTCCCATGTAAGCCTATGTGAAGTAAAAAACATTTCAATTATGATTTTTTTTTGCAACAACTTTCGCAGTAGGTCTAACTAATTAAATAAATTTGAAAACCGATAAACATTAAGAAATAACTATCATATAACCGTAATATAAACCTAAGAAGTTAAATATAAGTTTAAGTTTAGGTTAGTTTATACATTAAAATATAATGTAGTGATCTAATTATCAAGAAAGCATCGCCTATAACTTTCTGTAGGTAATCTGTCTTCGTAAAGTGCATCACGTCTCCGCGAGGGAACGGCGCATGCATTACGAAACTCAATTACTTAATTGCGGCAATCGAATAAGAACAAAGGCAATAGGTATTCATAACAAACTTGCTTCCGCCCGCGGCTTCATCCACATGAAAGATAGTGGATTATTTTCCTTAAGGAAACTTACAACTATGATGAAAAGCATTTATATCCTAAGCCTCTTCAAAGTCTATCCATGTGCTGAGTTTAACCAAGATCCGTTTAGCGGTTTAGATATAAAAACGTAACAAACAAATACACGATTATTTTATCATTTAATTTAGATCGGTCTCATAACACAGAACTTAGACTTTCAATTTTCAGAAAAATATAATTTTGCCAACAAAAAATGGTAGCCCAACCAAAATTAAACTAATCCTTTTTCATTGTATTGTAAATAAAAAAAAAGTTTTAAAATTACTTATCTCACAAATAAATTATAAAGGCAAAAGATTGTGAGTGTGAAAATGATTATGAATTCTTCGCGCTCATATGTAGCTGAATAGATTTAGTTGAAATTTGGTTTACAACCGTTTCGCTTTGAGCTGACCTTGCCGCCAATTCTCCCACGTGACTGAGCGTTAAGACGACGTCATTCCCGTACATTTGAAGCTTTCTACAAGCGTTAACTATTGCATATTATCAACTTGGCTAGGGGTACTGGGATAGCACATAGGATACTTTTTATCCTGAGAGTTCCTTTGAGATAATTTTCTGCGATTACGCGGACAAACCGTTGGCAGCCGCTAATTATTTATAATTTTTAAATTAGTATGCTGTGTTCCTTCCTCGGCATGAATCGCGAATTTTATTAGCTGGTTTACTCTATTCAGAACCATATCCCCGTGAAGTGCACACAATAAAAGTCGCGGATTTGTACAGGAACTCAAGCTAGCTGTTGACAAAAGAGCCACCCTTCCATTCCCTTACTAACATTTGCGCAATCGCAGCGACTTCCTAAAGCGTATTGTGTGCCTGAACAAAGCATTGTTGACAATAGTCTGCTACATCCGGCTGCGCGCGCGCCGATCGCACCGCGCCGATCGTGCGCGACAAGAGGTAAGGAGACCAGAGAAAACTGAGGGTTGTTTAACAATCTAATTCGTAATATTTATTGCTTTGATAATTACTTTAGGTAATCTTAGAACCTCTTAATTTAAGATTTGGAGATGTGTCACACTTTTATTGACACCTAAGTACTAGAAAAAACATCCATTTTTTATATCCATTATATTACTTTGTGGTCCAGAGTAGGGAATCCAATTCCGCATCAAAATCGCAATCCCGCGCGCCTGCGGGGTCGATGTCAGCAATCCTGCGGGTCCCGTGGGATTAGGATTTTTAATTTATTTTTTGTTTTAACTAGTAATAAACACAAAAACCGGTCAAGTGCGAGACGGACTTGCACGTCGAGGGTGTTTTATAAAATCTATCTATGTAAATAGTTCGATTTCCGAATCGGATCGAGTTTCTAAGAATTTCCAAATAACAAACAAAAGTATTTTCATATAAAATGAGCTGCTTATGTGGAACAATAAAATATTTATTTATTTATTTATTTTATTTATACTTCATGCACATAAAAGTACAGAGGCGGACTTAATGCCTTAGGCATTTTCTTCCAGTCAACCTTTGGGTGGTGCAGAGAAAGACAGTGGTAGGTGCAATAAGAGAAAGAGATAAGGTGATTCCGAGAATTGATATACTAATAAACCATAAATATTACAATACACTTACAATAATATAATATATACATACTCAAATTAATAAACTACATACATATATACCCTAATATAATCAAACAATTGGAAATATTTAACGGACCTTCATATTTTATAAAATTGAATTTACATGCTGTGGGAAATTCCCGGTCATAGAGTACCTACCTAAACTAACATTGATTACGTTCCGTTTCAGTTGCGATACAGGACTCGCACAACACAAATTAAAAATTCAAAAATTATTTAACTGCAAGGTGAAATCAAAAATAAAATATCTCTTATCCCGACAAATACTATAAAAATGTAACGAGTTCCATGTAAAATTGTTTCATCACTTTTTAATAAGGTTGAGCTGGGTCTAATAAATAATTTAAACGGCGGCAAGTCGTTGGAATCAACTTTTCTTATAAAAAAGTTCAATCCCGCATGAGTAATCCCGCATTTCCGATCCCGCAGAAATAGTGTGGGATCCCGCGCTTGCAGGATTGGATTCCCTAGTCCAGAGTTACTACGAACTGAGATACGAAATAATATAATTCTCTAATTCATATATATAGATGTTTAAATACAATAATGTTTGATACTAAAAAAGAAATTATTCTACGTCTTATAGAAATAAAAAAAGAAACTGGTTTACTGCGTAGTTTTTAAGCAAATCGTTTTTATTCATACCTAATTAATTATTAGGTAAACATTCTCTTCAATATCTTTGTCATCTCATAATCTTAAACTTCTATACAACTATATCATGATTCGTTATATATTCACTTTATCTTCCATTAATTTGATAACCACGTGGCAGTCATTTCTACGTAACTCCATCACTGTCACGATATCTGAATCCAAATAATATAAACATTTATGTAAGCATGTGCTGAGCACGCGACGAGTTCACGACCTAGAGCTACTGCGTAAAACTATTTATCGAAATAAATTTAAATATTAAAACTTTTTAATATCTAAATGCTCCCGACAATGATTTACCTACCATAAAAGCTTTATGACCAAAAACGCTCGTCGCCTATCCCCGTACCACGCACCGATTATTTTGCGAAATTTGTCGATGAACCGACAAACGCCTGAACAAGATTGGCGACGCGTAACGCAGCAATCACACCTCATTACCGGTAGGGCTATTGTCATACCATTACGGAATTTTCTAATGAATCGAACCGAGTGTCTCACGGGATTACCAACCAGTAAAAATGACGATCCTACTTACGATTGTCGAAAATGTTAACGATATATTTAAAAAAACCGGTCAAGTGCGAATCGGACTCGCGCACCAAGGGTAGTAAAAAACCGGCCAAGTGCGAGTCGGACTCGCCCATGGAGGGTTCCGTAACAGCAAGTAACATAATATAAAAGTTCTTGTAGTTCGTTGTAACTTTGATCGATGTTTTAATAATAGTTTATTTTTTTAGATTTATAACGTATTAAAAAAAAAACTACTCACTAGATCTCGTTTAAACCAATTTTCGTTGGTAGTTTGCATGGTAATGTACATCGTATATTTTTTTTTGATTTATCATTCTCTTATTTTAGAAGTTAGAGGGGGACACACATTTTACCACTTTGGAAGTGTCTCTCGCGTAAACTATTCAGTTTAGAAAAAATTATAATAGAAACCTCAATATCATTTTTGAAGACCTATCCATAGATACCCCACACGTAAGGGTTAGCTGAAAAAAAAAATTTGAGTTTCAGTTCTAAGTATGGGGACCCCCAAAATTTATTGCTCTTTTTCTAATTTTGTGTGAAAATCTTAAAGCGGTTCATAGAATACATCTACTTACTAAGTTTCAACAATATAGCTCTTATAGTTTCGGAAATAAGTGGCTGTGACATACGGACGGACAGACAGACAGACAGACATGACGAATCTATAAGGGTTCCGTTTTTTGCCATTTGGCTACGGAACCCTAAAAACGGCAAATAAAATCACGTTTGTTGTATGTATGGGAGCCCTTAATTTACTTTTATTCTGTTTTTTTTTTAGTATTTGTTGTCATAGCGGCAACAGAAATACATCGTCTGTGAAAATTTCAACTGTCTAACTAACACGATTTATGAGATACAGCCTGGTGACAGACGAACAGACAGACAGACAGACGGTCGGATAGCGGAGTCTTAATAATAGGGTTCCGTTTTACCCTGGGGGTGCGGAACTCTAATAATGGTGGCAGGCTGTTCGTTGTGCGACAGCGTGTTTAAGATACCTAATCATTAAGTAGATTCCTATTGGAACAACTAATCGCCTCTCTTTACCAACAAAAGGCGCATTCAATTTAAAACAGGTTGATCACGATTCCCGCTCAGTTCGTGATGGCTGTGATTACATGATTTCTATCGGAGGTGCATTATTCTAAGATTCATTCTTGTTTATCCGACGCTAAACGGTATCTTAATTGACTTTAAAACAGTTAAAGAAGAACCACTTACGACTTGTCTAAAAAAGTTGGGGTCAAGCACGAAATAAAAAGGCACGAGACTATGTTGCTGCGAGTACCTATCTACTTCTAATAGAAAAAATATAATGTAGGTACACTACAGTATTTTAGTATGTGCGAAACCAGAATATAGTTTGTTCGGAATCAGTAACTGAAACATTTCCAATAATTTTTACACCATTGTTTTTTAAATGATAAAATATAGTGCTTGACTGCGATCCTACCTGATGGTAAGCAGTGATGCAATCTCTGATGGTGAGGCGCACTAGTTTATCAGCCTATTCACTCTTGCCTTGAAGACACTCAAATTATAATCGGACGGGAAGACCTCAGCAGGCAGATTGTTCCAGTACTTCGACGCACGCGGTATAAACGACGAGGTGTAATGTTTAGTCCGGACCGTAGAGGTTTCCACAAACATGACCACAACTATATTACCTATATATTTTCCCAAAAAAAAATGGTCACACCATAAACACCACCGACACTAAGTACAAAGCAGGTCACGGTAGGTCAAGGCGAACATAAGGCGCCTGGGCACGGCCGGGTGCGGGGGCTAAACAGTCCCTGTCACCCGGGTGGCCCGGCCGGCTTATAACTTTGTGAATTTTCATAATACAGTTTTGAAATTTTGTACATAGATTCTTTATGTAAAAATACTAGACGTATTTCAGGTATCGCATATAATAAAAATAAGGTTTTATATTGTCGAAGAATAGAAAAAATAAATAGCCTTCACAATCGTACCTACCGAGGTGTGTAGTTTTCGAAAAACAGAAAATAAATAAATAACTTAAGAAAGTGATTCATATTTCATCAGTGATTTACAATTGCAGGATTGTTTACTGTTCAACTATTGTGAAGTTGTCAGTCATTATAATGATTTAACAATACGTATTATTGCCACAAACTAGTTGGATCCGAAACAGACGAGCGCGACGAATGCGTCGAACACATGTCCCTTTGTGAGCACACAATGACATGGCATTGATGCTTGATGGAAACATCACAGGCCGCAGTTCCAGTAGCTGTGTAGCGGTCAGTGATGCAACCATCTGTCAAGTTGACACAACGACACCAAGTACCTACAGATAGCGTTGACAACTGGTGACCCCGTTTTTGGGAAGGGGAACCTAATTGTCCAGTGGTCTGTCTGACTTGTAAGCCACTCGTGGTAACGAGAAAGCTATGAATTAGTGCATTGTCAAATCATACGCATTTTTTATCATGAGCATTTTTCCCAAGCGATTATTGCCGGTTATACAGTTGACCCGAGGTTATCCGGCCTCTGTCTGACAGTATGTAATTGATTGAAATCAATATAAACTATATTGGAACAGTGGTGGCCGAGTGGTAACGGCTTTAACTTACGAGTTGTAGGTCGCGAGTTCAAACTTAGCCAGGTGCTTTACTTTGTGTGATTTATTTTATCACAACTGCTCTCAAAACGGTGAAGAATCCGGCTTGTCCTAGAACCAAAAATTCAAAGACATATGACATTCACCAACTCGCACTGGACCCGCGTGATGAATTATGCCCCATTTATTTATTTATTTAACACTTTATGCACATGGGTACAGAGGCGGACTTCCATTCCCTCTCCTAGAGAGAAAGCCTGAGTCCCAACAGTGGGAACATTAAAAAGGCTGATTAAAAATCACAGTTAATAAACGACATCGTTAATATTATAATAAATTCTATGCTTTAATCATCTATTGTGTTGTTTACCTTAGTGAAACAAAAGGGTAAGATATGGCGTGACGGGTGAAAGGACAAATTAGAAGAAAGACCTTGTTGCGCCGACCCCAAGTACCGTTTGACAAGGGCAGGAAGATGATGAACTTGCTAAGTCCCTAATGTTCCTATAATAGATAGATATACTGTTAATACCATAAAAAAAAACAGCAGGAACAGAGGCGGATTAAGCCAGCGCGAGGCCTGTAGCAAATTTTACAAAGGGGCCTCTGTTTAGGCCTATTTAATACTATTGTTCTGATTCTTATTCTCAATCACCAAAAACCCTGTTGATTTTAAGATTGGGCAAGGTATGAACGTGGATAGCGCAGTTATGAGAGAAACGTAAGAGATTGACTATCACATTCATTGAAATAGTCAGCTGTAAGTATGTAGCCGGATTTCAATATTTAAACATAGACTAGATTTTTTTGCGTTTAAATGTAGTATGGGGATCGCGCCCCTGAATAGATACGCGGGGCCTGTAGCATTTGCGACTCGGGCTACATAGTTAATCCGCCACTGAATAGAAGCTTAAAATTAATTTAATCGAACCATTTTATAATTAGTATGTTATTTGTAGGAAAACAACGTATTCCTATTTAAAAAAAAAAGCATCTACAAACCTACAAGGAATCTCAGTCGGTGGCAATAGACCAACTCAAAGACCGACACCGCTGGGAAAAAATCAGGTCGGATTAACGCGGGTCAACTATAATTACCCGTGTACGCTATCAATCGCAATAGATTTCGCAGAAACAAGTTTACCTACTGTATTAAACCGCGTCTCACAAAACCACAAAAAACATCACCAATCACTCTTGAATAAAACATTTATTTTTTTTATATTGATAGACGTTTCTAAGAAATAATAGATATTATTATATTTAATTGTATAACCTGTGACAATCTGTCATCATTATCATCATCATTCAGCCGATGGACATCCACTATTGGACACAGGTCACCCCCAAGTGTCGCCACAATGAACGATCCTTTCCGTCTCGCATCCATCGGTTTCCCGCAACCTTCATCAGGTCATCGGTCCACGGTTACGGTACGCGGTTGCCACTCCAGAACCTTTCAGCCCCAACGACCAACTGTTCTGCGAGCAATATGCCCTTTGCCACTTAAGTTTGGCGACATGCTGGCAGCTACATAGTAGCTAGCTATAACTAGTTCTCCTGTGGATATCTCTGCCAATCTGTAGCTATGTTCTTTATAATAATGCAACTTGTGTGTGTCGCCTACAAGTTACAAATTCTTTATCAACAATGCAACAATATCAGGCGGAAAATTTCAGCGTGTGTAGTGTTCGTGTGTAAAATATAAAACAATAATACTGAAATATTGTTTGAATAGCCTCTTAACTCACTAAGCGACTGCGCCGTACCTACGCATGCAGCGTTGCATATGCCGTGGCCATATTAACTACTTCATTATGTGACCGGTCATTTCATGAAATGGTGTTATTTCAGCTAATCGCACGATTATTTCATGATATGGCAGACATGGCTGATCATATCATAAAATAGTTATGTTGTCCACCAGTAGAGTCCACTATTCCTCAATGTATTCCGGTTTTCTACTACAAATATGCTTTTCTGGGTGGCTGAAAAAATACCTTAATCATATTTAAATAGTGTAAAAAGTCCATTACCATTTTGTGTATTATTTTAGTGAAGAATCAGATTTTTGATGAACAGTTGAAAATATTATTTTGCAAGCAGTTGGTTTTTTATTTCAATGCAGAGTTTTTAATTTAAATTTCAAGCTTATGTTGGTTCCGTAGAAATCTTACATCAATGATATGACCAAACGTGGATTGACATATCATCAAACGTTTAACGTTTAAACGATCTGACCAGTTTTACCTAGTTGGCCATATCATGAAGTGGTCGATTCTAAGATCTGGCCATGACCCATCGGGAGTTCCACTGAATTTGTTCTTTAATATTAATGTTGTACTATTTAAAATGTAGCAATATCGTCGAAGTGCGCGTCTGTTTGTTTGTGCAGCTGTTTCTTAAATAGGAAACCGAAATGAATGTCTATGAAAATAAAGTAATGCAAATATCTATAACTGTGTCTAAACGGCCGCCGCCTGACAGCTGGAGGCTATGCGCATGCGCTCCGAATTACCGGTATACACTACTCCATCTGTTTAGGTAGTAAACAATCAGTAAAAAACCGGCCAAGTGCGAGTCGGACTCGCCCATGAAGGGTTCCGTAGCAGCAAGTAACATATAATAAAAGTTCTTGTAATGTGTTGTAACTTTAATTGATGTTTTAATAATAGTGTATTTTTTTCGATTTATGACACATTAAAAAAAACTATTTACTAGATTTCGTTCAAACCAATTTTCGTTGGTAGTTTTTATAGTAATGTACATCATATATTTTTTTTAGTTTTATCATTCCCTTATTTTAGAAGTTAGAGGGGGGGAGGACACATTTTACCACTTTGGAAGTGTCTCTCGCGCAAACTATTCAGTTTAGAAAAAAATGATATTAGAAACCTCAGTATCATTTTTGAAGACCTATCTATAGATACCCCACACGCATGAGTTTGATGAAAAAAAAAAATTGAGTTTCAGTTCTATGTATGGGGACCCCCAAAATTTATTGCTTTTTTTTATTTTTGTGTGAAAATCTTAATGCGGTTCACAGAAAATACATCTACTTACAAAGTTTCAATAGTATGGCTCTTATAGTTTCGGAAAAAAGTGGCTGTGACATACGGACGGACAGACAGACAGACAGACAGACAGACAGACATGACGAATCTATAAGGGTTCCATTTTTTGCCATTTGGCTACGGAACCCTAAAAACGAAAATAAATCGTACAGATTATTTAAATTTAGTTAACAACCTAACATCGGTTTAGGTAAATAGCTGATTGGAAACATTTTTAGATAACATTTCTAGACATTTTTCATTTCATTTTTCTAGGCGTGTTGTGACATTTAGTTAACAAGGCATCTAAATAGATGGAGTACAGATGTACTTCCGATCTTTATACGTTAATAATAAGCTAAAAAAGTTTGGATTGAATTAAATGGTTTATTGAATTGACTTACTTACATATTGCATAAATCTAAACTACAACTAATGCTATTAAAATCTTTATAAACCACGAGATGACGTCGCGGAAATAAACTGACCTCACTCAGGTAATATTATGTTAAGTTCAATTGTTTATCTTCATGTCGTGTCAAAATAATTGAAATATTAATAAACGACTCAATTAAGGCTTCATTTCTTCATTTAATATATTTAAATCTTAGTATAATGAGCTACAGAATTACTTCCTTGGCACCTAATAGCTTTGGTTTTTGGTAGGCCCACTAAGTAACTGTTGTGAAACTATTAGCTGACTCAACAAATCTAGTTCTGCCAAAAAAATATCAAAGAATAAAACGGTAGGCAAATAAAAAATTGCTTATGACCTATTCTCAGACCTATCAAATATACATTCGACATGTTTATCTGTTAAACCTTTTTTGTGCAATAGGTACTGTAACATTTTTTTTTTATTTCTGTCAAATGATGCAGCAATCGACTTGTACTTTCAGAGATTACCTCCTACATACAAAAAAAAAAAACAGTTTTTACCGTTTTATAATATTTGAGTAAATTAATACAGAAAATTTCATAAAAATCGGTCAAGCGATTTCGTAGGAATTCGATAACTGAGACACGAGATTTTTTTTAAATAGAGTCGCTCGCGTGAGAATGGGTTTCTACATACAAACTTTGGACCTCTGTTTCCTCCCCCTAAGGGGTGAATTATGGAGAATCCTCTTTCTTAATTCTCATCAACCTACGTCATAAAAGGAAATGTTGAGCAAAATTTCGCATCCATAGTCCATAGAGTTCCAGCTGTGCGTTGCTATATCATCCAGTCACTTACTCCTTTCAAACATATAGATAAAGACATCATAATTAGTGCGATAACACACTTTACTGTTTAAACCAACTTTTGTTCAGCACGGTGTTAAGGAATCATTCATCATCAAGTTGTATCGTCACCGTACTTCCCTCAGCGGAGCCACATCCCCGCGCCACAGTACCGTCGCAACAGCAGCTCAAGTTCAAGCACAGCTGTGCGTTAGATAACGGCCACAGTTGCGACACGCCGGCGGTGCGGCCGTGACCTTCGCACAGTGAACTGCCGCTCATTGTGCTTATCTAATCTTCAACGTAACGTGCGGTAACCATCGTTCAACTGGATTACCTAACTTGAGAACGAAATCACTACAAGAAAGAATGTCAGTAACAACTTTAACCCCCATTTTCTGAATTAAACATTTGAAGTTGAATATTTTTAAACTCTGTTTTTGCCTCAATACCTGTAATAAGGCTTTAAAGGGGTTTAGGATTTGAGTCGTGTTTAACATTACGACAACGGCAACACATTTTTTTTCTCCCAACACTCCTTTCGCCGTTATGCTGGATTCTGGAAGAGATTTCTGTAGAAATAAGCATCATCTTTGTATCTACATATTTTTCTGTTTACTTCTTCTTCGTCTTTTTATTAAAAATGTAGGTACATGAATTGGTAAATAAACAAATAGCTTAATTCAGTAAGTCGGCCTATAACTTTTGTTTTTCATAACTTATTTGGTTAAATTAGCTTACTGTAGTTGTTTATTACGGCTACCAAGACAATTCTACAAAACGCATTGTAGAATCCCTGTCGCAAAGTCGTGTTGTCTGTCTGTGCCAATAGTTCTGACCTTATTTTATTTGTTTTTTTTTTTAATACCATATGAAGCCAATAGTCTTTTCAAGTAGTGGGGGTTCTCAGCATGACCGTGCTATGATATCAAATGTCGTCGCTACTTTACACGATGTATGAGTCATTGTCGGTCTGGTGATAGGACACTCTGTATCGCATTGCAAGGGGTCGGAATTCCCCGAGCATCGCATCTAGACACCGGCACCATCAGGTAGGTGCAGCCACATTCTTGGCGCTAATAAACTTTTTGCAACAGAAAGTAACCAAGCATTACCTTACACGATAAAATTGTGATTCCTCAACCGTTCTAAGACCGATTCGTCATTGGACTGTTCGTCGACAGGGCGATACATTTGTTTCAGTTTCCTCAGCAGTCTTGCACATACGGACATATCACTGAAAGAAACTTTCATTATAACTACTTTTAACTACAGACCCTGCTATTTACGTAAAATTCACCATTAAAATACTTATCACAAGGCAAATGATATTACAAAACATACACATATCTACAGTATAAGGCATCTTTTTTAAAGAAATTAATTCATACAAATTAAGTTCATATCAAAATGCATTTTTTCTACAACCGCAGACCAAAAAAATATGCATAATTTATTTTCAATACTAATTAAAACTGGCACATCAGGTGCATATTCTTGCAGAATACATATAAAATTACTTCTAATATTTATATCCAATAATATGTTACCTAACATCATGAAACATAAACTACTGCATAAGGCATTAAGTCCGCCTTTGTACAGTGTTTACTAGTGCATAAAGTTTTAATAAATAAATAAACAAATAACCACTCCAAATCATATTGAGTAAGTACCACTATCATACCCTGAAATACGTAAATAGTAGTATTTGTAGCTTGTCTCCCTCCGCAGTCGAGTGGACTTCCTTCCTTCAAGATAAAGAGGCGCTTTGAAAACATCACACTATACTAAAAGTAACTCATACCATCGAACTTCTTATTTTTTGCCCAATATTCTATGAACCTTGAAATTGAACAATTTGAAACACGTTTTCCCAAAAAAGCAGATGAGATGATTACTTGTCTGCGTTTACTTATACTGTGCACTTATACTGCGTACATGTACTATTACTTATTTTGTGCTTATACTATGAAAGTGCAGATATTACAGAACAGTGGTGGCCGAGTGGTATTGGCCCCCCGACTAACGTGTTGTAGGTCGCGGGTTCGAATCCAGCCAGGCGCATTACTTTGTGTAATTTATTTCGAGTCGTCATCGTCATCATCTGACTATTGCACCGTCTGCATGACTTTAGTCATTTTGGTGACATATGAAAATAGATACTTGGGCACAACCGCATAAATTATTACAATCTATCGATCACTTGCCAAGTACCCTCGCGACTGATGGAAAACCGAGACCTCTTCTACGTATTATCTATTACACATAGCCTCATTTCTTGTAAGCTGTGGTCTTTATGTTTGTTCTCCTATATTCCAGATTCAAACGGCACGTACAATGGCGAGCTGCCGCACAAGGAGGGCGGGTCGAGCGGGGGCGGCGGGTCGCGCGGGTGGCGGCGGAACGCGGCGCGGCGCGCGCGCGCCTGCTGCTCCACCAAGACGCTGCTGCGCCGCCTGCCCATCCTCACGTGGCTGCCCAAGTACACCCCAAGGAACGGACTCGCAGACATCATAGCCGGTGAGTCGTCTGCCCGATGAACATTATCATTTCTACCCAAAGTCAGCCTGCCGGACTAATGTAGGTAGGTCTTCTTGAAGCGACACACCATACTATATGAAGATGGCTCTCAACCTTCAGATTCCACATGTATGCTACTGAAAGTATCATATTCAAAGCATCATTTGTCTTGTCTTTGTGTAAATATCTACAGTTGAAACGAGTTAATCCTACAAACTTATACTTCCAATACGTCCACCGACTCCTTGTGGTGTCCGTTTCCTGAAAACAAACACCTTGTCAATTGACAAATTACCTACATACATGTACATAATTACTTACGAACACGCTTGTTTTATTTGAGATTTCGAAGAGTAGCTTTGTGTAATATTTGATAATTACTACAGAAAACAATTTGGCAAATGTTTTGGTGAAACATTAATCTTGTAAAACTGTAAAGTATGTAAGGCGATGCGCTTGAGTGGCGATTTAATTATGCGCGTTGTGCGGGCGTGTGAAATTGTGCGCTTACAAACGGCGACATTCTCGCACTAACACCACTTGCATTAGTTACTGGGTGATATGGCTGCGATAAGCGGCGCTTAGAATTGTATAAAGAAAATAACCTCCCTTATATCACGGCAAGGCTGACTTATACACGGTCTAAGGGCTTTCAGGACTTTACAAACTGGAATTGATTCATTTATTTTTCAACCTTCACACAACGCCATCTAGTCCCAAACTAACTAAAGCAGAGCTTATGCTATGTATAACAGACAACTGATAATATAATACTTATATATTTTAAATACATACTATACTATAGATAAATTACACCCAGACACAACAAACGATCTTGCTCATCACGCAAACATTTGTCTGGTGTGGAAATCAAACCCACGACCTCCAACATAGCAGTCAGGGCCACTAACCACTTGACTAACAGGCCAGGAATGTCACACACATTCAGGAATGGAATGAAAAAAATGCCTAAAGCAAAAGCCGGCTACTATTCTTTTTATATACATAAAGTAAATAATAAATAAATAATTAGGTCGCGGAGTAACATTTTTTTAAGTTAATTTAGAAACTCTTGAATTAAACTGATTTCAACATGAAGTAAAAATAACCAAAGGTTTCAAAGAATATGAAATATTTCATTATTTACGTATTACCATGGAATGAACTGTCGGCATTACAGGGCATTATCATAATAACTGCTGTGCATCCAATGCTCACTATTGCTATACATAGAGTAGGGATTTCGTAGGAAGCCGAGTTCTTAGATTCGGTTTATCGGAATCGGAACCGGAGTCGAGATGAACACAGACACGTCAAATAAAACTCTACTACCAATGCCATCAAAAACATAACTTGTAAAAAAAACTGTTAAGAAACTTTGACCAGTTATAATTCTTAAACTACTGGGTTTAATTTGAATGCAATTGTAAATATACCGTGTTTATACAATACCTGCTTAGTTATTTAGTTAATTTCAGGCTCCTAGTTTTATACCCTGCGAAATTATGGAGGGTCGAAAATGACCTGAACTGTTTTTCTCGAAACAGTGATAGTACGCCCGCGCCGCTTTTCTGCTCGCCTTGGCGCGGTCACTGCTGTACCTACCCCCTAATTAAAAACTCGGCACTAGGGGAGGTCGGGCGCGATAAGTATTTATTTATTTAAGGATCACCAACGAGTATTACAAAATAAAAAAACTTAAGAAATAGAAAATGGTACTAACAGTATAAACTGGTTTGTAACTCCGATATAAGTTCCGATCTTCTTCTTCTTCTTCTTATGACTTCTGATTAAAATTTATCGGAATCGAAGATGCAAAATCCGATAAATTTCAATTCCGATCTTTCGGAATCGGAATGGAACCTCCCTAACATCTCTGCTTCGGATCTCCGTACTTGGCTATATCTATCTGGATATAGTCAAGTGATGGTACCTACATATAGTATAGGTCGGTGTCTGTTTGGAGCGCGTGCCGTCGACGTCTTTAACCCTCGCTTGTTCTAGTTAACTCGCTCCTGAAGCACTTCGCGTGAATATGTAATGAATGAAGCCCCAATTAAACCATGGTTAATATCGTAAAACAAATGTTCCATTATTTGTAGCATTGACCACCATGCCTGTACGGGAATTGTTTTCAGGTTCATGTAACAAAAGATGTAGCGCGGGTGGTGTGAATTTAAAAATTTTGTTGTTTTAAAAGTATATATTTAAACTAATGCGCTGGATACGAAACGCACAGGACCGTTCCTTGTGGTGACATTTGGGGGAGGCCTACACATGTCCAACAGGACATATGGACATCCTTCGGCTGAAATGAAGATGATGATGATTTCAACTAAATAACTAATTAAGCAAAGCATTGTAACGCTAAATAACCAACCCTAGAATAAAATCAGTATGCCAGAAAAATAAAAGAAATCATATTGTACAACAACTGATCCGTTTCATATCAATTGTAAAGGCACCCGTTCACTAGAGCGTAACGTCGTCTTCGCGTTGTAATAATAACAGCGACAAGTGCTTGTCCATTTAATACATTTGTTTGACAACTCGATGCTGTGTCAACAGAATTATGAAGGCAACGGTTGCCGCAGTGGTTGAGTAATTCACAGCTACGCTACGTGTCGCGAGTTTGTTTCCCCCACAGACCAAATATTTGTATGGCTTAAAGGTGCTTTGCGTCTGGGTATCTTGTGTATGTGAGTTTAAATGTTTGTGACATTCTGCAATCTGTGTCATCATTGGTCATAAGTTATTCCTAGTGTAAGGAAAAGTATTTTTTTATTGTGACAATACACTTTAGTAGCCGGGACTCTGATATATTTGCATGGATATGTCGAAAAAGGTCAGCAACAAAATAAATACTGTAACTTAGTGTAGTAAGATGGGGTAAGACGTAGAAAAGCATTATTTAATTAAATTATATCAATATGCATTGTAAAATAATATGATACGGTTAGGAATTCATCATATACATACACTAGATAAACTTATTACATAGTCCTTGACGCTGTTATTATAATCATATTTAGAACATTGGTTAAGGAAAACGCCGCTAAAATTACAAGCAAAACATAATCGAGCCAAGTGCATTGACCTCAATTACATTATTTTAAAATTGCACTATTATCGCAGGAATGCACTGCAATATTGTAAAAACTAAGGGACTATGAACTCTGCGTCCTTGCAATAAGGTGCAAAAAGAGTTTTGAGAGCAGATGTATTGAGGCTCGGTGGAGCGTGTAATGGCGGTGGCGTCACAGGCTTTGTGTGCCGGCGGCCGCTGCAGTGTGTCGCAACCATTACCACTACAATGGACGATTTCTTTTAATTTAAATCTAGACTAGTTTCGTAAACAGCGCACTATGCCTCTGCGATCAAATACAAAATCTACTCTATATTTTTCAGCACCTTTAAATAAGTCTGCAACATATTGTCCTTAATTTTGTCGTTTAAATTATGCTGAGGCTCAACCGTCTCTTGATGTTACTTTGGGTCGGTTGATTAATTATACGATTCTAGCTTCAGCCTGCGGCTTCGTCTGCATGACATTAGGTTTTTCAACACAAACTTTGGCTCCCGTGTCATCCCCTTAGGGGGTGAATTTTAAAATCCTTTCTTATCCTTACCTACATCTTAAAAGAAAGCCTTTGTACTAGATTTCAGCATTTTGAGTGTTGATGAGTCAGTGAGTGAGACAGAAATTTGCCTTTTGTATAAACATACAGACAAAGGTAAAGTATCTCTAGTGAACAAACGATACCAGGGGGCCAAGTCTGCTATTTTATAAATTCGTCATTCCAACACAACCCCATTGTCATTTTGCTAAAAGTTCGATCGATCATTGAGGCAGTCAATGGTCTTACAATAGAATTGTGGTAAAATGACAATATCGAGCTTATTAAAAGCGCTGACTGCACAATGACGTTCTAATGGTAGGACACTGATTAAAGGAACTGACAAAATTTTAGCAGACTATACGTCAGACATTCTTTTATCAATGTGTACAAAATTACCATTCTATGCCATTTCTTTCAATGGAGTGTCAGTGGTTGACCATTGGAAAGTCATAAGGATGCCATTATATTAGTACATTACCAAAACTTGTCAAAATCAACAATTATGAAATCAATGATAGAACATTCTGAAACTATTGAAATAGCAGACTTGAGGCCCAGAACTTTAACCCCAAAGAACATATATTATGTACCTACATACAATGCCAGATAACATACCCACCCGGTGCTACCAGCGGCAATCAACGCTTTTTAATTGTTATTTCTTCTATATCAAAACTTTATAAATACTTGACGACTTGTAATAGCCAATATATTACACCATCAATTAAAAAAAATTCTTTCACTTTATGCGTTTATAAAGTGAAAGAAGAAGTTTGAATAAATAGTAAACTTGAATGGAAATGAATTGTTTGTCTTGCTATATGCACATGTGAAGAAGAAGGATGAAATGCATTTAGCTAAAAAATATATTAAAACAAATTTGGTTGTACGAAAAAAAAGACGGCTAACAAATAAAAGATGGATTGTGTAAGGAACTATATAAAAGAACAGGGAACATCAGGACCGAATGAAAGAGGGAAATGTATTGCGCCGGCGCCGAGTGACGTGAGAGTGACAGGAAGGTGATGGTGCGTCACGCCTGAACAACTAACCCTGCTCGACATCACGATAGACTGACGCTGCTCATTATTCCTAAGGAGTGACTCGCGCTGAACAAAAGACCATGAATACTAATGAAAAGCAAAAAATATTTAATTAGGATCTAACAAGTCTTTCTTATGCAATACGAATTATAATTTCATAATATGACAAATTGACAAGAATCGTTAATGTAAAATAGTAAGTAGACCTTCATTTGTCACTTTAGAGAACGATCGTCCTCAGTGTAACAAAACAAGACAGTGGTACATATAGCGTGGCCAAATTAGGCGGAGTCCGGCCTGTGTCCGGCCTGTGTCCGACTTTTGTTAAGCTTTTAAAATTTGACTATTTTTTAGAATTGTATTGTGTTCTGCTTTCCCTGTATACCTAGTGCAATCGGTGCAAATTTGCACGTATCAGTTAATTTCATTGTTATTTTATTAGTATTTAATAAGATGAGAAGAGATTTAATCAAAAAAAAAAAAACAATTTCGGCTTTTTTAACCAAATGTCCGGCTAAACTGTCTGCTCCGTCAGACTTTTCAGTTTCAAGATCTGGCAACCCCGAGATCTATATGTAGCTTTTTTTGAGGCGACTTCTCCTCTCTTCAAAGACATCTCCCACTCTAGGGTGGATCGGGAGAGCGTGTCAGACTTTTACTGACTAAAACCCACTCCTATGTTCCTTGTTTGACTTGCGTTCCAGGACTTCCTTTTCAGAAGCGAACTCATGGCCCCAGTAGGCTTCGGCCTTGCTGGGACCCTACGGTTTTGCTGACATCTGATTGAGGCGCGCTTGGAATACTACGCGCCGTCGACAACTTGGGCTCAGTCCGGACGACGAGCTACCCGTTACTCGTCATCCAGTACATAATATGTAGCTATACTGGTGTAGTAATTTTTTTTACATAGTAAATCATCAAATAACTTCTCCCGCTCTGCGAGGAGCAGGAGGGAGTGGCAAACTTTTACTGACTAAAACTCAGTGTTCTTTCCGTTATCCTTTATTTCGTCCGGTAAAGCCTTCATTCAATCCGCAGCTCTGGCTGGTGTCCCCTACAATCTTGCTGACATAGTTTTGAGGAGTACGTGGAACACAAAGCGCCGTCGGCGTCGTGGCTTGATCCTACCGGACAGCCTGACGGCGAGCTACCCATGGCTCGCCGTCCACAAACCCTCGCCTACGGTGGCCAGTAGCCGTCGTCCTGTTACTTCTGACGCCGGGTGTGTCTCCGGCGGGACCCTATGAGTAGCTACATATAAATATTCACTTAATCAAAACCCTTCAATAAACACAAGTGGGAACGAGTCTACCTACCTATTTCATTATGAAGGGATGATTTAGAATAAGAGTAACCATGGAGAATTTTGCCAGTTCTTCTCCGTAGCAAACGACCAATTGGAACCGATGATGATGATGACTAGCTTTTGGCGTATAAGTGCCCATGTAGGCTTAAGTGAAATAAAAAAATATAGAATTTTTTGAAGATAATATCAAGAATCAAGATTCGAACAGCAGATATTCAGATGTCCAGAGCATTCTGCCGTCCTCTAAGCGCGGTCGTCAGGATCCCTTCACTAACAAACCTTGGTTTATAATTGATGTATTTAAACAGTAAAGCACTTATTGTCGGGTCAATGTTTTTGCGCCGCCGACGCGACACTTACCCACTTTCGTGACACTGCATTGTTCGCTCGCTATAAAAACTGTATCGATCTAATTTATCTGTGACGACGCCTTCGAAGAGAAAAAGGCGAATAAATTAAATGTCACGCGCCAGGAATCAAACGTGGGTCACGTGGAGCAAAGAAATTAAAACGTTTATCGTATAATTGATTTACTTCTTTGAAGCAGCCTCGAGCCCCGACTAACAATAACTAATCTAATGGAAGAACACAAGTTACCAATAAAATAATGCAAGTAGGTGCAGCATAGCAAATGCGCCAAATTAAGTTGAAATAGCCCATCTCGTAGACTCGGAGGCGTAGCAGCGATGAAGCAACGACGTAGCAACGATGTATCACCAGCGTAGCAACAATGTAGCATCGGCGTAGCAACGACGTAGCATCGGCGTAGCAACGACGTAGCAATGGCGTAGCCAACAGCCTACGACCTGTTTAACTTAGCGTACTATGACAGAGATCTGTGCGCTGAGTGCGAGTTTTTTTTATCCGAATTCCATAAAAAGGAGGAGGTTATCAAATCAGTTGCATTTTTTTTATGCTCATCACCTCACCTTAGGACTCCGTCATTTATAGACCGATATTTGCAAAAAAAAATATTTTACATTAACGCAATCGAAACGTTAACCGCGTTTAGCTCTCCGATTGATTAAGAGCTAGGAACGGGCCAAGAGCGCCGAATGTCATTAACGTATCCTTTCGGCCCCATACAGCATCTATTGTTTTACTATTGTGTCTCAAACTGACGGCATCTGAAAGATTAATAAATAATACTTACTTCGATTCTTACTTTTTTTTTTTTTTTTTTTTTTTTTTTTTTTTTTTTTTTTTTTTTTTTTTTGACACTGTGTTTGAGTTTCTGACATTGCATTAAATTTTTGACATTTTATATAATTTTTGTGAGATTTCAATTATTTTTGTTTTGACATTCTGTTTTGATTTCTAATTTTTTCATTTAATTGTTTGACATTGTATAATTTTAAATTTTTGTTATTATGCATGCTGAATTTTTATGCAAGTTTGTATGCCAATATTTGGCAAAACATAGCGCACTACCCATATTTATAACACCCTCTGTAATACCTATGTTTACAAACCAAATAAATGATTATGATTACGGCATCAATATTTTATTCGAATTTGTGCTATTAAACCAATGTTATTAAAACATATGAGACATGTCAATATTAACATGGTCGTTGTGGTGTTCGCAGGCATCACCGTGGGTCTGACGGTGATCCCGCAGGCGATCGCGTACGCGGGCGTGGCGGGGCTGCCGCCGCAGTACGGGCTGTACTCGTCGTTCATGGCGTGCTTCGTGTACACGGTGTTCGGCAGCGTGAAGGACTCCGCCATCGGGCCCACCGCCATCGCCGCCATCCTGACGCGCGAGAACCTGCACGGCCTGGGGCCCGAGTTCGCCGTGCTGCTGGCCTTCCTCTCAGGGTGCGTCGAACTGCTCATGGGGATACTACAGCTTGGTGAGTTCTTATTATATTTGCTTACTCAAAGGTATTTTTTACAAGCATTCATTAAATTTCACCTGTCCCGATGTTTGTCTGTAATCAAATCTTGCAAATTTCACTTACCGATTGAGCTGAAATTTTGAAAGCGTATGTAAATCAGATGACAAAGCAAAAGTATTATGACATGGAGCTGATCTGATGATGGAAATGGAAGGTGGCCACAGGAACTCGATAGTTACCCGACTCAACCCCTTCGAGTTTGAGCTCGCGTAGTTCGTTTTGACGAGTTTTAATTATAAAAGTACAGACCGCAATATAAAACCTTGCAATGAAATAGTACATTGTTACACTAGGGGTGAAAGTAACTCATTTCGTCCCGAGAAGGAGTTGGCGGGCGAGCGAAGCGAGGTCGCTAATTCGAGGGGTTAAATGGGTTACTTTCATCCCGAGGTAAACACTGTGCTTTTCATTACGAATACCAGGAAACTAAAAATAAAATAAAAAGTTGTAAAACCTGAGTCGTCGTACCTATGATTTTAAGTAGGTATCTTTCTTCTAATTTAGGCGGTAAAAGGTATTCCACTACTGCTTTAGCCTCTTCTCTTATGAAATTAGGCGTTAAATCACTATTTTAATCTGATAAACATAACGTGTTAATACGAATCTCTGTTGTACGGAAATGTAAACGAAACTCGAAAAAACCAACGATTGATTGCCACTTTCCTGCCATTTTTTTTTTTTTTTTTTTTTTTTGCTGCCAGCCAGCTATTCAGCCTCATTAATGAAAAATTAGAAATTAATTGTAATCTTTTAAAAAAAAAAAAAATTAAAGAAATAGTTAACAAATAAATCACTTAAAAATATAATATTATTTATTTAATACTTATCTTTAAGTTATTTCAATTTTATATCGCGCTGTGATTGACTGGCTGTATGGAAAATTGGAACGTGGTTCAATAGAAACGTGAAGATAGAACTAGTTTTTTTTTAGTAATTTGACAGCTGTCAGTTGTAAAGTAAAACTCCCTAGGGATGAAAAGTATCACTTTCAGCCCGCTCCTCAGGCAACTTCAGACCCACTTTTCAAAAAATTAATTTCACTAAAGACTTGTTTTTAAAGAAAATATTACCCCACAATAGGAATTATTCCTGTGTAGTAGGTGCGTTCACAAACATGTAATCTGGTATAATCTGGAATCGAATCCGCGACCCGCAGCGCAGCAGCTGTGCCAGACCCTAGACCGCCCAGTGCCCCGTGCTAAGAAATAAATGCGCTGTCAACTTCTCATTGTTATTAGCATTTTTTTTAAAGTTCCAAAACTATTTTTAAACGCACACGTGTAAGTTCAAATCGGTTGACAAGCTAGATTCAGTGAAATCCTCATTAGGATCTAGCTTGTTGTTGTAGTTATTTTTAGTCGAGGATTTAGACCCTAGTCTAAATGCTCGACTAAAAATAACTATAAATACATTTGCCACTCGTGGCACCTCTCGGCGCCCAGCGCCAGGGCTCCAACGCGCGACCAATCCAACTGTGACATGAGATGCATTTTCACAAAGCCGTTTGTCCCCGCGACAATCGAGCGCAACTCTACGACGCTCTGTCCGCGGGCTTCTCTCTATTGTCAGCATTTTGTTGTTAATTCACTAAATAGTACAAAACAAATCGTTTACAGATCATTGATATTCAAAGTGGTTTGGACTGTGTAGGTACCTGCGATATTTATTTGAATTCTTTACTTAATCATTGAAACATTCTCTGATTCCAATGAAAATGATTTCGGGGGAATTTAGGAAATTGATGAAAATAGCCTACGATAGCCAATATAATGCTACTTATAAAATCGAGACTAATCTACATTTAATATTATAACGACGCAGTTTGTTTTTATGTTTCTTTGTTTGTAGGAGGTAATCTCTGAAAGTACTGGTCCAACTGCTAAATTTTTTCATCGATACAAAGCTGCTTTATTCCTGAGTGACTGAGGCTTATATTTTATGTATGCAGGTGATGTCGCGGGAAAAGCTATTCTAAACATAAATTTAATAGTAGCCACGAGCACGAATTTTAGTATAAAGCATGTCCATTCTGTTGCTTTTCCGTCACACATTTGTTCACCGCTGGGGCTTACTCCTCGGGCCGCCGCGTATGTCGGATGCTAAGTAAACATTGCAAAACAAATGCATTAAGAAATATAACACATTGCTGACATGCACATAATACATTTTCCGACGGTCCAGCAGCTCGGTTCTAAGCAACAATACCCAGTGTGCAGGGCGCGGGGGGGGGGGGGGGTACACAAGAATGTCAGTGTTTTCTCTATTGTATGTTATGTCAGTGAGTCAGCGCCAACAAAGACGGCACGCGTCAAACACCACTGTTTGTGTTGTTACGAGTATCTCGCTAATAAACACGAGGCAAATGTTATCAGTGCACAGGTGTCTCAGGTGTAGGTGATGTTGTTATTATTGTGTCAATGACCAAGGCTGTCTTCTGCGAGCTCGGGTCAATAACTTGCGTGTTAAAGTTTCAAATTAGTAAAATAAAGCGGTATTATTTTTAAAAAAGTAGACAACGATTAATAAGAGAAGCATTGTCGTAATGGCGGATGGCTCTCAAATAATTTAGATATGTAGATGCATAAAAAATAACAAATGCTTTTATACAAGTATATCATACGCATTAATTTACAAAATTAGAAACTAAAAACATTAGATAATTAAACAAGAAATCAACAACTTTCCTACTCAACTTCCGAGGCGTCTTTTCATGAATGCTAGAGATCGCTTTGAAGAGTGCCGGAGCCACGAAGGACGCTATTTGAATAATATCAATTTCATGAAGTAATCTTCCCATGACTTTAGTTTCTGAAATCTTCAAATTAACAAATATATTTTATCTCTTATGGTCATCTCTTAGCTGCCAGTTACTTAATTCAATTTCTATTTTTTAATAATTATTTTATTGTTGTTACTTAACTACATTGTGCTCACATAATAGAAGCAACAAGAAATATGTAACATGATTTAAAAGAGTATCCATGAAGTTTCTTGCTCGTTCTTCTCCATAGAGATCAGCTTTGGAATGTGCATTTAGCTTCACTTGTTTGACTGACCGACATTTTGACAATTCAAAAGTGCCTGTAATTGGTCTATTTGAAATAAATGTTTCTGATTTCTAACTGATTTGTATTCGCGGAAAAAATATATTTTTTCGTTAAAACGCGTAAGTATATATTTTTTTATGCATCTCCAAAGTGAATTCTTTCTAAAACACACTGTTCAACGCGGAACAAACATAGAATAACCATAATGTTTTTACGTTGATAACGTTAATAAGCGATAACAACATTACTAAGACGCAAGGTATTTACTTTAAAGGCCTAATCCTACAACTATTTCATATTTCATGCGGTGTTGTGTTGAATAGGAATGTCAACCGCCGCCGAGTACAAACATGTTGATGACCACTTCAGCTGACAGTCACGCGTGACGACCTGCCGACAATGCCTGGCATGCACTTCTGTTATTTTAATGACGTTTCACGCAATTATTTATGCGTTTCTTATCAAGTGGCTACCTGTTTATTTAGTCACTTATGAAGCTTAGTTTCTGGCTGTCAACTTTTAAAAGTTATCCCTGCTTTCTGATTTAAGAATTAAGAATTTGATCTTAAGTATTGGTCAAACTCTACTTTGGCCTGATAACCTGGCAAATGCTGGATATTTTCCCTTTCGATTATAATTTAGATATCTTCAAGGCAGTAAATAGGCTCTTAATGAACTAGTGCGTTTCACCATCAATACTGCATCACTGCTTATCATCAGGTGAGATCGCAGTCAAGACACTAGCTCAATCATTAAAAAAAAAAAATTAATAGCGAGTTTGGCACTACAAAAACTAATTTCAGGCACCGTTCCGATTATACAATGTACATGCGACATCTCTGTCGCCACATATGTACTAAACATTCAAAATTCTGCATCGATATCACAGTTCTTCGCGCAATTAGAGCATATTAGTACAACAGTCCAAAATCAGCTACCGGGTCGTTGCCCGAACTAGATACTAACACTCGTCTGGTCGGAGGACCTGCCCTTCTCAATGGAGGATTGTAGAACTTTACACCCTGTACCGCTTATTATTATTATTATTATAGTTAGCCCATATTGTCGCACTGCTGGATAAAGGCCTCCCTCCACTCCTTCCTGTACCGTTTACCTCTAAAAAACTATTTCATGAATATCCTCTTCCCACGAGCCACGCATCATATGCCTGGAGCTTCACCTGATAAAATGGAGTTATTAAGTAATGTGATCGTTGTCTGCGCGCAGGTTTCCTGATCGATTTCATCAGCGGCCCGGTGTCGGTCGGCTTCACGTCGGCGGCCGCCATCATCATCGCCACCACGCAGGTCAAGGACATCCTGGGCCTCAGCTTCCCAGGAGGCAAGTTCTTGCAGGTAAGCTCTCATTTGAAAAACCACTCAACCGTGATTTTATTGAGAAAGATGGGTGCGGAATTAAATGTATCTAGCATAAATTCCATTTTTCCGTGGAAAATCATCAAATGACTTTGGATGGAGCAAGAGAGAGTATCAGACTTTTTCTGACTAAATAGGTACCAGTGTTCATTCAGTTGCCCATTGCGAGGGTCAGGGGTAACTCTTCCGAACAATCCGGAACACTGGCAAGTAGCCTAAATTCATGAAAATAAATGTTGGCACGAGTCTAGTAGAGACTGGAATGACTGAGTTAAAGTTTAGAATCCTAATTTTGAAAGTACTACCTATGCAGGTTTTTTTTTTTTATTTATTTAAACCTGATCCTTGACGGTGAAGCGTACTAGTTTATTAGGAGCCTATTCACTCTTACCTTGAAGACATCAATATCTTGTCTGATCAGGAAGACTGCAGCAGCCAAATTGTTCAAACTTCGATGTACGCAGTATAAACGACGAGTCGAAACGCTTAGTCCGGATAACAATTTAAAGGTGAAAAATCGCCGTACGTCGGGTTGTCCGATGATAGAAAGGAGATGGCGGAATTAAGCCATGTAATTCCCGTGCACTATCTTCAAAATGTGTACTCTCTACGCCTGTACTCCAAATTTTGTAGATTTGACTTAACCAAATCTGGATCACCAATCAGCCTCTCACCGAATCCAAAGTCATTATAATAGGTATACCGTAAAGGTACATGTTTATGAAAAAAGTAATTAGCTCTTTAAGTAATCAAAATTTTAATGGAACGCCTTTGTGTCCTTAACTAGTTCTATATCCTGTTCTATATTTTTGTTTTAAAAAGTGCTATGTAATGATAATGTCGCAGTTTGCAGAGTACGTACCAATCAACCAATCAGTAGGTGGGTCTGTTTGTCGAACGTGCGTGGAGTGGTCGGCGGTGTAAAAAGAGCTTATAACGAGGCTGGCACGTTTTTGTGTTGTTAATAAATAATTAGGAGCAGTTTTTGTTGACATCATTTGATAGTTTTTGCATGACTTGTCTCGATGCGATAGCGCTTTCTATCGGCCTTCGTTAAACTACGTCTTGTCTCGTCTTTGTAAGTTCTACAATACGACACACTTCGGTTAAATAATCCTGCTGTTATTGATCTGAGACTTCAGACAAGTGATAATCTGTAAGCAATTTTCCGTAAATTAATGGTTAAAAACATCACCTTCCTTCTAGCGCAGTCTCGCGCAGTAAAATTATCACCAAGACAAAGCGTCCTTTGTCTTGATCTTCTGCTCCTATTGTCTGAAATGTAGCAATATAATTATTATGCTGAGTTTATCAAGTCCTCGCAAGCGTTTATCTTTTTTTTTTTATTATTGATAGGCTCGCGTTTGACCACTATCTCACCTGATGATGTGGCCGACGATGGAGCACGCTTGTCTAGAAGTAACCTATTCACTCTCGACTTAAAGACCCCTAGGTTGTAGCTATCAGGAAACACAGAATCCGGCAGGAAATCCGAAACCGCTTTGTGCCATATTTTTTCGTAAATCGAGCACCCCACGCTTTTTTCACAATGATATTAATATTTTTCGTTCATTATTATTTTTTTCTACCTATATTGAAAATTATTTTACACTTTTTAGTTTAATATGGTATGAAAGCATGTTTTTTTTTTAATTTTTTTAAACTACATTTTTGTTTTTCACTAAAAAAAACGGATTATTGTATTGTCATCAGTCTTTGATGGGTGTGCAAAGTTTGAAGAAAATCTGATCACCCAAAGTAGGTCAAAATCGAGCTCAAAGGCGTTGGTTACAAACATACAGGTGAAGCTAATATAAGCGTGTTAATAACCTATTTTTATTTATTTTATATACAGTGGTGGTATATATGCGACTTAATGCGCATTATTAATAATTTCACAGTTATTAAACGCTTGCTTGGCCATGCTTTAAAAAACAACCTGCATTTGTATATCTCTCTTAGCGCCGAAGTTGTAGTTCATGACGCAAACATCGCAGTTCGATTAACATATTCCCCGGTGCAGGTGTGGACTGGCCTCTACGAGCACATCGGCGAGACGCGCCTGTGGGACTCCGTGCTCGGCATCTCCTGCATCATCGTGCTGCTGCTGCTCAGGGTACGTTCCATCAACCTACTAGAACACTAACTAGTGTTGGTATCGTTTACAATCTCTACTGTTTGGGTTAGGAGCGTGGACTTTATCACTTTATTTTTTTATTATTCCACAATTCATACCTTGCATTTATTTATTAAATTCTGCCACATTTTCCGTCTGTCCATTTCATTGGTGATACACCACGTGACCTGGTGCCCTCAACTTTGCCCAGTACTATGAGACGCTTTATGGAGTCATTACCACGACCTGATACATGGCCGAAGAAAGTCAAAATGTGGATGATAGGCGATGTGTGATGCCGAAATCTTTTATTTTAATATGGAATCATTTGTACGAAACTTTATCCACGATACTCCTAGCATCCGTCTCTCGCACCACATCTTCAACGCGTCAACTTTCTGCCACATTAACACATACATACACATAAAACATTACACACAACATACACATACACATTTACATTTAACATTCACATTCATAAATGATAAATAAACGACTTTATCACAGGTGGTCTACTCTCTGTGGAGCTTGTTTCGTAGTTGCACCTCCTCTTATTCCCAATTCATATACTAATAAGTAGTGGGTGTATGTTGTTCTCTAACCATTTCATCTACATATCTTTGGATGCAAAAGTATTGACTGCTGAGATGGTAATCGAAAGATGAATTGTATATCTTCCAGAAAGTAAAAGACATAAAAGTAAACCCAGCGCCGGAGGGGGGCTCGCCGGGCGCGGCGGGCGCGCCGGCCGGCGGCTCGCTGGCGCGGCGCGGCGCGGCGCACGCGCTGTGGTTCCTGTCCACCACGCGCAACATCCTGGTCGTGCTGGTGTGCGCCGCGCTCGCATACTACTTCGATACGCAGAGGAAGGCGCCCTTCGTGCTCACAGGTGAACACGTCATCCTTGTACTGGATTGCCGCACATCGATCAAACCGCTTCTGTTTTCTTCTGAGAAGACTAGACGTTACAAACTCAACTCTGAGACAGAATAATTGTGTCTGCCAAATTCATTATCGTTCAGTTTAGCAGTTAGATACCTAGATACACAACGCAGTCAATTTCTATCTGAATAAAACTGGACAGCGACCTTTGATTATAATCCGGCTTGCTGTTGAAGTCGGCTGGCGTAGTTTTGGGTTGGTGATAATATCAGTCTAATTTTATATTTTCCTGTTTAGCAAATTTACAGTTGGATATTATTTTAGTTTTGATTGTTTACTAAGAAAGAAAATTTTACTTTGTTCGTACATAATGTCACACCATCCATATTAAAGAGTACACCCACAGCCGAGGTGTGTCAGTTCAGACTCCACACTACACGTTAGCAAAGGCACGTTCTGACAGAACTGTGGCATGTTTCAGGCGAGGTGAAGCCTGGTCTCCCGGAGCTGTCGGCGCCGCCGTTCTCGGCCACGGTGGGCAACCACACCTACACCTTCTCGGAGATGGCCTCCACGCTAGGGTCCGCCATCTTCGTTGTTCCACTGCTGTCCATCCTCGAGAACATCGCGCTCGCCAAAGTCTTCTGTGAGTGTAACACTTTATTTATTTACTTAACTGTTTATATATGTACACAATAAAAGACATGAAAAAAGAACAGAACAGATGCTCAACATCTGCAGAAGCCGTGCTTTTCTCTAAAGAGCTATTTATGTTTTTGCCGTCGATCTCTATTTGCATACATTGAAATGGCTTGGTTTGACTTTAGAGGCAACCGGAGGGTTTAGCGATATAGGTCAGCAGATTGGAATGGCTTGCGGTCTTTCTTCGCATGCTATCCTTGGCAGCCCACTTGCTTTTCTTCGGAGGATGCTTCGTCGCGCGCAGATGCCGTGACGGATGTGTTGCGTCAGGGGATGGAGTACTTCATCCCATTCTCTGACGTAATAATGTCTGGCCAAGCTCATCCATGGTTCAGCGCCGAGTGTCATCGCGCAGACGCGCTTAAACACGCGGCATACCGAATTTGGGCTGACACTCGTATGCGCAAAGCAAGCGACGTGGCTCAAAAAAAGAAGGCCTTTAACAGGGCTGCCAAGTCCTACAAGAAGGTGTTGAGGAGGTCCCGGTTCGACCACGTAAGACGAATTGGGAGCAAACTTGATTCACACCCTGCAGGTAGTAAAGCGTTTTGGTCCCTGGCAAAGTCGGTCGAATCGAACTTCTGCCGCTCCTCACTTCCGCCACTGCTGAAACCCGATGGGTCGCTGGTCCACACCGCTGAAGAAAAAGCAAACTTATTTGCCTCTCTTTTTGCAGAAAAAAAATAACACAAAAATAACAATCATTAAGTATTCAGTTTTAGATCGACAAAATAAGATGAAATCCAAAGCGCAATTTTAACCGAAATAACAATGAATTGCAGCGGAGGGCAAGTACGTGGACGCGACGCAGGAGATGGTGGCGCTGGGCGTGTGCAACATGGCGTCGGCGCTGGTGCACTCCATGCCGGTGTCGGGCGCGCTGTCGCGGGGCGCCGTCAACCACGCCAGCGGCGTCGCCACCACCGCCGGCGGCCTCTACACCGGAGCGCTGGTGCTGCTGTCTCTACAGGTGACACTCACACACATAGCGTACAAGTACGCGTGGACGCGACGTAACAGATGGTGGCGCTGGGCGTGTGCAACATGGCGTCGGCGCCAAAAAAGCACCAGATGTTAACCACCAGATCACAGACCTCATGTTGTCCAAGACATCACCACAGCTATGTCATTGTTTTTTCTTGTTCCAGTACTTCACGCCATACTTCTACTACATCCCGAAGGCGTCGCTGGCGGCCGTCATAATCGCCGCTGTGGTCTTCATGATGGAACTCCACGTCTTTAAGCCAATATGGAGGACGAAAAGTTAGTCTGCTTCAATGTTTTAACGCCAATGCACGATGAAGCTGCTATTTTTGGAAATAATGTATTTTTTAAGTGCCCTCATCATACCATCATCTGCATCCTGCCTTTTCCTAGGTAATCCAATTACTTTAAGATTGGCGCATACCTTTTTCTATACATCTCTGCTAGACGACCCTTTTATTAACAAGATTAAACATTCAAAGCCTGGTTTCTCGGGAGCATGGGAAGTCTACTTTACTAAAACCACTCCGATGAACACCATCAGCACATAGAAGAAGTCCCATGAAATCTGCCCATGGCCCCGGTAGGTTTCGACCCTGCTGGGCCCCTGTGGATATGTTGACATCTTTTTGAGGTGCGCGTGGAACACTATGCGATGTCGCCGACTCAGGCTAGTTTCCGGACGGTTACCGACCGGCCGGAAGGCGAGCTACCCAGTGCTCATCTGCAAGTCCAAAGACGCTGGTACCTAGGCCTGGCCTAGGTAAATACCATCAATATTCATACTTATTTTATGTGTTTGCAGAATTGGACCTGATCCCGGCGGTGGTGACGTTCGTGACGTGCCTGATGCTGCGGCTGGAACTGGGCATCGTGATCGGCATCGCTGTCAACCTCGTGTTCTTGCTCTACGCCTCCGCTAGGCCCTCCGTCAAGGTCACCACGGCCGTCGTAAGTACAACACTATCCGGTTACGACGTATTAAACACAAATACACCCCTACATTCTAATTACTACAAAAAAAAATGGGGCTCTATCTGTACCCGTCACTGATCATATTTGTGTAGTCAAAAGTAGAAAAAACCGAATTTCTAAAATTGACCACGAAAAGGTAAATTCATCAAAGAATCAATCAAACATAACAATTGCTAGTAGAAAATACTGCAGGCAGTGTTTTTCCTTAATAATTGTCACTTATTCATTCAATAGCCTGCAAAATATTTCCATAAATTGAGTGACATTTTGGGACATAAACCAACGCTTATAACTTTGCTGTTTATGAATATTATTTATTGAGATTTTACTTATAAAATAACAAGGGCTTTTCTAATGAGCCCTTTATGTATTTGTAGATACTAATTAAAAAATAGTGGTGTATAGTATTAGTAGATAGTAGTATCTAGGTCACAGAAATCTTAATAATAAGGCAATATTAAGATTTATGTGATCTAGGTATATACGAGTATCACGAGTATTACCAATTATGAACCTTGTGACAGATTCGAGAGATTTATCTATCGGGCCAGATCTTAAAAATAGATCATTTCATGATATGGCCCGCTAAAACTACCCGTTACTGGCCAGATCGTTTTAATTGATAAAGTTTGATGATACGTCATACTCGCTTGGCCTACTTTCTTTAAACCTTTTACTATCATAAAAATCCTTCATCAATGATATGGGCAAACGAGGATTGACATTTCATCAAATGTTTTTGTTTAACATTTAGAATAGAATAGAAATACTTTCATTCGGTACAAACACAGCACAACGGTTATATACACAAAATAAATAAGCCCGCACCGAAAGGGTGACCACCTCACCATTTGCTGGGCTTTAGACACCCAGCGCTGGTTTTCAGTTGGCATCCCGCAGTGACGCACGGACTAGGGTAAAGCATATCTATATATATACTCGTATGTGTAATTGAAATAAATATTGATGTAGTGTACCTACGGGTGTAAAATTTTATTGAAATAAACTACATAAATAACTATTTGATAAATAACAACGCAATATTATAAAATAAAATGTGTGCCACATTGGTTATAACGATAAAACTATAAAATAACTTAGTACCCACAATACTACGTACTCAATACATTAGATGTTATGTGAATCCTCGTTTGCCGTTTATACGATCTGGCCAGTTTTAATTAGCCATATCATGAAGTGATCGATTCTAATATCTGGCCACGACATATCTACCTCTTAGGGATTACCTATGAAATTGCCGATTTATAAAATGGCTCACTATGAGCTGTGAATTGAATCTCAGCTTTAATGTCATAAAAAAATAATGTGCGTGTATGTGCTCAGTCTAGCGACGGCATCTCTCACCTGGTGGCCGTGGTGGACCGCTCGCTGTCGTTCCCGTCGGCGGAGTTCGTGCGGCGCGCGCTGCGCAAGGCGGCCGAGCGCGCGCACACCGACACGCCGCTCGTGCTCGACGCCACGCACGTGCAGGCCGCCGACTTCACCGCCGCTAAGGTAAGCTACCCGCGCCGGCGACGCAGGCGCACGGGGGCAAACTATAACCTTCTTCTATTATCGCTCTATCTATTGGAGTCTGGTATCCACACTTAATCCAGTGCGCCGTCTAATCCATAAACTCGAACATTTAGGCATTCACGGTAGTCTGTTGGCCTGGATAAGTGACTTTCTTACTAAGAGAACATTCCGTGTACGTATTGGTGACGTTCTTTCTACAGCCCATACTTTGCTTAGTGGTGTTCCACAAGGATCGGTGCTGGGGCCGCTGCTATTCATCCCATACTTGATAGACCTCAAAAATTCACTTCGCTTGCCTTTTACGCTATTTGTAGATGATACCAAGTTTTTTTGGAAATCCCTAGATTCAATGGCAAGATTGGCAAGATATACAAACTAAATACCTAAATACTATATACGAATGGACCCAAGACTGGTTACTTACTTTGAATGTAAGTAGACAAATGTACCGTCATACACTTGGGAAAAAACAATCCTCGATAAAATTATCATCTGGGACTTCAAAAACTCTTAGCTATCAAGTTACAAAAGGATTTGGGTGTTATTATGTCTAGCGACCTAAAAAGTCTAGAAACACATATATCTAATGTTGTCAAGAGAGCAAATTCAAAAAGCATTCATATTATTCGCAAAGCATTCAAATGCTTGACATTTGTTACGCTGTACAAAACCTACATAGGACCTCTCTTGGAGTATGCTAATGTTATCTGGGACCCATATTTTAAGAAAGACATTACGCTAATCAAAAATGTACAGAGAAGGGCAACAAAAATGGTCCTTGCCATTCGCAATCTATCTTACGAAGAGCACCTTAAAGAACTTGACCTTATCACATTGGAACAACGTAGACAAAGGGGTAGGCTTATTGAGACTTATGAAATACTCACAGAATACTACGATGTGCCCGCCTTCAAGACCTAAATGCCAACAAACGTTTACGAGGACATTCCCTCAAATTATGGAAAAATGCATCCAAAAAGAAGCCTTTGAAACAATTTCTACCTAACCGAGTTGTAACAGCATGGAACAAGCTCCCGGAAAGTGTTGTGAAAGCTCCCACATTGAACTGCTTTAAAAATCAGTTGAACAGACTAAACATTTCCAAACTATATGAAACACACGCATCAGCTAATAGCTGCTAGTGTGTCTTACTAAATAATAATAATAATCCAGCTACATTAGAATGCAATTCAGGATCAGGAATAAGCTCAAGAAAGCTTCAAAAACTATAGCGGAGTTTATAATATCATTTTTTTTTAATTATGTATTAACTAGTACTTGACTGCGATACCATCTGATGGTAAGCAGTGATTAAATCGTTAATTATGAATCTCACTCTAGCTTTGAAGACACCTAAAATAAATTATTGATTATTGATATAATCGGACGAGAAGACAGACAAATTGTTCCAATCCTACAATATACGTGGTATAAAATAAACGACGAAGGCAAACCGCTTAGTCCAGACCGTACAGGTGTTGACAACGTAAGGGTGGACACTCGCCGTACGTTGGGGTGTCCGATGGTAGAAAAATTTTAGGGGAATCAAGTCCATGTTATTCATGCGACACTCTCCAAAATGTATCTTCTAAAATACCGCAAACCTTGAGAACAATCGCTGGTCATAGCCATTTGGTCCACTAGCATTAGTTACGTCTAGACGATCGAAGTTTAAAAATGAACCTTCTCTATTTCCAGGGCATAAAGGCGTTGATAGACGACTTCCACCAGCGCGGGCAAACCATCATCTTCTACAATGTGAAGCCATCCATAGCCGAAGTGTTCCGCGGAGTGCGGCCGCGCGAATTCCTGCACTGCTCGTGCCGCGCAGAGCTCGACCGCCTGCTGCTGGCCGCCGCGCGCGACCACGCACAGCGACCCCGCACATGTTAGTATACCCACGCACTACGCGCCCACCCGTGGTTGCGCAGTCCACCCGACTCGCGGCACTACTAACTTACCTACAGGAGGAGTTGCGCACAAGATCCTTCTTCCAGACTTTCAAATCTCATAAAACTTAGAACTTAGTTCTTCATCCAATCCCAAAGGATTGGACAATAATTCACAACAGTTTTTGAACATACGATATATATTTTATTTGAGATGTAAAAAAACGTAGTTTTTATTTCTTATTTATTAATTGATTTAAAAATAATCAAAAATAGTAAATATATATCATAAAAAGCGTAATAGACTTATTTGGATATATAATACACTTGTATTAATTATACATGATATGTAAAATATCTAATAAAAAGTTAAAAAAAAAAAAAACATTTAAAATCAGGTAAATACTTACACAATTTACAAACATTCTAGGTCAAATTAAATGAACTGGCGCCAGTACACTAGAACTAGCTAACAAAGGAAATGATACAAATGTTTAACAAAATTTGATACTTAAAAAACAGAACTAAAGTTATAAATTACTCCAGTATTTCCTACACATAATATTTACCTACCTACATTTAGATTGAAAAATAGAAAAAAAAAACATATATACGGTCGAATTGAGAACCTCCTCATTTTTTGAAGTCGGTTAAAAAGGAAGAAAATGAAATAGAACCCAAACACATCGATTATTAAAAGTTTACCATTAGAAGCTAAAAAAACTGTTTAAGCAACCATTAGATCGATTTCAAGAAATGAATTTTAAAAATTTTGGCTACCAATAAGCGTAGGTACAAGTAGTCGATATAAAAAGCGCGAGTATACTTCGGATGAAGTTTATCAAGTTCATTTAATTTGACCTCTGAGATAAGCAGCACGTTGTCTCGTGTTTGTCGCACGTGTCCGTTTACACCATTAATTAGTTCCCTCTCTACGCTCGGGTGCGACTCTGCCCAAACAAGCTCAGCCTATTCTACACATGCCATCACCTTGCTCGCCGTACTAACGTAATAATGAAATGTCCAGAACCATGGGCGTGCGCGGCGCGGCGCCTGATGTTCTCATCATCTTCATCATCGTCGTCATCGTCGTCATCGCCGGCGGCGTCGTCGTACCTTCGCCTTGACACACGAGACAGTATTTATTAGTTAATACCTATGTATTTATACTAGCCTAGTTAACGTTAAGTAGCCTAAGTGTTGGCAGCCCCAGTGGGCGCAGTCGAATAAACGTGTTGGTTATTTTATCACTTCGTTTTCTTTTACTCCTAGATGTTTCCAGAATGTAATACAATATATATGCAATCAATGTCGCTAAACATTAAATGTTACAGGTATATATCTATATTGGGATATTCAAATATAATAAGCGGTTGCGGTCCCTACAACACAACGTAATACACTGGGTCGCAAAAATTCCGGATCGCTGACCGATCGTGTGACAATTTCAAAAATTAATAATTATGGATTTGTGAAACTCTATAACATATCACTAAAAATAAACATCGCAGTTTACCCTTTCAAAAATCAAATTAAAAAATTGTCACTGTGATACTCGTAAGCTTAGGGAGGCAAATGTCCAACAGTAGAGTCTTTCAGTTGAAATGATGATGAAGGATAGCCCAGCAGAGAGAGTAATGAGAGAACCATTTTTTATCCCCATAACTCCGTATCACTCTCTGGGGATATCCCAACCATTGTTAATCCTCCACCGAATGGCAGCTTTCCTTCAAAACGCACTTAATTATGTCGTTTTCCTGCTCGTCAAAATACTCTTTGTCTCCCATCGTTCCTTCGTGTAAATAAACAAAATGTGAAATCTTCGGAAAACATACTCCAGAACCAACAATCAAAGAAGAAGGACCAAAATGTTAGGGTCATTACTTAGACTTCAATAAAAGGCAGTGGACCGTAAAAACTGGCAAACGAAGGTATATCCAATAAGCTCGTGGGCCCACTTGTACCCGCGCGGTAGCCCGACGTGTGACGAAGTTAGCCGACAGCACTCGAACACCAATTTTCAGCTAACTATTGGACCCAAGCAAAGTTTATCCTGACGACCCGATGTTCTCTGAGCAGTTAATACCCATTTGTTGGTATATCATACCTAACTCTATTAAAGCTTCACGAATTCGTCGTAGTCAAAACTGACATAGTTGTGGTAAATTTCTTAATGGCTATTTCGGCTCTACACAACCATGAAATGTGGATTACTTGACACAGCGCTCACGAAGAATTGATCTTTTCTTGTGAATAGCTGTGCATCTTGACCTTTCATTTCCTTCTTCTTCTGATGTTTGGTCTCTTTAAATCGCTGGAATAAACTCTTTAGACCGTAGGTAAAGGATACTTCTACTTTTCTAGCACACTTCTTTCCTGTACCGTATTAATCATTCAAGCACATTTTTCAGGCGTTAGCAACATCATGTGTTGCACTGAATAAGTTCAATATGCCTATAAGATCTTTTTTCTTTTTTTTTTCTTTAACTCTTTGAATGCCGTAATTAGAGACACAATAGAAAGACAATTGCTTATGTCGAACTGTGTAACATAAGACATTCAAAAGGTTCAAAAGGTTAACCTGATCTGTTTCTTGAACTTTTTTTTAATATTGTTTATAATTATTTAGACCCCAACCACCTTAAATTCGTTATTAATTTATTTTGTAAATATTTAATTTATAGATTTCATTACTTGTTTTCTTGCGTGTTTTTTTATATAGACTATTTTTTATAATGTGTATGTGAGAACACTGTAGACTCCGTGAATTCTTAGATTAGGTACTTCCACGACACAACACGACTCGCTTTTCTATTGTGATTTTTTTCTTTGTGCTTTTGGGTACAATATTAACTGGTCAGCAATACTGTAATATGGAAATATTGTTAAGATCAACCACTTTTTTAAAATAGTAAACATAGTTTTTTGCGGATTCTTCTCCATAGAAAACGACCAATTTAGAACCGTACACTAGCTTTAAACATTTTATAAGTGCCCATGTAGGCCTGTGTGAAATAAAAATATTTTGAATTTTAATACTCTAATCATTAAAAGAAATCGTTAATAAATTGTATATACCTAGATTTTGAAACGAAAGCAGAAAAAAGATTATTTTCCTTATTTTGAAATTGGTTAGAAGAAAATTTATTTAGATTTTTTTTTTAGGCAATTATACCTTTTACAAATAAAATTTTTTTATTTATTCCTTAATATAACGTCGTTCGTATGTGTATTACACGAGCGATCTATGTACATAACTTTGAAAGATATCGCAGTTTTTCCATGCGACCCGTTATTTTTGCGGCACAGTATATTTTAACAATGATCGGAACTTATATTCCAGAAACATTCTCTCATTCTGCAATGATTATGATGATCTTGCTGTAGGCAGGTACCGCCGCGACAGTTAAACGTACTTATAGTTAACCACGATTTACCTTTCTGAACGGTAGTTCACTACTGATCTATCTTATTTATGTTCACTACTGGTAGTTCACCATCGTGGTTAACTACTGCTGTATTGTTCGATCGGAAACTTTTGCCTATGTGCATCTTGCTTCACTATACGTTGGGACTATTCTTACAATAAGTTTGGAAAGGATTACACATTCTGCGCGCTGGTCGATAAATAAAACAGGAGGTAAGAGATAATGAAATGTTTATTTTACAATCGTCGTTCCAGTCCGGGGCCCGGCGGGGCCGCCAGCGCGGCCGCGGGGCGGCGCGCTCACAGAACCTTTCTTTTTGGTTACATTCCTACTTGTTAAAGATTACATTGGAATAACATTAACTCTAGCTTAACTTAACATTCACTAACACTATCCAGTACGTCGCCACTCTCTCAGTAAACAATACAAAATGGCTAAATAATGTAATCCTAGGCGGCGCTGTAGCACCAGCGTGCGGCGCCTTGAGCAGCGCACAACATAAACACTAGTATAGTTTCACAAGTAGATTCCAAAAGGAAGTCGTCTACGGTAAAGTGAGCAGGAAAGGTTAACGTATAGAAGTATGTTCCCTTGTATTTGACACATCCTCGGGTGGGACAGGTACGGCGGCACTCGCAGCGCTCGCACAACCTTCCAGCCATCACTCGTTCTGCTTTACGTACAAAAATTTCCTAAAACTTCAGCAGTCCATAATTGATCCTATCCTAGTGAACGCGTGACGGCTACGATGTTGCGTGAACTCTACCCTTTACACTAAAAATGAGAATCAGTTGAGACGTGCAGCGGGCGCTGCGGGAAGACAGCGGGAGATCAAGAGGCACGACGCAGCGGTGAGCGGCCGCCACCGGACACTGGATAGTATTGCAGATCTATGCAAGATCGATACAAGAGTATTAAGAGTTAATAATTGAAGTATCTACGGCTAATTGACTACACGTATACTGAATGTAGGTGGCCGTCACCGCTACGTCTCCGAAGTGTTAGTCAGTCGCGCGCCGCGCCCGTGTCGCGCGTGCGGCGCACAGTGCAGCACGCACAGTGCATACGTGTACACAGTACGTGCGCGCGCGACACATACACGTGTACACAGTACGTGCGCACGCGACACATACACGTGTACACAGTACGTGCGCACGCGACAGGGGCGGGTAACGCGCGGCCGTGAGAGCTCCGGCACGACACATACAACACATATTTGGTATCACACTCACACTCGCACATACAATATCAGCACTTACTAACGATATGACACAAGTTTAAACAAATCAACTATTTGAACACCTCGCACTCCGAGCTTACCGATCAATTATAAATGTCGAATAATTACTAAATAGAATATTAATGCTATGTTACGAACAATGTACAATGCTCGGGCAGTTTTATAAATTGCTCGAGCTTACAAATGTGGATAGAATATATTACTGTTCGTAAATATGAACTAGCACAAAATATGTAAAATATAATTAAAAACTTGACTTATGCAAATATTTGAATGTTCTATAAAAAGTTAAGCGTGCAGCGGTCAGGGCCAGCGTTCCTCTGGAGTATTAGGACAGTGACGAGGGAACGCGCCGGCCGCTGCGCTCGCGTCACATACAACTAAGTCGCGTAGTTTGGCAGTCGTGGATCGTGGACTTGTTCGTGTACAACTCAATAACACTCGACAAATTAAATATAAATGCATTACAATCTCGCGCGTGATGTGTACATGTGAACGAGTGAACTTATCGCTACTGTGCTCGCGACACACACGCGCCACACACAGCGGCGCCAGTGTCGCGCGCCTGTGTCGCCAGACTGTTCTCTATCGCTTTTCCACACGAACGTTGCCTTTTGACATACAAACTCTTGTGGTACAGTAAGTGAATGAAAAAACGAGAGAAACAAACTTACTTATCTTATAATAATACATAAAATCTAACTTAAAACTGAATCTCTTAGATTTTAAACTCAAACACATTTTGTGCGGCCGTGAGGATCCGCGCGTAACAACACATATAAAGTATTATACTTGTGTAAATCATTTAAAGCCAACACGACCCTGAGATCGCTATCAACATATTCTACTAATAATCTTGAGCCGACGTGGTGCGGCGACCTCCCGCCGACACCAACAGTCCAACACATGGCAGTAACTGTGACCGAGACTCGCATGTATACTTATATCATTTAAATAGAAGACTAACACTGTTACGTTACAATAGTACTTGGATTATAACTAGGCGTATTTCTACAGTCGTTCATCACAAGTGGGCGGGGCGCTGCCGGCGCCCGGCGGACACTCGCCAACTACGAGACGTTGCCGAGTGCGGCTACTCTACGTACTAGAGGACACTTGTAGACGGCGACCCTGTCGGCGTGTCCTGGACGTACTCTCAAACAGACAGACGAACATGCAGGCTAGTTGCTTGACATCTTTGACAGCTCTATAACTTCAGCTCGACAAACAAGTAATGGCGCACACTGTGCACTGAGTATTGGTAGCGTAGTGTGGAAACATGAGCATGTCAGCCTGCACACGAACCGTTTGGCGGAGTACGCACGCGACCGACTACAGAACACTCTTGACTATTCAAACGTGAGCTCGCACCTAAGTTACGCTATAAAATGGATAATCTGGTATTTAAAATAGACTATTAGATTTAAATATGTAGTATTTATCTACGACTAAGTTGTGATCTGCTGATCGCAGTGCGAACAGCTTCGTGACTGACTAAAGTACGACTGTGCTGTGTCGTCATTTACTGTCCAAGACTGTTGAGATCAATATACCAAGTTCTGTCAGATCTATATGATGAGTGGCAAGTTGTAGGTAGATGATGATCACAGCACAGTCGCTCACACATGCCATGGAGGTGCGGTGTGCGGGGGGGGGGGGGGGGTCGCCACAGTACTTGAGCAGGTCTTCGTCGAGTTCCGTGAGCGCCAGTTTACTGTCTATCACTGAAACAGGAAAGAGTGTCGTGTTAATGCAAATGCTTTGTGATCCCTCTTCACTACAGACCCCACGCCGTGATCACACCACATGAACATGTTCCAAACACATGAAAGGTGCAAGCGAGCTTGTCTGACAATAAACAGGTTTTTTCAACCCTTATTCTTAGAAGACGTAAAACATATTATGATAAAAACTAGCTTTGTCTAAACAAGAGTAAAATTCTAACGACGTCACGCTTGTACTAGCAAATAAGAAACATAAGCCAACGTTCACTGGAAGGCGCTAACACACAATAACTAGCACGCAGGTAATGCCGCCAGCCTCCCTCGTCCCCAACTCTCCAGGTCTGAGCCGAGTGTCGGACAGTACCACATATAATACAATGAACCATGGGAGTGACGGAACATTCACAAGTGTTGTGACGACACTAGCACTCGCAGGTACCTATCGATGTGCTTTGTCCAGCTCCAGCCCGTGTGCTCGGTCGACGGCTCCGCCCGAGCGTCCTCCCTACTGCTCGCTATCAGAGGTCTAAACTGTGCCGCACTAGAGCTAAAAATCAAACAAAATAGTCTTCTAAAAGAACAATGGGTGATCCTGACCCGAACTGACAGTACACGCTACAAAGTCAGCGACAAGAAATCGTATTCTTAAGGTCGGCCGGCTATGCTCAGCTCAGACGTCTGATTTTGGTGTCTTAGGGACACTGGATAAAAGACCTTTGGTGGCCCGCCAAGGTGTAAATGACAATGCCAGTTCAACAGAAACAAGACTTGAGGCACTAGTTAATTTACCCCATAACTTCATGTACGAACATGCCTGTGAGTGCATGTGATATATGTGTGTTCGCTATATTGCAGTGTGAATCGGAGTGATTGCGTGATACTCACTGTGGTCCGGGATAGTAGTACGGAGGGGGTCGCTCGTACTCAGTTCCGAGGTAACGGGGAGGTCCTTCTTCCCAGTGCCTGCAACAGACGCCACCGTCACCAAGTGCGTGCAACACCGGTGTCGAGTCAGGGGAATCAATTGTGACTAACAGTCATACAAACTAAATAGACCTTGTCGTGTTGGCACGTATGACATTCAATCATAGGTTATTAACAATTGATTTCCCTGACTGTACCTCAAGTGATTCAAACTTAACTACTCTGAGCGAACACAAACCAACACTAAGGAATGTCATACACTGCGAAGATTTTGGTTTTAGAGCAGACTAAGTACGATCAAAAGCGTGTCTGCCAAAAAGACGCTATCAATATCAAATATTGATACGGCAGACATGAGGTTAACTGTATGTTCTTATATATGTACCAGTTTATGGTAGGACTAGTGTCATGAAGTGGTTTCGGACGCGGACTTCATGTCACAATATAAGTTCTATCGATGAGCGGTCGTCGGGTATGGGTAAAGGAACAATAGGCTCACCAGGCTGCTGCTACTGCTGCCGCGGGCTTGATATAACACGCACTGATACTGTCCTCACAGACTCACTCCACGCGCTGCACTTAGTTCAGCGATGTAAGGCGCATTCACCTACATATTCTTCTTTAATTTATGAAACCTCAAGCGAACGCCGGCGTTTTCTTTCTATCTTGTCTCTAATTACGTTTTTCGAAAGGTTAAAGAAAGTACAAATATGTACATTTATTTGTGACACGTACAAGACAAACAAAAATAAAATAAAAAGTAAATAATCTATATGTATAAAATACTTATGGTAAAATAAAAATAAAACAACATTAAAAAGATTAAAACTAAAACCTGCGCGAGGTCAAATAGGGTCTATCTCGCTATGCTACGATATTGAAAACCAAAAAGTAAATAAGGCAGCGCTGCGCTGTTTCCTTCTTTCGGCCATCAAGGTCTGTATGTCAGAATAAAATATTGTATTACAATTCACGATACAAAAGAAATTGTTTGATTTTTGGCGCTACTGTCACAGATTAGGACGCAAATCTTCTGACAGAATGATTGACCTCCATCTTCTAGCTCGCTCGACCACTGGGATCGCGTTGAGAGGGAACGGGAAGGATATAATGGAACTGACGAAGCTCATCGATTTTAATCAAATAAAAATAAGTATGAATTTTAACTATTAGACACAAAAGAAGATGCTTTGTTATAATTTAGGTTTAACAGAAACGCGCAAAATAATGTGTGATTACTAGCGACTATAAAATCGCCTGCCTGTAGTGAGAGTCAGAATGGCGGGTGTCTCATCGAAATAAATAATAGCTCTAAAGTATCTGTACATCCTTCAGAATGTAATTATTTCAAAATTAAGGTACACCCACCATATTGGCGTCAAGATGGCGAGTTTTCTGTAATATTTTATTATTTAACCATTATTCATAAAATTTAATTACACTAGAAAACTGTACCTAAAAAGTACCTCAAGTAGAAAAGACCACACACTTAATCAGTTAATGACGTGTGTCACGTGACACACGTCGTTGATATTCTAAACATGTAGTGCCATCTCTGATATCTTTCGAAAACTTGTTTAAATAAAGAAATCAGAAAGAATGCTAGGTAATTACTATAATTTATTTCGATAATGTACACCTGCCATTCTGACTTTCACCTGGCTGTAACGTCCGCGTCGCGAAGAACAGGGACCTTAAGCCTGGGATACACTAGGGGGCAAATAAAGAAATATTTTGCGGAACATATCTCACAACTACGTGAAGTGTCCCGAGAAAATTTATTATTGCGGAAAATTTTGCCGGCCACACTAGACACGTGCGCTCGCTCTCGAGGCGGGAGCAAGCTGCAGGACACTATGCAACGTTGCAGCGTCACTTATATTGAGTGTCGCGCGTCATGTTGCGGGACAAAAAGTTCCTTAGTGTATTCGGCGCTTTACCATAATGTGTTGAAATGTCAGTAGCATGAGCGAGAATGAGATATGGAGTTATACACTCTATATAAGATGCATCCGTATTTATATAGTCTCTAAACATAAAATGAACTGATAAAGTTCAATTTAGGACTTCAAATGATACGCGCTAAGAGCATGTGGTTGGGCCGATGTTCATGCTGAATCTAACCTAATCGTTATAATTTCATATAGCAGAATCTGTAAAATTTATAATTATCTACTATTCCAAGGCAGAAGCGTGAAACCCTCGTGAAGGCCTCGTGGTATTGAAATCATGACGCTACAACGCCTGTAGCTTACTGCAAAGCTGTTCCCGTTATTTGATACTCATCAATTAAACTCGATAGGAATCATTGAGGTTGGTATTATTATGATGATTCGAGTATGAGCAAGCTAATATCTATTTTATCACCAAATTAATGAATTCTAATTTGACATTGATGATATTTTGCTTGCAAGCTTGTGTCGTTTCCAAAACCATTGTAATCTAGCCAGTAAGAGTGCTCGGGTGAACTTGCTGCGTCTAGACACAATTATTGCGAGTGACGTCACACGAACGTGCAGTGTCGCGGAGTACTTACAGGTCCCGGCGGGAGTTTAGTAACAGTAGGTTGATCGCGTTATCATACCTTAGACAAATTAAATTTTACTATAGTCTATCTTATTTTGGGAATTGCAATGGATACGGTTATCCCGGCGGTGATGAGCCACCGCACGGAGATGGAGAGGCATACTGAATTGTAATCCATAATTAGTCTATTATCGGCAATGACACAACACGATGCTGATCGGGAACCTAGTGTAACATTAAAGTTGTTTATGACACAGTCCACCAAAAGGGACAACTCACTATCAGTCTACCACATTATATTAAAAGTAAGAGAACATCATATCGTGCAACTTACTTTGGCGCCATATCATTATATCTGCGCGCGTGGTATGCGTCGAGAGGCGGCGCCACGGAGGCGTCACGGCCCGCGCCGCCGCCCTCCCCCGCCGCGCCGCGCCCCGAGCTCGCGCCGCTCCCGTGAGACTCTCGTGTAGTTGTGCAACTTACTTTGGCGCCATATCATTATATCTGCGCGCGTGGTATGCGTCGAGAGGCGGAGCCACGGAGGCGTCACGGCCCGCGCCGCCGCCCTCCCCCGCCGCGCCGCGCCCCGAGCTCGCGCCGCTCCCGTGAGACTCTCGTGTAGTTGTGCAACTTACTTTGGCGCCATATCATTATATCTGCGCGCGTGGTATGCGTCGAGAGGCGGCGCCACGGAGGCGTCACGGCCCGCGCCGCCGCCCTCCCCCGCCGCGCCGCGCCCCGAGCTCGCGCCGCTCCCGTGAGACTCTCGTGTAGTTGTGCAACTTACTTTGGCGCCATATCATTATATCTGCGCGCGTGGTATGCGTCGAGAGGCGGCGCCACGGAGGCGTCACGGCCCGCGCCGCCGCCCTCCCCCGCCGCGCCGCGCCCCGAGCTCGCGCCGCTCCCGTGAGACTCTCGTGTAGTTGTGCAACTTACTTTGGCGCCATATCATTATATCTGCGCGCGTGGTATGCGTCGAGAGGCGGCGCCACGGAGGCGTCACGGCCCGCGCCGCCGCCCTCCCCCGCCGCGCCGCGCCCCGAGCTCGCGCCGCTCCCGTGAGACTCTCGTGTAGTTGTGCAACTTACTTTGGCGCCATATCATTATATCTGCGCGCGTGGTATGCGTCGAGAGGCGGCGCCACGGAGGCGTCACGGCCCGCGCCGCCGCCCTCCCCCGCCGCGCCGCGCCCCGAGCTCGCGCCGCTCCCGTGAGACTCTCGTGTAGTTGTGCAACTTACTTTGGCGCCATATCATTATATCTGCGCGCGTGGTATGCGTCGAGAGGCGGCGCCACGGAGGCGTCACGGCCCGCGCCGCCGCCCTCCCCCGCCGCGCCGCGCCCCGAGCTCGCGCCGCTCCCGTGAGACTCTCGTGTAGTTGTGCAACTTACTTTGGCGCCATATCATTATATCTGCGCGCGTGGTATGCGTCGAGAGGCGGCGCCACGGAGGCGTCACGGCCCGCGCCGCCGCCCTCCCCCGCCGCGCCGCGCCCCGAGCTCGCGCCGCTCCCGTGAGACTCTCGTGTAGTTGTGCAACTTACTTTGGCGCCATATCATTATATCTGCGCGCGTGGTATGCGTCGAGAGGCGGCGCCACGGAGGCGTCACGGCCCGCGCCGCCGCCCTCCCCCGCCGCGCCGCGCCCCGAGCTCGCGCCGCTCCCGTGAGACTCTCGTGTAGTTGTGCAACTTACTTTGGCGCCATATCATTATATCTGCGCGCGTGGTATGCGTCGAGAGGCGGCGCCACGGAGGCGTCACGGCCCGCGCCGCCGCCCTCCCCCGCCGCGCCGCGCCCCGAGCTCGCGCCGCTCCCGTGAGACTCTCGTGTAGTTGTGCAACTTACTTTGGCGCCATATCATTATATCTGCGCGCGTGGTATGCGTCGAGAGGCGGCGCCACGGAGGCGTCACGGCCCGCGCCGCCGCCCTCCCCCGCCGCGCCGCGCCCCGAGCTCGCGCCGCTCCCGTGAGACTCTCGTGTAGTTGTGCAACTTACTTTGGCGCCATATCATTATATCTGCGCGCGTGGTATGCGTCGAGAGGCGGCGCCACGGAGGCGTCACGGCCCGCGCCGCCGCCCTCCCCCGCCGCGCCGCGCCCCGAGCTCGCGCCGCTCCCGTGAGACTCTCGTGTAGTTGTGCAACTTACTTTGGCGCCATATCATTATATCTGCGCGCGTGGTATGCGTCGAGAGGCGGCGCCACGGAGGCGTCACGGCCCGCGCCGCCGCCCTCCCCCGCCGCGCCGCGCCCCGAGCTCGCGCCGCGCCCGTGAGACTCTCGTGTAGTTGTGCAACTTACTTTGGCGCCATATCATTATATCTGCGCGCGTGGTATGCGTCGAGAGGCGGCGCCACGGAGGCGTCACGGCCCGCGCCGCCGCCCTCCCCCGCCGCGCCGCGCCCGCGCGCCCCGCGCGCCGAGCTCGCCCCGCTCCCGTGAGACTCTCGTGTAGTGCGGCTGGAGCCGGCGGAGCGCTTCTCGGCCTTGTAGGCGCTACAAAATAAAGCAGGTCAGCACCGGCGAGCGCGACAGACGCGTCGGCCCGGAGTCGGACTGACGCGCCTGTCTGTGATATGATGCAAAAAAAAACATAGCGTCTTTATTTAAAAATATCAAAAGTCAAAACATCTATTTCTTAAGGAAAATGATCATTTTAAAGGTTGGGTCCAAATCAAGGGTTCGTCTTTAACTTTAATGGTGATGTTAATAAAACTACACAAGAATGAATTTATCAACAAATCAATGAATTGAAAAATTAAAGAAAAGTTTAATCAGATAGACACACAACAACAAATAACTCATGAGTAAATTGAGCACACAAGCGAAGCGGGGACGAGGAGCGTGCAACAGGAGACAAACAACAGAAAAGCCCACACTTTTCCATTTAATATCTAGGAGCAGGCAAGAACCGAGGTAATATTAGAATGCAAACCATTAGTACACACAAGATATTACACAAAAAGTTAATTAGTATAAAAACGCACGAAAACTTACAGGATCTAGTTTACGTTAAATTCAACACAAACAAAGGGTCATATTGTACGTCTGTAGCTCGCAGGTGGAGCCGGTTCGTTCAGCCTTACAAGTGTAGCTCGAAGTGTCGAGGTGATCGTGTACAATAACATCCGAGTACTAACTACCCCGACGAGTATTTTGTTCAAGGCGTATCTAAAACGGATGCTGGCAGGAATTTTGTGGCGCGTTACACCAATAGCCGTCACCCGAAAAAATATTTGACAAATGGGTCTAACTTTGGAAAATGGTACGCCCAATATTTTCTCATTCTTAAAAAGAACGTTTGATTTAATCACTTTCGGTATAATGATGACGATTATTTACTTTTGAAACGATTAAAAACAGAACACAACACATTCTCTTGACACATGACATAAATGTCAAGATAGCGGCAAACAATTAGATTTCGTTTTCGGCCACGCGCCAACTTAAAGCGCACGCACTCTAGGTTCACATATCTGACGATGTTGTGTTGATAATAACAGCTTGTATCCGCTATACTACCAAGTAGCCTCGAGTATCTATTCGTACCAGTTAGACATACCACGCACTGGTGACTTTTGTCACGGTGACAATAATTTTTCTACCCATTTTTTGTAACTGTCACGTCACCAAGTGCTTTGCTGTGTGTTGGGTTCATAGGCACGGTGACTTTTTCATCAAAATTCACGGTAACAAAAGTCATCAATGCGCGCTATGGTTTAATATCTTCGCATTTCTCGATTTCGTTAGAAAATGTATGAAACCACCAGTTCACCAAAATTGTGCACCGAAAGCGGCCAAGGGCGGCACGAGTCGCGACCACACCAGCCCGCACAGACTGGACTGAACATTATTGAAATATTCGCTGGTGTCAGTTCACGAACGCCCCACATAGGTTTAAAACATTATTTAAAACTCTTTGTGAGTCGTCGCTCGGAAATAGGTAAAGTTTTATTATTCTAAACTGTTAAGTTGGTAACCATTGCTCTAAACATCGCAGTCTATTGAGCTGACGACTTCTGACACACTCATCACATCAAACAAGGATGCAACATTTTCGGTACGTTTATATACTTTTATAAAATAAAGTCAAACCAGCAAAAGAAAAACCATAAAGAAAACTTAGCGTCGTAACATAAAGAAACATGAAACGTTTCATATAATTACTACGCTACGTGTAGAGGCAACATTCAAGGAAGTAAGAACACGGACTACGTAGAAAGCGAACCCAGTAAACAGTTAGAGTGGAGCGTTACCGGGCGGCGGCGCCGGCGCACGAGCCCGAGCGGCGCGCGCTACACGAGCGTCACGAGCGCCGCGCCCGACCGACCCCCACACTTTATTACAACACGCTTATGCTAAAAATTCTTACCTTACAATGTAGGTATAAATGTAAAAACACGGATATGTTATTAAATGACTACAACCTTACACTATGATATATTCAATCAATGATAACTTCATTATATTATATTCCTCGTGATACTTGTATGCTGTGTATCAGCCGGCGCGCGGCGGCGGCGCTCATGTCGCTTTACCGCTTGTTTTTGGTTTATAACAGGAATAATTTTCAATATTATTAAGACAGAACTGTAGATTGCGTCCGAAAACTGAAATGTCATTAACGGTATTCGAAAGTCAGTTCTAAAAAAACAAAGATTTGATTCCCATTCCGAATCATGGAGCTAGTGTGAGTACGGGTAAGTACAGAGAGCGCCGCCCGCCGCGCCGGCTGCAGAGCACGTCCTATGTACAAACTGTGTCTTACATGTCATCATGTATTACGTCAATTCACTGCAGTGCGCACGATGCCATTGTCATATTATTATTTTTATTGACTATTAAATATTATTATTAATAAACTTGTCGTTTTTATTATTATACTTGGCTACTCTTGCCAATACCAATATTATATAAATAGAAACACGTAAAAAATCTATCATTACAATGTTTCGTAGCAATTTACCTACCTACCAAACATTTTAATTCGTCAAAAATTCCAAATGCATAAAAATGGGAATAAATATAGCAAAACTTCAAGGAAGTATTAGAAATTATTTAAAAAATATTCTTATATCAAAATTGCCTTTTTGAAAAGCGTTCCAAGTAATTTTAATTAGATTATTTTGCCTAAACGTTGTACAGTACAATAGATTCCTAGCTAGCGCGGCACGCGCAGTGCTGCCTTAACATACGCATTCGATATCACGATAAAGCACAACATGTGGCGCTCCCTACCGGCGCGCACGCTACACTACGACCTTATACAAAATAGAGAGATCAATATTACTTGTACCAGCGTTGCAATATAGTATACAGGTTCAAAAATTTGGACAAATATTGGCTGATCTTGTGCGACAGCCGCCACTTCCGATTATAATAGGCTACAAAATAGTTTTCAGCGACTACGAGCTGTAGGTAACTTATACAAAACGAGCGCTGTCTTCATATTTGGATAATAGCATAATTGTATTATATCGTGCAGAAGTACTGTAATATCATGGGAAATACATTTCCAAAGCTTTACAAAATTATGTTTTTTTTTTCAATACATTTCTGTCTACTGTCTTATAATATAATATAGTATAGTTTCTGTGGCAGCCTTTTGAATGCGTGGCCAATGTTTGTCACGCAGGGCGGGGCGAGGCAGAAGCGGTTGTATACGTAGCGAATGGACGTTCTCGTTCGAAACGATCAAGCGAAGCCTAGCTATGCTATCCTATGTCGTGAGATATTTAATCAATGTTACACATTTATAGTTATGTAAAGTTATTATCGACTGATATGAATGTATTAATAAAATGGACAATTTTAAACATGTTTTGGCCTAGACCCTACAAGTCCTTAAAATCCTGTATGTTCAAAAAGTACTTTTATCAAAATGTACTACGGTACAAACGACATCTGAAAGTTGAACAATAAAACTTTTATAAAACTGCTAACGACGGAAGACAAATCCATTTTTTTTTTAACTACTAAAAATTGGTCGAATTTCATGTGTGTTGGCTAAATCAACCCTGCGGGATCCTTCAAACAAACTTACTTATAATGTTTAAAACAAACGATGTTGTCACCCGGCAGTGCCGAGACTAGCACAGAGCCGCACGTGGGTGCGTCTGCGCTGCCAGTGAGCTGCGCGGGCGGCGCCGCCCCGGTGGCGCGGGACCTCATCATGTGACATCTTGCAATTTTAAAACATACTAATGGCATAGTCACGCTCATGGACAGCACGGGGGCGGCGGCGGCCGCGCAGCTCGGTGCGGTGGGTCGGGCGCGGCGGTTACTCGGACTCGTGGATGCCGGACTCGTTGTCCTCGTCCTTCTGGTCGAGGCGCGTCTTGAGGTCGTCCAGCAGCGCGGGCGGCGGCACCAGCTGGCACACCACGTCGTCGCCCGCCAGCAGCAGGCGCGTGGCGGCCACGGGCGGCCCGGGCGGCCCCCCGAGCGGCCCCCCGAGCGGCCCCCCGGGCGGCTCCAGGGGCGGCGCGGAGGGCTGGTTGCGCTCGCGCCACTCCTGTATCTTGCCCTCGATGTCGAGCGTGCTGCGCTTGGAGCCGCTGCGCGCGCGCGACCACAATGTTTAGTGTCCCAAAGCGATACTCCGAGCAGTTTGTTTACCGGTAGATAAACCGACAGAATAAAGGAACGAGATCGTGCATCGCTAAAATTATCATTCTTTAAATCATCGCCATCGAAAATATATCATGACAACTTGAGTACAAATTTATCTACCGATAAAGCTAGGCGTTCGAGCCGGCCTCGAGCCGTCGCGACTGTGTAGTGTGATCCTGACCGACCGTCGTTAAAATAATATGAACATAATGAAATGAACTGAAAAAACTGAACAAAACGCTAACAGAGTCTGTAGTAACATGAGCATGCGGCGCACGCGGTTAGTGTACCATGCCACCTCCTTCACATGCTGGTTAACTAATCCTACACGTTTATACAAGGTTACGGTTACTAAGTTACAGCCAGGTTACTCGTTCATTCATCGCTTTATCGTATTTACAAAGGAGTTATTATAGGCAAACATTATACACAAGTGAGTTAGAACGGAAAATAAAAGCAATAGTAGCATGCTTGCAGGCGCACACGCAACGCGGGCACTGGGACAAGCACAGACACAGGACGCAAGCACGGGACGCACGGGACGCACGGGGCGCTCGGGGCGCACGGGGCACTTACTTGGCAAGGGGTACGTTATCGCGGTCCGCGTACGCGTCATACAAATACTCGCTGCAACAGACAACATACACTCAGTCACCACGCGGCTCCACACTACTGCAGCGAGCCGCGGCCGCGAGGGACGGGCGGCCCGGGACAACAACCTCGAGCGAGGACGGAACTGTGACCCCTAATACCTCTAGCGGCCAATTGAAATATTCTAGACATACACGATATTGATTAAACTATGACTGATCTGAATTGATCATTTAAATGTGTATTGAGAATACCTAATATCTAAGTTGGCACTACAGTTAATGTGGTTCATATTTAGTATGAAAATTACTTGCTACGTACAATAATATCTAAATATTATGAAGGATGTGACTGGATGATAAAACAAAAATAATGAAAATAAAGGAAACGAAACGAATGAACTAAAAAACCGTCTGAGGATCTCGGCCGGTGCGCTGCGTAGCACACGACCGTGTGCTGTGACGTCACGCGATCGTACCATGATGTCACGCGACCGTACAATGACGTCACGCGACCGTATGATGTGTCGCCGTAGCGACGACTCGCAGCCAATCACGATCACACTCTGCTCACGATAACTAACATGTAGCTCATCTGAGTGCCGGTGATTTGAAACTATTTATTTGGCACGTGTTAACACTTTCTCAGTGTCCACGATCACCGGCTAGTTGCTACATTCCATGTGCCTGCCTCCAAATAACACTATTTCCCAACAATACTCGAACTATCAAACTGCCGGGACATATCGAAGCGTGACGACACATAACAACACAACTAGTATATTTACAACATTGCAAATAAAAAGTGAACTCTATTCGTGTCCATTACATAGCGGGTCGCGCCCAGGCGGAGCGCGCCGCAAGCTACGATGCGATAGCAAGGCATGCCCAGCTCGGACTAGCACAACTGTGGAGGTTCCTACTCATAGCCATACAACAATAACACGACGAGGGTACGCAGAATCTGCACTGTTCATTAGAATTTATCTCTTTGTCGTCTATGTTCATAAAAAAATAATAATTTTGGAATGTGTTTTTTTTGCTTTACAAGTCCAATGAACAGTACGATTCCCACGGCACTACGGGGAACATCGTGCAAGCCGCTATCGGTCGAAGAGCACACGCCGCTCGCGGACTGCGGCCGGTGCGTGTGTGTGCGTGTACCGGGCGAGGCGGCGGGTCACCGCCAGCAGGCGCGCGCCGCCAGCATCGGCTCATACTCGCTGCCAACAACACGCACCGTCAGCGCACACTACCTCCGCCCGGCTCCATCGACCACATCCAGATGCAACCGTTTTGTTTTTAATTAAATAAAGAATCGACTTTGGAATGTCTCAGAACCGTGACGCACGAGCTCGGTTGGCAAGTTAGTTTAAGTGACAGACCCCGTCATAGACCAGTCAGTTATGTTAGCACGACTCGTTACTAATACATCCTCGATGTAACTACGCTGGATGGCGGTGAAGTGAACAAACCAACAAAAAAAAACATAATAATAAAACAAACTTCAAGTACACATTTGTGTTCGTTATGTCGTTTAGTAAAGCCAGGAGGTGCTGTTCGCCATGGTGTTTAATTAAATTGTTGGTCTTTGTAACAGTTATGCGATTAGTTTGATCCCCAGTAACAGTTTGTCTACGACGCAGCGATAGCTCTTCAACCGCAGTTCCTACTGAACAGAGGTACTACACTCGTTCTATGTTCCGTTGTACAAACTAAAATATTTAACTTTATGCTCTGCTTACGAAACAAATAAGAACAACTTTTGCTTGGCGAGAGAAAAATAAGAAATTAAATCAGTTGTGTTAGTGTCATAATCAAAATTGGATCGTATGGGCCAGTACAAGTAGAGAAAGTATATTTTGTAGGTCGACACTGAGTAGATGATCTTTTATGTTTCAGTTTAACAGGTAACAGATAATTTGTTACTGATCCAATGTCAATTATAGGAGAACATAAAGTTGTACTAAAACATGAACTGCTGTACTGGGTCTTGGCGCCGCTGCCGCGCCGGCGCACGCGCAGGCACGGCAGGCGCGGGCGGAGGTGCACAACAACCCAAACATAACGGACAGACACACCGACAAACTCATTCTAAATAATGAAATCAATGTTAACACAGCTCTCAAATAAAACCAACAAACTAAACGTTGAAAATTAGTCGAACTCAAACAGAAACGAAACCAAACAACTGAGAGGCGCGGAGAGCGGCCTGCAGCGCCGCGCGCCTGCAGGCCGCTCCCCGACGCGTGACGATGGTCGATGGATGATCTCTTAGCTTACACATCTCACTGTAACCACAATACTAGTCAAATGATTACGTTGCCAACAAGTAGGCTGCAACGACTAGAAGATATTGTGATTACAATGTTCATCAGAAATAAAAATATCAGTACATATAAAACACAAAATAGGTGCCATATGAATGGTTGAAGCTGTACACCGCGATATAGAAGCTGACGCGAGTGCAGCTCCAACCATGCGCTATGACAAGTGTAACGTGATGTACAACCGCGGCCAGGGGCAGCTGACCTCCTTCATATAAACCTTAATTCATTTTGGGCTAAAAACCATGCAAATGATGCAATTTTGCGGTAAATTACGTCACACTGTGGTCGCGAAGGTGTTGGTCAAAATGTTTGCTGCTTTTATTTGAAGCTACATTTGATTTTTCTTATATTTTAAATATTTAATTGTATAAAAATAAAACTAACAAAATTGAAAAGTCAGCCGCCATTTTCCGCAATTGTACGTAACAAAACAAATAGGGAAAACACATTAAACCATTGCTAATGTGTTTGCCTCGTTTGCACACTTGATGATATTTCAAGCTTAATATGTTTTAAGTCTTGCCAAATATTAGGGCGGGCAATATATGAATGAACTAAGACCAACCGGCCTCTATGAGATACAACTGTGCCATAAAACTATCAAGCTTGAAAGTAACATTTCATATTTATTTTTGTAAAATAACGTCTCCTCCACACAATGTAGGGATGGATGCACCTTTCTCCTCTTTTTCCATTTCTCACCTGAATCTGTTTGTATGTAATAAACACGACAAGGGTTACTTGTCAACGGGAGTCCCAACCAACGCGGAGTTTCAATATACGTTTTTAAAAGTAGTACGCTTTGGAACGTGCAATTTAGCTTAACTTTTTTTGACTTGACCGATATTTGACTATTCAAAAGTACCTGCAAATGGTCTATTTGAAATAAATGTCAAAAGAACTTTGATTTTGAATCAACGAATAACTTTCCAGACATGACTTTCCGACTGCTTTCACAAATTTCAAAATAACATATTAAAATTGTGAGAGATGAACCATTTAGTTCATTGAAATGCAGATGCCTGTTCTAAAGTAAGCCAATAATGCTCACTCGACAATCAAAGGATTAAGAAAATAGACGAGAAGGTGGGTCCACCGTATAGCATTGTGTGCCGGAGCTAACAGTCTCAACAACAGTTGCCTGTGAGTGTGACAATAGTTGCCAGTGGCGCCGCAGTGAAGACACACAGTGCGTAGATCGTTGAGGCTGTTTATTTGAGAATCGACACGTTCATTTGTTTAACAATTTATATAACACGGCTATTTGAAGTGTTTACGAAAGACGGTGTTTCAGCCAAACAAGAGCAAAAAATTTAACACGAGACGAAACCAGTCGCTGATTTGATTCTCAACATTAGAGTATGGAACGTGTGGATTCTGTGGAGTTTAGTGTAGTGTGTAATGTGTGGTGTGTGTGCGTGTGTGGTGGGTGTACTCACGCGTCGACGAGCGGGCCGGGGTAGGGCTCGGCGCGGCGGTAGAGGCGCGCCAGGCGCTGCGCCACCAGCAGCAGCGGCAGCAGCAGCAGCACGCACCAGCACAGCGAGATCCAGAAGCCGTTCTGTAACACCACGCCACGAAACATGTACCGTACCACTACACGACAGATGTACTTTACAAAAATCTTCTGACGGGATCATTGAAGTCACCGTCCTTTGAACTGTTAATATGGAACCAAACTACCATGAGTTACTCAGTTTCAAGAAATAAAAAAGTACAAAATAGTCGATGGGTAAATAGCACAGCCCGTGTTGCTTAATTTGGCTTCATTACCATCATTTATTCAACTGGCTTAATGTAAGAAAATAAATGAGATTATTGTAAACAAATAAAACCGTTGGGCGTCACAACGCGAGCTCCATTAATTTGTTAGCTCCATAAATTCTTCGAACCATCCAACACCGACCAATGACAGATATGTTTGAGTTAACTCGTTATGTAGATAAATTGTAGACCTTTTTGATGATGTTTTTAATAGTTATGTTTAGTTTACATTTTATGGGGAGTTTATAACCTCTCAGGACATTTTACAATCTTACAGAGCTTACAATCTTTCGATGAATACGTCATCGTAGTTTATTTTGATACAAGTAGGCAAACTTATTAATTGCAACCGAGGCTGGTGCGTCCAAAAGGGAACCCGTGGTCCTTGGATGCAAGGCAAAGAAGGAACATAACAGTAAGCTTTAGTCTGAGACGCCCTCGCACTCCACCTTAGAGTGAAAGAAGTCATCCGATGATTTGCTATCTAAAAAAAATCCGGGGATGGATAGGTTTGACAGCCGAGGGACTGCAAGATAGTTTTTGTATTTTTGTTTTAATATAGTTGTGTGTAGCGGGGCGTGGTGCGACGTACCACGGGCAAGAGCGTCTTGTGGCAGAAGGCGTCGCGCGTGGTGTTGAAGGCGTTGGAGAGCGGGCCGCAGCGCGCCGCGCGCTCGTTCAGCGCGTCCTCCAGCGACGTCAGGAACGAGTCCACCTTGTCCGTCACGTACTCCATCATCGTCGTCGTCAGCTGCAACCAACGCACACAACCTTACACTACACGCCACTCAGTGTTTCATTATGATAAATACGAGAACAGACGAGGGAAACAACGGCTTGCTATTAACGCACTAACGTTTATTCGCATCCAGTGGGTTCGTATCTATTCTTAAAGGTACTTAAGCATACGCAAACATACTTAACAAAGAAAATTTTACACTGAGTTGAGAATGTGTGCTGTAGATGGTCGCGAGTGATGTAATGTACTATGTGCAGAACAGAGAACCTACAGTAGGCGCCCCTTCGCGTTGTCGATACATCGCATAGCTTGAGCTGCTCATCTTCTGCTACATACATAGGCACATAGTTTCGTAGCTTAGTTGTCACATCCTAACAGCAAAACTGCATAACACATTTCCGGTGGAAAAGCACCCTAAGGGTGAGTTGCACCATTTAACTATAACGATAACAAAGCCACTAACAGTTGTCAAATTGACCAATAAGCGGCCGTTTCACGGCTGGTTAAGGTTTGGTTATCGTTATAGTTCAATGGTGCAACTCACCCTAAGGGTATTACAATAAAGGCCTGGCATATTGTTCGAAAGAGTTACCGCGGCCCTGAAATGCAACGGGCAACTAAAGAAACACGGTGGGTTCCAGTCAGGAAAAGTCAGACGTGATTGTCAGACTTGACGAGCTCCAATTAGACCAGGAGTGTTTTGATGCCCAAAAAAGGGTGTTACTGAAGTGTGTGTTACACAAAGTTTTATTGGCAGTTCTGAATGACTGAAAAACGACTACGGTAAAATCAAGCCAAACATGGTTCTCATTTCACATCTAGCGGCAACTCATCACCTTCACATTGATCACATCATTCATTATCATTTAATTATTTATTAGTAGTCTACAAACCACTAAAAAAATAAGCAATAAATAGTGCTACAACATTGTTTATTCCCTTGATTGGAAAAACACTGGGAACCTTTTCAGGATAAAAGAGTTGTTGTGTATAATGTTAGTACAGTCCTGCACGGTCGCTAGTGGTTTACAAATAACGCTATATAATGTTACGGCTGTATATTTTTTTAATAGACAATAATTTTTATACCATGTTATATTTTTCCCCAAAAATATTTAAAAAAGGTCATAAGTTGGACACCACCGACCGACTATTAGTACATAACTATATGGTCACCTAAAACATTTGAGGAGTTCCCTCAATTTCGCCAAGATTTCATCATCAGATCCCGACTTGGTGATTAGGGGACCATTTGGGAAGTCAAAAAAATCGATTAGCAAGCGACGAAGTTATGCGCGAACAAACATAAAAAAACTACTAAACACCACATTTTTCTGTTTCTTTCCTCTTTTCTTGTATTTCTATGTGTGTACATAAATAGTTAAATAAATAAATAAAAATGCAAACATCCGAATTGAGAACTTCGTTCTTTTTAGAAGTCGGTTAAAAAGAAATAAGGCAAGAGAGTGACAATAAGGGTTGTGGTGACTCACGTTCTGCAGGGACCACCTGCCCATGTTGTTGAGGAAGGCCTCGCCCTCGCTGGTCTCGCGCATGAGGTGCGTCACGGCCTCCTTCAGCGACGAGTGGTTGAAGCGCAAGTAACAATAAGGGTTGTGGTGACTCACGTTCTGCAGGGACCACCTGCCCATGTTGTTGAGGAAGGCCTCGCCCTCGCTGGTCTCGCGCATGAGGTGCGTCACGGCCTCCTTCAGCGACGAGTGGTTGAAGCGCAAGTAACAATAAGGGTTGTGGTGACTCACGTTCTGCAGGGACCACCTGCCCATGTTGTTGAGGAAGGCCTCGCCCTCGCTGGTCTCGCGCATGAGGTGCGTCACGGTCCCCTTCAGCGACGAGTGGTTGAAGCGCAAGTAACAATAAGGGTTGTGGTGACTCACGTTCTGCAGGGACCACCTGCCCATGTTGTTGAGGAAGGCCTCGCCCTCGCTGGTCTCGCGCATGAGGTGCGTCACGGCCCCCTTCAGCGACGAGTGGTTGAAGCGCAAGTAACAATAAGGGTTGTGGTGACTCACGTTCTGCAGGGACCACCTGCCCATGTTGTTGAGGAAGGCCTCGCCCTCGCTGGTCTCGCGCATGAGGTGCGTCACGGCCCCCTTCAGCGACGAGTGGTTGAAGCGCAAGTAACAATAAGGGTTGTGGTGACTCACGTTCTGCAGGGACCACCTGCCCATGTTGTTGAGGAAGGCCTCGCCCTCGCTGGTCTCGCGCATGAGGTGCGTCACGGCCCCCTTCAGCGACGAGTGGTTGAAGCGCAAGTAACAATAAGGGTTGTGGTGACTCACGTTCTGCAGGGACCACCTGCCCATGTTGTTGAGGAAGGCCTCGCCCTCGCTGGTCTCGCGCATGAGGTGCGTCACGGCCTCCTTCAGCGACGAGTGGTTGAAGCGCAAGTAACAATAAGGGTTGTGGTGACTCACGTTCTGCAGGGACCACCTGCCCATGTTGTTGAGGAAGGCCTCGCCCTCGCTGGTCTCGCGCATGAGGTGCGTCACGGCCCCCTTCAGCGACGAGTGGTTGAAGCGCAAGTAACAATAAGGGTTGTGGTGACTCACGTTCTGCAGGGACCACCTGCCCATGTTGTTGAGGAAGGCCTCGCCCTCGCTGGTCTCGCGCATGAGGTGCGTCACGGCCCCCTTCAGCGACGAGTGGTTGAAGCGCAAGTAACAATAAGGGTTGTGGTGACTCACGTTCTGCAGGGACCACCTGCCCATGTTGTTGAGGAAGGCCTCGCCCTCGCTGGTCTCGCGCATGAGGTGCGTCACGGCCCCCTTCAGCGACGAGTGGTTGAAGCGCAAGTAACAATAAGGGTTGTGGTGACTCACGTTCTGCAGGGACCACCTGCCCATGTTGTTGAGGAAGGCCTCGCCCTCGCTGGTCTCGCGCATGAGGTGCGTCACGGCCCCCTTCAGCGACGAGTGGTTGAAGCGCAAGTAACAATAAGGGTTGTGGTGACTCACGTTCTGCAGGGACCACCTGCCCATGTTGTTGAGGAAGGCCTCGCCCTCGCTGGTCTCGCGCATGAGGTGCGTCACGGCCCCCTTCAGCGACGAGTGGTTGAAGCGCAAGTAACAATAAGGGTTGTGGTGACTCACGTTCTGCAGGGACCACCTGCCCATGTTGTTGAGGAAGGCCTCGCCCTCGCTGGTCTCGCGCATGAGGTGCGTCACGGCCTCCTTCAGCGACGAGTGGTTGAAGCGCAAGTCGTCGCGCAGCTGACGCGCCGTCACCTGCAACACAACTATACATGTAAGGATATAACAAGGCTTAGTGAAGTGAACATAAAGTGAGCTGTCTAGTTTTATTGGAATGACAGCTTACTTTGTGTTCACTCCAAATAAAGGGGAATTAAACTTTTCCTATACATTTCAGGCATGTTTTTTTTTTTTATTTTAGCCAAAAGTGAAACGTCATATCTTAAAGGACATTATGAGAAAACAATAGCAAAAAGAATTATGTCTACCAACCGTAACCAAACGAAGTTAGAGACTATTTAGTATACTGCTATTGTTTGTTATCAGGCGTTTTTTTCTTAAATAAAAATAATATATGTCTAATATTTTAAGTTTGCCATTGTTAAATATTATTTTAGTTTCGGTTTTTATAGTGAGTACGCACTAAATAGTGTCAATCACTATTTTTTCTTAACTAAAAACGAATAAAAAAATTAACGCATATTTTTTTTGTTCGTAAATTTAGTTAAGAAAAACTGCGACTGTGAAAAAAATAATGTAATAGTAATAACCAATTTAATCTATTTTATCAAAATGGAAACCTCAAAATATTACGTATTATATTTCATTTTCAGAGTAACAGGTCGGTGTAGCTTGCGTGATTGTACGACAATGCAGACTGTGTGTGTGTGTGTCAGAAAGTTCTCACGTTAAGCTTGTTGGAGATCTCCATCATGGGGCGGAGCACGTCCTCCTGCAGCGCGGACAGCGCCACGGAGGCGCGGCGCAGCGACGCGGCCTCGGCGGCGAACAGCGGCTGCTGCAGCGAGCGCGCCGTGCTGTTGAGCTGCGCTGCCAGAGGGTCCAGCGCCAGCGACGTCATGTTCGTCTCCAGCTGAAGGCATACTAGCACCAGTGAGCGACCATTCGCCCTTACATCACCCGATACTCCCAGGATGCTATTGGCATATTCTTTGACCTCTCAAAAGCTTTTGACTGCATTGACCATAATCTGATTTGTAAATTACATCATTACGGAATTCGTGGACGAGCTGCTGATCTTGTCCCACTTATCTTACAGGCAGCAAAAAGTATCCATTAATGGGGCAACATCCTCAGGGCTTTTAGTAAAACTGGGCGTGCCTTAGGGTTTAATTCTTGGCCCTTTCCTTTTTCTAGTTTATATATGATGGCTAATTTATGCGATATAAATTCTATTTGCTGATGACACTTCTCTTATCTTTAAAGTAAATAGACAAGATACGGATGTCTTGAATGTCAATAAAAGTCTAGCTGATCTTTCAAAATGGCTCTAAAAAAAGCGAACAAAACTGCATAAAATTTTCATTACCGAATATCCCTCAAGTTGGCCTCAATATATTTCTTGATAGCAAAAAACTTGATGTTATTACGGAAATTGTGTTATTTCAAGACTAGCAAACCATTCCTCGTAACCAACATACCTTTATAACAAGCCTTTGTCGGTTTTAGAACTTAGCGAGGGAAAGTTCAAAACACACATGAAGTGTGTCCTAAGCAAAAGAGTGTTACAAGGTTAAAGACACACTTGTTTGGCAATGACTGACATGACCATGCTTCTGATAATAAAATCCCTTATATTACACTGGATCTGTAGTCAGTACTGACCGCGTCGAGGATCCTATCAAAGTCAAAGTCAGAAAGGCCTGTGGCAGCGAGCTGCTCCAGCTTCTCGCGCGCGCCGTCGCGCAGGATGTGCACGGGCTCGGCGGTGCGCGCGCGTAGCGGCTCGGAGTCCGCCGCGCGCGCCGACAGCTGCTGCAGCATGTTGGCGCGCATGTTCTTGATGTTGAAGAAGCGCCACAGGTGCAGCGTCTGCGATGATACGTCAATTCTAAGCATTTTTGTTCTTAATGTACATCAAATACAATATTATTTTTTTTAAATAAAGTACAATTAAACCGAGTAGTAGCAATCCTAAGTGCGACAGATTTTCTAATAATTACAGTAGTAGTGTAGACGAAAAGGGGCGTGGATATTTTAGTTTATAAACAACAAAAGAAATGTCCTATTGAGTTGTTTACGCATCGTCATCACAACGGGCCCCTACGATTGGACGTTCCAGAGGAGGAGTGCGGGGTGTAGTTCAAAATTTTCATGCGCGCGCGCTACTGTGGCGCTTTTCAATAAATCGATCGACAAATCGCACACGCATAAAATTTGTAAACCAAAATTCTTAATTATATAAGCCTAAAATCTATCGAAGAGGGTATTTTCATTCATCTCCAAAACATGAGTAAATATATTATGTAAGGTAGATAGAATTAAACAAAGTTGGGGGTATGAAATGTTTGACTGATCCTGAAATGTTGTGCAAGTTGGTTAGAAGGAAAGATGTTGCCATTTAGTTGGTTTGTGTACATAAAAATAAGAAAAACGTAATAATTAAAAGTTTAAAATTGTTATTTGGATATATTTTTATGTGTTTTGATTAAGTTTTTAAAAGATTTGGTAGGTAAGTCAATAGAATTTAATTTAGGTGGTAGTTGAGTTTTGATATGTTTGAGGATTTTATTTGTAGTAAGGCGAGGAATTTTTAAAATGAGTAAAGATGTCATTCGTAATATTAAAGTTGTTTAGTAAATAAGGTAAGAGATCCAATAATAGTATTTAACAAGATATGTTAGGAGTGGTGACTATGGTTGTATAGGGTAGCGTGGTGTGAGCTGCGCGCGGCGGCAGCAGTATTCATTTAGTGGATATGAGTACGCGAGCAGGAGTTGCGCTTGGGGAAGGCTTGCGGCGGGAGGCGCGCGGGCGGGTGGCGCGGGCGGCGCGGGGCGCGGGCGTGGCGGCCTGCGCAGGTCGCGGCGCGCCACCGAGCCGCACGCCGTCCCCCGCGTTCCCCGAGCCCTATTTATCACCACATCTACCGCGATAGCCTCCGCCTCTGCCCCGACCCAAACTCAACAACTAACTAACTCTACATTAAACAAACCATCTCTTCAATTTTTCTCCTTTACCATTTTTGAAAAATATACATGATAACATAAATACAATTTAATCTATTTTGTAAAACATACAAAATATTATCAAATGATAATAAACATCAATTGTTCATTATGTATATATTGCATGCACTAATAGATATCTGATCAGTTTGTGGGTAGCATTTCTGAGTGCTAAGCTATTTTGCGACTACTTTTGTTACCTTAATTAGGTATACCTGTTAAAACCACTGTATGTGCTTATAATAATAGATAAATATACTAAAAAACAAATATTAATTGTAACAACACTAATAACATACAAATCACTATAATAAATACAAAAACAAATCTCCCAACCTCACACAAATTATAAAAAACCACACAACAATTTAAAATTAACCTAACAACAAAACCCCTCGTAACCAAATGAATCCACAAATGAAGCTAATAAACTTCACCCTACTCAACAAAAAAACGAACTACAACCAACCTCACACACATAATAAACAACATTATTAAAAACCATCTTCTCCATTTTATTTAAGAAACGACACACAACACGAACATAAAGACACCTACATAAAATTCCCATTTTAATCGTTTCCGGCCTTTTATCACAAGAAAACAACTACTCACGAATCGAGTCCATTGATTTTAAAAACAAAACACACCATATTGTCTCACCATACAAGTTTTGTCACTAATAAAAGTCAAATTCTAGGCAATAATAATTACATACAACGAAATTAAGGAAGTTGTTAAGTTTTAATGCAATTATTCATATTTTCTTTATGGAATTTGATTCATACATTAACCATTCGTTAGTCGAATTCATATTGATGCTAAACTTTTGTTATTTCAACACACCTGCAACTGAGTCAACTTCACAATATTATATTCTGATTTAATTTTTGTAATGTTTTTTTTTTATTATTGATAGGCTCGTGTTCGACCACTATCACTATCTCACCTGATGGTAAGCGGCGATGTGGCCGACGATGGAGCACGCTTGCCTAGAACGGACTTGGCGGAATTAGATAGTGCAATTCTATTGCACACTACCCGAAATGTAAACGATAGAAAACCAACAGGTTTTGGAGCTTCGACTCAACAACTGCGTTATTGCCGATGATTCTCTTAATTCGCCTCTCAAACAACTCCAGCGCATCAAACTGGTATTTGGCAGACCCATTCCAACATGTTTCTTTGTCATTAAAGGTCATAGATCGGGTCGTAATCGATTAAAATGAGAATTTTACGGCCTTATACAGAGCACGGTAGTGAGGCCGGTCGAACGCGCCTTACCCTGTAGATGGTCTTGTTGGCGTGGCACGCCACGACGGCGGCGGTGAGCGTGAAGTTGGGGTCGCTGTGCTCGTTGAACACCATCATCTCGAAGTCCACCATCTTCTCTAGGTCTTGGAACAGCCGGTTGCCGCGCGGCTCCCTGTGCAACACACATGCATACAATTATTTATCTATACATATAAATAAAATTGGAGTGTCTGTTTGTAATATTGAAATAACTGCTTTTTACTACATGCATATATTCGGTACATACACCAAAATATTATTTTTTACAATTTTTGTCTGTCTGTTTGTCCGTGCTAATCTCTGAAATGGCTGGACCGATTTTGACGGGACTTTTTTGGCAGGTAGCTGATGTAATAAGGAGTAACGTAAGGCTACTTTTATTTTAGAAAAAATAAATTCAAAATCCTATAGTCCACGCGAACGAAGTCGCGGGCGCAGCTAGTTTCAAATAAACTATTTACAGGTACTTCTGAATTTTAAAGACCAGTCAAAAAATAGTCTTCACAAAGAACTACTAAGAAAATGCAAAAATTCACACAAATACTTTTAAATTAGTAAATAGTTACAAAAAATGGCTTTATTCATGTCGTCATGAGCATATTTGTCTTTTCTCGTAAACCATTTTATTCCCACTTGGACATAATAATTTTCGTCTTAACGTTATTTATTTGCAAAATACTTATTTGTTAAGGTGTGAATAAAAGTAAATATCAAGTAAAGAGGGCTGTAGTCACGTGAGCGGGTCGCAGGCGAAGCGCGTGGCGGCCACGCCGAACACGAAGTGCGCCAGCATCACCGCCGTCACGACGCTGCCCAGCGCGAAGATCAGGAAGATGCCGCTGCGCACAACACAACCTCATACAATTTATTCATACAACGAAACACAAAAAAAAAAAATCACAGAAACAAACAAAAATGGGCCGCTCATTGTAGTCATGGTGGGACTTAAGCTAAACAGAATAAGAACCAACTTGCACCGAGACGAGCCAGTAGTCCCTACGAGCCGGCCCCGCAACGCACGCATTCAATTTAGCAACACGATGAAGGCTCTGTTGGCCTGTCGTCGCCACCCCCAGCAAAGAGTACAGCGCCGCGATTTCACACTGCTATCATCAGATTTCCTCGCTAATAGGGACAGAGCTACGTCACTACAAGGATTTGTCACGAGTAATGATGGATTTCACACATTTGGTTGCGTCCCACGGCGAGCATGCTGCAAGCACGTCGTGCGTCATGATATTCGTCGTTTAGGTCGTCATGATATTCGTCGAATCACCGCGATCATATCACCGCATGTACACTAAAGCGACAGGACGATACTATCACCGCCAGAGTGTCACTCATCATGTTTGGATTGTGAGTGTAGTGTGTACTCACAAGAGCAAGCACTTGGAGCCGGCGCCCTTGTTACAGCAGTCGCTGGCGCCGTACACGTCGGGCCGCTTGCCGCACACGCCGCACATTAGCCCCATCGTCAGCAGGAACGTGATCTGACAACAACACACAATACTCACTAACTATTTCCTAAAGCTCACTCAACAACGGCAAACGTATGCTGCGCCGGTAGCGACACATTCATGTGGATATAAACATTTTCTATGTAAGTTAGCAGCTCTAGAGTAAGTAAGAAATGACTGCGCGGTAGTTACTCTAGCAGCAGTCACAGAGAACTCCGAGTAAGTGAATTAATGAATGAATGAAATAATGAGTGGGTAAGTGAATGAACGAGTGGGTGAGTGAATGAACGAATGGGTGAGTGAATAAACGAGTAGGTGAGCGAATAAACGGTGCGTGAGTGAATGTAGTTACCAGCAGCAACGCGATGGAGGCGGCGAGCGCGGCGTAGCGGCGGTAGGGCCCATACTGCGCGTACAGCGCGTCGTAGTCGTCCACGTACCGCTCGTATTGCGCCACCCGCGCGTCCGCCTTATCCAATAACGACGTCACCTTTGACGATAGCTCCTGCAGTTTTTCACCTGCGAATAACACGACATTTCCGTTACCAGCTAGAACACTTGTAACATGTCGGTGGTAAATGAACGGTATCACCGCCGAGAGGCTGCACTCGACTGCTGTAGACAGTGTCCAGCGCTCTGCTGTGCGGTGGACACAGTCAACACCATTAGGTATAAAAGGCCTAGAGGGGAAATAGGATTATCGTGCAATTCACTCGCAATCTGTCGAAAACACGTCAAATTCCTCTATATTTTAACACACCTTGGACACAGTTTGTCGCTAAGATGATATTGCGAATGGCTCGATTTGAACGTTTTTAATCGTCATCATGTTTGGCGATTCTTCAGGCTATGTCGGTGACCCTGGTTCTCCTGCAGATATGTTCAGTCCTGATGTGATCACGCAAGGAAACTCCCGAGCCCTTTCTATCGTTTGTTCGGCCTCGCTCGTGTGTCTACGTGTACGTACCGATGCCTTCGAGCGAGCGCGACACGTCGGGCATGCGCTCGTCGATGGAGCGCTGGATGCCGCGCTGGATGTCGTTGAACACGCGCTGCCCCTCCGCCATGTCCTCCTTGATGCCGCTGTCCAGCAGCTGCGTCACGTTGTTCAGCAGCTCCGTCACGTCCGGCATCTAGCACAACATACTCCTTGTTAGTCATGTAAACCTACAACAGTTCCGTGCAGGCCAGTCAGATTAAATGCTGAACTTCTTGCTCTTTCCAATAACGTATATTTTATGGTCATGATGTTAAAAACCCTTAGGGCCCGTTCACGACCTTGCCGCTGTGAGCGGTAGCTAAGCGCAGGGCGGCGAGCGGTAAGAACAACTGAAAAGATTAGAAGCACGCCACGAGATACCGCTTATAGCGGCGCACGCTCGCCTACCGATGCCGGCCCGCTCACCGCGCCGCTCGCTGAAAACGCCAAGTCCTGACCAGGCCGTTAAGTTCGGATCTTAAAATTAGTCAGCTAATGAGACAAAAGCAGTTCCCTACCTACTTCAAATAAATCATTAACACCCTACTAAATAAAGTATGAAAAAACATCAAGAGACAGTATACATATTTCGGTCAACAGGACTTTTATCAAATACACAATTTTGGCTTGACTACCACAATTATTCAAGATTTTAATACAGATAGTTAGAACACATATAGTCGGGGCGGTTTAGAACAGCCCAGCCCCAGACCACTGTCTTACTGTGATGACACGGACTCCACAAAGACACTCACACTTTGCGTGTCGTTGATTGAGAGTACATAATATAAGTTTTACAGGGACCAAATCACCAGTATTGACTAAAAATCATTCAGCAGCTGCAGAAATCAGCGAAAGCGGATTATTAAAAAAAAAATTATTCCACAACTATCACGCAACGCCATCTTGGGAGCTTGCAAAATTGGGCCTACCTAAGCTAAGCAAAGCTTGTCTCATAACACAGAACTGATAAACACACTTAACTTATATATTTCTAAATGCATACATAATATTGATAAATCATACCCAGACAATTTCTTTAATGCTTTTGTTCATTAAGTTTAGTTTTAATAAATCTCTCTACAAAAGTAGGAACAGAGCGTTAAAAAGTCGTTTATAATTAAAATGGTCATAACTCGTTACTTTATTTTCATAACGCAATGCAACATTCGTTTTAGTATATACGAAACCCGAAACACGTGTCTAGTATTTTTATGTAAAGAATCTAAGTAAAAAATTACATAGCTGTATCATTAAAAATCACCGGCCCGTTCAGGGGACTGCGGGGTTGTTTTACACTTGCACCCAGCTGTTTGATGGCGCCTATTCTCCGCTACGTCTTGCCGTGACCTGTGCTGTACTAAGTTTTAGTGGTGTCCAACCGTGGCCTTTTTCATTTTTTTTTGGGAAAACAATATAAAGTCGTGTAAAAACTGTTTGAATCCACTCATTTACTGATTCTGAACAAATTATATTCAGGTTTCGCATTAACTAAAAATAATGTTGTATATTTTTAAAACATAGTTGTAGTTATTTACAATAAGGATCAATATTTACTATACCTTGTACATATAGCTATGACCCCAGAACAGAAGAATGTAGATAGGACTCGCATAGCACTTCATTTGTATCGGGACCTCCCCGGGGATCATATTTCATAACACTAAGAAATCCTTAATGTTTTTGATTGAGCATTTGAATGTTAATTGAAAGAAGGCAGTTTATCCATTATTCCGTTTTAGAAAATAAACCTTATTTAACTGTTCACTGAGTTGTTTGTTATCTACCCTTTAACGTATTACCTCGCATAGAATAATTATAAGAACAATTTCCACTATTCTCCGCTAGGTGTCTCTATAATATAAGCTTAGAGCTCTATTTACTTGTTATAAGTAATGTTGCGTTTTATTTTCAAATAAAATAAAGTTAACAGCAGGAGTCGATAAATTACCATTAACCATGAAATTACTCATTATTGAAATTAAAGGTTTCTCGGTATAATTATATTATTATTATAATGATAATGTTTTTCAGCATCTAGATGCTGAAAAACAATTAGAGCAAATAATAGTGACAACAATCAATTGTAGCTGGTTTTCGCTTTTTGCAAATGAAAATGTAAAAAAATATTTTAATTAATAAAATAGATACTTAAAAACAGGTAAAGTCAAAAATACTGACTGATAAATAATAATTCATTTGTTCATAAGTAAGTTTTAAAAAACACTTCTACACATAAATTTTTACATCAGTTTAAACTAAATAAAGCCGGTGTTCTTTGCTGACTACAAATTTGCTTTTAAAGTCCAGACAGATTTTAGTAGAACCGTAACCTTCTTTGAGACTGCTAGGGTTCGGTATAACCAGATTTTTAATAAAATGACTTCTTTTTCTTCTACCAATATCTAGAAATTCTTCAGAGCTAAAGTTTCGGCACTGCTTTGTCAGTAATGTATTTCTTTACGCTTTTAATTCACGACTCACGACCATCCATAGCACTCATCCATAACACACATCCATAGCACGCATCCTTCCTTTGTGGAATATATTATTGGTGGAAATCAAACGCAGCCATAGAAATGTAGCATAGCACATCTCTGGTGGAAAAGCACCTCAACAGCAGTTTAACTAGGCTATTTTCGTTTAGATAGAGAGCAGAATACTTACGGTGGGGAAATATTTGTCCAGCATCTATCCATGTTAGCATGAAACGTTGCATCATGTTAGTAAGCACCACGTAAACAGAACGCTAGATAAGTTATGCGAAAAATTTTAACAGAACCCTCTGTTAAAATGTTTCGCATAATACTCTGTTAAAACGTTGCAAATAGATTAGATAGAAATTGACCCCTATAATAAAGAATGCAGATAACATTTCAATTGTCAGTCAGAAGCCACAGCAAACAATGTTTTTGATTATAAAGTGTTATTCTCAGGCAGTCTAAAATGTCAAATAGCTTTGTTTATAATGGATACTCATAATTGGCATTCCCGCGTAATACTGCTGAGCAAAGAACACGAGAAACTGTGGGTATTCAAAAGATGTAGAAGTAAAACTACTTGAATGAACATCCTCCACACAGCTCACCGTGACTCCAATCTGTTGCCAGTTATATTATCAAGGATCAGCTAAAGGGAACTACGTTTACCAGCGACACCGATTTGTACGCTGCCTTACGATCTCCCAGAGGAAAAATGGAAGCATATTTAAATGAAACAAATCGGTTGCACTTTCAGAAAATGACTCCAGTATAAGCTGTGTGTCATGGTAATTATTATCAAAGACTGTAATCAATAAAGATCCGATGTTTTGCAAATCTTATCAAGAGATCTTTGTACAACATAAAAAGTACTCTGGGAGGTACGCGGCCGGAAATATGGCAAATCGACTCTAAACCACTTGTTACTGCCGTTATAAAATCATTCAATGAGCAGTATCAAGTAGGTTAGAGAAATATTTAGCAGTGTCAGGCGGCAGCGGCGTGCCCCAGCTCGCCGCGCCATATATCCGTCGTTTGGGGTTGCAAGTGTACCTGGCTGTACTGTATCTCGGTGTCCAGCTGGCCGATCTTGTACTTCTCCTGCAGCGCGCGGCACTTGGGCTGGTCGCACTTGGCCAGCGTCTGCAGCAACTGGTTCTTCACTTTGCGGAGACCTGCACCACATCACCACAACTCATCATCCACTCAAATATACATATATCTAGTCATCAATACTTTTTTAATAACGTTACTCTACACTAGTAATTATTACTCCTGTATCGTGGGTGCATTCATAACTCACCAGTTCCGTGCGGGAATCGAACCCGCGACACTCGCTCAAACACTGCCAACCGTGGCGTCAAATTGAATATGTAAAAGTAATTCCGTAAAAAGTTTCGGATGTTCAAAATATAATAGTTTATTTAGTTGGTATGTGTCGACATAGATGTGGCTAGTTGTGGTACCGCTGTTGAGCTCCTCGGCCTTGAGGCGCAGCGTGGCGGTGAGCGCCTGCACGGAGCGCAGCTTGCTCTGCACGCTGTCCAGCTCCTGCACCATCTGGTTCAGCGTGGTCACGGACGCGGCGCGCGAGAACGCGCCCAGCTTCCACGACGCCTTCATACCCAACGCTACAACAACACAAACACATTTCATTTTCATCATTTTCATGTTGTTATTTATCTCAGGACACTGGGGTCCGTGACTTTTGGAAGGCGTACGAAACTAACTCGCAGTGGCCCCTTCCTTAACTACCTACTTTTCATGGACCGTGTCTGGTAGACAACGAATTTCTTTTTAATCATGATTATTATTACCAAATCATTACTAAGCTTGATTAAAAAAAAAAAGCTCTTCATTGTTTTAAACTCGATACTTTTGAAAACTTGCCATTACTACTCGTATATTGTTATGCAACCCAACTAAAGTGCACTTACTTTGGGGCTGTTTGTTGAGCGTGCCCTGCAGATTGCGGTAGTTGACTAGGAGTAACGTCTGCGCCCAGAGCTTCGTAGAGTTGATGAAGGCGTGCATGTCGTGCGCGCCCTGCCGCAGCGCCACGGAGAACTCCGCACCGCCCGTGTCCACCTGCGAGTCCGTCGCGAACGCGCACACCACGCCGAACCTGCGACACAGGGCACGGTCACGTACGAGTCGTCACTGTCAACACACGTCACGTCAGACCGCCACGCTTACAGGAACGCTGTGAGGAGCCCGATGAGTATGATGGCGAGAACGCCCTTGATCCACTCGTCGTACTTGCGGTCGAAGGGCCGCCGCCGCCGCCCCATGCGGCAGCAGTACCAGCAGCACCAGAACAGCCTGGAACACAACAACACGCTACATTACCTCACGCTCCGCGTCACCAGCCCCACATTAGACTAGACTGGCCTGTTGGTCTAGTAGTCAGTGACCCTAACTGCTATGCCGGAGGTCGTGGGTTCGATTCCCACCCAGGATAAATGTTTGTGTGTTGAGCACGATCATTTGTTCTGCGTCTGGGTGGGTGTATTTATATATTATGTGTGGAATATTATTAGGCTTTTGGCCAACCAAGCTCAGCTGTCCCTGCGAGCTATCGACTGTGGACAATCTACTTGAGACCATTAAGCTCTATACAGGCCTGCACAAAGTCTGTATACCAACTGCTATTTTGTGGCATGCAGTTGAAAGGTAGCCCGTTTGTTTAGTGCCCAAAGACCATCATAAAATCGCAGTGACGTGCCATCGGGACAAGCAGCGACCGACAGGATTACGCTAAGGGAAACCTTAGCGTAATCCAAATGAGAAAAAATCACGAAATACACAGAATAGAATTGTTGCACATATAACAAATTTGATGGTTAAGTAGTATTACATTTCGGAAGACTCCGCAAGTCACCACAGAGTATGGGGTAGTATACTGCTGATGAAAGTGAATTTCGCTGACTTCAATAAACAAATGTAAGTTATTCGGCGTTACCCAACAAGCGGCAGCACGGCGATGACGAGCAGGCCGGCGACCACGAAGCTGGTAGGGCCCGCGTAGTGCACGAGCAGCGCGCGCCACTCCTGCCGCAGCGGCTTCACGTTCAGGTGCCCGTCCGACACCGACACGATGCCTGCACACACACACAACCATCAGCATGCGACACCAGGGAGCACGCCCTACTTTAAACAACGTTCATATTCGCATCGTAATCGCTATCTGTCAAAAGCATTACCTGCCTTCTGAGGCAGTTGGGTAAAACCACTTCGTAACTTCTCTTAACAAAATGTTCACAAGTGACTTATATTCGAAGGTTTTAAATACCAAAATTGTCCTTCAGCTCACTGAGTTTGCTGATATATGTGCTTCTGATGATGCTGTTATCCATTTTTACTATCAAATTTCGAACTTCATCGAGTCTTGTGGTAAATTTTATTTTTATACAAGCTTCTACCAGTGGGTTTGCCTACACGAAAGTCGACAGTTATCCGAAAAATACAAACCCCGGGGATGGAAATTACCCTATGTCCATATTCCAGGACATCTATTCGTGTGCAAAGTTTCGACGTGACGAGGTAAAAGACAGACAGTACTTTCGCATAATTTATATTTATATTATAAAATGATATTGATGATTAGCGACCCGCCCAAGCTGCGAGTGTTACAAATCTTTGAATTTATTGGCTTTTCTCTACTATAATATTTTATACAGGTATTATAAACCTAAACCTTCCTCATTAATCACTCTATCTATTGATGAAAGCTGCATAAAAATCCATTCAGTGGTTTTTAAGTTTATCGCGAACAGACAGACGCGGTAAGGAACTTTGAATTATAATTATCTACACTAATCTAGTACACTAATATTATAAAGAGGTAAAGTTTATTTTTGTTTATAGGACTCTGAAAGTGCTGGTCCCATTGAAGCAATCGATAATGTGGTCGACGGTAGAGCGCGCTTACCTAGAAGTAGCTTATAAAACAGGTAAACAAGCAAAAGATTATATCATTATAATAGTATATAATTAACAGTATTTTATTTAATCACAATGGTCTGTTCAGTGAAGGGCTAAATCTTTGTTATATTCCGAGTCCGCTCTATCCGCGAGTTAACGCACATTCTTCAATTGCTTCTCATCAGAGCAACAATGCATTTGATAGGGCTATCAAATTAATTCTCATACTTGGCTAATACAATAGTCGAGCTACTCAACAATAAACCTTATTTGACAGGCACAGAGTCTGAAATGAATTCTTAACAAGTAATGAACATGGATATGATGGCCTGTTTAGTTAAAGCAATCAATTTATAAGTCCGGTAGATGTTCCACAACTTGTTCAAATTGACAAAAAATATAAACTAAAAATTGACGGTCGCAGGAGACGGTTTCAATGCGTTACTAGCTGACTCAGCAAAAGTTGTTCTGTCATAGACATTAGTCATTAAAGAATAATATGGAGGATGGGGTAAGAAGGTAAAAAATCTCTCATCAACCTACGGGGCCTTGTAGCCCAGGAGCCCCATATCATTGAGCAGCTGATACGGCGGTAGCTGCGCCCCTGCGAATACCTGTGACCTTTAAAGACTCATAGACTCATCAATTTCCTCTACCGCATTATAAAATGCGCGTGTGCCGTGCGCGCACCTGTGTATATCGTACTCAGACCTTGGCCGTGCGCGCGCTCCGCTCCGGTGCGCCGCGTAACTGCACCGACAAACGTAAACCACTGCGTTGTGCGTAATTAATTGTCCGTGCGCTTCATATTCATGAATTTGTTGAAGGATTCACGATTACAACATGAACGATGAGTATGATAACCTAATTAAGGTTATAGGAACAGCTAATGTGGGGCTTACTGAGGTCCACCGCCCAGATACTCAAAACCTCTTTAAGCATACAATACTTTTCATGTCGATATGGCGATAGCCTGTTGCAACCCATTGTTGGGAACGCCTTAGTCATGGCGGTAAGTTCCCTCTTTGGGAGTGACTGGAGAGACGTCACGGCGTCCATACCTTCCGCATGACGCAGGTCTTCACCGGTCATGGTAAGTTCGGGAGCACGCACTTTATACAGGCTGAAGAAACGCCCGTGTGTCACCATTGTGTGGTCCGCCCGGAGTAGTAGAAGATAAGATTAAGAACGACCTTCACCGGTCTGTTTAATAGATGAAACGTATTTTATGAAAAATCTAGTACATTAATTAATATAATGCGAATGGGTTGCCTAAGAAATTCCTGGCCAAACTATTATTAATAAAAAAATGACTTCATTATACAAAATTTTTCATAAAATACGTATAAGGTCGTTCTTAATTGGATCTTAGACTAAAGGACAGGGTGAAGCATACGGTGGAGGTGTGCTCCGTTTGGGCGAGGCACCGCCGTATCCTTGTGGGGGCGTTTCGTGGAAGTAACCTTTTGCGCCCGGCCCAGGTACAGGTCATGGTCCGGAACAAGGAGGAAGGGCAGGCAGTCGCCTCCTGCGAAGCAGTGTGAAGTGTTGCGAAGGAGGCGGCCGCAAGCGAGTGGGACCGTATATCCTCGCGTCCCAGCTGCTGGCCAGCCACCGTTAGCATGGTTCTGGAACACTAGGCAAAGAAGGAACATAGGAGCGGGTTTTAGCCAGTAAAAATCTGACACGCCCTCCCGTTCCTAGATCGAGAGAAGTAATTGAGTGATTTGTGATTTCCCACCTTAAAGAACAAAGCATACAATACTTTTACTGCAATACAACATTATATTTTTCTCTACATATTTGCAACTGTTTCAAATAGGTATGTCTCGGGAACACATGTGTCGTTGCAATACTAGTAACGGTTGCCTGAGCGACAGGCCGACAATTAAGATATAGCCACGTACCCGTACGGCCCTCATTAAAACCTTGTAGGCAATGAGCTAAAGCCAGACTGTCGGGAAACCATGACCAGTTGAGGAACACCTCGACGATGCCTACAATCGGAGCACACGCATGGTTATTTGACCAAATAGCGACGCTGCAAATTTACGATCGTCGTCATAAAGACGACGATCGTAAATTTTGGACCTTTTTCTAGGTGGCGAAAATGTCCAAAAACCGAACAATCACAAGAGGTAACTCGTCCCTTGCATGATATGATATTATTTTCGTCCTGCACGTCCATTCATTCTACCCTGATCCGAATCTATCATGATTTCACGTGGTTCTACTGTAACCTGCGCGGCATGTACCGTTATTGCAGTCGGTACACAGTGGTACGCCAATAGACTCTCAAGGAGCGCCCGTAACATGACAATTTGAATAACAAAATGCTACGGTACAAAACAGAAGACACAAAAATGCATATTTTATCTTTCAAAAATACAAATTACATCCGGGTTAATGAAACGCCACTGGTTCCTGGTTCGTGTTACAACTTCAATTATTCATAGAATTATTTTCGGCATAGCTTTTCTACAGCGGCCACAGAGTTTATTCGTTAAACCTTGAGTTCAGTGAGGTCAGTTACAACATGGTGTGATGTAACTAATCGTTCGTTTAAAAAACCGTTACAGTCGGCAAACAATCGACAACTAGAACAATTAGTTAACTTTATTAAATTTAAAATTTAGAAGGTACAGTTTACAAATAACTTAGTGCCAAGATTTTCTTTTCTACAAATATGTACAAAGACAGAGCAATGCAATAGCCAGCTTCTTTTCTCCCAGCTCCTCACGAGTTTTGGACAGAAGTCTCTAAATTGAAGAAGTGGAAATAAGAGATGAGTCGAGGGCCTTCTCGTCACTGTAGTGGAGCGAGGGGTGGCCCTGTGAGTGGCGAGCGGTGGCTGTGGGTCCGAGTCGCTCATTACATCGAGATATCGTAACAAAAGCACTCTCTACGAAACTCCACCGCGTCGAGAGCTACTCAAGATCACTCACAAACAAACGCAAGAAACTTGATTCATTTCGCGAGAATTTATGTTTAAAGAGTCATTCACAACAGCATTTACGCTGACTACAAAATAGACTTTACGTGTCCCTCGGGGATCTCCGTTATGTAGTTAGAGAAGTTGTGCTCGGGTAATGGAAATAAGCTAGTCCTATGAGACATGAACACTACTGGCGAAATGTAGCCTACCACACCTCTGCATGAACCTTCGAAGAAAACAGGTGTGAGTACAAATAAGAGGGAATGTTGTATTTAAGAGTTGATTACAATTCAGGAAGGAATCCAGACTGTCGTCAGAAATTCTATTTAGACGTATTCGACCAATAATCTGGCAGGCGAGCAACTAACTGCATCCTTATCCAGGGAGAACAAAGACGTGTTCTTTATGCCGTATGCCGTAACTAAGTAGTACCTGTTGCTGAGTGAGGTGTCTCCGATACCAGAGTCGGTCCTTTACGCATATATTTCGTTTCTTCATAAAAATATTGCGTTTTGATAAGGTCCGATATGTATCCGACACGAAGGACTCTTAAGATTGAGACCTTACCAACTGAATTGATTAATTTAATAGTGTACTGGTTATTGATTGATATTTATGTAATTACTTGATGAATGACAGCACATGGTATGAATGCTATACGTGGTCGTGTAATAATTGACCTGGCTCGGCGCACCTACGTCGGCTACGTCTAATTCTGACATTCAATCTGTGATGTCCTAGCTATCATATTATAAACAACCGCTGTAGCAGTAGCATTAATTTACTTTAGATATTTGCACGTGTAAGTATAAAGACAGACATGTCGTGCTTGCTAAAGGACGCTATCTCTTGGATGGATGTATTGTACATTCCAGAGATAGGAGTTCTTCAACAAGACAAGGCAAAGCAACAAGCAAGTTGGGCAACAATAAGGACATCCCTGGTGGCGGGAGCGAGAGGGACGCGGGGGTGCGCGGGGGAGCGGGGGCGCGACGCCGCCGGCTGGCCCTTTGTGAGCCGGTGCAGCCGATCGATAGCCGGAGCGCCGCCACGCGGCCTCCGCTCCACGAGTACACACTACACTGTACCCGTGTACATTTGTATTGACCAACTTTAACAAGCTGTTACACTGACTTTATTAAATTAGTTTTCGTCGAAAAATGGTTCTGACGAGTCATTATATCCGGAACGGTAGGGCGTAGAGCGGCCAATTGGCTTGATATGTTTCTTCAAGGAAACCATAACAACGCAACTAATCGTACCGTCGAACAACAGCATCACTGCCACATCAACAAGCTACAACAGAAATAGAAAAAAGCTGGGCAAGTACGAGTCAGACTAGCGCACTGAGGGACCGTAAAAAAACATAAGTAAACAGTTCAATTCCCGAATACAGTCTTCAAGATTTTTCCGAATCGCAATTAAAGGTATTTTTTATGACGTAACAATAAATTTATTCACACAGTCAGACAGACAGACGGACAACAAAGTGATTCAATAAGGGTTCCGTTTTTTCCTCTTGAGGAACCCTAAAAAATGTGTATCTGAATCCGGCCACAAAAGTGTCCCAAAAGTGAAAAAGGTCACACTTAGTGCCTACCCTACATAAGCTTCCTACCTGCATGGACGAGCAAGGATTTAAACCAGATTAAAAGATTGTCTCTTCACCACCCTAGGTTGACTGGTAGAAAATGCCTAAGGCATTAAGTCCGCCTATGTACTTTGTGTTGCATGAAGATTAAATAAATAAATAAAAGACTAAGTGACTGTGTTAGTACCAAGAACATATTAACATCGAAGCGATAAGTTCCGGTCCGTCCTGATCCTCATGTAAAAGAGGAAAACAAACAACCGGCCAAGTGCGACCATTATCTAAAAACTACTTTTTTTACACAATATTCTGCTTTGAGGATTTGTTGTTATAGCGGCAAAAGAATACATCATCTGTGAAAATTTATATTACGTTATCAGTGCATTTCAAATTAGGTACGCTTTCATTAATTTAACTAAAGCAACGAATCATACATTATACGTACATAACTAGCGCTCTCCTTCCGTACCCATGATGTGGCCTATGGACCTTATTACACCACTCAATATTCAGACAGTCTTACTCGATGTTGCGTAGTGTAAAAGGGTCAGACTATCTTACTCGGAATGAAAAATAAGACAGTCTGAATATCTTGTGTTTAATAATAATGCGTCGTTTAATAAACTCTTGCTTTTAGTCACGTCCCGATGCATTCAGCGGTAAGGAGTAACTCTCTTACAAACATGGATGCACTGCGATGTGCCTGACGTGTCAAGAAAGCTGCTGTCAAACCGGTACACTCGAGGCATTGACGTCGTTGGTTAGCATGTATAAGCTGTCCCCTGCGATTTCACCCGGGTATTTGATGACTACTCCACTCCGGCTGGTTGTAGCTGGATATTATATAGCCTAGAGCCTTTCTCGTCTAATGAGCTATCAACACTAAAGTAATGTTTCAATTCGAACCATTAGCAGCGTGCGCAAAAAAACTCTTTTCAGATTTATAATATTAGTATAAATTGTACTATTCTTAATCTTCAAGTCTGATTTCCCTTTTGACTGGTCTGCAATAGACCGTGACCGATAAAGTACCCAGTTTCTTTAGCTCTCTTGTGCAAACGTCCAAACGATATGAAAAGCCGCTTACTGTACAAGTCACTGACCAGAACTCTTGAAGGGTCCTTATTATCAGATTGACCATATTATATATTTTACCATCAACCATCCACAAGGCCCCGAACTCCCATCCCCGGCCGAGCCCGTCCTGATGGCACACTTAGGATCAACGAAGCAACCCGCACTCAGTCATTCCCGACCACGAACGAACCCACGATCCGACATCACTGATCGCCAGAAATCAATGGTCGTCACAATATTACACGGTCAATCCTTTACCAGCAATCGTCAGAAGACGCAATCGCTTGCGCATGCGCATTTCTAGGAACAACTATCGGGTGCCAGTTAATAGCATTGCTGCAGCTCATGTTGCTATCAACAAATTGACGAGTTCATACTTCAAGATAGCTTCTACATAGTTTGTATGTTATGTTCTTTACATTATAGTTATGTCGGATTTGCAGATCTACCCAGAGTATAACAATTAAAATATTCAGAATAAACTTAAAAGTCACTATGATGCAAAAATATCATGGACATTCATAAACTCATCGCCCGAAGAATTACCAAACTTAAGTGGCAGTGGACAGGGCACATTGCTCGCAAAACAGATGGTCGAAGAGGAAGAAAAGTTCTGGAGTGGTGACCTCGTACCCGAAGAGATGGCGTTGGATTGGACGGCCCCCCAGAAGGTGGACCGGAAGTAAGAACAGTATGCGAGGCGCGCAGGACAGGGAAGAACTATATCCAACAGTGGACGTCTGAACGAGTGGCTGAAATGATGATGATGTGATAAACTCATCAACCAGACTCAGTTTATCGGAGTGTTTATTTTCCTGAAGTACAAATGAAGATTAAAATGGAATGTAACATAATGCTCAATGAAAACAAACGACCTGGTAAGTCAGAATAATTATTTTTCGCACACGCGTTTACATTACTTACTGGCTTGACTTTATTATAAACTGTTGTGAGAACGCTGCACCGCATTTCCTTACCTGGAACAAAAGAAGATAACTTTAACAAACACGTTCGTTTGCGCTATCGAAGCCGACGTTAGGATTATAAGGAAGTAATTCTTGATTTCAAAAAATGTTCGCTTTGAATGTCGTAAGTACTGAACCAAGGAATAACATTTATAATTTCCCTATAAAATCTGAAATAAGTTGACAGGAGCCTATTAATAGCTAGGGATATAGTGACCTCATGCACACCGTTTACAAGTAAAGTGCTTAGTAAACATAAGAGGAAAATGACATCGATATATTATTGTCAAACGGGAATTCAGGACGAACAAACGCTGAAGAACCAACGCAGACGAGGCATGATGACTACATTGACTACACATCGCGCCGTTCAGATATTTTTAACATTTAAAGATCTGTTATTATTTGCTTTGATAAGATAAATTATACCTTACCAGATTGTGTTATATAAAGCGTACAAAACATAATTGTTAACAAAGCACATAATAACAGGTTTTACTTATAACTAAAAAATTGCTTAAAAAGGGTAACATAATGAAGAACTAAGTAAGCGCGCTCCATCGTCGAGCGCATGGTCGCTTTTCATCAGGTGAGATAATGGTCTAGCGCAAACCTATCAACAATAAAAAAACCTGTGTCTAAGTTAAGGGTTATTATGGTAAGGCAAGGGGTTCCTATTGCCTATGTTTACATACAGCTATAAAAGGCGAAAGGTGTCAGAAAAATGTAACGATGCGCGAACAAAACAGAAAGGGGTCAGGTTGACCCTCGAGACGAGCTCGGCCGCACGGGCCACTGGCTCGTGAACTTGGGAGACTGCTTGCACGTGTGCGCCGTATTTTGGGCACTGGCTGAAGGGTTACTGAAGGGTGAATACCAACATCAATGATATTATGTTGTTATACAATGCGTAAGTACTGGAAACTAGGTTAGAAGGTAAACCAGTGAACAAGTATCCACAAGATAGACCACAGTAGCTAGCCTTCTGAAATCGCTCTTTAGTACTGAGTGGGTAAGGCTGAACACTTCGCACTCTTAAAACAAAAGTGGCACTTCACTAAAAAGGTGATTTTTCAGCAGTTATAAAGATTTCAATGTACTTATTTACTCAATAAGAAGTTGCGAATCAATTACTGAGAAACATCAACTATTGGAACAAAGACTAACGATCAGATTACAAATGAGTTGTGTTAGTTAGATTGAAAAGTTAAAGGTTTACCTAAAAATTTCAGTATAGTGCCACTTTTGTTTTAAAGGTGCGACTTGTTGAACGCCGGTTCGTTGCGTGTTGTTATAAAACTACGATTTTGAAGTATCCGGCACGTAACGAAAACTAATAGTTTTGGCTCAAGAATTTTTTATTTATTAATTTTATTGAAAGACAAACTACTAGTGAAAAGATCGGTATTAGTAGATAGTGATGAGATTGAAATAATTGTTTGCTAATATGTAAACACATATTGAATAATTGTTTCCACTCGGTATCACAGATTTCTTTTGTGTCATATAATAAAAGTTCCGCAGACACAGTTTATAAATAATACCCGAATGTTTTAATAGCTTATGTGCAGTTCATACACTTTATCTAATCTTTTCAAAAATACCTACTATTTAAAATATCGTATTTTAATGGTGTGAAAATAATGTACTGCCGATTATGTGTCGCTCATTTAGATATATTGGCGGTACATAATCAGTACATCTGTACCTACTCACACCCTATGTACATATTATGTGGTATGTAATTATTAGCTTCTGCCAACGACTTTTCCCGAGTGTAAGTGGGTTTCTCTATACAAACTTTTGGCAGCGTTTCATCCCCTTTGGGGGTGAATTTTGGAAAACCCTCTCTTAGTGCTCGTCCACGTCATATAAGGAAACCTTGGGCATAATTTCATGCTCCTGGGCCCTGTGGTTCCGGCTGTGCGCTGATATGTCATTCAGTCAGTTTACAGTATACTTTAAGATACTCGTATGTCAATCCTCGTTTGGCCTACTTTCTTTAGACCTTTTATTATCATAGAAACCCTACATCAATGATATGGCCAAACGAGGATTGACATATCATCTGGCCATATCATGAAATGATCAATTCTTTATAGTTAGGTATGTTATATGATGTAAAAACAAAACTATAGTCTAATACATGATCCGTCAATCAGGTATTATTTAATTCATTTCGTAATTGAAAGTTAACGATACATGAGTAGATAAAAAGAATTAGTTACCAAATCGTTTATTGTGCATTAGTGAACAAATAGTATTGTGTAATAAAAATATACACTCACGTAATTATATCTAACATTAGTTTTAGAACTTTGACAGGTCTGTGGTTAAATTTATTGAAATAGGAAAGTCATAGGAAATGGTACAAGCACGTGGAAACACTCCCGGTTTGCTGGGTCGTGCGACCGAGCTTCGTGTAACGTGCTAACTGTAACCTGTAAGTGCATTCGGTAACTCTTACCTATCATGTAACATATTCAAACCCAAGGAGGTGGTAACACAACGATATAAACCCCAAGCGAACGCCGCCGATTTGCGCTTTGTCTTTCTATTCGACAAGGTTAGCTCTATCATCATTACAACACAAGTTTATAACCTATTAAACGATTTAACCCATTAAAATCCTTTCGAGGAATCCCTTACGCGTAATTCCCTTCAAAAGTCCTCCTTATAAAAGGACTAACTTGTGCCTCGCCCGCGTGAAGTGGGTTACTCCAACTTTTTGGACCCCCCTCCCCCCCGTTTAATTCCCTTAGGGGGCGAATTTTGGAAAACCCTTTCTTATCTACATCTACACTAATATAATAAAAAGGGTATTTTTTTATTTTTGTTTGTAGGAGGTAATCTCTGGAATAAAGCCGCTTTCTGTCGGTCAAAAAATTGTACTTTACTGGTCCGATTGCTAAAATTTTTGACCGATAGAAAGCTGCTTTATTACTGAGGGACATAGGCTATATTTAATGTACGCAGGCAAAGCTGAGGGCAAAAGCTAGTAATTTGTATAAATCATAAAAGGAACCTCTGTACACAATTTCAGCGTTCTAGGTCCAAGGATTTGGGTTGGAAGTTGATGAGTGAGTGTTCAGTTCAGGGTTCTGCCTTTTACATTTACACAAGAATTTAAGGTGATTGTTCCGCTGGCCTGTTCATACATTTAATCGTTTGACGATACTCCGTACATAGACACTTTTTTCTCAAAACGAATCACTTTATCACTTTTCTACATTATAACGGTGGCGCGTTCGACTTTTTTGGTAAATAATTTGCGTTATATATTGAGAAAAACAGTCATAAAAACCGGGCAAAATTTGACATTGTGTTTACTAGTGTGAGTGCGATGTGACAACCAAACAAACGGCCATGACTGCGATAGGTTATAATATTTAACGCTAGATGGCGTGCAACCGATAATATAAATTTCAAAAATCATTACTAAATTTATAATAATGGATTTCATTAAAAAAAAAACATTATAAAAACGTAAAACTAACTATCCTAGACGAAAACATAAAACATTATTGTTATCAAAAATTTTTTAGCATTAGTTATGATTATTGTTCCTGGCAACGTGTTATATTCAACATACGTAAAACGCGACGCGCGACGTTGCCGATCTTCTCAACGTGACCCTTTGACCTTAGATGTTACGTCGGAATTTCTAAGAAAACGCGTTGCCAGACTTATTTCAATTTAATCATTCGATTGACATGATTTTTGAAACTAGGCTAGCTAATGCAGTGATAGGTTTTACGCGCGGAATTGCTTGTATATTTTAAATTGTATGCATTTTCATTGATTTGAAATAATATTATTTTCTTGTATGTATTTCATTACAATTTAATATAATAATTGCAAGGTATTGTAGTATAGATTGCTTAGCAATTTTATTTCAAAATAAAAGTAGTCTTTCGGTGGTGTTAGCAAGATGGCCCGTGAGTTTAGCTGGCTATTACAAACTAAAATCTTCTCATAATAGATAGAAATTACCGATTGATATTGTTCAGTTATAATAATATCAAGTAAACAAAATTTTATTTACTAAATAATAATATTATTATGTATCATTTGTAAACAAAATTTTTAAGTCGCTATACATATATATATATATTGTATTTCCTGTCATATTACTTTTTCACATTAGTAATACAAATAGTTATCGATGGACAATTAATATTAGACGAACAAACAAACATTAGTTTACTGCAATCTCGTTTCTTTTGAATGGTTGCATACATTCCGTTACTTTTACATCAGAATGTATAATTATGTAATAATGATTTATTATTTATGAAATTCTCTTATATTTAGATTAATCCCTGCAGAATAATCGTCAGGGATTTGTTGACTAGATATTATTTTTTTGATTGTCAATCAATATGATATCAAAATTATTTAGGTAAGTAAAATCTTACAGCTATATTTTTCTAAAAATGCTAATGTAATCTCGACCGTAATTTGGAACGTCTCAGTTTGTAATATTCTGTATTATCTATATCTATGAATATATGGACTTGCATTGCATTCAACTGCAACTGCATTTCGAAGCGATTTGATCTGGTTGTTTTATGATTACATTCAATTTTATTCGAATTCCGAGTTTATAAAAGTAACTATTGTCTTGTATATCATTTGATTTTGTGTATTTCAGATTCGGTTTACGTCTAGAAGCTATGTGTGTGTGTTGGCTACGAAAAACTAGCGTATCAAACCGATATTCAGGCGTCCGTAAATCGTCTAAACAATCGAAAAGTGCATAGAAACGACTACATGGACCTTAGACATGTTATTGAGTGGGCCTTCCATATGGAAAGACACCGAAATATCTGTGAATCTTCACAAATTGAATTTGTCAGTGAAAGACGTGATGGATTTCGAAGTGCAGTATGTGTGGAAAATCGTGGGAACACTGCACAGAGAGCAAAGACAAAGTAAATACTGCATTTGCTCATATAACAAGTCTGATGGATATTCCAACAATGTCACCTAATAAATTTCAGTGTGTTGAAAAAAAGTTAGGCAATGTTTGGTTAGAACATTTGACAGAGGAAATTAAGCTGGTGAACAAGAAAGAATAATTAAAAAGGTCATGTGTCTTCAGACGGTGTTCCATTTATTACTGTATATGTGGATGGAGGATGGTTGAAGAGATCATACGGGAATAACTTTGATTCATCATCTGGCATGGTAAGATAAATTATTACTAAACACAAATTGTATTTATTGTCAAAACAATGTAGGTATAACCAACAATTATGCAATGTTGAATTTGAGTGGTTGAGCTATTGACTGCTGCGCTGCATATCGCAGGTTCAAACCCCCAAGGAACAAATTTTTGTATGTCTTGTGTATGTGAATTTACATGTTTGTGAACACAAAATTATGGAATCATATTCTATATTTATAATTGTACACTTTCAGATTTTGGCCAACACTAGGCTTCCACTTTGTGGGAGAAAGATTTTGAAACCAAAAGTAATGAAACTTACCTTAGTGGCATAGAAAATCATAATGTATAGCAGTGATAACTGTTATGGCTGCAGATTTGAGAAATGGCCCACTTCATGTACATGGAAACTGCAAGGACTACTACTGCAATGTCAATGGAAGTGAAAAGGAGGAAGAAAACCTCGTAGAAGATCTAAAAATGCTCCAGTGTGGGCTCTGATTTATGCCGCCAATGAAAAATTGTATTGAAGGCAGGTCGTTTGTCGAATGAGACAACAAATGTGGCAGAAAACTTTGAGCATAATAAATAAATTCACCTGCGGAAAACAAATTAGTTTAGGTAAAGGGGGATCATATCAGCGACGTGTTCATGTGGCAGGTAAACAGTACAAACATTTAATTTTCTAGTAGATTGGAACCAAAAATAAATGTATCAGAACTGTTTCTTTATATTTATATTGTACATAACATATAATTTCTACATATTTTTTATTTTCTGGTAAAATTATATTTTGTTTTCAGGGCTATCGCTTGCTACTGGACACAAATGGCATGAGACTGCATGGAAAAAGCAGACCACACCAGAGCCCAGGAACACATTTCCAAAAAAAATGCGAAATGTATGGATATGAAAGGTACACTAAATTATTACTTTTCTATTTACTTCATGACACACTACAGCGTAAATGAAGGCTCCAAAGCCGCCAAACACAGAGATCGCGAGACAGGCGGTGGTGCGGGACTCGACTGAGACATGACCACGGTCACTCTGTCAAGAGTGTACGACTAAGAAGATTTACTTCATATTTTCCATTTTTTCTTGTAGGAAATTGTTTTTCAACATCCACATCAAAAGTTACACACTAAATATAGTTATTTTCTTTCGCAGCAGCTGTGTAGCGGTGGTTTCTGGACAAGAAAATCAAGAACATCAGAAAAGAAAGAAAAGGAAAAGTGAAAACAACACATCAAATGATTTTTGTTTCAATTGTACTTTTATAGTAGTTTGTTTAGAATCTACATTATCAATGTTTGCAATCATATTTGGTTACCAGAAACCTGAAATGGTGTGCTCATTGTGATGAACATAATGTTCGTAATGTGATGAATACATTGACCCTTTTTTCAGGTTTATGAAAAACCAAAAAAGAACTCTTGCTTTTTTTATTTCCTTTACAATCATAACAATACAGATATGTATAACCATTTGTTAGTTATATGTGATTATGGATGCTCAGATACTATCAAATATTTTCTACCTTCCTGGTTGCAATCTCTCATTCTAATTTGTGTTTTAAATTTGTTGTCTTGTTATGATTTATAATTTCTTGCGCTTGTCTTGTATTGGTGTGGAATTGTTGTAAATAAATATACCTTGAATTACTTCAAACTTAGATTGGGACTAAATATTTTGAAAAAGATTGTTTTTTAGTAAACAGTTGTGTATCAAGCAAGACATAATTGTCACTATAAGTATCTTGTAATTATTGTTAGTTAGTACATATGCTTTTTTTATTTAAATAATGTATAAGGTACATAATATAATAAAACTATCTTATATTGCATTCTTGACATTCATTTGATTCCTAAAATAATAAATCAATTAAATAGTTAACACCAGAAATACCACCTTTTATTATATAATCATAATTCCTTTTATTTCATAATATAATTGTAACGGGTGGCGTTAGAATAAACTTACCCCCCAGACAATTTTAATTTCTACTAGAGTCCAGCCTAATAACTTAAATTTACGCCATCTAGTGGTTAATTTTGCTGAATGCTTTTGATTTTAAAGTAGTCGCTCATGTCTATGTGTGTGTAAACGATACTATAAGCAGAGTTGGATAATAACATTTAGAAATTTGACGAATCCAATGGGTTTTGAGGCTTTAATTTGACGAATTTCGGTGAAGTGGAATGTCCGATTGGTGCACTACTATTTCTGTGACATAATATTGTTCCAATTACGCTCAAAACTAAATAAAACTGAAAATGTTGACTTCAGCGCCATCTAACGGGAAAATGGCCACGAACAACCCGTAGCAATCACCTTAATTGGGTTTACTTTATCGTTAATAATATTTAGCTTTTGGAATATGTGCCCTCTCGGTTCGGGCACGCTCAACGCCATTGTGTTGTATAATTCTGTACTCTGCTTCCTCCTTGTGTTGTTGCCGTTGCGTTGTCTGTGCCAAATAAAAATATATTCTATTCCATGTTCTTTACACAAAGACTTTGTGCCCGTTCAAAGAAAGATTGGTGAGATAGTGGTCAAACGCAAGCCTATCTTTAATAAAAAAAAAAAGATTACTATGATTGTACTATAACCTGTACTATAATTGTTTAGTTTGAAGGGATTCATAAACCCGTTTATGAAGCGAGTCGTATAACAAAAGCTGTTCACAGTGTATTATGAATTGTGATACACTGTGATTTTTTAAACCATTGATATATTATACTATTGGTCGACCCCAAGTAAAATGGGATAAGGGCAGGAAGAACAAGATGATATCCTATTGGAAACCATTTGGAGTGGTGCCTGTCCGCAAGTCCACGCAATTTAATTCCACTGCGCCATACTTTCTCGAGACGCGACTTATGAGAAAAGACAAGTTAACTTCACTTTCAAGACTGTGCGTGTTGTGTGTATAAATCCTACGTTTCCCTGTAAGAAAGTACTTATTCAGTTAATAAAATTGATTATAAATATTTCAAATTGACTTTTTAAGGTTACTTCTAGACAAGCATGCTCCATGGTCGACCACATCATCGCTGACAATCAGGTCAAAAACGACTCTATCAATAATAAAAAAAAATTTGAAGATTAGTAATTACATGAAGAACTACATAAAGGAATCCTTAATCAAAACAACGTACACCTGGCAGCCATATTACCTTTGTTTGCCTATCAACCTAATATTGTCTATTTCACTCAATTATAAACAGTTATTCTTTCCCAGCAGCAGCTATATTATATAGTATCAACCTACTACGTCATATGTTTCCTTGAGAGAGATTCCATAAATGTCTTCCAAAAAGTAGACTGTGGAAAGTCATTGTTCTAGTTGTGTGTCGGTCAGAGTGGCGTGCTAACATACTGCCATACAAGGCTGCGTACAAGTGCGTTCCGTGTCAGGCAGCGACTGGTAACAGCCACACTTCAGGAATCCACCACTGAAGCGGGGAAATATTGGTCTGTTCGGGATAGACGGGTAAGTCCGTCAAGTGAATTCTTTGCTTATGTATGAAGTGTAAAAAGAAAGCCTACGAGGCAACGATGAGGTAGTGCGCGGGTGCAGAGGTCAGCGAACGATGAGCTAGACCGCCTCGAGTGCCGATCGATGGCAGCCTCTATCAATAGCGTGAGCGAAGACACTAACACGAGCTTTATGACCATCCGCGTGTTCGTTTTTGGGGCTATCTCATTGGGGACACGTGTTAAGCCAGACATCTATTAACATTGGAATATTGATTGAACATTATCGGGGTTTGGTTGCCGGATACAAACTTGTAGCTCTTAAGTGGGTAATCAAGATATATTTAATTAAGTACATTTTGTATTGAGTACTTGTTATTGAGCTAACAATTAGCATTTAGTAGGCTATTCAACTTCGTAATTACGAAAATTACGAAGTTTTATTTATGTTATGACCACAATAGCAGGAGATAAAGCAAACACACACAAATAGGGACACTAACACTTTCTACTCGACCATAATAAAAAAACTGCCCAAGGACGAGTCCGACTCCTGTACAAGGATTCCGAACGGAACGAATCACATATTTTTAATGTTTTGTAAAAAATAGGCTTCGGCTTTCTTATAATAGTTATAATATATTGTCTCTAGGTATGTGAAGTGCCCACTATTTTCGCTATTTTATTTGTTAAAATTTTAGTCGGAGTTCATATGAAGTACCTATGGAGATGAAAAGGGGACGAGTTGTAAATTTTTATATTTTATCTTCAATTATTTTAAAACGACTTAATTAAAAATATTTTAAGCTCAAGCACAGTAATTCTTTTTAACATCCTCTTTATTGTACCCCAAAAATGCACCCATACTTTAATTTCATTTATTTATCTTACATGTCTGTGTTTGGGTACAGTTTTGCATGTACTAACTAAATTATATCAATCTGTCCAGTAGATTCGGAGCCAATTGGTTATGACAGACAAACAGACACACGAGTGATCCTATCAAAGTTCCGTTGATTTTAAACCGTGATTCTAAGCACTGTACAATGCGTGGACACCTTGGGCAGAATATTGCTCATCTCAGTTCTCTTGGTGTCAGGGACGACATCGACGCCGATAGTCTCACAATGCCATAGTAACAAAGGAACAGCAAATGTCATGCGTGAAAAAGTAACGTGATAGAAAAATAGCTAGTTAACGTGATGACTAAAAGTCAGAATTACATCAAAACACTACTCTTATCAGTATGAGTAAATACGCACGTAATAAACATACGTGTAGGTACGTTCACTCGTATCATACCATCGTTAACTAATCTTTGTTAACTAATAAAACGTTTGCGTACTTAATACAGTCGTAGACCTATCTATTTTGTATACGTAGTGTGAAACATTTTCATTACATTATTTTATTACTGTACATAATATTGCGACTGAATATCATCAATTGCAATATTCTGTCAGATTACCAATCTGCGTTCCGCAATGGAACAATTATCTCCACCGCCGGGTGCTCCCCTCTCATTTTACGCTGCCGTCGTCGCCGTCGGGCCTACCTAGGTGAAATCTCGTCGTCAGCCGCTATCAATATCATGAGGCTGTAGCGAAATTTGGCGAAGCGTGCTCGACACAGAGGGGACGTGATTCGATAACGCTCCCGATAGCGGAAGGGTAAATAAATAGGATGGGGATAATCAAGAGATCAACGCGAGCGGAAAATACTGCGACGAGACGAGATGGCCGCGGAAGCGGCGACAATATGCTTCAGTTAACCTGACGAGTTCATCGGAATCCATTACATAACTTTAACGGTAGAACATTAACACACCAAAGACAAATTAATCCCTACTAACTTTTTGTTCAGAGCCAACGAATGCAAGAGATGAATGAATAAGAGCAGGGTGACCATAGGTGTAACAGTGAAAGATACGGAAAGGGATCATAAAAGATCGTAAAAGAAAATGAGAGAAAATGATTAAACAAGTCTTGTTGATTAAACCATTAATTAAGTTCACGAGCGATGAAGGAAAAAATTAACACAGCTTCTAATCATATTATGTAACGAGGTAATGGCTTGCAGCCGCATCACGTCACCGCAGCTGGCTGCACATCATGCCACGTCATAATTATGTGTGTGCAAGCTCCCGCTCTAGTTAACATACAATAAATTTAGATTACTATTTAATTAACATTTTTACTTTCCATTACAAAACGATTAAACGTATCGGATGTGTACAAGAAAGTAAAACAACATTATTAGCTGTTACCAATTACATCGCGGAACATGATATTATAAGCATGGGATAAACTTCATCTCACGAGTAGTTGCTAGGAAACACCGACTTGTCTTCCCTTCGGCTCGATTCATTTGGGGTCACCGTACAAGGTACAGAAATGTTTGAATAATAATAATAAAGTTTATGATATTTAAAAACTTATTTTTCTCGTCGGACTGATTTTCAAAAAGCTTTCGATAAGGTCGACCACGAGCATTTGCTGAGAAAGTATAGTGAAAACTTGTCGAGTTAGTTCTCGCCATGGTTCCAAAAGAACACATTTCAACCTAGGGGTATTTTCTTTAAGTCAAGAGGGTATAGTTTACTTCTAGGCAAACATGTTCCATCGTCGGTCACATCATCGCTTAGGTGAGATTGTGCTATACATCATTAAAAAAAATCTAACTCATAGTCATAAACAGTTATCAATCGGCCAATATACTCGTGATATTAGGTGTTCCCCAAGGATCGATTTTGGGACTATTGTTATTTTTAGTATTATTAAATCACACAAAATTGATTTGGTTTTGTATACATATTTGATAAGTGAATATATAATGTAATATCGTTTTTTTTCCAAATAAAATAAAATAAAATAAATTAAAATATATTTTTTTCAAATTTATTTCTTTTGCGTGACTTAAATAGATTTTCTGAACACTGCGTGAGTAATAATCTTAAACTTAGCGTTTCAAAATGTTGTTTTAGGTACCACCAAAAATAAATACGTCTACAAGTGCTGTTATTTCCTAAATTATAGCTCACTAAACAGATTTAACACGATTCGAGATCTGGGTATAGTAATTGATGTTAAGCTTCATGTGGACACACGTAACAACACATTAGTTAACAAGGACTGGTCTATGTTGGTATGGTTTCATTCGGTCGCTCAGCCACTAAATTCGTTCGCCAATATATACAAGTTATAGTAATAATCTTTATCAACTAAAAATGTAGGTACGACTATTTTAACCGATTTCGAAAAGGAGGAATATACCTATTAGGTATATTCAAGTAATTAATAATAATAACCCCATCGCCGTATCTCTACGTTGATATCGTGGTGGGGCAACCTTAGGTCTGTACCGGTAGAGTTTGCTTTGTCGTAGCATGCCTAGGGTGAGGGGCCAGACTAAGAGAGATACAGCCCGCAGGGCAGTTTTGTTGGGCATTAGCGACCCCACGGACCCTATCTCCCAGGAGAAATCTTGTTCCTCATCTGCGGCTTGCCTTTATTGGCCGTCCGTAGTGAACACTGACGAGGATCAGAGCTTTCGCCTCTCTCTTGCCTTTATTGGCTGGCTTGAGTGAAGATTCGCAAGAGCAAACGTGCTCGGGAGAAGCCGTGGTATACTTCTCCTCTCTCTTGCTACGACACCTCGTGCTAGCACCGTTTTGAGGCCCATTTATTGAGTGTGCAAGTCACCCCTGCCTTTTTATCGGTGGATATTAATAACATTTTTCGGGCAGGGGCCATAGTCTTAACATAGTTCCTGATAACTAGTCTACTTAAGACTCGAAAAACGGCTTGCCTTATTATCTTTGTTTTCCATATTATATGTAGCAATAGTTTCCCCTAAACCAGGGGTTGTCTTTGCATACATTAGCATGTTAGTTCCGGCTCCTCGTACGCCTTCCAAATGTCCAGGACCTCAGGGTCCTGAGATAAATAAATATATAAAAATAATAATAATAATATATATGCTTTAATTTTCTCACTACAATATACAGTAATTATCAAATATATATTTTTTATTTTAAAGATATTCCAGTTTAAAGTTAATGAGATTAGGTACAATATGTCAATAATACCTACGTACCTCTATTTTTTATAATATACATTAATGACATGCCCAAAAGTGTACACCACCCAATGACACTATTTGCCGATGATAGTACTATTACAGTTGCATGTAAAAATAGAGGTACTTACGAAACTGACATTAACAATTCAATTGAATGTATGATAAAATGGTTGGAAAATAATAATCTTAGAATCAATCTGGACAAAACAAACATTATGCATTTCGCCCAAAGATCAACCATTCCCAAAATAAATGCTAACTATTGTGACACACCTATAAACAAAGTTCACACAGCTAAATTCCTTGGTGTAATTATAGACAGTAAATTAGATTGGAAAGCACATATAGAAGCTCTAAACAAAAAAATTAGTAATTCAACATATGCACTGTTTAAGCTAGCCCCGATGCTTAATAGTGACGCGCTGCTAACAGCTTATCATGGCTTAGTATCATCTAATTTAAGATACGGTTTAATTTTTTGGGGTAACTCTACAAATAAGGATGTAATTTTTAAAGCCCAGAAAAGGTGTCTAAGGACTATGTTCGGACTTCAAGTCACTGACAGTTGCAAACCACTATTTAAAAAATATAATATATTGACCCTTCCATCTATGTACATCTTTGAGACCATTATGTTTGTCAAAATGAACCCAAAACTATTTCCCCTAGTATCTGACAAAGTAATTCGAAATAGACGAGACAACAGCAAACTTTGCATCCCAAGATGTCGAACTGCATTACTACGTAAGAGTGTATTCTGTATGGCGCCAATTCTTTATAATAAACTACCAAAATATTGGAGGGAAGATACAACCGCAAAATTAAGAAATAGGTTAAAAAAGGTTTTGTTAGAGAAAGCTTATTACAGCATTAAGGAATTTTTGACCGATAAACTAACATAACTCTGACTTGTCGACATGTTTGGACTATTTTTATTATTATTATTATTTATTGACAGTAAACCTTGCCATATTATATGAAATTTTTAAATTATTGACTATAATTATATTTGGAACAAATAATTTTTGACATTAAATACAACCGCAAAATTGAGAGTTTTGCTAGAGAAAGTTTGGATTTTTATTTTATTTTATATTTTTTTATTTCTTTTTAAACTAACATAACTTTGACTTGTCGACATGTTTAGATTATTTTTATTGTTATTATTATTTATTGACTTATGTAATTTTTGACATGTATGAAAAATTTTTGAATTATCGACATGATTATGAAGGAACAAATAATTTTTGACATTAAATAGTCTTAATTATTATAATTGCATGTATGAGTAAATTTAATAATTTTATGATCTTAATCAATTATATTTTGTACGCCATTACGGCAAAACATGACAGTGACTCAACTGATTTTTATGTAACATCTTGCATTTATGTGTATTTAGTGTAGTGTTTTAGCAAAATAAATAATCTTGAATCTTGAATCTTGAATCTCCTTAAGAATTATAAAAAAGTATTTTTGAACGAACGACAAGTCATGTCATAATATCATATTTTCTTTTTCTAAAAATAGGCCAGCGGCAGTTAAATTCAGTTTCGAATTATGACAATATTTTTGAACTGCCTAAACTGGCTATTAGCATGATTTGATAATACGTAGTAAATTATCACGCAACTATATGTCATGGTTCATGGTGATATATGGGTTCTGTAAATCAATGATGTAGACGCTTAATAATTTCATCAACAATTTCCTCGCCGTTGTTCTTTAAACTACACAAGTTTTTAATGTCGAATAAACACTTCAATGTGTGAGCACCACTGCGACGTCTAACTGACAATATAATACTTAAGTATTTTCTTGATATTAATTTATTCTGCAGAACCCTCGGACGATTTCGAAAATTCCCTCCCATGCCCATCAAAGAATAAGACACTTATCTCGAACATCAGCTTTAGCAGTCCTAGTTACTTATTTATTTGGTTTATTTTGGTAAATTACTACTTTCATTACATACTTTTTACGTAATGAAAGTAGTCATTTACTGAAAAAAAACTTAATTTTATTTCATGTTATTTTGTAATTCGGTGCCCAGATTCATTATATTTGAATTTATTATATTTTAGTGTTATTTATTTTTTTTATTTAAATATATTGTGTATTGTCTTCTTCTTCTTCTTCCTGCCCTTGTCTGTATTGTAATGTAATCAAATTTAATTATATTGTAAATTATGTTATTGTTAGGAACTTTTAGATATCATGGCGGCGCGTTGTTCATATTCTTGCTGTTTGTTTGAATAACTTTATTGATTACATATTTGTTCATTACAAGTTTTATTGTTGTTTTTAAGGGTTCCTAAGTCAGTAAAAACGGAAGCCTTATAGTATCACTTTGTTGTCCGTCTCTACGTCTGTTCATCTGTCAAGAGCATTTTTGTCAGGAACGCTTGGAGGTAGTAAGCTGAAATTAATACTAAACACGCAAGTCTGCTACCCCATGGAACAGTGAAAAAATAAAACTTCTTAACTCAACGAATTGCACGCAATATGCTCGTTTAAGGCGCATATTTTGACACTCGCAAGGGAATCTTAATTTTTTAAGGTACTTCTCGTTGATCTTAAAATTTGTCAAGAAACAAGGTCTCATAGCACAAGTAAAGGAAAAATCTGAAAACCCGTATGTCACGAAATAATTACATTTTGGCTATTCAGAAAAATCTTCCGAGACTCCTCCCAGAGTAGTAGAAATTTAAAGCTGCGCAAGCCTATTTAAATAGTGTGAATATTTCTCAATTAGTTGATCAAGAAGCTTACGTGGTTTATAAATATAATATATTTTCCAACATATTTTTACGTTACAGTTTGATTTTGACTACGGGCAATTTTTTTTTCACTTAGACTTTATACCAATTAGGTATACCCAATACTAAGTATAATTACTACATTACTTGTATCGTAGGCGCGTTCACAAACCTAAAAACTGACATACTTAAACAAGACATCCACCAACATCGATAGTAGGATGACTGCAAAATAAATAGTAATTCAAAAGACAGCTAAGAACTGACCTAACTCGCGAGTAAGAAACATGACGAGCGATATCAACGACCTTCCAATACTTTTCGAATGACTGTACCCAACGGCTGCCTGGGTCCACTCTCTTTTTTGTCCTGCTATCCTTCAACAATGCGAATTTGCATCTTATTTCTTAACTTGTAAGGTCCTATAGAGAATCTGTGCGAGACATAAGGCATGAGTCACCGAGTGGAAGAGAACGATCTCAGGCCGTAACTGTATGTTGTGTTAGGCGTAACTGTAACCCAATTAGGCAGATAGTACACGAAACAGATGGTCCGGCGACCGCTTTGGTGTTCACTAGACAAAAAAGTTTAACTAAGGAAACTACAGCACACATGGCTCACTTTTAACGATCGACATTTCATCGATTTAAATCGCCATCTCATAAAGTTTGCTTCTTAAATATGAGACTTTATTTATTATAGGCTTACAGCCCATATTGTCCCCCTCTCCCACCATTCTTTCTAACGACCACGGTTGCTCGCTTTCTCATTCCATTTCTTAAAGAAGCCATCCAGGTCACTTCATGTATTCATGAAACTATATTAGGGACATCATATCACAATAGGACTTAATTGGTGTATTCTCTCTAATACAGACAGTTTGATATTCGTGCATGCGCAAGAGTGATGCGACCCAGATGCGATGCGCGGGCGCCGCCACTCCCGCGCTCAGCTAGTTTATTGGAGGACGCCACGTCACGGGTGAATACACCCGGCTCTTAACGACATCGTTACAAATTACAATGAACACTTCTGCAAACATCCTGTTAAGAGTCGCAAACATTGTGCGGCACTCGACAAAATCTGCATCCACACTAGGGATACGTTCATAATTTGGTTTCACGTTTAGTTAGTAATTGCATAGTGATTGCAAATTGATTTAAAAGTTACCATTTGGTTGGTAAGTTTTAATTCAAAGCCTAGTTTTGTTTTTAACAACTGTGAGTTGTGATGATCACGGAATAGATAAGCGATGGCCGTGATCTTGACGAGTTGGTTAGTTGTGCTAAATGCATTCAATTTTCGTTAATGAGGCACTGAAAAGTCGTTCATTAAGTCAATAAATTAGTCTCGTATCAGGAAGCTATGCTATTTATTACGTATTAAAAAAAAAACTATCAAATGGTAAAATCATTGGGTACCAGGATACTTGCCATAGTAGGTACTGTGGTAATAACCGCCTTGTCGAAGCATTACCAGTTTTACCCGTGACAGATTACAAGCTTGTAGCTAGTCTGACTACGCAATCACGCACAACTACACACCCCAAGCAATTGCCGCACTGACCCATTTACCTCGATTCAAATATTACATTGTTTGTCGCAGCTTTCAATGTTTTACTTTCTTTTTGGGTCAGGTTTTTGTTTGGTATAGCTTGATAATAGTCATAACTGTTAGCTGCATGTTAGCTGTGGAAACTATTGGGAGCAACAGGTCCCCTCGACGCTCGCACTACTAAAATAGCGCAGAGGTAACGCTACCACACTGTTACGCGTGCAATTGATTCAACCTTCATGCTCCTACACTAATAGAGTACCTACATCAAACTAATCTGAGGTAAATGTTACATCACAAAAGTTTTTGGAAATAAGTTAGAACGCAGTTTATCTTCATTTAGATTTCCTGCGGATGCATCATATCGATAAGGTCAACATTTGCGTGTTAACTCGACGCGCCGAATATGAAATCAATGTTTGTTTATTAATCGTTAATGACCCAGATGCTTGTAAATATTTATCATGAACAATCCGCAAGTCCAATATATTGGCAATCACAAGAAAACCTGCCGAGGGCTGACTGTCATACAGAGGGAAAGTTTGTGTTCACCCTTGACTCCGGTGAGATCATACAAACTACGAGTATTGGACTGAAAGAGCGTTATTTTATTGAAACCGTTTAATTCAACGTGACTTTGTGCGATGTGGCCTTGTAGTACGTAGGTGTTGAGGTGAAAAACCACAAGTCGTGAAAAGGGCCGGAAAAGCGGATATAACGCATTGCACCGTTTGGGAAAGAGGTCGAGGGGGGGGCGACGCACTGCAGGTGCGACCTACATCCGGCGGCGCGCTCGCTGCACCGCCGCTCGCAGCTGCCAACGCTGCCAACGCGCTTGCTTTACAATAATAAAAAAACCACTTGACCTACTGCCACTGTTATTATCTCTTAGATTAAGAATGTATTAATTGTGAGAAATTTACGCTAAGCATTATATTGTTGGTGGATTTCATACAAGCCATGGTGACCTTACTTCGTTTCACCTTGTATGTGTAATTTAAAATTGCTAATGAGCAGTGAATTTTTTGTGGAGGTAAATAGTGATCGATCGGTAAGGTAAGGCTCTACAATGATAACTTGTAAGCGACGATTTCAGAGTTAAAGGCTTAGTCTTTCTCTTATAAAAGAAAGAAAGAAATATAATAAAAGGCTTTTGCCCAGCAGAGGGAAAGTATAGGCTAAATAAAAGCTTAAAAATTAATTGTTCCTTAGTCTCGCTAAAAACAAACAACGTCTCCACCAAAGTGGGAAACACGCAAATAGTGTAATTAAATTGCTTACAGTACCTAAATATTCAAAAAAATCTTCATATTGATGTCCGGGAACATTAGAAGTAGATATAATAACTGGTAAATAATTTAATGAGCTTATGAGTGGCTTTAACAGTTTCTAAAAGACTTGCACAGTGATAATGATGATATCTTTCTCAGCCACGTATTATTTTAATTTTTCGCAAAGCTAATAACCTAGTTTGCTAATTTATTTGTATCTTTCTTTTTTAAAAACAAAAAGAAATGTAAGCGAATTGTATTTCGCACTTTTTTACAGCATAAATGGCAAAAAATGCCATTTGGCTTTTCCTGTATTAAAAATAACAGTATTTCTAATATTCTCGATGTAGGAACCTAGATAAATATTGTCTATAACCGAATATCATCATAATATGTTGGAAAATGAGCGTGGTATTACGTTTGTATGGAAATTCATCTGTCGCGCCGGCCTCTAAATACACACTAGTCGTTGTGTCCATGTAAGTCCGAGAATTCTTTCAGGTTCCACAAATGAGTTAGATGGTAGGCTGAAACTTATAATGTTACTACAGAAACCTGAGTTTTGTAATAAGTGAACATTCAAATCACTAAAACTGATTATGCACTTGTTGGAATTGCAAATCTTGTGACACCTCATTTTTTTCAAAGCAGTCAGCCCCTCTACAGCATTTGTTCAGTACACATTTAATCCAATCCAAGCTATATAAATTATCCGCTCAACAGATAGGTCACATTTTCTGTGCTTTTTTAAGTTTTTCTTTTTTTTTAAGATTTAAATTTAAATGATTTATTCTCGCCCTAGCGAGCGGAAACAAAAAACTTAGTTCTTATTCAGACTCTATTGTATGTATAGATCCAAAGAAAAAATAAACTGTGCGTGTGGTAATGTTTTAAAGATCAGCTGTTTAATGAGTAATTATACGTTCGTGACGTCTAGCTGCGCGCCGCGGCTATTTGCTGAACGCGTCGTCTCATTCAGTGTTACAGTGCGTTACCATCTCGCGGCGGAGCGGTGACGAGCGTGACGATGACGCTAGCGAGAAATACACTACATTTTGCTACATATCGTCGCTGAAAATATTGGTGGAAGTACTGTCTATATGAATACTGCAAGTACGAGTACGACCTATCAGGCTATCGCGCGCACAATACAAACATTGTTTATTTCTTATCATATTTCGCTTCATTCGACGAACGTCGTCATCTAAACTAGTACTTTCAATTTAAATGACCTAGTGCTGAAATTTTATGCACCAACGTCACGGAGGAAAACACTTTCCACTGTGTAACTCCTGAAAAAGTACTAGGCGAGCATAAACCGATAGAAGTTATTGTTATCAGTGAGGACGAAAGCGGGGCGCAGCCGGGTGCGGAGGGGCGGGGCGGCCTTCGTGACGTCGTCGCTGCATCAGTGTTAACGCCAACTACAGCACACACGATAATATCTTATCAATGTCGTCGACCGAGTAAAAAGACCATTGTCACCGATAACCTCTGCGCGGGTCTGAACACCTAGTAAAATATGCGAAATATTTATCTAAATAATTCTACCAAACTTTCAATATGTAACGTTTTTTTTTATCAATGTGGGCAACTTATGAGTGGGTAATGCTTGTTTAATGGCTTATTGATAACGTATTATTTTACCATTACTATTTGTCGATTCCGACCCCAACGTATTGGTTTTGACGTGTGTGATAGATTGATAACGTTTATCAGCTTCAATGATGTTTATCATAAAGATTATAGATACGAATTTTACTGACAACAGTGAAAACGGTCATCTATACATACATATAAATAAAATTGGAGTGTCTGTTTGTAATATTGATATAACTGCTTTTTACTACATACATATGAATATATAGGTATACGGCACATACACCAAAATAACATTTTTTTTTATTTTTGTCTGTCTGTCTGTTTGTCCGGACTAATCTCTGAAATGGTCGGACCAATTTTGACGGGACTTTTTTTAGCAGGTAGCTGATGTAATAAGGAGTAACACAGACTTTTATTTTAGAAAAAATAAATTCAAAATTCTGTATCCACGCGAACGAAGTCGCGGGCACAGCTAGTCTCATAAAAAATGAACCGGTTAACTCATTAATTAAATCACATTTACCAATTAGATATTGTAAGATAAGTACAAAAAGCTCGAAAAAAAAACACCTACACTTAGATTTGGGTGCTCCCTATCTAATAGTATGAATGGGTAAGTTATAACTATCCCTTTCTAAAAGTCTAGGACAGTTTTATCTAACCCGGTCAGTGTATGTTATAATGGGGTTTTAGCCTCATTTTCTATTATGATAGGCTCGCTCTTGACCACAATCTCACCTCATGGTAAGCATGATTTAGTCGATAACGTGTGCTCTTGCCTATAAGTAACTTATTCACACTTTAACTCAAGGTTGTAGCTATTAGGTAACAGACTCCGGCTGGAAATTCCAGCCCTTAGCTGTACACATAATGAATGTGTTCCCTATGTATGGGTGGATGTCACTATTAGCGGTGGCGCATCGCCGTACGTCTGGTGGTCCGACGATAGAACGAGCATGGCGAAATTATAATTTAATTCCGACTTATTGGGTTAGTAAAAGATAAGATCTAAAATGTTAATTGCTCCGGACAAGCGAAGGTTGTATTGTATGGTCGCTGCATGTGACATCCGCGTTGGCGCAGCCTCGCCACGCAGTCATGAGAGCCACAACGTCGCCGGAACACCGGCAGATGAACCTCAATGTGAAGGTGAGCGCTGAACAAACACCGCGTGCCGGCCATTGTGTCACAGCGAGCGACTGCTGCCGTCAGACGTGAAGGACAGCACTAGAACCGTGACAGTCTGCCGTCGGATGTCGAAGTGCTGTTATCAAATAACACACATGGAATGCAGCGTAACACGCTAGAGCTGCGTTCACGAGTGCTCGACTCCAGAGGACGACATAGGTACACTTACTTAGTACTTGTAACGTAGGTACCATCGCGGTCATTTCTGCCTGACCACTTAAAAAAATTTCGCTTGAATCCTGCGGCGTAGCGACAAACCAAACCTTTTGAAGTTTTCGTTTCGAGTGGAAGCAAAAATAAACTTAGCGATGGTCAGGCAGAAGTGTCTTTGATGGTACCTACAATTGGGGTACAAGACTCAATTTTTTAATTCATTCAATAATCGAGTTTTAGAAACCTTTAAGAACTGGTTGAAATGGAAACTGTCAAATAACAATATAAGGATGCACATACTGAAATATGACGTCACCGCCACTAGATTGCGAGTACTCAATACCCCCACTCTTCCTCTAATTTGGAATGCTAATTGCAATTTTGATGCTGTATTTAGAAAAAGATTTTATTTTTAGTGTTATTTCTTGTTTAATATAAAATACCCAACTAGGCCCCCTACCACTACCACTGGCTGATGACAACAAACAAACGACGTTTAAATAAACTGCTCCTTGTTTAAATCTAATACCGCTGCCTATCGAACCCGATAAGACGCGACCAGCGAGGATGTTGACCCTGCGCCCGCGCATCCCGGTTCACGCACAACTAACTGTACGACAGTAAACACAAACAACTTGTTCTAGTGAACCTATTCGTGTACCATCAACTTTCTAAGGAACTTCAAGTCAAAGTTCAATTAATGGTATATTCATGAATGTTTCTCAATCGGATCATTGCACATATCCGCGTCGAAAAGTAGGTGTTATACTACTTTCCCTTTTGTATTACCATTGACTACAGCAGCTGTACGAAGTAGATTCCAAGACTACGTCCAGCTGAGATGTATAGTAGTTAGCACTATGTCGGCAATGTTCAGCATGTATCCACTAAATAATAGTGGTGTCGCTGCGCAGGCGCACCCAATTAGCGGCCTGCACGCCGCCGCCGCCAGCTGCGTAAACTTCCGTCCCTGTACCCAGCTACAGTTTAACATTATCTTTCGCTTCCAGATCACACTTGACACTCGGTGCGTGCCTAATTACACAGATAACAACGTAACTATTATGATGTACTGTGAGTGTGACATCACTGCACTCACATACGGTACTTCATTACGGTATCATAATCGTAATACTCATTTTCTGTTCTGCTTCTTAGTCACACAACGCGCAATCTTGTTCTCATTATTTTAAAATGAACTGTGTTTCGTTTTAATCTGAATTTAGACAATAGCATTCCTAACATTATTTAGCAGTAGATGGTACTTTTATTAGATGCTAGAGAGTGCCCTGTGGTAGCAGCTTCGGGTGTGACATCATATTACGGCGACATCCTGCACGACACTGCTGCTCGCAGTCGTCACTACTAGTTACTCTCGTTACGACGAGGATGTGTAGTAATTCGCTCTCAATCTGCACGTAGGAGTACTACAAACACTTTTCGACTTTGTAAGGAACGACATAAGATCTAGTTTGAAGTGCGGAAGGTGCAAAATGATTAGCGAACATTTGAACAATGCAGTTCGGAACAGAGCGCTTATCTTATTTGTTTTGGGGTCAACCAGTTCAGGCGCCCACGCGCGCGCTGCGCCTGCCAGACACCAGGCGGAGGCCGAGTGCCGACAATGAGCCGTTTGTCTTTATGCCACATATGTATATTATAATGTGAGAAAAACACATTATCTTTAGATAGTATGTAATAAAGCAGCTCTCCGGGTCTGTCAGTTTATCACTGGTTAATAAAAGTTAGTGTCCGACCGAAGGTTCAGTTTCGACATCAGCCAGTTTCGGCCAAAAACTGGTACTGGTTTCAACTCAGTTTCGATTTAAGCCAAAAAGTGGCTGAATATTCGGTTCGACTGAAGATTGTACTAGAGATTCGTCGAATAATTTTCGCAGAGTTCGCAGTTCTCTCAAACTTTGGGCCCCCGTTTCATCCAGGAGTGGAGTTTCGTAAAATCCGTTCTTACAGGATATTTACTCCCTATAAGGAACCTACCGGCCATTAGTTTGTAGGTGTTATAATTTCTGAGATTTGGTAATTAATCATCAGTAAGTGGTATTTCGCTTTTATATCATATATGTATGGAATGCATTTTTGTGCAAGTTACGAATGATGTTTCTAATAGTCTGATGGCTTTTTCAAGTCAAAATTTTTGTTCAGTTTATCTGCTGCCACGTGAGCTTCTGCTTTGGTTTCTGTCGCCTATATACTCAAAGTCAAAGTCAAAGTCAAAGTCAAAGCCATTTATTTGCATTAAATGCGGTACAGGAGATGGTAACTTATTATAATAGTGCAGACACATTTTGCCATGAGTTGGCATGCAAATATTAAAATACGTTATGTGATGCTCATAGTAAGCAAAACTACAGTATTTCACACGAAATTTCCTTTTAAGAAAAATATTAAACCTAATGGACAGTAAAATATTATTTTTTTAAATATTGTTTCTATTACAGAAACAAAAACTTTATACAATTTAATAATTAGAATTATTTTAAACAAATATTATGTTTATAAACTATCACAAAATTAAATAACAGACTTTAAAATATAACACAACAATTTAAATTTGGCTTAATAACAACATAAAAATATAAAAATGCAGTGGGTCCTGCAACACCAAAACAGTACCTACCAAAGCGATCTACAACACGTTTCTGTAATGATAGGATTGACAAGAACCTTTTTTGAGAAATTCGGTCAAAGAATAAAAACTATGTGAGATGAGCCACTTTTTCAGTACTTTGCAAAATTTTCCGTAAGGAAGGTCAGTTATAAAATACTACTGAGCCTGGGGATTTGAAAATTCGGTTAGAGTTTCGGCTAAAAACCGTTTTTCGTCCGGAGAATAATAATAACGTTACAGCAAACGAACAGACACGACCCGTTTGAGGAGCTAGACATGACCATGGAGCCACGACACTCCATTGTCATGTCTAGCGGAATTAATTCACTTAATAGTGGCTCTAAATATCATAAGTTATATTATTATTGTTTATATATAAATTAAGTAGAAATGAAAGGGCTTTACGTGGCTTTACTTAATTTTAATTGTAATAAGTTCTTCTGAGTTCTTCACAGTTTAATGAATTCTAAAGCTTTGGCATTGACATCTCATGTCATGAGGAAGGCATTTAGAATTCATTAGCTCCTGGACTCACATTCGGACTGTACCTCGTACAACCCAACCTAAGCGTTGAACATTAATAGTTTAAGGTGTCACTCATTCAAGCCTAATTCGGCGGACACTCATTTATCACTGAACGCAGCTTTATCATTCCAATGAAGTATATTGAACTGATAAACCCGTAATGAACACCCATCATGATATCTATCTATATTCCACGGACATGGGTTATATTAGGTTGCTTTGCGAGCATGGGATCATCGTCTCACTCATTAATACCTTTATATACTCAATAGAAAAACCTATCAAAAGTATCTGAACCAGCGAAGGATTCTGTAGTTGATTTGGTTCATGGTATTCATGTTTTGAACAGGTTTAATCCGTTCACCAAATAAAAGAGTTTTGCAAAAACTGTTTGTATTAAATTAAAACTTGACAAACCCTGCGATAACATTGTGATAGTGACGATATCGAAAACTTATATTATAGTAAAATTTGAAATGGTATCTCTCTACTCTGTATTTCTACTCTAACAGTAGAATTTATTTAGGTATGACTTTAAAAGTTTATCATATTCAGCCGCTATTACCCTGTCGCTACAGTAGGTATACCATATTAGTAATCTGTGACCATATAAGATATAAAAATCGAATTACAAAACAGCTAACGAGTCGCTTCTATCTACTACACAGAATTACATATTATTAGCAGTATCTAAGGCCTTTCTGGAATCCATGATCGTTTGTCTGAAAATGGTTAAATAAGAGCATGCGTGACCTTGGCACAAAGTAGCACGAACGCAAACACCCGCTGGCCTGAATTAGAAAGTGTGCTCACAGCGAGCGCCGCACTCTAGCTCCAGCACACAGCTGACACAGACACAGCTGGTGAGCCAGTCTGTGCCCCGTCATCGAATCCACCGCACCGCACCTCTTTCGGAGAAATATTTCACACATAAAACGAAGACTACAGTTACAAATAGGAGACGTTTTATCATGATCGAACAGAAAACATATTGAGGCCCCATCTCCAGGAAACTTAAGAAGACACGACAATAATTAAAAAAAAAATTGTTGACATGATCCTGAAACGTCTCTTACATATTTGCAATATTGGAAATATTTGTATCTTAGTAATCTAATCGTACATTCGAGTGTGGGAGTAATAATTTGATTGATTAAACACAGAGCCAATACGTGCGTCAAGTGGGTCGCGGCCGCCGGCACCAGTGAATTAGCCGGAGATGACTGCCCATAGCCGTGCATCACGATTGCAAAACTTAACAAACGCATCATTTTTATGTTCGTTCGTTGATGGCCGTTATTTCTGTTAAATATCAAAAGCCGTTTAAGGTCCAAACTAGTTCTCGTAGATCTATCTAGTCGACTTCGCTGTTGTATTGGTAGGTATACAAACTGGAATCGTGTTTGAAAAATAACAGAATAGCGGAACACAGAACCTGATTTCCTTAATACGTAGTATAACGTTTATTAAAGCCAACAAGCGACTAGTATGGCAATCAGACAGCTTTAATATCAGCAAAGGCATCTCTTACTAATACTGGATGGATCATTCATTTATAATGACTCGTAGCAAAAAGAGGAATTTATTAATTTCATGATTCACAATGTGAGATCACTCACTAATTTTGCGTGTTTTCCAATAAAAGTTAAAGGTTTTTGAGAAGCACAGCTGGTGAGACCGGTGAAAGTTGTCCCGGACGGATCTGTCGTCGTAATGAAACCGTTGCACTGCGACCTTTCAGCAAACGTTACGAGAATGTAAAGGCGAAGCTCAGACCATGCTGGACGAGAGAAGCGGAAGCTAACGCTAGAAGCCAGATATTGATAACAGATCCAGGCCGTTACTGAGTGTCGATATCTTCACCATAAGGTCCATGGACATTCACCATTATCTGCTGAAAATAATTCCCCGACCAATCCCAGCCCAAGAGGCAACCGGCGGGTATGGCGATACAAGTAAAATGGGATGCGATGCGATTTTTCTTCGCATTTTATCTGTGGCAGCTTTCTTCTAGTACTCAAGCTCCGGGCACAACTAGAAGTTAACGACACCCTCAGTGATCGTCAATACTGCCTTCGCCAATATTGCTCATCTGTATGGCTATCGAAGCTCACGGTGTGGCTATCGAAGACTACGAAAAACCGCTTAACATTCCACTCGACATCTTTTTTTTTTTTTTTTTAATTGAGATAAACTAGTGCTTGACTGCGATCCCACCTGATGGTAAGTAGCGATGCAATCTTTGATGGTGAGGCGCACTAGTTTATTAAGAGCCTATTCACTCTAGCCTTGAAGACACCCAAATTATAATCGGACGGGAAGACCGCAGAAGGCAGACTGTTCCAATCCTTCGACGTACGCGGTATAAACGACGAGGCGAAACGCTTAGTCCGGACCGTAGAGGTTTCAACAACGTAAGGGTGAATATTCGCCGTACGTCGGGTTGTCCGATGGTAGAATTGCGATGGCGGAATCAAGTCATGCAATTCCTGCGCACACTCTCCAAAATGCATCCTGTAAAACACCGAAAGGCTGGCTACCCTACGCCTATGCTCAAGGCTTTGAAGGTTGGACTTGATCTTAAAAGGCTTTTGACAGGGTCTTGCAAAAAAGCTTTAAAGTGTAAGCTTCCCTCACTTGGGACTGCCCGATGGATTGCAGACTTCCTGAAGGATCGGTCCAACCAAGTGATCATTGGATGCTGTATGTTGGCAACATGTTAAAGACACCCAGAAAACATAGATCTTTCATTCCTTTAAGTCCCATTGAAGTAAATTAAAATGCTAGCTCCTATTTTTTTTATGGGGTACTGCACAATAAAGAGCATAAGTATCTATTGGCTGCATATGGAGTACGGTGCGGAATCAATAGCACTTGAGTGATTGTAATCAGTGGCACAAAGCAGCTCCAATTCCGAGCCAAGCGAGTGCACGGAGGACGCTGTAGTCGAGCGTCTCCTCGGCTGCATTGCGCCACCGCCCGCCCGGCCACTATCTCATTACCGCAGATAATGGATCAAACGAGTTGTGAGCACAATAACTCGCTTGTGAAATCATCAAATTGCCTCCGAATTCAACTGCACTTGAATAGCCTGCCAGCGTCTCACGGCACGACTGCACGACGTCACGGAAACCACTGACTGTAATGGTCGTTGATCAAAGATGCTAAATTCAACTGTCTGGATGAGGTTATAGATTGATCTTCCGTCAAATAAATTCAGCTATTGCTCATTCAGTAAGTTTACTAGACATTTCGAATGTAGACGAAGGCAAAATAACGTCATATTGACTCGATCGGAATCTTCGGATAGTTAGTTGTAGCTTTAATGAATAATCATAAATATCAACTATAAGCGGATGTTACGGTTTTATTTTCTACACAAATAACGGAGTAGTTTCAAAAATCCTTTCATTTTCCTTATAATTATATATATAATACCTATATATTTATATATATGTAGGTTTATATTATATTGAACATACTTTTACGTATGTTTATTATCTCGTATATATTCCCTTGTTTTCTTATTAATCTATTCTCTTTTTTTTATGCATTTGCCATGTTTTCTCTTCATCACCCTAGGTTGACTGGTTGAGAATGCCTAAGGCATTATGTCCGCCTTTGTACCTGTGTTGCATAAAGTTTTAATAGATAAATAAACTATGTGTGCCGCCTGAAGCTTCGAAAAGTAGACCGTGGTCCGTGATGACGGAGTCTTAGAGTGAATCTTGTCTCAAGTGTAACATCACGCGAACGGCTCACGTCAACCGATCAACCGTGAAATTGATATTGATATCTATCTAATAGAACTATTCGTTTGCATGTAAAAACTCAATGGAGTGAATAATAAATAGCTCAACACTGAAAATAACGGTAAAAGTGAAACACTATTAATACTTAGGACAGAGGTCGTTAAGGTTGTCTACGTCATAGATAGTCGCTGCTATAAGCTAGTGGAAAGGCGGTGTACTTCTCATTTTATAATTGGTTCGGTTCGGTAAAGTTGCTGTAGACGCTTTTGAAAATTGTATTGCCGTGACTTGAACTAGGTCAACACGCGCCGGACAGATCGATTGAAAGCGATAAGCTATCAATCCACTAAATATTTAAGCTGCCATGACCGGAGTTTATTGCAATTGGTTACAGTTACACTAGTGTGATACACTCGATGACTCGAATATTGGCATGTCCAATATAGGAGTTCAAAGGCTTTTAATTTGTTTAAATGTGATGCAAATCGACGAACTTGGTATATTTTAAACAAAGAATAGTAATGAAAGCACTTGCATCGGAGTAGACAGGTCATTTTGGATGTCGAGCAGGACCCTAACGGAACGACTAGACGTAGAAAACGTGAGTGCCTAGACGGCCATGTCCTTTAGTTATGTGCGCTGTGAGTTATGCCACATGAGTAAATAAACGGTAGTTATGCTACACAGCTAATGACGTGTGGTACATGACGTGAGCTAAGTAGCATGCAGCCTTTTAGTTAACTACATATATGAGGTATTACTAAGTTAGATTCCAGTGCAATACATGGTAACAAACCAGGTCTTTTTGCGAGTCAATTATTTTATAAGTTATTGATCGATTGCGCTTGAAATCTTGGGACCATAAAAACCGAACTCATCAATTTTATGGAGCGTGTCGGTGGACTGAGGAAAATTGGACAATTGATGCTTCAACGGTGAAATCTAGCGACAGGATGCTGTAATATCTACTTTGTTTGTTTTCCGTTATATAATTTACTTAACTGAAAAACCCTAAAGAAAATGTTTATTTGATTACTACCTTAATAAGTAATACTTATCTATAAGCATCTATAGTAATATCTATATCAGTAAGACAAGGAAGAGAAACGTCTAGCCTAACCTAATTAGCTTTCGAAAATTGATGTTACACAGATTTGTTTAATAAAACCATTGACCCATCTCACTATTAAACACTTCGACAATTAGACAACCCTTTTAACCGCTACAATAATTACTGTAAGCATGACGACAATTGGTAAGTTTATTTCACCACATTTTAAAAAACGTCAAAATGGGTATGTTATATGTCACGTCACGAGACATTTAATGCCCTGTATTGCATAGTGACCAGAGACAAAAGCGCCTATTACACTACGCGTTATTCAGCACACGATGTTCAGACTTGTCTTTTTTTCATTCCGAGTAAGACAGTCTGTCCCTTATTACACTACGCGACATCGACTAATTCCCGTATTACTGAATTATCGCTCAATACTCAAGCATTATTTGATTATTTTAATTTTATTTAATGATTTAATTTTTACCTATCTTGCTGTGCCCTTACAGGGTCCATAAATGTTCCTTAGCTCTAAGCCTATTGTAATATCTTTAATCACATTATGGTATGCAAATAAATAAATGAAATGAACTAGATTCAAGCCATTTGGTTGATTGAAACTAGTTCTAAGTAACGCTTGAGTTTTGAGTTACGTTCTGTAATACGGGCATAAGACTGTCTGAATATCGAGTGGTGTAATAGGCCTTTTAAAACTGAGAGGAATTCAAGAGTCGTAAAGGCTAATCGTTGAACTGTTGCCGGTCAAGAGTGTGCGTGTGTTCGTCGACCGTTAAGTGCGTTTAATGAGTGCCTCGGCTTCCGCAACCAGCCGGACTCTACGGACTGTCTCGCGTTGTGTGTGTCCACTAATTATTCGTTATGCACACAGAGGGTAGCGTAAAGGAATATCCTATCAATTGTAAGTTAAAGAGGGTAACATATTTTTATTCCGGTATAAAGCTTTTACAGTGTCAATTTAAACAAGCATTCGACTTCGCCACCGCTTCCGGATCCGAAACAACTATTCCGCGGGGGTTAACAGAGCTATAAGAAATTACTTTAAGAATTATTTACTATTGTATATATTTGTTTCTCTTCTGTTTTGTCTATTTATTAAGTTGCACCTGCCATGTTTTGTTTCTGCACCACCCTAAGGTCGACTGGCAGATAATGCCTAAGGCATTAAGTCCGCCTATGTACAGTTTTTTGTGCATAAAGCTTTAAATAAATAAATAAATCTCTTTTCTCGTTTTTGTTTCTCTATACTTTTCTGCATAAATCGACAAAGCATCTCACATAACTAGTTTGTTAACCAGCCGAACTGTGAGTGTGTGATGACGTCATCGTCATTAGCAGAAATGTAAAAGAGCAAGGACTCGGGTCCGCACTAAACTCGTAACAGGTAGTACGGTATGAGTCAAGCACCAAGCGCAGAACTTATCGCTGGCGAGCGATAAGTTCTGCGCTTACAGTAAGCACAACAGTATACGCCAATATTGTACAAGTCATGTTTGTCTCCAGTATCATGAATTCTTACCTTATAAAATGCATGTAGAGTTTATGTCCTATTTGCTCTGTTCAGCGATCGCCAAGAGAAGCTTAGTGATGGAATAGTAAAGACAACGAATTATACCTGGTGACAAATATTTTCACCCGACTTTTACTACGCAACAGATTTAGAAAGCTCTCAATCTGATTCATAAGAAACAAAAGCCATCAAAATGATCATGTAAGTTTTGATGGCTTCCGATTCTACTGTCCACATTCAGAAGTCACAATTTATAACTGGTTTACATCAGTAAGCGGTGCAGAGTAGTACTACTGCACTGACACGCGCTGTGGCAGTGACCAATGTGACCGTTACCAATGTCAGGCAGTGCCTATATTAAATCACCTCTTACCGTAAGCTACGGCTCGATTCAATTACCGGCCGTTTCAAGTAGTTCGCTTTCATAAAATACAAGTCAACGGACAGTTCCTGGCTAACTCTAGTAGAATATGCCTTATACATCGATGACCGATGAAAGAACGCCTTATACCTTCCTTATTGTGAAATGGTTCAGTATGTTTTGAATTTATCGCGAACAGACAAACAGATGCGGTGGAGGACATGTTTTATAATGTGTATAGGTATATATCTATAGCTATATCTATATATTTATAAATCAATGCCACTTTCCGTTGTAATTTTATAACTCAAGAACGGGCTCACCTATCCAAACCAAATGTTTAGGCTTTGTTCGGACTATTTAGTAGATAGTTTATGTGTAGTTTGGTAGGGTAGAGTAGGGTATAGTAGGGTAGAGTAGTGTGGAGTAGGGTAGAGTAGGATAGAGTAGGGTATAGTAGGGTGGAGTAGGGAAGAGCGGGAGCGAAGCCGCGCGAGCAATGCTTGTTATATATAATATTTATGGATAAGTGGGTGATTTAACTGCGTTGTTACTTAGATACCGCATACGTCGAAGGACTGGAACAGTTTGCCTGCTGCGGTCTTCCCGTCCGATTATAATTTAGGTGTGTTCAAGGCTAGAGTGAATAGGCTCGTAATAAACTAGTGCGCATCACCATCAGAGATTGCATCGCTACTTACCATCAGGTGGGATCGCAGTCAACCACTAGTTTATATCTATTAAAAAATAAATAAAATAAAAGATACACGTGTTCTCAAATAAAACATCTACTGGAGCATAACTTTGTGAGTGTTTTTTTTGTAATACTATCTTCACTAATTCTCTTGAGTGAATGATTGGGCAGTTGGGTACTGAGCACTGAGCAGCCCTGTGTCGTGGCGCAAGGTCGTCGGCCGCGCCTCGCGACATGTGCTCGCCCATCAACGCTCGCCTTATACCGAGCACCACAAATAAATGCAGCAAGTATCACTCGACACAGTGGCAGCACCAAGCCTATTGAACCTTTGTCACCCATCTTCTATAACGTTACGTGCTCGCCGCATTGAAATTGACCCTTTGGAATTCCAGTTGCATTAAACAATGTGATGATTAATTAAATAATGTGTAGGCTTTTTCCGGCCACCGTAGGCGCGGGCTTGCGGACGGCGAGCAATGGATAGCTCGCTATCCGACCATCCGGTAACCATCCGGATCGAGCCCAAGTCGTCGATGGCGCGAACTGTTCCCGCACAGCTGCTCAATCTTTATCAAGCCCAAGTTCGATCGTGTATGGAGTAGGTACTGTTCTCATCTTTGGGATGGATCTGCCAAATACCAGCTTGATGCGCTGGAGTCGATTGAGAGGCGAGCCAAGAGAATCATCGGCAATGATGCACTTGCAGAGTCGAAGCTCCAAAGCCTTGAGCATCGCCGCCGAGTTGCTAGTCTGTCGGTTTTCTATCGTTTACATTTCGGGGAGTGTGCACTGGAATTGCACAATCTAATTCCGCCAAGTTCCATCATCGGACCACACGACGTACAGCGTTGCGCCACCGGTACATGGTGGACATCCCACCCATACGCACAAAACGTTTTGCGAACACATTTATTGTGCGTACAGCCAAGGAGTGGAATTCCCTGCCGGAATCTGTGTTTCCTGATAGCTACAACTTAGGAGTCTTTAAGTCGAGAGTGAATAGGTTTCTTCTAGGCAAGCGTGCTTCATCGTCGACCACATCATCGCTTACCATCAGGTGAGATAGTGGTCAAACGCAAGCCTATCATTAATAAAAAAAAAAAAAAACCTCAAAGTTGTCAGCAACTGTAGAGGCCCAGCAGGGTCGAAGCCTACTGGGGCCAAGGGCTTAGTTCCGAAAGGGAGGCTCGAGCCCGGTATGAAAGGCAACGAAGGAACGAGGTGGGTTTTTTAGTCAGCAAGATCTAATACTATACTGGTTTTATTGTCAGCAAGATCTAATATCTAATAATCCCACTCAACCCAAGGGCGGGGGATGTCATTTGGATGATTTTTTACCCAACGAAAAAAAAAAGTGCAGGCTTATTAGTTACTATGTGGCGGGAGCCTTTCACTTGATCTGCATGTGTGTGAGCCCCCTGTATGCAACTGAGGTTCTATAGTGATGGTTCTGTGTTGGAGTCGTTGCACAGGGACGTTTCCGCGAATCATACTCTCGGTGTCATAGTTCGTAGAACCCGTATGTCAACGTGTGTGCTCGAGCCTCGGGGTCTCGAAATAAAAATGTTAATGTTTTCCTGCTAAAGGAGATCGAACCTACACCATAGGCTGCGATAATATTGATTGTATTACACAAAGAATAAGATATAAGACTGATAGTGATAGATCAGACATGCAGGGTGGACTTGCGAGCGTGGCACGTCCTGTATGTGCCGAGTGTTGAGGACCACGCTGGAGGGCGACTATTTCTGTACATCCGCCGGGGTGGCCTCCCCGCGCTCGCAACTGATACACGCGCCTCGAAAAATGCATCCTTGTGCGAAGCGGCGACAAAAACTACCGATATAGGTACCTAGACATACAGTTAATGAGGAATGTCTTCTCAACAGAGGTTCCATATGGTAGTAGATCTGGACAGCATTACGTTGTATTACATAACTTGTCTATTTATATAGGTTAATTCTATTACAATACCCGACTTCCAATAGGATAAATAATGCAATGGGAACATATCCTACGTTACGTTACAGCAAATGTTGTCATTAGAGGAACTGTGTTGACGTGATTCATTATGTCCAAACTCAGTCGGGACCCATTAAAATAATCTAGACTAAAATCATTCTATCTAATGTGGGTCCCAACTGTTGCTGAACTGTGGACTGAACTTGTTTATTATTCTTTTCAGTTTTTAATTAAAGTACTTTTTTACGCAGTCGGTTTTTTTTTATTTTTAAATTAATTTTTATATTTACAAATACTGAGAACCATCATACCTGTATTTCCCTGAACTCATATTTGTCACATTAAGTCAGATATTATTTCCTTTCCTGTAACTGTAACACTTGTTAATTAAATTATTGTGAAAATATAAAGTTAATTTTAAATGTTACTTTATTGTTTGTGAATTATCCTTCCTCTCTCCAACTTTTTATCAGTATTTAGGCATTGATCAGTAAAGTGTTATTTAACATTTAGTTAATTATTACTGCAAATATATACCAATAACATATTAAAGTACATAAACATGCTAAGATATATGGGACAGGTTTACCTGTCAGGTAATGTTGTGTGGAAACCTGCACAGTGGTGCAACGTGCACACTCCGGTTTACCTGTAAAACTCAACTGTACAGGCAAACCTGTCAAGTATACCCTAGAGCAGGGCTTCCCAAACTGTGCGTCGCCATTGTCTCAGGGGCGACGCATTTCGACACAACCAAATCGAGTGAGCGCCGCGCACATTCTGTCATTCATACATCCCGGGCAAAATAGACGTAGAAAAGTAAATGAGAGTGGCAATTTCCAAGCTGCAGCGCCGGTTTCAGAAGCTATACTCAGAAAAGCAAACACATCCTTCACATTAGCCAGCCTTGCTGGCTTAAATATCTCTCTTTTTTTTTCTGCTTATTTTGTGATTTCATTCTTATTTTTTAATAAAAATTATAAATGTCCAAATAGTGTTTTTCTGATAACCCGTTACTAGGCTGGTACTGAAAGTGGAAAGTATTTTTAGGAGCTGGGTTGAGGGGTGTCGTAGAAAAATGGTAAAATTCCAAGGTTGTCACAGTACAAACAAGTTTGAGAAGCCCTGCCCTAGTGTTTTTTTTTTATTTATGTGGAAAAATCATCCCATGGCATCCCCTGCTCTTGGGCGAAGCAGATGATATTGTCAGACTTTTACTGACTAAAAACCCACTCCTGTTGCTTCGTTGAATTTCATAGGTACTGGGGCTGAAACTTCTTTTCAGAAGCAGATCCTTGGCCCCAGTAGGCTGCGACCCTGCTGGGCCCCTATGGTACCCTAGTGTGCATGGCTACCTTTAGACTTAATTATACCAAAGTACTAAAACAAAAAATTTAATTTTATACAGATTCTGAGTATATAGCATACAATATACAATGCCACTAGAAGCTAAGGTGAGATTTAAGGTAAGGTAAGTATAGAGTAGATTCAAACAAGACTCAGTCAACACTTGCATACCAGTGTGCAGTGAGTGAGTGTAGATGCCAGACAGCCACCAGCATTGTTCTCAACTGAGCTACTACACCATTGTGACCCATGCATTGTATGGAAATCTATCATCCCAGTTAACTTTATGTAAATTACATGTATTAGACCTATAGAATTAATTCATTAAACCCCAAGCGAACGCCGGCGTTCGCGCACCTATTGTCTTTCAATTGTGTCTGTCATTATCACGATTGACAGGTTAATAACAGGCTTAGGGCTGATTTTTCTAAAGCTAAATTTAACAACAAAAAGTAATATGACAGCTTTTGTGTGGAATATATGCCAGACAGGCAGAGGTATTTATTTTTCAAGTAAATGTTATGTGCAAATTGAAAAATCAACTTTTAGATATTCCTTTAACTTTTCTAATACCGTCAACTAGAGACACAATAGAAAGACAATAACAGACCAAACACCCGGCATTCGCTTGGGGTCTAATGAATTAAAGATTAAATATGTAGGTATCATCACAATTAATTTTAGTCCTCAAATAAAAACAAACAGCAGGTGACATCTGTGCTGCCGCTGAAGATGCTATGGAAGTGGGAGAGTTTTGAGCCAACAGCATTGGAATGACTGTTGGGCAAAGGAATTTATCCAGGAAGATTATCTCTATCTCATAAATAAAACAGAATGATATCAATAATAATTTTGTTAGAACTTAGGTTTAATTCATTAAACCCCAAGCAAACGCCGGCGTTCGCGCACCTATTGTATTTCAATTGTGTCTGTGATTTCCACGATTGAAAGGTTAAGTGAGCCCCACAGGCAGGTTATTGGACTTACTCATGTAGTTAATTTTGGAATATTATCACAAGAATGTTATAAATGTGAAAGATAGTCTGTATATGTAATTATGTATGTAATTGTGTTTTTTTACTACTCTATGCACAAGCGGCTAAATGAATCAGGACGAACTGTTTCTGTCTGCCTGCAACTGGCTAGGGTAACATAATCAGTCATTACTTTCTTCCCTCTCAGCTAACAGCTCAAGACTGCAGGAAACATTAAACAACTACATAATTACAGGCCATGAATAGTATTGACTAGCTTGTGTTTACCTTCAGGATAGGCCTGCTTCTTGGCAATGGTGTCGATGACGAGGTGCGAGTTGTTGTAAAGCAGGCCCATGGCGCGCATGTCAAACTGCAGGCCAGCCACGTACAGCGACTCGTTGACGACGGGCTCCGTGAAGCGCACAGGCTCGCGGTCCAGCGCCTCCGTCATCTCCTGCAGCATGCTGCGCGTGATGTTGTGCACGTTGTGCCCCATCTGCGCCGCCGCGCCGCCCCAGCACACCGCCACCACACACACGCACAACAATAGCGAACGCATATTGGCCATTGCAACCATCTCAGAGCACTAACATCGCTGATACGATGCAACACACGACACACCAACCAACTTTGTACACTCTATTTATAATTCGATTGTGGGTAAACTGTCTGTTTGCAAAACAAACTTCGAGATACCCGTTTACTAAACATAAACAGCCGAATGAGGTCGATAATCACTTAAATGAAACTATGAAAACATGACGCCTAGTTTTCCCGACAGACTTTAAGTTAAACAAAAGTTCATTCAATAATCTTTAAAAAAATCACAGTTTTAAGTTAGGATTCACATAATTTTAACTTGAATCTTTTGTTACACGAATAAATCAAAACCGGCCCGACACGACGAGTCGGTCGATGATAGCGGCGAACGAACGCCGTTGAACGATTGAATTTGTTCAAGGTCTGGCTCCGGGATTTGCTCAACTGTCATGTCAACGACCGACGGAAAAGAATCTAGCATTCATTCTTTTCATAATGTTGCCATCATCAAATTTGTGTTTACCAGTGTATTAAAGCAAATAGGTTCACCTTTTAGTCAAGAAATGTAAAGGGCTACGAACTAGAAAGAAACGATCACAAAAATTTAGTAAGCCTAATTTTTTAACTGAATCAGCGGCACTATATATGATGGTACGTGTACCTACCAGTTTACAAACAATCAAGTATTTTCAGCTTATCCATTTAATAAATTCTAAATTTAGTTAGATAGATAACACAAATGCAATTGGTACAAGAATTAGGTACCTGCTACATGTCGTTAATTTTGTTATCTATTTTAAAGAGAACTCCTAAAAATTTACCATGTTATACTTATAGTTTACGCGAGAGACACTTCCAAAGTGGTAAAATGTGTGTCGTCGTCCCCTGTAACTTCTAAAATAAGAGAGTGATAAAACTAAAAAAAAATGATGTACATTAACATGTAAACTACCAACGAAAATTGGTTTGAATGAGATCTAGTAAGTAGTTTTTTTTTATTACGTCATAAATCTAAAAAATATACTATTATTAAAACATCATCAAAGTTACAACGAACTACAAGAACTATTATATAATGTTACTTCCTGCTACGGAACCCTCCATGGGCGAGTCCGACTTGCACTTGGCCGGTTTTTTATTTCTTTTGAGGTACGGAACCCTAAAAAGTAAGAAATACTTCTCCATATTAGTCATGATGAGTAAAATCATCTCAATAAAAACCAAGTAAACAAGATACTTTAAATCTCCTTTTCTTGGTTTGGTCTCAAAGTTTTTATCACGGCAACTCCCTTGAAAAATTATTGAATGAATGACACTGAATGACTTATTTTCCTGACAAAATCTGCGCTGAATACTGAACTGACTGAACTGCTGATTAGTGCTCACCAGTCACCAGTAACCAGTACCTTTATTAAATAAAAAAATCTTTCGCCAGTATCGCAGCGTACAATGTGTTCCAAATGAGAATAGGATCGCCCGCCATGTTGTGACGTCACGATTTACTGTCAAATCGAGAAAAGAAATTTTTAAACATATATATTTATGAACTGTGAAGGAAAAAAGTTTAATCAGAATCCAGTTCTTCAATTTTACTCATCTCTAAGTTGTTCAATTTTGCCAAAATTTCTTCGATTTGACAGTACGACGAGACGTCAAAACATGGAATCGGTCCTATTCTCATTTGGAACGCGAAGTACTTTGTATCCCACTTTATTAGGTTACAAACACAGAGTACTTTTTCTATGTAAGCGTAACAAAGTACTTTGTGCTGCTGAGACTCGGTAAAGTTCGGAAAGGGAAGCTCCTCACTCCTCACTTCTAATTAATCGTTTTTGGCCGGATTCCTCAGGCGCCTGCATTGCTAACTGCAGGGCAGCTGGCCATATCCGAAGATTGATACTACTACACGACTCTGCTGGCAAGACTTGGAGCTGCCCTCTTCTGGCAATACTTGAGTATATTCCTCCCTAACAAGGCTTCATCCCTAAATCGTATAAACTTACCAATTGCACTGCTAAGCGCTAATAACAGAAACTACTTGCCAGAGGCTGGGTTTTCGATAGATACAACCTTAAACGCCTAGTCGTATTATTATAGTAACATGTGCTCGACTCGAACCGAGTGCAGATAAAGTTGTAGGCGCTCAGCGCTTGAGCGCCTATTGGCTATTGGCTAGCGGCGCGGTGGCTTTGCAAGTGGAAATGGAGTGGAGGCCTTTTGGTAAGTTTCTCACATACCTACATTGCTGTGCAACTGTATTTCTTTCTACCATCTGCTAGTCACTACCATTAGCCGCATGTACACATTAGCGCGAATAGCAAACACGCATGTTCATGCTTGCTATTCGCCTCGCGCACTTTGTCATAAAAATGTATCATCGAACGACCGACGAGGGGAATGGCACAAAACTGTAAATACGGTTATAGTTATTTTATAAATATTGACTTAGCGCTAGCATACTAAGAGCATGTAAAGCGAGCATATAGTACAGCGTACTTTACATGCTCTTTAGTACAGCAGTCCGGGAGAAGGCATTTGATGATTTCCCACGTAAAAAAATGGAATGCATGCGGCACATGCGGTTTCGGTCGCTAACAAAAATGTGTTCTAATTCAGGACCATCAGCCACCCGTTCAAAGTCAAGAAAAATTACGAAATAATGTGATATAACCAACAAATGATTTTGATTTTGAAAATTCATAAAAAAAAATATATTGTAGAATAGGATTGTTCAGGGAATAGAGCAATGTCTTTATAATCCCGAACGCTAGAGAGTGATTTATATAGAAGAAAGAAAGAAAAACATTTTATTTTCTGGAAAGGCCAAAAAGTATTTACAAGTGATAAGTACATTTAGAGAAAAGAATGCGCCACTTCCGAGCAAAAAGGCCGAACGCTCAGCATAATGCCGAGACCAGAACGCTAAAAGCGGCGAGTCTACGGCGCCGGTTTTCAGCGTGGGCCGATATTAGGGTAGACAAAGACGTCGGCACGGTGCTGTGTGCCAAAAAAGACTCAATTACAATAAATAAATAAATTATGTTTAACTCTTTGAATGTCGTAATTAGAGACACAATAGAAAGACAATAGCCTTATGTCGGACAGTGTAACTTAAGACATTCGAAAGGTTAAGGGAAAAACAAAAAAACCAACAAAATAATTAACTCCCGAGCACGCGAGGGAGTTAATAGATATAGAAACCTGAGTGAAACCAGGAATTTAAGCTGTCTAAAACAAAGACAGCTTTATCCCCGTGTTGGATATTCTACTTTTACAAACTTGCAATGTAACTATGTATGGTCGGCTCAAATCTTGCAACTCAATTTTGAAGCAGATATCTTCAACCGATTGGCCTGAAATTTTGTATCATGTGTACATTGCGTGACAATGCTATATTATAATAACATGGAGCTGATCTGATGGTGAAGCTGAAAGGTGGTCGTAGGGACATGGCAATAAAACGGCACAACCCAATCGAGTTTGGGTTCGTTTGATTTGTATTGACGAGTACTTTGACTCTATATGGTAATCAGGGTCTGATTTAATGGAACTAGAAGGTGGCCATAGTAACTGCGCAATAGAACGACACAGCCCTATCGAGTTTGGGCTCGTTTGGTCTATATTGACGAGCACTTTAATCCTAAATGGTAACCTGCTGTACGGTCTTATGATGGAGCTGGAAGGTGGCCTTAGGAACTCGGCAATAAAACGACTCGAACCCATAGAATTTAGGTTCGTTTGATTCGAATTCAACAACTAAGCCTTAATAAGTTCAAATCATTTGTAAAACGTAAACTTTGTCAAAAGGCTTTTTACACTGTAAAAGACTATATTCAGGACGAAAAGGCTTGGGATTGACCTGCTCCAGTACCTACTACAACTGTTGTCACTTTTATTTTTCTTCTTTTGTATTTTTTAATTATTTTTATTATCAAATGTGCTTTTCCTTTGTATTTTATTTATTTTTTTAAACAATTTGACATTGGAGATTTTTTTTATTTTACAAAATGACATGTATACATTTTAAGTACTTAAAGTATTTTTTTTTTCTTTGACATAAATATTTACTTCTCTAAATATTTTGTAAACTAACAATTTGCTTATATTATTGTAAATGTGAGGACTATGTTGATTGCTTTTTCTTTTGTTTTCAGTAATTTTAACGTATGTCTGGCAATTTGAGTGTTTTCAGCGGCCTACCCAAATGTCCTTTCAGTCCTAAGTTGAGCTTTTCGAATACTGATAAATGCTTACACTGATTGGACAGGTCCACTCAAATCTGTATGGTTCTTCCTTCAAAAGACCATCTCAGACAAATCTGCATGGTTCTCATGTGATTTGACCATTACATATTTACTGTATGGACTTTAAAAGAGACTTTGACCCCTGAGTTTGTTTCGGTGTTTCTACTCAGGGTAGTCAGATAGGAAACACCGGCCTCATATAGCATAAACTGACGAAAAAAAAATTGACGTGTAAAAGTGTTTTTTAAACCTATTTACAAAATAAATGTCATTTATCATTTATCATTTATTAATGAGCACTTTGATCCTATATGGTAACCAGGGTCTGATGATGGGGCTGGAAGGTGGTCATAGAAACACGGCAATGCAACGACTCAAACCCATCGAGTTTGGGCTCGTTTAATTCGTATTGACGACAACTTTGGTCCTATATGGTAACCAGGGTCTGATGATGAAGCTGGAAGGTGGCCATGGGAACTAAGCAATAAGACGACACAACCCTATCGAGTTTGGGTTCGTTAGACTTGCATTCACGATTAGTTTGATGCTATATGTTAACCATGAGTCTGATGATGGAGCTGGAAGATAGCCATGGGAACTTCGCAATAAAACGATACAACTCAAGATAGTTGGGGCTCGTTTGATTTTTATTGACGAGCACTTAGATCCGAAATAGTAAACATGGTCTGATGATGGAGCTGGATGGTGGCCATAGGAACTCGGCAATAAAACGACTCAAACCCAACGAGTTTGGGCTCGTATGATTTGTATTGACGAGTACTTTAATCCTATATGGTTAGCAAGGTCTGATGATGAAGCTGGAAGGTGCCGATAGTAATTCCGCAATAAAACAATACTACCCCATCGAGTTTCAGCTCATTTGCTTTCACGAATGCATTGATCCTATATGGTAACCACGGTCTGATGATGGAGCTGGAAGGTGCCGTGGGAACTGCGCAATAGAACAACACAACCCCATCGAGTTGGACTCATTTGATTCGCATTCACAAGTACTTTGATCTTCTATGGTAACCAGGGTCCGATTTCGCGCCGTCGCTGCAAAAGCAACCGAGGGTCCAGCTGAACGCATGCAGAGGCTCATGGCAATACTGATGGTGCGGGGATACCACACGGTTTCCCGCAAAGCGTTGAGCCTCCTTGTTGGCTTGCCACCATGGGATCTGGAGGCAACAGTCCTTGTACATATGCACGATTTGCGCGTGGATAAGCAACGCCGGAGCGAAACAGAGTTTCGGCGGGATCTCGTGGTGAAATGGCGTCAACAACTATCGCAACCCAGTGGGTACGCCACAATTATGGCGGTGAGTCCCCTCTTTAAGGAGTGGCTTAAAAGACCTCACGGCGTTCTCACATTCCGCTTGACTTTGATTCTCACCAGACATGGTAAGTCCGGAAAGTACCTGCACCGGATTCGTGCGGAAGCGACGCCCGAGTGCCGCCTCTGTGTGGACCGCCCGGAGAACATGGTGGAGCACACGGTACTGTGCCCCGCTTGGGCAGAGCACCGCCGTTTCCTCGTGGAAGCAATCGGCGGCAATGACCTGTCGCGCCGGGCCCTGGTTCAGGCTATGATCCGGAGCGAGGAGGAATGGCAGGGGGTCGCTTCCTTTTGCGAAGCAATAATGCTAGCAAACGAGGAGGTGGCACGCGTGAGGGAGCGAAGGTCCTCATGCCCCAGCCGTCGAAATTCCGACTCCGACTACCAGCCACGGTAGACGCGGGCTTGCGGACGTCGAGCAATGGGTAGCCTGCCGTCCGGCCGTCCGGTAATCAAGCGGAGTGAGCACAGTCGTCAACGCACGCGCTTCTCAAAGAGATGTCAGCAGACCGTAGGGACCCAGCAGAGCCCGCTAGATGCCCGCTAGCTAGGACCGTGGGGAATTTCTGAAAAGGAAACCCTAGTACGCAAAGGGCAACTGAAGGACACAGGTAACATACACACAGGGATGCAATAAAAAACTGACACGCCCTCTCGCCCTACCCAGAGTGGGAGAATAGAGGGAGATATCGACCCTTAAAAAATCCATCTCTGGGAAAATAAATTCGTTCAATTTGGTATTAATGTGGATTCTGTCTGATTAGATAGATGACCTAATATTAAAGTGAACACAAAGCTGAATGCTATGAGAGTATAATTATGTATAAATATATCATATTAAGACTTTTACATTTTCATTTTATATGGGTATCAAATGAAAGGACTTGCTATAAATACAAATGCGAGTTACAATAGTTGACACTAAAAAATAAAATTAAAGGTGAAAAACTTTTTAAATAAAAGCTTTTAATTAAATGCGCCAAAAATAATAAAAAATAAAGTTTTCCTTTAAACTTTAACTATTAACTTATAACATTATTACCCAATTTATATGATATAAAAGCTCGTCGCGAGATTTACCCGTGAAAATAAACAAGTTAATAAACCACCGCACCGCACCAAATAAATTAAGAAAGGTTAGCCGGGATCTATACTCGACCGCACAAATGTGATGCAGGAAGAATGGCTTGTAATTTGTTTTGGAATCAAATAATAAATTTTAATTTTCTTTAATTTTTATTCTATAACTTAATGAACTAAGAATATACAAATACGACTAGTTATGTTTAAATTTAGGGCTGCGGGCACACTCATACGTTGAATTTCAAGTACCTACCTACATTTATGTACAATAAACTTGATCCCGCTATTTTACTTATTAGCTACACGATGGCACTTACATACTGTCTTAAACTGGAGACTAAACATCCTTTTATAAACTTTACAATAAAAAAATCATAAGAATCAACGATAAATATCAGATGAGTAAGCACTGGCTATACTTGAGGCATCGGTCGCTACCCATCACACACGTTTCCTAGAGCAGTGACACAAGACAGTGTCCGTAGCTGACGCTGTCACACGAGCGGGTCGTGCGCGTCGTGCGTGTCGTGCGCGTCGTGCGCGTCTCGCTCCGTGCCGGTGAGCAGCGTGACGCTCTCGTCGGCGTCGTGCGCCACGCTGGCCAGCGCGGCCGCCACGCTGCCGGCGCGCAGCGAGCGCGCGTCCACGCCCGCCAGCTCGGCGTACCTGTGCACGTGCTCCTCCGGCACGTTGTAGATGATCAGCAGCTGCTCGTCTGTCTTGAACTTCTTTATAAGGCGTTCTAGCATCTGAGAACAAAAACACAAGTTATTAACCCTCTTTCGTCGGCGGCTGCGCTCATGTAACAGTTGGTCGTGCGCGCACCTTCACGCCGGCGTAGTCCAGCAAGGCGTGGTGCTGGCAGTCCAGCAGCACGGGGCGCGGCGCGGCAAGGTAAGCGGCGCGCGTGACGCGGCGCGCGAGCAGCTCGGAGCTGACGTAGAGCACGCCGAGCGCGGCGCGCACGCGCACCACCTCGCCGGCGGACGTCTTGAGCGTGTGCACGTGCACGGCGGGGCGCATGAGCTGCCGCAGCAGCACGGCCAGCGAGCCCAGCGCGCCCGCCAGCACGGCCAGCTCCACGGTGCGCGCTATACTCACGCAGAACGTCAGCACCAGCACGGCCAGCTCCTGCCGGTCCGTGCGCCACAGCCGGTACACGATGCGGAAGTCGATCTGTTAACGAAACACCTCTCTTATATACTCAGTTAAATACCTTCCTTGTTTCGTAAAGTTCGCCATCAGCGTTGTCCATCTCGTAGAATTGGCAATGTAGTCGGTTTTTGATGAATTAAATGGCATGGCTACCTCAAAACTAACCTAATCTCGGCCATATCACGAAATGGCCAATTCTACGATGATTTTTTTTCAAGTTGGGAAATCAACCAATGATTTCTCAGCAGGAGGGCTGGCGTGTCACACTATTACTGACTAAAACCAAACCTGAGCCGAAGGGTTCGTGTTTGGTTTTATGCTAAGGGCAACTGAAGAGCTGCCCTTAGTGAAGGCGTGAAGGTGCCTATACTAAGATCACGGATTTCTTTTTAGAAAATCTCTGCAGCCTTTGTTTTGCTGACATCTCTGAGGAACGCGTGGAACACTAAAAGCTGTCGACGATTTGGGCTCGGTCCGGTCGGTTATATTACCGGATGACTGGATGGCGAGCTGCACATTGTACGTCCTCCGCCCTTAGGCGGAGCGGGTCAGACTCTTAATGACTAAAAATCCCACCCCGTTCCTTCTTGTCTTTCATACCGGGACTGAGCTACCTTTCGACCCAGCTGGACCCCTGCTGTTGCTGAAAACCCCTTGAGGCACGCGGGACCAGTGCGCGCCGTCGACGACTTGGGCTCGGTCCGGACTGTTACCAGACGGTCGGACAGTGAGCTACCCATTGCTCGCCGTCCGGAAGCCCGCGCCTACGGTGGCCGGAAATCGGGATCGGAATCCCGGCGGCAGCTGGGGCGCTGTGAGTGCCGCCGTTGCCTGGTGCGGTCGGCCTTCTCCTTTGCGAGAGGCGACCACCTGCCATTCCTCCTCGTTCCGGACCATGGCCTATACCAAGGCCCGGCGCGAGAGATCGCCGCCGCCGACCGCCCCCACGAGGGCACGGCGATGGCTCTGCCCAAGCGAGGCGCGCTTCCATTGTGTGCTCCAACCGTGTCCTCCGGGCGTTCCGCACAGTGGCGACACCCGGGCGTTTCTTCCGCCTGAATCCGATGCAGATACCTCCCGAACTTACCATGTCCGGTGAGGATCTACATCATGCTGAAGGTGAGGACGCCGTAACACCTCTCCAAAAAGAGGGCCTACGATATGGCTGCGACATAAATAATTATTGTTCTTTGAGTACTTTATGCGACACGAAGAGTTTGACGAGTAGAAGTGTCATTTATAACCTAGTTTGAAAATAATAGTACATTATGGTATAAGCGTGTGTAATGTTAGTGATTACCGACGAGGCGGTATTTAGACCCGAGCCGTGGCGAGGGTCTTAAGAGAGCCGAGAACGGTAATCAGTAATTACTCACGTGTATCATACAACGTTTTTCAATACACTTGTGAAGAAAATAACTATAAACCAGTAAACTTTTGTGGCGGTAAAAATCCCTTTTTTCATATGCGCGCCCATATTTTTTTTATTCACCTTTCAATACACTCACTGAAATGAATCAACGGGGGTTGACCGGCGACTCGCGGGACACAACCTGCGCCCTCCCTGATACGATATATGTAAAATAATTGTGGCGGAGGAGAGGTTGAACAATAAAGTTTAACTACATTAATATAGAACTAGTGCGTAATGGTAATTAAAATGCCACAGTTTGGTAACAAGGGTCATTATGTACCTAAGTGCAGTGTAATAAGAGTCACTTCCTGAGCAAGTGTATTGAAAATAATTATAATTATTTAGCTAATATCAAATTTTAGGTACCTATGTAGGTACCGTTTCTCTGCCCACTAGTCGTCTTTTCAACAATGTTTGTCATAGTTATTTAAGTAACAAATACGATAAGAAAACAATATCTTAAAATAATAAAACAATCATCTCAGTGCAAGTACATTCACTTAGCGGGTCACTGGAAAGTCTCCGCTTAATTGTTCTATGATGAGCGTCGATGCGGTAGATTCAATTAAACCGTCTGAGGTTATCGCAGGTTAGGCCGAGTGCACACGGGCGCTTCTTTAACGCGACGTTTTTTTTACCGTCGTTTTCAAGAGACAGAGGTGCTCGGCAGGTGCCTGACTGCCGCACTGTTGAGCGGGTGCTTATTTGATACGAGTTCTTATATTTGATCTCATCACGCATCGGCATCCCCTAGTGAGAGTTGAAAGTTTGATAGTTATATACGCATTGTTGGACTCTCAAAACTGGACTCAGCGCTGAAAGTTGAAAGTCCACGCAACATTTTTTTAACATTTTCTATTAACGCGATTCAAAACCGCCCGCGCGAACAGGGACTTATTGCTGGCGCCACTCTTGGGCAGATTCAGTTCACGAGGGACGTTGCACTCAGATAGCGCTCCCTTAACCTACGCGTCTTGTCATTCATGCCCCGGCTCGGCCTTGTTGAGAATTACTCGATATTTACTATTACTATCTGCGTTTACTATTTAAAGTAGAATTGTAATTGATACTTATATCGGAAAGAAAAATTAATCATTCATTACCATAAATATGACGGCACAGATGAGCACGGAGGAGAGGCATGCCTTTGGGATAAAGTAGAAGTACTGCGTGAGGAAGATCAGCGCCAGCAACGTGATAATGCCTGCAACCACACAAACATCAAACAAACACAAATACGTGGATGCAAATCACACAATTTGGAAGTTGCGCAGTGCGCCAGAGATGCACTGTGATTTGTTAACTGACTGAAGTAGCCGGAGTGCGCCGGCCGCTGCCCTCTACTTCGGTAGAGGGCACGCCGCTGGAGTGCGACACGGCGGAGCGCGTGAAGGCGCCGCACGTGGGCATGGCGTGCACGAGCGAGCCCGCCATGTTGCACAGTCCCAGCGTCACCATCTCCTGCGCAGTGCTATATTGTGATCGTGTACTGACCGGAGTAGAGACCGGCGGCCGGCGTGCGCACGCCGCTGGAATGCGACACGGCGGAGCGCGTGAAGGCGCCGCACGTGGGCATGGCGTGCACCAGCGAGCCTGCCATATTGCACAGTCCCAGCGTCACCATCTCCTGCGTAGCGTCCACCCGCCCACCCGCCGCTGTCACAACAATAATACACCTCATTATTCAACAAATAGACATCTGAGAACGCCGCTTAACTAACACGCAGCAATACGTAGTGAAGGAAGAGCAAAGCCGACAGCTTCCGGCGCATTCGCAAGTATAGCATGTTTTTTGTTTGCATAGCTGTGTCATCAGCATTAAGCGTAATAAGATATATTCGCGCATTGTCCAAATTGAGTATGCAGATACCATCAACGTACAGTAAAAACAAGGTGGGACCAAGGACACTACCGTGAGGCACCCCATATGCCACACTTGCTAAGGTACTCAGTACTCTGTAAATTCGTAATTACCCAGACAAATCTGTTTGCATTCCAAAAGATAGGAAGTAAACCATTCCAATACCCTAAATACCGAGGCGTCCCAACTTATTGAATAGTATTGGCCTGGATACAGTATCAAACGTCTTGGCAAGGTTAAGAAAGACGCCGACACAGTTTTGCCCTTAATCAAGTTTAACAATGACATGATCTACCACACTGCGTCTTAAATTGATCTGCCATTTCAAAAACCTTAGGTACTGATTGACCGATAGCAATTGCTTCTTTTCTAGGCATGCTAATAGTCTCTTGTTAACTGGCTTTTCCAAAATTTTGGTTAGAGACGTAAGAAGAGATATATGCTGTTTTTAACTTAGCTGGAACTATTCCTGTTGACATACTCAAATTGCCCATGGGCGATATGGCTAGCTACAACGTTGAGGTAGTTTAAGAACACGATTTGGAATTCCATCCCAGCCTGAGTAGAATTAATTTTAAGGTTGGATGTGGTAGTACTAATTTCCGGCTCGTCCAACGTTAGCTAAATTGACTACTTCTATCTCTGTTGTTTTCAGTTAAGTCAGACTCGTTCGAGAGTTCAAGAAAGCAAGTTGTATTCCACATCAGCAATAAAAAGTACTAGCTTCCACCCGCGACTTCGTCCGCGTGGAAAAGTTACTTTGGGCTACCGATAACTTTAACCCGCGACTTCGTTTACATAGGTGAGTAAGTACTGGGTCTTATAATCTTATATCATGTAGATCGTAGGTTATTCTCAAAAAAACTTAACTAATTTTATTTTAAAGTACTTCTGCGTATTTCCCCTCTCATGACTGACCGCTGGCTTTGCACATTGTGCGCGCAGTACTCGATCATTATTTTGCTGTGATGATATTTTAAAACTGTTATATCTCTTAAGATATTCATTTAAATCTAATGATGTTAAGGGAAAATTTGTTTTAAATTAAATTTATTTGGATAAGGATTAATATCATGTTTATAAAAATACCTTTGCAAATAATGCATTTATTAGAACAAATTTGGTTGGCATAAAAAAGATTATACTGAGCTAATCTTAAAAGATAGACATATGCTGTTGCAGACTTTTTTTTAGAACTTTTAGAGGGGAACAATTCTGTAATACATGATTTTTGCGAAACTTTAACCGTTTACGCAGCGTACGCAGCGGAAACTCTCAATAGGAAAAAAATCCCTGATTTTGAAACATTCTTCATTGTTGCTTCGTTCTTATTGGTCTTAGCGTGATGATATATATGGCCTATAGCCTTCCTCGATAAATAGGCTATCTAACACTGAAAGAACTTTTAAATCGGACCAGTAGTTCCTGAGATTAGCGCGTTCAAACAAAAAAACAAACCCTTCAGCTTTATAATATTATATATATATATATATATATAATAATTATATAATATAAGATTAGCCATTTTCAGCGGGACTTAATGGGATTTATACTGTCTCATGTATCAATCTATCATCATTGGTTTTACTGTAGGAAATTTGGGTTAAGTTCTCCCTTGGGTACAAACTTTGTTTCTGGATTTCTATTAATACGTTTTTGTATGCAGTTATGAATAAGAATAGTGTATATGTTATGGACCGGGTGATAAATTAGGCATTATACACAATGCCCGGTCATTATGAAAAATGCCCAATATGAGAGTGCGATTTGATAATTATTATTTAAATAATCAAATGGACCGGTCATTATACATACGGCCCATCACCTTTTGAGCAGAGTAATACAAACATACCTATTTAATTACCTACGGTTTTTTATTGATATTGTCATTTAACTTAAACTAAATATTAAACCATTAAAATATAAGACTCTCTTATTTGGATTAATTATATCAAGGAGTCTATTATCTACCTTAAAACTCTGCCAGTTCGAAATAACGAATAATACCTACAGTCTCTTGTAAAAATTTGATTGCACTTTGAACTGGGTAAAATAGGTTAGGTTAGAACTGACCGACCGCGCGTGAGCCGAGCGAGCGAAGCGAGCGGTGCCGCGGCAGCGGCCGGCGAACGCTACGTCCAAGTTGTTTCGTCCATTTGAGATTTTTACCTTTTTCAGTTAATCCATTTGATAATTAATAATTTTTCTAGTAATCCATTTTGACCTTTGAACAATTTGGTCAATAGTGTAATAAATAATTAAAACATTGATATTCCAGACTTTGGTCAGTTGAACTTTTGATCAAATGACCATCGTTATTTCAAACTTTGTTGATTTGTACGTTGTTCTTTTGAAATTTGCTCAGGAAAGTTTTGATTTTCTAATATGCAACCGTCACACCCTGCGTGCTTCTCTCCCCACCCTCGCACCGCGTTTTTAGCTTTATTATCAAATTGCCCAATTTTCATGTAGCAATATAAAAATGACCGCGCAATGTGATGAATATTGAAGTTAAGATAGTAATTAATCACTTGGTCCAATAGAGCTAGACATTATTCATAATGCTCCAACATTATTTATAATGCCCGCATTAATCACCCGGTCCATAACATATATACTCGTATAAAATGAGCCTTAACACGATGGTGCTATTTCATGTTGATCTTAGTTGGTGATACATATACTACCATACCCACGGCAAGCGTAATCCATCATGGACCACATCGTAGCTTACCGTCAGGTGAGATAGTGGTCAACTGCGAGCCTATCAATAATAATTAAAAAAACTATGATCACATTCTAGGGTCATCGTCAGACCCTGGGCACAATTTAGTGTAGTTTTGCTTTTTAATACATATCGAACGAACGCATACGCGCAATTGCGCAAATCTTTTTTGGTTGCGTTCTATATGGATATCTACCGACTCCATCGTCAGATATCCTGTCTGGTTGGAATCCACTTACCGACTCTATCATCAGACCAGGTCCATTGTACCTGCTGCCATATTACTGCATCATGCCGTAGATTAATAAGTAGGTAAGGCAAGTTTTAGTTTATTCGAGACCAGGAAGTGACAGAAAAATGTGTTACTAATTTGTAACCAGACACGAACGGAGCAAGTTATTGCACTAATATTACAGATGTGGCAAGTTTATGCTGTAGATTTGTATATTTCCTCACTGTCGAATGGCTGGACGAATTTGGATGAAATTTAGCACATGGGTAAATTATATGTCCTGAATAGTATTTAGGATACCTACTTTTTATTGCGAGATTGTGTGTTCCCTTGGGATAATTTTCTATTTTCTGGTAATAATATAAAGTTTGGTAGACTTGAAATACTTTCAGCGTAATTAGAGTTGTTCTCAAAAGTGTAAAGAAGTCGGGGATGTACTCACAGAAGGCCTTAGCGATGGCGATGTTAGCGAGCACCATGACAATGGGCATCATGATGACGGCCGAGCCCAGCGTGTGCACCATGTCCACGAAGGTCACCGTGCTGTTGTCCAGCGACGCGCTGAACGGCGGCGCCGACAGCCGCGGCAGCCCTGGCTCCACGCGACCTGCACACCATACAACATGTACTAATGTCCTACGTCGATTACATTTTTAGGTTAACGGTTGATATTAGTGGAGTTAGTTAGTTAGTTAGTTAGTAAGTCTATACTTGTAATGTGAAGTTTTGCCAGTTAATTTAGCTTGAATCAAATAGCTGTTACACACGTTTTAAACAAACAAACAGAGTGCACTGCACCTTGCCTCATTGGTATCAGCTGTTCTATTACGTTAAAATCTCACCAAAAACACGTGGTCACGTGAACTTGCACTAGAACTGCCGTTTCACCTGAAGCTGAGGAACAGGCAGCTCAAGACAGAACTTTCAACTTCACCTATATTTTCAAGTAACATTTTGACAGCATGCTCGTAGAGGCAGGCAATATAGTGTGAGTTGTTACCGGAGAGCTTGAAGAGCGGCGGCTGGTGCGGGTGGTGCGTGAGGTATGCGAAGGACGAGGCGGCCAGCACCACGAGCGCGTTGCGGCTGATAGACGCCAGCCACAGCGCGCGCGACATTCGCGCCGAGCGGACGCGCACGTCCTTCAGCTTCTGCATGAGACCACACATTTTTATATTAGTATAGAAAAAGAAAAAAGAAATATAGGGAACGCGCACGACTAAGGCTCTCTACCACCTTCTGAAGCAATTCAAAAAGTTTCTCTATGTCGTAGGGAAATGGTAAAAACGGAGATCTGATCAGATCCCAAAGACGACCAATGGTTTCAGTCCAGCAGTGGTCGTCTATTGACTGCAATGACGAAGATTATTTTTTGTGAAATTTTAAATATATACAGACTTGTTTATTTCGTTTTATCAATACCTATACCGAGGTTACACTGACTTACTTACTTACCAATCACTTACTTTTTTTAAGAAAATCAACAGATGAGTTATTTTAACATTTTCTGTGAATTGACCACGTTTTTCCGGTTCTCGTTTTTTTTTTGTGTTTCTCGAAACACAAGAAATTATATACTATTAGAAAAAAGTAATGATCGCATCCAAATCAAGTAAGTGGAAGAATGCCAACGGTTTCAAAAACAAAGTGAGATCTAACTGTATAACAAGTTCTCTCGAAGTTCCTTAGTTCCAGTCATGTACGTATGCATATGCATAATCTTTTTAGATGCTCTAATTCATTAACCTTTCAATCGTGGAAATCACAGACACAATAGAAAGACAATAGGTGCGCGAATGTCGGCGTTCACGCACCCATTGTCTTTCCATTGTGTCTCTAATCCTTACGATTGAAATGTTAATAGGAAACATTGTCATCTTAAATATTAGGTGACGTCATTAAATCAGTCATTAAGAAATAAATGTATATATATATTAAAAAAAAAATGTTGGTTAACCTAAATGAATAAATACAAAATCACCGCACAGTTGTAATCCAATTTATTTTCATCGTTTCCCTGCGACATCCGAATCACCAATTATTTGACAACTTTATTGCAATAGTACTCGTAAATGTTGTCAGAAAAGAAGTGAATAATAAAATTAATGTAACGTATTGTTGCATTTCTGGATGCTGCAAAACATCAAGGTAGGTAGGAATAAGCATTTTAATAGAATGTAGTACCTTTAGTAAGTAAGTACTTATTTTGACGTTATGTAAAATTCTGTTGCTTTCCTGTAAACTTAGTAATTACATGTCTCTGTTTTGTGCAAAATAACAATAAATTGAATATATTCGAATGCTGCTACACGGAACAGCACACGGTGCACGGCGTCGGCCGGCCGTTTATCGTCCCACTTGGTAACGATGAGGCGCATGTTGTCACATACCCTAAGCAGCAGCAGCACAGAGCAGCACACGGCGACTAGCAAGGAATGGACTGGCCGCTCACGTCCCACTTGGTAACGATGAGGCGCATGTTGTCACATACCCTGAGCAACAGCAGCACGGGGCAGCACACGGCGCCTAGCACGGCGTCGGCCGGCCGCACATCGTCCCACTTGGTGACGATGAGGCGCATGTTGTCACATACGCTAAGCAGCAGCAGCACAGAGCAGCACACGGCGCCTAGCAAGGAATGGACTGGCCGCTCACGTCCCACTTGGTAACGATGAGGCGCATGTTGTCACATACCCTGAGCAGCAGCAGCACGGAGCAGCACACGGCGCCTAGCACGGCGTCGGCCGGCCGCTCACGTCCCACTTGGTAACGATGAGGCGCATGTTGTCACATACCCTGAGCAGCAGCAGCACGGGCCAGCACACGGCGCCTAGCACGGCGTCGGCGGCGGCACATCGTCCCACTTGGTGATGATGACGCGCATGTTGTCACATACCCTGAGCAGCAGCAGCACGGAGCAGCACACGGCGCCTAGCACGGCGTCGGCCGGCCGCACATCGTCCCACTTGGTGACGATGAAGCGGATGTTGTCTCCCACGGACTCGGCGGTAAAGCTGAGCCCCAGTAGCCCCTTAAGCTGCGCAGCCACGATGATGATGGCTGTGGCCGACGTAAATCCGCTCGTCACGGACGGAGATATCAGCTCTACCAGGAAACCTAACAGACTTCATCATTATTTCACCGCGTTTTGCCTCACATTACATATATTTACGTTAGCTTCACTGATGTTTGCGTACTCAGTTTTATATTGTTAGGTTTGGCGTCAGTGAATTTATTACAAAATATTAATATTATATTATGATTGATTGATTGCCCTGCTAAAAAAGGAAATAGTGGCGTCTTACATAAGTTAGAAAGTTGATTTTTTTTTTGTTATATGTTCCTCAAGAATGATATAGGTTGAAAAAAAAAAAATTTTTAAATAAAAAAAATATATAAATTAGACAGGTAGCCACACTGTACGCAGATTAACTAATACGATAGCTTTCGATCTACATAGACACATAAACTTAGAAATACGAATATAACAAACGTTATCTTACATCCACCAACTACGTAACAGACATTTGTACCGACAGTTTTGATTGAAGTGTCCCGCCCGCCGTGTCTAATAGTGTACCAAGCAGGTAAACATTTGTTCGCTATTATGTGGTATTAAGTGAAATTAAAATGTTCGCACATGTCATAAACATCGTGAGATAAGGAAGTGTTTACTTAAAGGGTGCAATCCTATTAACACATGTTGACAATGCAAATCAATGAGCGCTCCATTTGCAAATACCGACTGACCAGTAGCCGTATTATGACCTCTTAAAACCATGATGTTTTCGGTGTGAAAAAGAGACGGAGCTATACAGGACGAATAGCACTATCCTTTTCTCACACAGAAAACATGATGGTTTTAAGATGTCATAATACGGCCGCAGCACAGTTTATGTACGTCCTATCCAGGTAATATTATACTTGTATTGGCTTATTATGTGTACCTACATAATATTGAAAGCACACTGACTTAAAAAAAAAACAGGTTAACTAGTTTAGAAGTCAGGCTCTTTTTGATCTGGCACACTTAGCCATGTTCCTAAAAATGTAACATTTGTGTATTAAAAAAAAAAAAAAGATTCAGTATTATTTATTTATCTACTGCTGGACATAGGCATCCCCCAAGTGTCACCACGGCGACCGGTTCTGTGCGTCTCGTATCGATCTTCTGGTGAGCCTGAGATGAGCCTCCTCACCAGGCTTTCACGAGAGCATTTCCGCAACCCACACCAGGTTATCGGTAAGCAGTTAATGAGAATGACTGTAATATTATCTACTCGTAGGAGAAAACTATCAAGCGATGTTGATTGTGTGTAAGATGCCAGAAAGTATTCGAATGATAGATATCCGTGATTGGAAAAGTGAACCAAGATGACATATACATAGGTATAAAAAGATATGTAGGTAATCAGGGTGACGGCGACGGACATGGCGGCGGGAAGGTAGGACGTACCTAGTCGCAGCAGGCCCATGATGAGCACGACGCAGCCCGACAGGAAGGTGAGCAGCACCACGAACTCCACGGGCAGGCCGCGGCAGATCTGCAGCGTGAACAGTGCCATGAGGCTGGTGGGCCCGATGGACACCTCCTTCACTGTGCCCAGCACCACGTACAGCATCGTGCCTGCCGACAAACCACAGATACAGTCGCGCCCACATTGTACGTACCATCAGGGGCGCCGCCTTTAAAAAACCCTCATGGGTGCTCATGCTCATATGATAACTAGAAAAAGTGACCAAGTGTGAGAAGAGAAATGCACAATGATCGACCGACAAATAACGAAATGTTCTACCTACTTACAAATGTTTTATGTTGGTGCGGGAATCGAACCCGCGAAAATGGGTCGTCGGGTAATGAGAAAATGCCCATTCCTAAAAGGCAATTACTTTTCTGTTTCTTGATGGCTATTCTCAGGGATTATCGGCACCCACTGTTTATTTCTCATGGGTGCTCGAGACGAGAGACGAGAGGTCAGAACACCTTTGCCCCGGTAGGGACTACGTTCTAACTTGACGATAGCAAAATGGCTGGCCAGCGTTAGGAGCCCTTTAATGTTCCCACAGCTGGGACTCGCGTTATAAGAATCCATATAGCCATAAGCGTCGGCAGCAAAGCGAACCTTTTTCCAAAAAAAAGAAACCAGCTGGGAATGCAACTCTAGGTATTATAATAATTCGGAACCTAGGTAGTTAATATTTTATTTTTTAAATCGACAACACATTGGTCATCTTAAAATATTCATTAAAATTATAAAGTATTAAGTGAAGTATTAAGTAGTAGTTAAAGTATTATTATATACGAGTATTATCTATTTATTTATTAGAATAATAAAGTAAAATCGTAACATATTAAGCTAGGCAATGTATAATTAGGTATATTATTTACGTTCACAACATAAAATATTAATGTAATGTTATAAGGTCACCTTTTTATGTTACAAGAACGTAGCCATTGAACTTCGTAATCAATAATAATATCTATATCAAGAACAAAGACAAACTAGTATTTAGTTTTGAAGAAATGATAATGAAGACATGTAAGAGACTCTCCTTCACCTCGTTGTTTATCTTTTGTATAGTGAATACAAAAGATAAACAACGAGGTGAAGGAGACGAACTAAAACACCAAAACAAGACGATTCATTAACCAGTGATGCTGGGACGTGTTCACACTATAGGTACATACTTAGTGGAAGTCATAATGATTTTCTGAAGGTCTAATAGTTGTTCAACTTGAATGGTTCAGTCCATAACAAAGCCTATCTAGGTACCTATACATGGTTCTGTAAAAACACTTGTATGTGTAATTGTGTAATGATCAGTTTTATTGATCTTTAATATAATTAAGAAGCTTGAATATCGTGCCATCTCGTAAAAGACTGTGCACAACATATCTGCTCGTTGAGAGATCGAGTTTAATGCCACAAAGCCTAAAAGTGGTATGCATACTTATGTATAGGCATTATACAAGAGTTTTGTGTGAATGATGTAATATAGCGTAACATACCGACGAAGGAGGAGTAGAGTCCGTACTGCACGGGCAGGTTGGCGAGGCTGGCGTAGGCGATGCTCTGCGGCACCAGCGTGAGGCCCAGCGTGATGCCGGCCACCAGGTCGGCCAGCGCCGACACGCGGTCGTAGCGCGGCAGCCAGCGCAGCAGCGGCACACGGCGCCGCAGCAGCCGCCGCCAGCCGCCGCCCGCTTTGCCGCCGCGCCGCGACAGTGGGATGCCCATTTCCGACTCCATACTGCTCCACAACTGCTCTAGCGAGTCTACGACGATTACGACCGATGTTTACCGATCAGCTTCACTAATTTATTTAATTAATTAATTAATTAGTATTATTATAGTGGGTGTCGCGCGTCCGAGTCCGGCGTGTGAACTTCACTGTGCTTTCGGATGTGTGAGCCGCCACCCGTTATAATTTAATTCATTATCTCGGTATCAGTAAACCTTTCCGATGGGTAAGTAAACAGCGGCACGACCACGCAGATAGCGCGCGCTGCAGCGCTGCGCTCACCTGCCGCACCACGTTACTCACGGACGTCAGCAGAAGACACAACCGCCATCACACTCTTCAAACTTAATTTGCTGCAGCTTAATTTATTGTCCAAGGAGAAAACAGAGCAATATGTTTGTGTATGTAGAACGGCGACCGCATCTTCTTTTAGCTATCACTATCACACATGGTAGTAGATCCGGCACTGGTGCAGTCGTCCCTAAGTCCTCAAGTATAGCTATGAAACACTGACAGATTAGCGATCAATCTTTCGCTGAACTATTAGGTTGTGATAATCTAGCTAGACCGAAAATCTTTCTTTATACATCTCTAAATTGCATACGACTACATAATTGGTCGCTGAAAAATAAAACGAAAACTTGGTGCGCGCTGCTAGCGCTAGTGGACGCGAGCAAGTGCAGGCGGCGCGCGCGGTCAGTGCGGCCGGCGTCGCCTCCTGCGCCCGCGCGCCGCGCCGCCGCGCTGCTGCAGCCGGGGCCAACAAATAAACATAAGTTATGTATATTCGATGACTTCAGTCCGCTTCAAAAACGAAAAAATTTTGCGTACCTACCTGGCGGATCTTAATGTCATCGCAATCGCCGATAGCTTTAGACCGAATCTAAGGTGCCTACAACTTGCCACCGCCGTCGACACGGCGTGTCCTCACCAACCACCAGAGTCGTGTGGGTACGCTGTGTTGTGACTGTGGTTAGTAAGCTTTGTTTCTTTAATCAGTAGCTTCTGCCAGCATTTGACCCACGTCAAAGCAGAAAAAATATAACTAAGTTATAAAGTAGGAATCCACTGGTGTAAGATTTATTTAAGTCGGTTAAGTAACAGAAGAAACAGAAATACAAATCTTTTTTCTTTATTAACGTAGAAAAGTCAACATAACTGGGTTAGTTATGGAAACTCAACATAAAGGTGAAGAGGAATGTAATCATTTAATGTAAAACAATTTGATTCAAGGTATTTGTTACACCTATTAGGTAGCAAGTGGTATTTTCTTCAATGGCGTGATGCGCATCTCACGGCCAAGTTTATGACTGATTAGACATAACATAACAGTCGCAGATGCGCGCCGTGGAAGGAACTCGCGACAGATTGGTGCTTGCACTACATGCGTTATCGCGACCTGTTTCAATAAATGAAAAAAGAACGACCGGGCGTAGAGTTGAGCAACCTCAACGGCCTACCTTGTCCTTACCATTCCGCTTTGTGACACAAGTGCTGGCAAGCGCATGCATGCGGAGACTAGCGCTTGTCCAGGCTCTCGGAACTGTCTCGCGATCACCAGCTACTGCCCACAACTATGACGCACAGGTGGCTGGCTGCTTGAAACGTTAATGTGTTGGGCTGACAAACCTACACTATTATATATTGATGGGTATTTTTTGGAGTAAAATTTATATTTAGTGTTGCAACAGAATGTAAGTCTCTACGTCAAGCTTCGTGTGACAACCTAGGTAGGTATATGCAGTTGTTTTGCATTCTGCGGTGCCAGGCAACTGATACAAAGTTTGTTTATGACTAAGTGCATTTGTTTATAACATAGTCCTTAGATTTACTACAATAGATAGATAGGTAGGTACTCAGGTCATATTACGTGGTAATTATTCTCATCAGCTACAATAGTAGATACCCAGACTCCTATTTACATGCCTACACTTAGGTATTTCTCTATCAACAACATAAACTATCGTCGCAGGATATCCCAATTACATATTTTATATACCACGGAGTTAGGACTTGCATAAGTAGCTACTTTATACATGCCAAGATGAAGTGAATGCCCACGAGTGGGTAGCATCTGGTTCATTGCTTAGTGGTTAACCTGAATATTTGCGTACATACCGACCACTCCTACTAGTTTTAATGAAGCTCCTAAGACGTTGCGTTAGATAAATGATTACATTAGGTTCCAGCGGATAGACCTGCCATTACAAATACCGCGAGTACTGGTGTCCGCCTGATTCGATGCAACGGCGCCACGAGGCTAGGCACATACCAGCCTTGTAAGAATGATTAGCACCATCCATCATCATCGTCTTTATTTTCTACCAAGCCTCTTAAGGTTCCTATCTGATCATGAGCTTGCTATAAAGCAGGAAATTTTGTAAATACCTAAATATTGTGACAAATCTGACCATTTTCATTCATACAAAAGATAAGACAAAAGACAAAGTCGTCTGGTTTAATTACCTACATGTGCTGCTTCACAGAAAGTGGAGGCTGTTTATTTACCGATGATTTTATAACGTGATGAGATGTCACCTGCAGATAGCAAAAGTTAATATCAATATTATAAGGACTGATGTCGGCGCACGGCGCGAGGTGAGCGACATTGACACGTTTTCCAAATGTCGGTAACGTCTCGCTGATACGTTTGTGATTGCCTCTATTGTTCATTAAGATTCTTATCTATTTATAGCTAGGCTTTAGGTGCTACTCCATGACATTGCTGCTACTAACACGTAGGCCTCGCTCTGCCTCCGAGTATTGTTCACTGTACTACCTATAGCATAAGTACTTAGAACACACGTCGTAACACAAGTCCATTGATGCTGTCGTAGCTCGCCGAGTTCCGCAACTGAACGTAATAAATTAAATTTCATTATAATCGTTATAATTAATTTTAATCGTTGTTCATAATGAGCAAGCTCGAATGGATTAGCATTTACAAATGTATCGATGCCACTATAAATAAACGACAAACTAGAAAAACGGGCGCCTGCGCAAACGAGTCGGCCGTACTTATGTACCGTCACACCACGGAATACTAAGATATCGCAGAATTATCAGTGTCAGTGCGCCCGTTCTAATGCGTGAGGAGTCGATATCTGCGCGATGTCTCGACAGGTGCAATCGTCGACTAGAAGAACCCCGGCCGTACCCCGCGGGCGAAATTTCTCACATATGAGATAGATCAATTGTATGTAAACAAGAGTTCACTAGTAGGACACCACGCGTTGTACAAGGGAACTCTTTCTGAATAAGTTGTTTCTATGATTTTTTGTTGACGTTTGATATCAGTTGAGTGACACAAATGACAGATCTATGTCTACATATTTTCCTACTTCGTCTTCTGGCTAGTCTCCTCTCATTGTGGACACTCACAGTCGCTCACTCTCCATTCTCCTTGTTGTCAGCTGTCACGTCACCTCTTAAACCCTCTTCTTTCACACAACCCATACATCTTTACTTTGGAATACCCTCCCTCATCAAAAAGTGGACATTGATCAAGCAATTGGCAGTTTGGCAATTATAATTAAATATGCACTTACTTAAGAGGAGCAAACTCATGAAATTGAATCGCTTTTATCATCTATCTGGTGATAAAAGCGATGATAAAAAATAAAGTTCAGAGAAAAATTGCTTATAACATTTGAATGTATGACACAGCAGATGAGCAGATCCTTTTTCACATTGGTAACAACTTTACTCCTTTCACGTACGGCCGCCACTGCGTTGAATTATAATATCTAACAAACGGGCCATTTACTAATATAAGCACTATTCAAAGGCTGCTCGGAAGCTCCTATATTTACGCAATAGAGCGCGCGTCGCCGTTCTACATGTAATATACGGTGCTCAAGATACAGTAAAAACAATACACACTACAAAGAATTTCTTGCATTACTGGTTTATTTGATTATAATGAAAATAAATATCGTCTTCTTCTTTCGTACACCTGTTTACTTTCATCAAGCAGCAAGCAGCGCTGACTGCAGTTAAATTGGCTAAAGGGTGAGAGGAAGACGGGTGCTGCTACAAAGTAGTGCCTACAGATACTGACCCATTATTTTTTGGTTTGGATACTTATTGGTATACATTCATTAAACCCCAAGCGAACGCCGGCGTTCGCGCACCTGTTGTCTTTCTATTGTGTCTGTAATTTCCACGATTGAAAGGTGTTTTTGTAGTATTTGGCAGCAAATGTATCGAGTCTGCCTTCTCTGCAAACTTCGCTGAGTTAACCAAAATTAGAATAAAACTTCACAGCGTCATTTTACCGAGATAGCGCCTGTTTTAATTATTCCACATATTGTCCAGTCGGGTAGACACTTGAGATCCAAAGCTACACCATTTTTACATCACAATGTCGACTAGGAATCCATTTATAATAATAATAATAACGTTTATTTCGGACAACGTCCATATTCAGTTAGTAGTACAAATTGCTAAAAAACTATGTTAGTACAATCAATGATATTAAGATAAATAAATTATGTTGCTTAGTATGTAGGCTCAGTTACACAATGCATACTATCTAACTAGAACCTGCATGAAAGCTTGCATTATCGCTGAGTCATTTGCGAATAAGTAAAACAGCCACTGAACTTCACTCGAAGACATCCGCTCTGAAATGCAGATACTGACCAAGTGACCATTTTTATAGTAGGGTAGTTGCGATGAGCGATGTACTTACATATAGTTAAAATACAGATACATATATATTTAATATAATATAAACACCTACATATATATTAATATAAAGAAAGGACCAAGTTTTTAGACGATTTTGCTCAATTCGTATGCAGTTCTCTAAGTTTATCTAGGACATGAATGACTCTCTGTGCCTCAGAGAGCATGTAAAGCCGTTGGTCCCGGTCATTCGTAGATCTTGGACTGTCGTTACAGTAGATAAGTCGGTGTCGGTAGAGTTGGCAGTATCGGCAGCAGCGCGGGTGTCGGTAGTGTCGACAGTATCGACAGCAGCGCGGGTGTCGGTAGTGTCGACAGCAGCGCGGGTGTCGGTAGTGTCGACAGCAGCGCGGGTGTCGGTAGTGTCGACAGCAGCGCGGGTGTCGGTAGTGTCGACAGCAGCGCGGGTGTCGGTAGTGTCGACAGCAGCGCGGGTGTCGGTAGTGTCGACAGTATCGACAGCAGCGCGGGTGTCGGTAGTGTCGACAGCAGCGCGGGTGTCGGTAGTGTCGACAGCAGCGCGGGTGTCGGTAGTGTCGACAGCAGCGCGGGTGTCGGTAGTGTCGACAGCAGCGCGGGTGTCGGTAGTGTCGACAGCAGCGCGGGTGTCGGTAGTGTCGACAGCAGCGCGGGTGTCGGTAGTGTCGACAGCAGCGCGGGTGTCGGTAGTGTCGACAGTGTCGGCAGCAGCGCGTTCACGTCAACGTATTTCTGTTACTTGACTGATCCGGTACAGGACTGATTAGAACAAATAATACTACAAATTCTCCAATACACCAAATAATTTATTAAAATTTTTGCAACTATATAACATAACTATACAATATGTAAGTATATAGTGTAAATGCACCGTAGTCACCACGCGTTAGTGCTAGCAGCATACATAATAATAAATAAATACGTGTGTATGTAATTTACATAATTCAGGCTCGTCATAAGCTCAGGTACTTACGCTAAAGTCGCCTTAAGTTAAGATACATTAGTACTAACAGGTAACGTATATTTACAACCGAGCGTCGGCGCCTACCCGCGCACACGCCGCGCCTCTTGCTTGGCCATGTTATCGAGGCGCTACTATAAAAATGTACATCACTTGAGCACCGATTGCTACTTATTAAGCGATACAAAAATATAAACAAAAACAGAACGGTAACCGTGTGTCGCGGCGGGCGGCAGGCGGCGCCGGCGCACAAGACGAGTGCCGCCGCGCTACTTCACTTTCTTCATGATGAGCTCGATCTGCTCGTCGACGCGCGGGCTCGTGCCTCTGCAACAAACACAACGTTCACTACACACGCTACATTTATAACATGAACAGTGTAGTCTGACTGCTAAACATACACTCAAGATTTGGCTCCCACAAGCTTCCTGTGAGAGTCTTTGTCCCGCACAAAAGAACAAGTCCGGCCGCAAGGACAGAGCTCGTTAAATGCAGCATCTACACTAATGTAATAAAGAGGTAAAGTTTGTTTTTTTTTTTGTAGGAGGTAATGTCTGGAAGTACTAGTCCGATTGCTAAAATTTTTACACCAATAGAAAGCTGTTTTATTTCTGATTTTATGTACTCGGGCGAAGCTGCGGGCAAAAGCTAGTACATTATAAAAGTTAACAAAAATGTTCTGTGACGATACAAAACAATTATTATTGGATTCCTAAAGACATCTCTTTTATTATATCAGTAATGGCATACCTTATTATTTTCGCATCGATGGAGCCTCGTTATTTTCGCATCGATGGCGCCTCGTTATGAATAAATTGATATAATAATAATTATGTTTAATATTTTGCCCCATGTTGGGCGCCAAAAAGAATAAAAGGTCTTATTTAAACTAACACAATAAAAAAAACCGGCCAAGAGCGTGTCGTGCCACGCTCAGTGTAGGGTTCCGTAGTGTCCCGACCGTCACAATAAGTGTACCCACTTATGAGTTTAAAAAAATGCTTGCATATACGATTACACTACAAACTTAGTCCAGAAATTATTTTGTAGAACCCTTTTGTCTTTTTTGTACAAAAACTGTTCTTTCCATCAAGTTCAAAATAATTTTCCTAGAAAGTCCTTACAAAGTTCTACTTTTCAGACTTTTTTCATATTTTCTAAACTAATGCTTCAAAAGTTAGAGGGGGGGGACATCGTTTTATACTTTTGGAGCGATTATTTCCGAAATTATTGACATTATCAAAAAATGATTTCAGTAAACCCCTATTCATTTTTAAATACCTATCCAACGATATATCACACGTTAGGGTAGAAATTAAAAATAAAATTACTTCCCACTTTACATATAGGGGGGCTACCCTAATAAAACATTTTTTTCCAATTTTTATTTTACCAGTTTGTCGGCGTGATTGATATACATGTTGTTCCAAATTTCAGTTTTCTAGTGCTAACGGTCACCGAAATTAAGCGAGGACGGACAGACAGACATGGCGAAACTATAAGGGTTCCTAATTGACTACGGAACCCTAAAAAAGAAAGGTTTAATAGTCTACATCGCCTCTTTTAACATACACGTCACGGCCTGGTCACTAATCCGGTCTTAACGGCGAGCGGCGGCGGCGCGGCGAGCTGGGCGGCAACGGTAAGCGGGCGCGGGGCGCTATGAGCGGCGCCTCGTGACGTACTTTAAACATTTTCTTATTTTTGATCTTACCGCTCGCCGCCCTGCGCTTAGTTACCGCTCACAGTTGCTCGCAGATTTTATAGGAACTACGTCGCCGCTCTTTGGGATTTCATCCACCGGTATTTCACGAAGCGCTTTGCAGGCGCGCTACAGGTGTTCCTCGCCCATTGCAGCAGCTGCAGCGGCGCCGTGGGAGCTAGTAGTATGCCCTATTGCTCACCTGAAGGCGGAGGGGTCGGGTCCGATCATGGCGACGAGCTGCGGCACGTCCTGCGAGTGCGCCACGAAGCGCGCCAGCGCCTTGCAGGCGCGCCACAGATGCTCCTCGCCCGGCGCCCACTGCAGCAGCTGCAGCAGCGCCATGGCCAGCTCCACGCACACCTCGTCGAACACCTGCGCAACGTAGAGACACAATACGCGCACACACACGAGCGTATGGGTACACCGCCGCGCCCAACTGCTCAAATAGTTTCAGTGCACCAACGTCTCGCAGGAATTAAATGCAATGGAAAAATAGCAATACAAACAAATCTATCTCTTCTCAAGCCGCGCTACTATTTGAGCGGATGGATTCACCACATATCCGGTTTCTTTACTGTAAAGACGTTTTAAGAAGAGTTCATGGTAAACAGAAGTTGCGCATGAATGCTGCAGCAACATCATTCTCTATCGCTGGCAACGTGTTTCACAACAAGGTGTTATATTGCTGAATGAATGGTTTGCCGCTATTGCAACATGCCTGATCTGTGGCCCAATAACACCACAAACAAAAGCTGTCTGTCGTGCCAGCGACACGAATACACTCCTGACTTAAGTATTGTTGATATTGCCTGAGTAAAATATTGCCTCACGCCGATGAAATGAAAATAGATTAGTATGAACTAGCGCAACTTATATTTTCTAGATTCAATAACACAGTTACATATAACACTGCTCGCTCTTCTATGAAATCTGTACGTTTGAGATTTCCTTGAAGTGGCTTATCACGTAACAATTGAATTCGCACTATTCCGATTGCGCTACAATCAGAGTTTGCGTCAACAGCATAACGAGAGCAAATAATGGAAATAGTTTTAAGTTGCATTGTATCGATCCTTTTTTGCGTGGGAAATCATCAAATAACTTTCCCGCTCTAAGTGCAGCGAAAGAGAGTGTCGTCAGTCAGTTACTAAGACCTACAGTGTTCCTTTATTTGCTCTTTGTGAGGGCCACGGTGTCTCTTCCAAACCGCAGCTCCGGCAGGAATATTGAATATTGTATTTATTGCTCCAAAATGTTCCATGAGACCGAAACAAAAATGTCTATCTAATGATTCTGCGTCTCTGGGACAAAGACGTGGGTTTATTTTATGTATGTTTGCATATAATGTATAAACAAATATTTTGCTACCGAAGTAGACATATGAGACGGGGTCAATATTATATTATCATTTGTTGAAGGGGAAAACCGAAACAGCAACGAAAAGCAATTGTGTGATGAGCCGCAACATGTCGTGACACGAGGGCCGCCCCACAGGCAGGCGTCCGTCGCCACTAACAACACGACACCACTATCTTTGCTAATCAATTACAACGCGTATTAATAGGCGTAGTTTTCATTTCATGATTTTTGATCATTCATCTTGAAGATTGTGTTAAAAATAATTTCTATTTTTTACAATTTCATCACTATAAATTCTTAAATAATCGTTTTTATTCAATTCGTCATTAAAATCATAAATAAAACTAATAAAGAAACCGGCCAAGTGCGAGTCGGACTCGCCCATGGAGAGTTCCGTAGTAGCAAGTAACATTATATAAAAGTTCTTGTAGTTTGTTGTAACTTTGATCGATGTTTTAATAATAGTGTATTTTTTTTAGATTTATGACGTATTAAAAAAAAAATCTACTGACTAGATCTCGTTCAAACCAATTTTCTTTGGTAGTTTACATGGTAATGTACATCACATATTTTTTTTAGTTTTATCATTCTCTTATTTTAGTAGCTACAGGGGGTCACACGCACATTTTACCACTTTGGAAGTGTCTCTCGCGTAAACTATTCAATTTAGAAAAAAAAGATATTAGAAACCTCAATACCATTTTTGAAGACCTATCCATAGATACCCCACTCGTATGGGTTTGATGAAAAAAAAAAAATGTTTGTGTTTCAGTTCTAAGTATGAGGCCCTCCAAAATTTATTGCTTTTTTTCTATTGTTGTGTGAAATCTTAAAGCGGTTCACAAAATATATCTCTACTTACTAAGTTTCAACAGTATAGCTCGGAAAAAGTATAGTTTCGGAAAAAAAAAATGACTGTGATATACGGACGGACAGACAGACAGACAGACATGACGAATCTATAAGGGTTCCGTTTTTTGCCATTTGGCTACGGAACCCTAAAAACACAAATAAAAACAGAAATCAATATAATTTTTCATCATTTACCGGTGTATAGACCGAAAGGATTCTTTTATGAAATCATTAATTATATATTCATGCGGTTTTATTGCAATTCTTTTTGCAATCAGAGATTAGTGTCATGGCAATTGGTTGTACTGACTCCAAGCGCGCCGAGCTCTAACCGGCTCGGCGCGGCGCGCCGGCGCTCACGCTTATCACCTAAACACATGCAAGGTGCACTTCTAATAATCATAAATCTTTAACTAATACATTTTATCACCCTACCTCTAATCATAGTAATGTCAGGTTTATTTAATATTTTCTAAACAACATGACGTAATACAAATATATTAAATACCAATTACACAAAATTGGTAAAGTATCTCAACTTTGGTAAATATTTTCGTTGTTCAAATGTCAGTTATGAGCAGTTGTGGGCACAGTGTCAGAGCGGGAGCAGCTCGTGGCGCCGCATCCGACAGAGCAAGCCGCGCGCAAACACGGCCGGCTGTCAGCGGCCCGCCTGCCTCCTCACACCATTCAACAACATCTTCCGAGTAATCTTGAAATAACAAGATTGCCTCCTGACATTGTTACCTACACTTTAAAAGCTTTATGTACACATTCTATTTGTTTGCGATTGACATATTTAAACAACAATTAGCTTGCGTATTATGTACTTACTTAATAAATTATAATAATTCATTAAGTTTTTATTATATATCGTTTTAATTCTCATGTCTTTCTGAAGATAACATGTTCAAAAAAAAAATCAATATTTGTATTATGCTGTTGCGACCTGAAAGTTCCCCGCGCCGCTGCCTTACTCCAGCTTAATGTTATCTGAACTAGTGCATGTGATAGTGGAGGAGTAGATCAGTAAGATACTGTTACGACGGTGACAGTATTTCCTCTTACTCTACTGACCCGGGAGGGTCTTGTTTTTCGAGAGTTTATTTTTCGCTTTCATGCTTTGTAGCCCGAACAGCTGGATTGATTAGAACCAATAGAGTATCATTTGATTCGTTTAGTGCCGAAGAGAAATAAAAAACATGATATGGCGGCCGCAGGCCTCAAAATTCACCTAATTCTAACTGTTTACAACCTTAACTGTAGTGAAAGTATTTATTTGTGACAGCCATCTGAAGTATCAAAATATATGTGAAAAATGGCCAATATGAATGTAGGTAATACTTCACTTCACCAATTGTAAATATTGTGCAGCAGAGAGTGTAGTGAGGCAGCGCAGGCGGCGCCAGCAGCCGCGCGCGCGCCATTTGCTCAGTGACGTCTTTACATCTGTTTATTACAAAATTCAGGGAAATACGACGTGCGAGCGAATGTTATGTACATCGTAGTCGGCCGTCTTATTTATGACCGCTGCTTAGATAACGACATTCATAAATCAGGTGTTTAAGAGAGGTACCGAGCGGCTCACATCCAAACTTAAATATATTATTAGATCTGATTAGGACTTAATATACCTACTTTGGGTATTATAATTATAACAAACAAGTTCGGAGATGATTAAGATAAACAAGGTAATTAATTCTTAAAACTTAGTAACCGTTCTGTATTTCGTTTTGTTCATTATAAAAAACATGTTGAATATTTAAAATATAAAGTCAAAACGGGGACAACACGAGTAATGTAATCGTTGAATACTTTATGGCAGGTTATTCAATCAGATCTCTGCGTATAATTTATTATGTTTCGATCTAGCAGCTAGACCTTCAATGTGCAGGGGTTAGACTGTTTTTATTATTACTACAAATTGAGGAGGACTTATCCAAAGAGGTAAAGTTTGTTTTTATATTTTTTTTTTGTATGTAGGAGGTAATCTCTGAAAGTTTGCGTTCAAGCTGAAGAGCGTAAGCATTCGGTGTTTCTAACCTGGGTTGATGCTCGTGACCGCAAATCTCTGGATCTGAGCTCAAAGAAGAGAGCCTTTAACCGTGCTGCCAAGTCCTACAAAAAAGCAGTAAAGAAGGCTCGCTTTGAACGCATTGACCATATTGGCACAAAGCTCTCTGCACAGCCATCCGGTAGCAGAGCATTCTGGTCCCTTGCCAAATCGGTCGAAGCGAACTTCTGTCAGCCCACATTCCCTCCGCTGGTTAAACGTGATGGAGCACTGGCTCATACGACGAAAGAGATAGCAGGCCTCTTTGCTTATCTCTTTGCTCATAATTCTCGTCTTGATACTGGCAGTGCTACTCCACCGACTCTGCGTCACTGCGACACTTCGATGCCCGAGGCTCGCATAAGGAACAAAGAAGTTCTGAGAGTACTGTGTCGTCTGGACGTGAATAAAGCTAGTGGACCTGATGGGATACCAGCGATTGTTCACAAGGCTTGTGCGCCCGAGTTGTCTCTTGTATTGACACGCTTGTATCGCCTCTCATTTAGGACTGGGATAGTGCATGAGTAAGCCGTAAGTCCTGGAAGCTTGCCAACGTACAAGTCGTGCCCAAAAAGGGCAGTCGTGCCGATCCTGCCAACTATCAGCCGATTTCGATAACCTCCATACTCTGCAAGATTATGGAGCGTGTATTGAACTCGCGCCTCATGGCATACCTAGAAAAGGTAACGATCCCCTCAGTGACCGACAGTACGGGTTTTGCCGCAATCGGTCTACTTGGGACCTACTAGTGTATGCCATCCACTAGTGGGGCGAGGCCCTCGAGAAGAATGGGGAAGCGATTGCTGTCTCCTTAGACGTCTTGAAGGCCTTCGACAGGGTATGGCATGCTAGCCTTTTGAATAAGCTTCTATCATACGGCATTTCCTCTGGTCTGATTAACTGGGTAAAAGACTTCCTGAGAGAACGGTTTTCTCGATTTGTTGTCGATGGATGGATGTTCATCAGAACCCATGACGACTATTTGGAGTTCCTCAGGGGTCAGTTCTCTCTGCAACTCTTTTTCTGTTGCATATTAATGCTCTGCTGATGCCCAGTATCTATGGGTACGCAGATGATAGCACAGTTGTAGAAAGATACCTGCCAAGTGCTCGGGCTAGTAAGGAGCAAATCCAGTCCGAACGAGAGGCTATGGCAGAGCGTACGAATATCTCAATTCAGAGTCTCCAAGTGGAGCGAAACCAATCTGGTGGGATTCAACGCCACCAAAAAGCCCGTTCACCTCGGCTCCTACTTTTAGAATGTATCATTGAATTGTACCGACCGCCTTCAGAAAGTTGGAGTACTGCAGCCACATATGGGCTGGTGCTGCAAAGTGGTACCTAGCACCTTTGGACTCAGTGGAAAGGCGTGCGAAGAGGCTGATTGGTGGTCCAGATTTGGTTAAATCCAATCTTTAAAGCCTTGAGCACAGGCGTAGGGTAGCCAGCCTTTCAGAGTTTTACAGGTTGCATTTTGAAGAGTTGCCTGAATAGCATGACTTGATTCCGCCATCTCATTTCTACCATCGAACTATCCGACGTACGGCGAGTATACACCCATACGTTATTGAAACCTCTACGGTCCGGACTAAGCATTTCGCCTCTTCATTTATATCGCGTACATTGAAGGACTGGAACAATTTGCTTGCTGCGGTAAAAAGCTGCTTTATTCCTGAGTGGTATACGTTATATTTTATGTATGCGGGTGAAGCCGCGGTCAAAAGCTAGTTGTTTATATTTTCAAGTAAGTGCAGCAGGATATAGTTGCGTATTCTCCACTCCGGGGAGCGTCCGCTGGGCACGTCGTGCTCCTTGCCGCGTGCTCGTGTACTGACAGACTGGCGCGTGGCGGCTCGCCGGTGCAGGACTCCATACCGGGGAGTGTATTCATATTTTTAGTTAAAAAAAATTAGGTATAAGTAAACGAAGGACCAGTACGCATTCGGTTCGTCGATGATCCTTGAAATACGATAACAATGGTACGGTACATTTATTTAACTCAGTATTAATTAGCACATGTTATTCTTCTATCTAGTTTTAAGCTTCTTACGAGCAAGATATGAACATTGTCTCCAGTCAGTGACGCAAGCGGTACATTTAAACAATGAAGTTTATTGTGAATGCAAGCATTTGATATTTATGGAGATTATTAATTAAGCCCACAATGTTTAGTTCGCGATAGCTAGGCGACGCGGCAGATCAAGGGGCGAGCTCGAGCCTCGCTGGGAGGACAGGCGCGTGCAAGCACAGTACAAGTGTGTGGAGGAGGAGCCATGAGGCGGCACGGCGCTGTACCTTGCACTTGGCGCCGCGGGGCAGCAGGTCGCGCAGCGCCTTGCCCACTTGGAACCGCTGCAACACACGCACTGGCGCTGCACCACACGAGCTCGCTTCGTATTTCACAACAACACTCCTATGCCGTATCTAGCTAGACCCGTGCTTCCAAGTAATGATAATTCAGTCACAAACGGTACTTTGTGTGCGAGTTTCAAGTTATACAAAAATACGTGTATTTACATTTTCTACTAGGAACGTGTATATTATGCGACATAACATATGTAACTAGATGTTACGTTCTCCATGGCTGGTAGGACACAATAATTCGCCTTTACCACTTGATCTTTGTTAATCACATTTTGTCAAATTTTCTCTAGACGACTTTATTTAAGATAACAATCATCTCAAACAGTAACTTAGATAAATAAATTGAGATAAATATACAAAAAACTGAATACGGTAAACCGCTACAATGTGTTGTTGTGAAATACAAATAACAACAAATTATAATTTATACATAATGTAGGGATAATAGAGGTATAATAAATACAAATAAAAAAATAAAAAAAATTTGAAGACAACCGGGAGCGAGAAATGTTAGAGAATGTTTTGTTAGAACATAGCGAGCTCGAGGAAATGTTATTTGTTACATTACGGCACAATTATACGAACATGTGACAGCCCAGCCCCCCACTCGCACTGGGCCCGCGTGCTGGCTTACGAAGCAATCCCTCTCCTAGAGAGGCGGCCTGGGTCCCAGCCGTGGGAACATTATAAGGCTGATTATGCTATGCTATTTTTATATGAGTAACTTAATTAAAAATGTTTGTGCTGATTTGTAAGTGTTATTGTTTGGTCTCAAGACTTGCTTGGTGTCCCAATTCTTTTAAGTATAATCTATTATTTTAACAGAACCGGGATCTGCAGTTTTTTACGTGACGTGCAGTGAGGGTAAGATAAGGTCATACTCTTCAATTTTGGGTAAGAGTTAGTATTTCTTTTAATAAATGATATGACGTAAATCAGAGGAGCCAGTTCGACATCCGCTCACAGAGGGCGGTGCGGCGCGCGTGCTGCGGGTACCCGCACATGCAATGTTATTCAATATGACCCGGGTGTCACAGACCCCGCGCGTCCGCTGCCGCCGATACGTTTGTGTGTTCTATGTCAAATTAAAATGAAAATTGATATCATTTGTTAATTAATTAAATAAGAATGCGGGAACATTTTAAGCATCTATCGACATTAGAATTGCAGATTGACTTGCTTAGTATGTACATAAATTAATCAATAAAATTAATACATGTTGAAATCTACGATATTTGCGTCTCATGTTTCGAATACCTGTTAGGTTCAAGTCAGCTCGGCTAGAACTGCTAAATAGACGGCGTCATTAGCATCAAGTGCGTCAACTTTAACGCAGTTTCAGTTAGCAAAAACACGTCTTACTACTAGCTTAACGTGACAACTATGAACTGTAATTTATGATATTATATATATGTGCACATTTTTATCTTAAAGGAGTTTCTTTCTTGAACGCTTTGAAAGTTTTCCTTGAGAGTTAACGATGTACTGATTTTCGACTGAACCATCGCTGTGCCCTAGCTGCGTCGCTGCGAACGTATCGCGCTCCACACTGAGATATAGTGCACCTACATTACATGATTACAGGCAGCTTGAGCATCAGGCTATGAGAAACAAAAAGGATTTTAACATAAGATTGTCCTGTAATTTGCTTGAAGAAGGAAATTATATAATTCAGGCTACAGGTTTTTCGGCTGTCAAGCACATTGATAGCAAGGCGGCTGACAATATGAACTGCATTTGAACTCATGAGAAGATAGAGGTGTACAAACTCTTACAGTATACAGTATAGCTGGCTTAACGATGGACGAGCCCAAGGACGACATTAGTCAAGATTACGATTTAATATTATAAGGAAACTTGACTTTGAATAAAACAGGAAGCTACGGTTTTTGTTATACGATCCGAAACATGGGACTGTAAGCGTCCACAACACGACGAGTATGTTGAGAGTAATGACATCCATCGTTGAACCGGCCAGCCTGTCAGACTTAGGTCGCTGCTAGAGACGCGAGTGAAGCGGATACAGACCACGGTTTTTACCTCCTTGGTGGCGATGTTGTGCATGAGCGCCGTGCCCACGTCGCGCAGCTCCAGGTCGGCGCTCAGGCAGCTGTGCACGCACACCTGCACACACACGAACACAGTTATATATACAAAGTCCACTGGCTGCTCCGACTTTACATAACGAACACAGGTGCCTTTTTAACGGCTTCTGGTCTAACCGGATGCAGCCAAATAACAGTATTTTGAAGTAACCACGTATCTGACTTCCACATCATAGCTAGTAGCAATGCGATGTCCCTCGGCTTATTTGTAGGTTGGTTACAGATTTAACGGAAGTGGGTATATCAGAACCGGAATCGGAACTGAAATCGGAGGCGGAGGCAGAAGCGTTAAATGAACCGCTATTAAAACTAATTAAAAACTCGAATGAAGAGCAAATTCACAATTCCTAATACGAACCAAAACATCAATTGAAGGAGTAAACAACCAGAGGCATGAAGAGGGAAGATCCCGCACGACATATATAAACTTGTTTAACCTACCTACAATATAACTTCCAATTAAATTTGATAGAAACTGAAATCGGAATCTCACCATCAGAGATTGCATCACTGCTTATCATCAGGTGGGATCGCAGTCAAGCACTAGTTTATTTCAATTAAAAAAAACAAAAACAAAAGTGCAATAGCAATCGATGGTTCGGAATTTTCAGAATCGGAATCAAACCTTTGTAACATCTTTGCTGACAATCTTGTGGTCGAGTGGGAGAAGGGAATGCGGGTTAAAATCAACGACGCGTACCTGACCACATGCGATATACAACACGCACGGCCGGTCAAAAGTTACAGATCACTTGTAAAAAACTTTCAAATCTTCAAAATATTTCTAAAAATATTCACTTGGTAAATACGAAATCTGCGTATGCTATTGTTATTAACGAATGTCTAAAATGTAATTATTTAGTTTAATGTTAAGTTGACATACCTACACTAATATTATAAATAGATAAAGTTTGTTTTTCTTTGTTTGTAGAAGGTAAAGTACTGGTCCGATAGTTAAAATTTTTTTACCGATAGAAAGCTGTTTTATTCCTGAGTGATATCTGCACTAATATTATAAAGAGGTAGTTTGTTTTTTTTGTTTGTAGGAGATAATATCTGAAAGTCCTGGTTCGATCGCTAAAATTTTTTCACCGATAGAAAGCTGCTTTATTCCTGAGTGACGTAGGCTATAATTTATGTAGGTACGCGGACGAAGCTGCGATAAAAGCTAGTAGGCTATATTTTATGTAGGCGGGTAAAGCTGCGGGTAAAGCTGCGAGCAAAAATTATAAGCGTGTATCGTTTCAACCCACCAGCGAGTGCCGCGCGAGGACCAGACGGTAGAGGTATTGTAACGATTTTATTACCATCTTACTATTAATTATTTTCCTTTTGTTTCGCGTTGACCAAAATCCAGGGCTATTTTAGCTCGTTAAGAGTGTAGTCTAGTGGTGCACAATATAAGAATCGCATGCGACCAGTCTCCGCACCCCCCGAACTCCACACAGTCCCCGCATGCATTTTATGTAGCATAATATTACGATACCTGTAATAAGAATTGACGTAAGGGACATTTAACTAAATTTTAAAAATGTACCTCGCGACGATTGACGTAAGAGTTTTTTTTTTACTAAAATGTAAATAAGTCCCTTACGTTAATTGATATTTCTGGTGTAGGTAATGTACAAAATAATGTTGAAAGTTGCTCTACTAAGTTTTGTTCAATAGCAATTTATGAAACTGTTGCATTATGAGGGGTATTAATATGGTTCGGTTTTAATAATATCACACGAATGATTTATTACCTAATTATTTGTAGTTTCATACAATACCTACTTTATTAAGGCTCAAACATAGAGATTTTTTTTCAATTATTTATTTTCTGAATTTATAAAAGTAATAAATACAGATGATGCAAATCATAAACCCATTAGAGTTTTGCCGTCATCATCATAATCATCGACACAAAACTAGGCTTAACTAAAACTCAACAATATTACATTCTTGTTAAAAACATATCTAAGGAAAGTATATGTAAAAAAAAGAATTTGTGAGAGAATTGTTGCACGATTTCAGGTCAACAATTTTACTGTTTTATTATATGTTTAAGTTACCGACAATATCTATAATAAATAGGTAGATAATGTTATTGTATAGAATACCTAAAACGTGTAGGTAATGTATGAAATATTATTTATAGGTATTCTATGCAATACCGAATGCGCAGCCGGTAATGTATGTAAAAGACGAGAGCAGGGAATGACGTGATGTAATTTTACCCGACATGGACAGGTTAGGTTAGAAGATCTGATGTTACTTATAGATTGACGAATTTTTAATATCACGGTAATTATTTATTATACAGGGTTATTTGTAAAACACTAACAACCTCTCAGGACTATGTAAAGAACAACAACTTATGTTTTATGACTTTCAAAAATTTATCATATTTTAGTTCATCAGATTTTCATACAAAAATAAAATTATGTAAATTGAACGTTCTAAATGTTACAAAGTCTATCCGAATCAAGCGATAGTACAATAGCGGAGGGTAGCTGAACATGAACTTGACCTATTTACGGGCAGGCCTCACTAGTCGGTCGGACGCTTTGATGCGCTCGCGTCGAGTCGTACGTGTTCTTGTAGCGAAATTCGGCAGTGCCGACGTAATTATCTTTGCATGATGGTGTATCAATATTCTAATGTCGAGTACATGAAAATGGTGTGAGAAGCACTGACAGCTAGGTGTGATGACAATGTTTCGAAAGCTTGCTTACTATTACTACGAGAACAGTACGCGGGAGGCGTGAGTAGATACGGTAACTTAAAGAGTTGAAATGTGTTAGATATAACAACAAAATCTTAAAGTTTTGTTTTTGGTAAATATATTATGTTTTGTGAAAAGTCATAGAACAAAAGTTGTTTTTTTATGATGTTAGTAATACATTCCTACAAGGTTGTTGGTGTTTTACAAATGACCCTGTATACAAGGTGCAGTTTTAAAACTGCACAATATTTTAGGAGGTTGTAATAAAACTCATAAATAATCATGTGAAAAAACGATACCTGGTCAATAATCAGTAATACTTGTTATTTTATTTTTTAATTATACTAAACTAATTCGATTGATCGATGGCAGCGGGGACGTGGCTAGGGTATGGCGTGCGGGATGATGATTGGATGATACATTATTTATGAAACTATCGTTGCGAGTTAGTGTGTGTGAAAACGCCCTTTATTTTTACGTGTTTGTGTGTGTGAAAGAAAGCGCGGTAATAAGGCAGGTATCAGACTGGCTGCTTTTTAAGAAACGTAGTTCACACATACCGATTTTCATAAATAAGAAAAAAAAAATTACCTACTCATTTTATTATTGATTCGGGTCGAGAATCACTAACATAATTACCTCCTGAAATATTTTGCAGCTTCAAAACGACACCTTGTATAAGAAATCAGGTCCTATTGCTGTCCCCGGGGTTTAAAGTAAGGCCCGTACTTCCAGGTGGTCATAAAAAAAATAAACATGAAGGCTAAGGTAAGCTTGCCATGTAAGTAGCTGTACTTAGGAAAGTAAGTTTTGCGTAGGTATTTACCTGATTATTACTTACGTTACGTTTATTACGCCTATATGTTATCAAGACTGGTCCCTCCTGATAAAAAAATTACTAACCAGGCACATTTTAATAAAAGGTGAAACTCTTTCCCCTCCCTCGACCTTAGGACAAAACAATAGGTATGTAATCCAATCCATTTATTGTTAATACTCATCATTATTGAAACTAGATATTTAAATGTTTACTTTAATTAAATATTTACTCCAGTCTAGTAATTTGCGCTGTCATAAATGAAACTCAACTAGCCTGTTGCGTCTGAGTGTGTCGAACGTGATACTTTTTATCTATAAGTATTTACACGAGATCTCTCTATTAGGCAGAGCTAATTCACGAGACTGAAGACTAACGATGGCAGAGTCACATAAGTCAAACCGGAGCTTCTGGGACAGATTAAGGCATTTTATGAACAGAACATAATACACGTCTATCACTAAACACGCTGCAGATTTAGCAGATGACGCAAGAACTACATTGACTCCACACTATACCGAAAATATTCTGGACATCAGCCTTTACGACTTTAGGATGGCTCTAAAGCAGCTGAAAACAACATGACTTCGGGTACGGACGGAATTACTGCTGAACTCCTGGAGGCGGGAGGGAAACCGATCCTTAAGGTCCTTCAGAAGCTATTTGATTCCGTCATACTCGAGGAAACAACGCCACGAGCATGAAGCCGAGTACTCTTTCTAAGAAGAGCGACAATATCTTGCTTAAGAATTACAAGCCCATCTTGAACCGTTTCGCGCGCAGGTTCGACAAATTCAAGTAAGCCCGCGTCTACGTTGGCTGGAAATCGGGATCAGAATCCCGGCGACGGCGGCGGCGATAACGCCGTTGCCTGATGCGTTCGGCCTCCTCCTTTGCGAGCATTACTGCTTTGCAGAAATCGGCGACCGCCTGCCACTCCTCCTCGCTCCGGACCATGGCCTCAACCTAGGCCCGACGCGAGAGGTCTCCGCCGCCGATCGCCCCCACGAGGGCACGGCGATGCTCCGCCCAAGCAGGGCACACCTTGACTGTGTGCTCCACCGTCTCCTACGGACGTTCCGCACAGTGGCGACACCCGGGCGAGAGAGATGTTGCCAAAACTATCAGGAAGTTCAAGGACAAAAAGTGCCTGGCTTTGATTTAATAACTAGAGAGATCCTACAAGAACTGCCATAAAATACAGCCCTTATAACCATCCTGTTGAACGCCACTCTCAGAGTGCAATATTAGCCGAGTACATAGATAAGTCTCGCAGATAAAGATGATCCACAAAATTGGCAAGAAAACTAGGTCATACCCGATCATCAGTCTGGTTTCCGACAGCAGCACTCTGTCGAGCTAAGTCCTCGAGTTTATGAAATAGTAACGTAAGCCCAATAACTATAACAGAAAGAATATTCTCCCTTTGTAGTTTTGGATATCCAACAGGCATTTGACAAAGCATAATGGCCTCTACAAAATTAAGAAAAGGTTACCACATAGCTATCACATGTTAATGAAATCATATCTCTCAGACAGATTATTCCATGCAAAAGAGGCGGGTCAACTTTAAAGCTAAATCTAAGATTCGAAGATGGATCTCAAGCTGTTGCTGGATTTTTCAACTTTTTCGGCCCATACTGTAGGGTAAGGGAAGACATCATCATCATTTCAGCCGATACACGTCCACTGTTGGACATAGACCTCCCCCAAGAGTCGCCACATCGAACGTTCCTGTGCGTCCCGCATCCATCGGTTTCATAGTATGTATGTGTACCTTAGTGGTGGCACGAATGTTGGAGAGCGGCTGTCCGTTGTGCTCCCACTCGCTGATGTACAGCAGCCACTCCGACGACGAGATGTTCTCGAACAGGTTGCACAGCTGCGGGGCAAACACACTAGGTTTACTATATGACACTACAAGCTCGAGCTCCCGTTAAGAGCCGTCCGTGTGAAAATCTAAGTAATGTTACGGAACAGTTTAAAATGTGTCTAAGTGCTCCTTTCAAATGTTCGAAGGCTGCACTCCAATCTTGATACGGTCTACCAACATATTGAGACTGACAAGCTCCACTTGCTTTTCTTGACGGAGACCTAGGTCTCCGGTAATCTACAATAGAAGTCCGTCAGATGCGACATATCTCGACTACCCGGGATACTCATTGGAGCACCATCTACTGCAGCGTCCCGGGGTCTGTGTGTAAGTCATGACATGTGCTGCCAGCGTCTCCGTTCCCTTGAGGACCCTAATTTCTCATTTTTATGGCTGTTGGTGGACAGCGGTGTAGATAAAATTGTCTATACTTGTGTCTACCAATCGCAGCGGTGACCAGGACTTCGCTGAGGTGGCCAAACCGGACGACTTGACTGTTTGGCCACCTCAGTGAAGTATCTCTCCCAATTGATAAAGCAAGCGACAAGGGTGCCTGATGTAGCTGGTCATACTGCCAATTATCTATACCTTCTGCTGACCACCTAACAGTTTCCTCACCACTCCGAACTTCAGACCACTGTCTGGTGAAGTCTGTGCCATCCACCAGACAGCGACTCGCGCGGTGAATGGCGAATGTGGAGTTACAAGTCAGTAGACTGTGATGAGATGCGGCACTTCTTTGCGTCTTATCCTTGGCAGCAAGTCTGCTTCTCTTCTGAAAATCCAACGAGCTCTGCGGATGGTATATCCGATACGATACGACAAGCTAAGGAGTAATTTATGTTAACCTTCAAGCAACGTACTTATCGGTGGCTCAGCTCACCCATGTGAACCACGCCGATTGCGCTCAAGCTAAAGAGCGAAAGCATTCGGCGTTACTCAACTGGATGGACCCTCCTGACCGCAAAGCCCCGGATCTTAGCTTAAAGAAGAGTCTTCAACCATGCTGCCAAGTTCTACAGACAGGCATTAAAACACAAAATCTCTGCACAGTCGCCCGATAGTAAATCATTCTGGTCCCTTGCCAAGGTCGGTCGAAGCGAACATCTGTCGGCCCACATTGTCTCCGCTAGTTAAACCTGAAGGAACCCTGACTCATACGGCAAATGCGAGAACAGGTCTCTTTACATTCTTCTTCACCCATAATTCTTGTCTTGATAAGTAGCATTGCTACTCCATTGTCTCTGCCTCACTGCGATATGTCCAAGCACGATATTCACATGAGGAACACAGAAGTTCTGAGAGTACTGTGACCATCAGACATAAATAAAGCTAGTGGACCAGATGGTATACCAGCAATAGTTCTCAAGGCATGTGCGTCCGAGTTGTCTCAAGTGTTGAGTATTGACGTCTCTGTAACGCTTTTTAGTTCAGTCCTGGTGCAGCAGCAGCGACACTATCAGTCCACATGTCAGACTACTAGCATACGTACGAAGAGCTGCTCGGGCGAGCTGCTCGGGCGGCGGGAGCGTGTCGACTGTGGCGGCGTAGTTGAGCAGCGCGTGGTGGCGTCGGTCCTAGTGCAGCAGCAGCGACACTATCAGTCCACATGTCAGACTACTAGCATACGTACGAAGAGCTGCTCGGGCGAGCTGCTCGGGCGGCGGGAGCGTGTCGACTGTGGCGGCGTAGTTGAGCAGCGCGTGGTGGCGCCGGTCCTGGTGCAGCAGCAGCGACACTATCAGTCCACATGTCAGACTACTAGCATACGTACGAAGAGCGCGAGCGCGAGCTGCTCGGGCGGCGGGAGCGTGTCGACTGTGGCGGCGTAGTTGAGCAGCGCGTGGTGGCGTCGGTCCTGGTGCAGCAGCAGCGACGCTATCAGTCCACATGTCAGACTACTAGCATACGTACGAAGAGCGCGAGCGCGAGCTGCTCGGGCGGCGGGAGCGTGTCGACTGTGGCGGCGTAGTTGAGCAGCGCGTGGTGGCGCCGGTCCTGCTGCAGCAGCAGCGACACTATCAGTCCACATGTCAGACTACTAGCATACGTACGAAGAGCTGCTCGGGCGAGCTGCTCGGGCGGCGGGAGCGTGTCGACTGTGGCGGCGTAGTTGAGCAGCGCGTGGTGGCGCCGGTCCTGGTGCAGCAGCAGCGACACTATCAGTCCACATGTCAGACTACTAGCATACGTACGAAGAGCTGCTCGGGCGAGCTGCTCGGGCGGCGGGAGCGTGTCGACTGTGGCGGCGTAGTTGAGCAGCGCGTGGTGGCGTCGGTCCTGGTGCAGCAGCAGCGACGCTATCAGTCCACATGTCAGACTACTAGCATACGTACGAAGAGCGCGAGCGCGAGCTGCTCGGGCGGCGGGAGCGTGTCGACTGTGGCGGCGTAGTTGAGCAGCGCGTGGTGGCGTCGGTCCTGGTGCAGCAGCAGCGACGCTATCAGTCCACATGTCAGACTACTAGCATACGTACGAAGAGCGCGAGCGCGAGCTGCTCGGGCGGCGGGAGCGTGTCGACTGTGGCGGCGTAGTTGAGCAGCGCGTGGTGGCGCCGGTCCTGGTGCAGCAGCAGCGACACTATCAGTCCACATGTCAGACTACTAGCATACGTACGAAGAGCGCGAGCGCGAGCTGCTCGGGCGGCGGGAGCGTGTCGACTGTGGCGGCGTAGTTGAGCAGCGCGTGGTGGCGTCGGTCCTGGTGCAGCAGCAGCGACGCTATCAGTCCACATGTCAGACTACTAGCATACGTACGAAGAGCGCGAGCGCGAGCTGCTCGGGCGGCGGGAGCGTGTCGACTGTGGCGGCGTAGTTGAGCAGCGCGTGGTGGCGCCGGTCCTGGTGCAGCAGCAGCGACACTATCAGTCCACATGTCAGACTACTAGCATACGTACGAAGAGCGCGAGCGCGAGCTGCTCGGGCGGCGGGAGCGTGTCGACTGTGGCGGCGTAGTTGAGCAGCGCGTGGTGGCGCCGGTCCTGCTGCAGCAGCAGCGACACTATCAGTCCACATGTCAGACTACTAGCATACGTACGAAGAGCTGCTCGGGCGAGCTGCTCGGGCGGCGGGAGCGTGTCGACTGTGGCGGCGTAGTTGAGCAGCGCGTGGTGGCGTCGGTCCTGGTGCAGCAGCAGCGACACTATCAGTCCACATGTCAGACTACTAGCATACGTACGAAGAGCGCGAGCGCGAGCTGCTCGGGCGGCGGGAGCGTGTCGACTGTGGCGGCGTAGTTGAGCAGCGCGTGGTGGCGCCGGTCCTGGTGCAGCAGCAGCGACACTATCAGTCCACATGTCAGACTACTAGCATACGTACGAAGAGCGCGAGCGCGAGCTGCTCGGGCGGCGGGAGCGTGTCGACTGTGGCGGCGTAGTTGAGCAGCGCGTGGTGGCGTCGGTCCTGGTGCAGCAGCAGCGACGCTATCAGTCCACATGTCAGACTACTAGCATACGTACGAAGAGCGCGAGCGCGAGCTGCTCGGGCGGCGGGAGCGTGTCGACTGTGGCGGCGTAGTTGAGCAGCGCGTGGTGGCGCCGGTCCTGGTGCAGCAGCAGCGACACTATCAGTCCACATGTCAGACTACTAGCATACGTACGAAGAGCGCGAGCGCGAGCTGCTCGGGCGGCGGGAGCGTGTCGACTGTGGCGGCGTAGTTGAGCAGCGCGTGGTGGCGCCGGTCCTGGTGCAGCAGCAGCGACACTATCAGTCCACATGTCAGACTACTAGCATACGTACGAAGAGCGCGAGCGCGAGCTGCTCGGGCGGCGGGAACGTGTCGACTGTGGCGGCGTAGTTGAGCAGCGCGTGGTGGCGCCGGTCCTGGTGCAGCAGCAGCGACACTATCAGTCCACATGTCAGACTACTAGCATACGTACGAAGAGCGCGAGCGCGAGCTGCTCGGGCGGCGGGAGCGTGTCGACTGTGGCGGCGTAGTTGAGCAGCGCGTGGTGGCGCCGGTCCTGCTGCAGCAGCAGCGACACTATCAGTCCACATGTCAGACTACTAGCATACGTACGAAGAGCTGCTCGGGCGAGCTGCTCGGGCGGCGGGAGCGTGTCGACTGTGGCGGCGTAGTTGAGCAGCGCGTGGTGGCGTCGGTCCTGGTGCAGCAGCAGCGACACTATCAGTCCACATGTCAGACTACTAGCATACGTACGAAGAGCGCGAGCGCGAGCTGCTCGGGCGGCGGGAGCGTGTCGACTGTGGCGGCGTAGTTGAGCAGCGCGTGGTGGCGTCGGTCCTGGTGCAGCAGCAGCGACGCTATCAGTCCACATGTCAGACTACTAGCATACGTACGAAGAGCTGCTCGGGCGAGCTGCTCGGGCGGCGGGAGCGTGTCGACTGTGGCGGCGTAGTTGAGCAGCGCGTGGTGGCGTCGGTCCTGGTGCAGCAGCAGCGACACTATCAGTCCACATGTCAGACTACTAGCATACGTACGAAGAGCGCGAGCGCGAGCTGCTCGGGCGGCGGGAGCGTGTCGACTGTGGCGGCGTAGTTGAGCAGCGCGTGGTGGCGTCGGTCCTGGTGCAGCAGCAGCGACGCTATCAGTCCACATGTCAGACTACTAGCATACGTACGAAGAGCTGCTCGGGCGAGCTGCTCGGGCGGCGGGAGCGTGTCGACTGTGGCGGCGTAGTTGAGCAGCGCGTGGTGGCGCCGGTCCTGGTGCAGCAGCAGCGACGCTATCAGTCCACATGTCAGACTACTAGCATACGTACGAAGAGCGCGAGCGCGAGCTGCTCGGGCGGCGGGAGCGTGTCGACTGTGGCGGCGTAGTTGAGCAGCGCGTGGTGGCGCCGGTCCTGGTGCAGCAGCAGCGACACTATCAGTCCACATGTCAGACTACTAGCATACGTACGAAGAGCGCGAGCGCGAGCTGCTCGGGCGGCGGGAGCGTGTCGACTGTGGCGGCGTAGTTGAGCAGCGCGTGGTGGCGTCGGTCCTGGTGCAGCAGCAGCGACGCTATCAGTCCACATGTCAGACTACTAGCATACGTACGAAGAGCTGCTCGGGCGAGCTGCTCGGGCGGCGGGAGCGTGTCGACTGTGGCGGCGTAGTTGAGCAGCGCGTGGTGGCGCCGGTCCTGGTGCAGCAGCAGCGACACTATCAGTCCACATGTCAGACTACTAGCATACGTACGAAGAGCGCGCGCGCGAGCTGCTCGGGCGGCGGGAGCGTGTCGACTGTGGCGGCGTAGTTGAGCAGCGCGTGGTGGCGCCGGTCCTGGTGCAGCAGCAGCGACGCTATCAGTCCACATGTCAGACTACTAGCATACGTACGAAGAGCGCGAGCGCGAGCTGCTCGGGCGGCGGGAGCGTGTCGACTGTGGCGGCGTAGTTGAGCAGCGCGTGGTGGCGTCGGTCCTGGTGCAGCAGCAGCGACGCTATCAGTCCACATGTCAGACTACTAGCATACGTACGAAGAGCGCGAGCGCGAGCTGCTCGGGCGGCGGGAGCGTGTCGACTGTGGCGGCGTAGTTGAGCAGCGCGTGGTGGCGTCGGTCCTGGTGCAGCAGCAGCGACGCTATCAGTCCACATGTCAGACTACTAGCATACGTACGAAGAGCGCGAGCGCGAGCTGCTCGGGCGGCGGGAGCGTGTCGACTGTGGCGGCGTAGTTGAGCAGCGCGTGGTGGCGTCGGTCCTGGTGCAGCAGCAGCGACGCTATCAGTCCACATGTCAGACTACTAGCATACGTACGAAGAGCGCGAGCGCGAGCTGCTCGGGCGGCGGGAGCGTGTCGACTGTGGCGGCGTAGTTGAGCAGCGCGTGGTGGCGTCGGTCCTGGTGCAGCAGCAGCGACACGTCGTCACGCAGCGCGCCGGCCGCCAGACAGCGCAGCGTCGCCACGCGCACTTCCGATGACAGCGCTGAGTCGTTCAGTAGCCGACCTGTCACACAAAAATGTTACAAATTAACGGTTGTCGTTCTACCGACCGAGTATTACTCGGCTTTAGCTGCTGTACTTACCTAGGCGGTACTTACCTATGAAAGCGAGGAAGTCGTCGCCGAGCACCCAGCTGCCCTCGCCTTGCACCAAGTACTGCTGCAGCTCATCCAGGCTCTGTCGGTCCTCCGGCGATAGCTCCACGCCCTCCAGCGCCTTGGCCAGTTTCTCATACTCTTGCACGGCCTGCGACAACAACACCAAGCGTCAACGGCAATCGATTGCGTTATTCCACTGATTGCCAAAACTCAATGTTGCAGCGCGAAAATATGATAATATGTTTATAATACACAAGCGAACTCGTCGCTTGCACACTTGTAAGAAAATTTATTTTACTTTGAAAGCGTGTTTAATATGCATCGCTACGCTCTTAGGAGTTCTGGCCCTTTAGTGATTGCCATAATATCAGAAAACTAGCTGATTTCAATAGACTTTAATAGAATGTATATTCTGCGCCATGATGAATGAGTTAGCAATCGAACATCACGTCCTACTGCTGATATCATTACCTGTTAAAGGTATGACATAAGCATTTGAGTAGCAATCGTTTAGTTCTGTGTGACAGCAACCATGTATCAGTAGTGCGGAACAGTAAACATGCTCTCAGGACAACATCCGGCGCCCACAGACTCGCGAGCCACGTGCGCGTGAGCGCGGCGCGTGTCACTGACCATCTTGTTCATACATTAGAAACATCTAGAAGCATTTTATGTTCATCCATTTTCCGTGATTGTAATAAAGCTGGCGACGGTGCAACAAGCATCGCTTATAAACATCACATCTTATATTTACAGCTTACAGCATGTGTGAGTCATCGGGTGAAAAATCAAGTTTATTTACAGAAGCTTGGCGTTCAATAAAACTGCCGTCTGCAAGTGTTCATTCAGGACTGAAGACGTGGCGGAATATTTTCAGATTAAAACCTTGTGTAAGCATTTAGGTACTTACGAGTGAATGAGGTGATGGTTCGGTGTTTAGTAGCAGCCGTTGGGCAGTAAGCTTTAGTAATATAAGCCATTGCTTTAGTCGACATCTATGTACTAAGACGTATTAGGGAGCAATGTGTTCACGTACATTCACATTTCGCACGGGACCTCTCAGCGCACTCGATATCAAACAAATGTAGTAAAGTGCCCGAGCTTTTCAACATAGCAGTAGGAAGCACTTACGTCGATGTCGGTGAAAACGATGGGTGGGTCACGGCTGCGCTTGCGCAGCTCGTCCTGGCGCCGCTCGTCTGCCTCGGCCGCCAGCGCGTCGGAGCTGGGCCCCGCGCGCGACAGCTCCTCCGGCACGCCGGCCGCCTCCACTGCTTCTGCCATGTCTGCTGAGCAACACGTCCTACGTTAGCACACTTGTAGCGCACGAGCGTACGGAGCCCGTCCGACTGACCGCGTACACTTTGGAGTACTAAATTAGACCCGGAAGACAAATCAAATGTTAACTGGTTGGCACTTGTGCATTTGTTTTGGATTTGGAGAAAAGTCCTATTCGTGTTTGGGGAAGATTTACAACTATTGGGATGAGAACACGCGTACTACGGAAGGCTAAGTACTAACCTAAAACTATGCGGCCCGCGAGACTATCTCGAGAATGTTTTGGTAACGTGTTAGAAACGAAGTATTTTAAGAAGCCGAATAAATCACAAAGATCGGTAAAACATAAAATTTCGATGTGAATTCAAAAATGTTAGGTTCGCACAACGTGGTGCACGCGGTCGGTCCGGCGCAGAAATAGCCACAATATAAATAATCTGAAGAAGGGCGGCTTGCGGTGAGCGGAGTGCGGCGTGCGGCGCGACTTCGGCAGCGCGCTGCTCGGCGCGGCGCGGCATACGCACCTGACGCGGGCTGGTGTGCGGTGCAGGCGCGCCGCTGTCCGCGCGAGGAATGCCGCGCGGCGCGGCGGCTGGCGGCGCGCCAGCTCGCCTCCGCAACACTATTATATTTATAATTACGCCGGGCGCGCGATCGGCTCCCGCTCTACTCTTCTTTACAAGTTCCTATTCGTTTTGTAAACACGCCGTCTCCACGATTCCAGAATCCCCGCCGCGTGCATGGTGTCTGAAATGGTCCCAAGGCACATGACATGCTCTTAGACTTTTTCGATCCTTCAACTATGCTAGTTTCATGGTAGATACATTTCTATTTTATTTATTGAATTGCACCTCGCTCACTACGACTGGGGTTGTTTAGGGTTCATGTTCTAGTTTCCAGTGATGACAAATTCATGAGCGTTGAGCGGCCGAGCACTGTGGATCAGCGCGGTGCCTGTGGTGGTCGTTGCCCTGAGGGGTCGATTGGAGTGGATCGGCCTACTTGTGGAGCGTTCAACTGACCGCACTCACAATAAATAGCGCATTCGGCCGCCTGAACGAATACGTTTACCACGTGCCAGTATAGGATGCTTTTATAATCTGCCTCGCACAGAAATGACAAAATTATTATTTAAATGACATTATTATTTAACAACATGGGATGTTACTATTATTTTTTGACCTTTTATCCAAGTTTTATTTTAATGTGCCAAATAAAACATTTCGTTTTAATCCACCCATTCGTGTTCCTCACACATCTTCAAATTATAGACGGAACAGTTATATCGTGCGTGCAAGCAGTAACTTCAATGACATATGCAAGGAATATGATCTGGATCCATTCACCATTAGTGTGAACTCGGCCAGAAGGAGCTTAAGTCTCAAATTTTTCAAATAGCATTAGGTTTATTAGTTTATTAATTAGTTTCTTAAGTGCAAGCTAAGGATTTTTGCTGTATCCTACGTAACCAAGAAGCGCAGCTTTTTGTTTTTGTGCTCACACCTTATTTAATTTATATTATAATGTCTACACGTGAGGACTTGTAATTGGCTTTCTAGTGATTATGGATTCCTTTTTTTTTGTCTGGTTTTATTAGCTGTAAGTCTTCCATGTACTAAATAAATAAATAAATAAATTTACAATAATATGGAACACCAACGACACATGATATCGCTCATCTTGTCAGTTTGAAATCACATGTTGAAGCTTCGTTTTGTAAACGTGCATGGTTTTGTATTCAGGAATTTTCTGTTATTTTGATACCATTGTCAGCCCAACTGGCTCTCGGTTAACTGGGGAAGAGTCGCTACTATTTAACGTAGGTAGGAATATCTATAATTGAAGTTATTTACAGTTAAATTACGGCATACAAATGTCTGGTTCTCAAAGCTCCCTGTCCTGTGGTTTGACACATTTGTGTAACTTTGTGACATGTTAGAAAAAAAAAACCATAAAAAGTAAACCTAAGAAAACACGTTAATTAGTGAAAGTAGTGTCCAATGAAAGTGTGATAGTCCCTTGAACCATCTGGTCGAAATTAAATGGACACAACTCTCGTACCCGCCTAGGCGGCAGTAGGCATATCTATGCATTTAATTAATTAATTAATTTATTTATTTATTTTTCATATTTTAGGAAAGCTTACAGACTAATAACAACATAGTAACAAAATAGGTAATTAAATTGCTAATTACAAGCTTCCACATGTAGGTAGTTATAATGACGAAAAAAAAAAAAAACAATGTTGGTCCCACAAGGTTGACACAGAGTTGGTAAACTCTCAATAATTTTAACAAACAACAATATTATGTTTTTTTGTGCAAATAGGTGCTGGTTATTCAAAAAATGACTTTGCTAAGTGCTTCCTAACTGTGCCCGCTTTCGTGCAAAAGAGGTCAATGCCGGGTTCACATGAAATCTTATTAAAACTGCGACTGGCTCTCAGAAAAAATGCATTACGCCTATAATTAGTGTTTGCACTAGGTACATGCAGAAGTGGTCGCTGTCGCAGTCCCATCTGATTAGTGCGTATTGACAATTTTGAGACAAGCTCAGGACAGTCAATTGAACCATTTGCAATATTAATCAGGTAGCATACATCATTAATATCACGTCTCTGGATAAGCGGTAGAAAATGGTATCTTTTGCATCGGTGAGTGTAGTTATCATTTACTTGTTTTGCTCTAAAATCAAGAAACTTAAGGAATTTCTTCTGGATGCCCTCAATACGAGACTTATATATCCCATATTGAGGGTTCCAGACCTGAGATGCATATTCGAGGTGGCTGCATACGAACGAACAATATAATACTTTGATCGGTTTTAGTGATCGAAAACAGGCTGAGGTTCTCATTATGAAACCAAGAGCTTTTGACGCCCTATTCACTATACTATCGATATGCTGATCGTAAAGTAGTTTACTATCTTGTATCACACCAAGATCTCTAATACTATTAACTTTCCCTATGTCACTATTGTAACGTTTGTATGTGGAATCAATTATAGACTTTTGCCGTGTGAAAGATATGTGAAAATATTTCGAAACATTTAATTCTAGCCTGTTAAGTCTACAGTATTCTTCTTTAAATCGGCTTGCAATAGGTGTGTATCAGAGATGTTTCTAATAATTTTATGAACCTTCATGTCGTCAGCATAAAGTAAAATATAACTATTTTCAAAACAGTGTTTTACGTCAGCAATGAAGAGGGTAAATAGTAAAGATCCTAAGATTGAACCCTAAGGGACACCAGAGGGCACGAAACTCCATCCAGATGTGTATCCCTGAAGCACCACAGCCTGTGTTCTATTATCAATATAAGAGGAGAACCAACAATACAAGTCTCCGTGTATCCCGGCTTTTAATAGCTTCTCCAAGAGCAGTCTATCTACTAATAATACTGGAGGTATAAGATCAGGACCACCAGATTTAGATAAATCCAAGGTCTTCAATAAATTTAAAACTTGAGATTGGGACACATTAACTGAGCCAATGCATGATACACTGTCTTCAACGCAAGTGACTCTAGTAGTAGCGGGCACAGGATCAGGTTCCTGGAAAGTAGAATGGAAATAGGATGCAAATAAATTGCTGATCTCTTCACCTGTACTCGCAGTCTTATCACCATAATGCATTACTTTTGGAAAAGTACCACAGTTTCTTTTGCTTTTGACATTTGCCCAAAAAGACTTAGGGCCCGGATAGTGCGCGGCTGACCTTTAAATCTATTTTCTATGCCAAAAATTGATTGATTTACATGTTATGTTCACTTCGAAGAATATTTAACCACCAATTTTTATGTGTAAAAATGTTTCTAAATATCCAGCCGTTTCGAAGGAGTTGGGAAAAGTTGCGAAATTGCTAAATATTTTTTTTAGACAAAAATATTAATCGCACGAAAAAATCAAATGTTGTTCATGAATCTATAATAAACATATATTTTTTCAAACCTGGCCGTTACCGAGGAGTAGGCTTCAGAAAGTCACTGTTTTATGGCACTTTTCGGGAGTTTGGGCCTAACAGACGAGTTGACGGCAGCCTCGGCAGTCGACAAGCCGCACACGAGTCCGCGGCTACGCGGGCCAAAAAGCGATACAAGGATAGAAAGGCAATTCCTTAAGCCGGAGAGGACCGAGACCTATCTCAGTTTTCTTGTCATCTGAAGTGATACAAGAACATTTGGGTATTTCATTTACTTCACACCAGATGAAGCTGATTTGCACCCGCACATTCAATTGAAGGTTCAGTTGAAAACCTGCGGCAGGAGACAATTATGTTGTCTGGCATTTTCCTGAAATCTATACTTATTACTTATATACTTATATAATATTATAAAGCTGCAGAGTTTGTTTGTTTGTTTGAACGCGCTAATCTCTGGAACTACTGATTCGATTTGAATGATTCTTTCAGTGTTGGGTAGTCCATTTATCGAGGAAGGCTATAGGCTGTTTTTTTTTTTCAAAATTAGGGATCCGTAATAAAATTGCTATTTTGTAACACAAGGTGTAAAATCGAAAACCTATTTTTGCGAGCGCTGCAAAACTATTGACAATAGAACCAATTGATGTATTACGGGTTTGTAGATCCCATTAAGACCTACAAAAAAGTCCGCGAGAACATATATCTAGCTATCATGGTTTAATCACAAGAACCGATTTAGTGTTCAAAATAATTATTAAATCGTCTGAAGAAAAAAAAATACGTTAAATATGTATCGTAATATTAATCATTATAGAAATTAAGCATTATGTTATCAAGAGTATTTATGTAGAAGTAAAATACTTTATGTTTCATCTCAATCGGATATTTCGTTTAAAAGTTATCACGTGTGTAAGATGTTAAGAGTTAGTTATGGGCCATAGAGTTTTTTATCAACATAAAATCCTGTAATAATCTTCTTCAAAATATATTTGTTGATGATTGTAAGTATAAGATCTTTGAAGAGTATAATAAATACATTTATGAACGCGGTAATTTTGGGAAATACTGATCTGATATGAAAACTGATTAAATATTCAATAGTCCATTTATTGAGGGAGGCAATTATAGGCAATATTTTATCTCGGTATTTCCACGGAAACGAGAAAAACGCGGGTGAAACCGCGGGGCACAGCTAGTATACTAATATAATCACGATTTTTGATGCCTCCAGCTCTCCTTATTACAGATGGACATTAGTATGACATTTTGCAAAATGTTCTTTAATTCTTTATTGTACACAATAACAACACAAAATAAGTGGATAACAAAGTTCATGTACACAGGCGAGCGATGTTCGTGAGCGTTGAACATTAGGTATGGGGCTAGAGCCTAGTCGCACATCATGTATCGGGCAGTCGCGTGCGCGCCACTCACCGTCGTCGTCATCAGGCGGCGCGTCGCCGCGCTCGCGCTGCTGTTTCTTGCGCTTCTTGTCACGGCGCCGCTCCTTGCGCGCCAGCTTCTCCGCCAGCGTGCTGCGCCGCGCGTCCAGCTCCTGCGACGCCGCTCTGTGGAATACACATCATCACAAACGGACTCATTTTACCTATTGCCGGCACAAACATGCTCGTACATCTGTACTAACTGAGATTGTCTCGTTGGTGGCAAGCGGTAATACCGATCATGAGGTCCTTAGATAGATACCCGTGTCGGAAAAAGTATTATTAAATTATAAGTAGCAGCATGGAATCAAGATTAGTTTCTTATTGCTTCGATTACATGGTACTACTTGGTATTTTTTTTTTAATCTGATATAAACTAGTACTTGACTGCGATCCCACCTGATGGTAAGCAGTGATGCAATCGTTGATGGTGAGGTGCACTAGTTTATATGGAGCCTTATTCACTATAGCCTTGAAGACACCTCAATTATAATCGGAAGGGAAAAGATGAACCGAAGTCCGAGGTAAGTATCTACATAAATTGATCGATATAATTGTTATTAAAATATTATTAAGAATCATTTTATGTACTCTTTAAAGAAAAAAATTAAATATTTAATTGAGTTCCTATTTTGTGTTGCAACTGATATTCAAAAAAAAATTGCTTGAGGGTTTGGTGATTGTCACACTCATTTTTCTGGGTAAAGTGTGAAAAGTAAATATTTTTTACTCAAAATATATTCATAATAATAATATTCCACAACTTTCACACAACGCCATCTAGTCCCAAACCAAGCAGAGCTTGTGGCATGAGTACTGGACAACTAATAAACATACTTACATACATATAAACTTTATAAATACATAGCGACGCTTGAAAGGCAAAAAATAATGAGTAGAGGAGGAAAGAAGATTTAGAGAAGATTCGTCATCATGGTATAATTTCCATTAGATCTTCACCAATTTAAATATGACAACCAGTTAGAAACACTCTTCTAAATACAAAAACATTAATCAAGATCGGCCTATAAACACAAAAAGTTATGCTTGAATTGATTTCTGTCATGGAATTTGACAATACTGGTGAAATGAGAATATTGCAGTGCGAACTTTACACATCTGCGGTACTCCTTCATAACATGCGCAGGACGTCCCCGCAGTCTCCAGATCAAACCTCCACTGGCGCGGCAACTCTGGTTGTGTTGTCGAGGTTAACATCGCATCACCTCGCTCAACTGCCATCTACCACCTTTCCTATTCACTCCAAATTTAAAAAAAAATAACAATGAAAGGTAAAAAGAGAAGCAAGTGTCAACAGCGGATGCACGTCCTCTCATTCAAAGTGTACCTCTCAAACATTAGAGGCCTGCACTTCAATCTCGATGCGGTCCACCACCATCTAGAGACTGACAAGCCACACTTGCTTTTCTTGACGGAGACGCAGATTAGATGTCCGGCAGATGCGGCATACCTCGACTACCCGGGATATCATTGGAGCATCATTTCCTGCAGCGTGCTGGGGTCTGTGTGTACGTCCGTAATGACATCTGCTGTCAGCGTCTCCGTCACCTTGAGGACACCACTCTTTCCACGTTATGGCTGTTGGTGGACATTGGCATGGACAAAATTGTCTATGACTGTGTCTATCGATCGCACAGCGGTGATCAGGACACAACTCGAATGTTTGACCACCTCAGTGAGGCCGCCGATAAGGCTCTGCATCGGCACCCTGATGCGCAGCTCGTCGCTCTGGGGGACTTTAATGCCTGTCACCAAGACTGGCTTTTCCCGTACCAGAAAATCGACCATGCTGGGAGAGAAACGCGAAACTTTGCGGTATCGATGGGCCTGTCCCAGCTGGTGAAGCAAGGGACTAGGGTGCCTGATGTAGCTGGTCATACTGCCAACTGTCTGGACCTTCTGCTGACCACCGACCCAGACAGATGTATCGTAACAGTTTCTTCACCACTTGGAACTTCAGATCATTTTCTGGTGAAGTCTGTATCGTCCTTCTCCCCACTAGACTGCGACTCTCGTGGTGAACAGCGAATGTGGCGATACAAGTCAGCAGATTGGGATGAGATGCGGCACTTTTTTAAACGGTTTTATTTTTGCGTCTTATCCTTGGCAGCGGGTCTGCTTCTCTTCTAAAGATCCGTCGAGGTGTGCGGATGCTGTGTCCGATGTGGTGTGTCAAGCTATGGAGTATTTAATTCCTTAAAGTGACGTACCAATCGGAAGTTCAGCTCACCCATGGTTCAACGCTGATTGCGTTCAAGCTGAAGAGCGTAAGCATTCGGCATTTCTAGCCTGGGTTGACGCTCGTGACCACAAATCTCTGGATCTGAGCTCAGCAAAGAGAGCCTTTAACCGTGCTGCCAAGTCCTACAAAAAGGCACTAAAGAAGGCTCGCTTTGACCGCATTGCCCATATTGGCACAAAGCTTTCTACACAGCCATCCGGTAGCAGAGCTTTCTGGTCCCTTGCCAAATCGGTCGAAGCGAACTTCTGTCGGCCCACGTTGCCTCCGCTGGTTAAACCTGACAGAACTCCGGCTCATACGGCGAGAGAGAAAGCAGGTCTCTTTGCATCTCTCTTCGCCCATAATTCTCGTCTTGATACTGGCAGTGCTACTTCGACGACTCTACCTCACTGCGACACTTCGATGCCCGAGGTTCGCATAATGTCGTCTAGACGTGAATAAAGCTAGTAGACCTGACGGTATACCAGCGATTGTTCTCAACGCTTGTATCGCCTCTCGTTTAGGACTGGAATAGTGCCCAAGTCCTGGAAGCTTGCCAACGTGCAACCCAAAGCCCAAAAAGGGCAGTCGTGCCGATCCTACCAACTATCGGCCGATTTCGTTAACCTCCATACTCTGCAAGATTATGGAGCGTGTATTCAACTCGCGCCTCATGGCATACCTAGAAGGTAACGATCTCCTCAGTGACCAACAGTATGGGTTTCGCCGCAATCGATCTACTGGGGACCTACTAGTGTATGCCACCCACTTGTGGGGCGAGGCCCTCGAGAAGAATGGGGAAGCAATTGCTGTCTCCTTAGACGTCTCGAAGGCCTTCGACAGGGTATGGCATGCTAGCTTCTTGAGTAAGCTTCCAGCATACGGCATTTCTCCGGGTCTGATTAAGTGGGTAAAAGCCTTCCTGAGAGAACGGTCTCTTCGAATTGTTGTCGATGGATGCTTATCAGAGCCCATGACGACTAATGCTGGAGTTCCTCAGGGGTCAGTGCTCTCTGCAACTCTTTTCCTGCTGCATATTAATGATGTGCTGATGCCCGGTATCTATGGGTATGGGCGAAACCAATCTGGTCGGATTCAACGCCGCCAAAACACAGGCGTGTCTGTTTACCGCCAAAAAGAGCCCGTTCACCTTGGCTTCTACTTTTCAGAATGTATCATTGGATTGTACCGACCGCCTTCAGCTCTTGGGTGTCGAAATTTCCTCCGACCTCAATTTTGGGCGGTTCATTGAGTTCAAAGCCAAAGTAGCTGCTAGGAAACTAGGCGTTCTCGCAAAAGTCCGGCGGTAAGTACTTCACACCGAGACAAAAAACTTAAATTGAAATAAGCCACTGGCAGTTAAGGGATGACCATCTCAACCACGTAATAGATGAAAGAGGATGGAAAGGAAATATTTCCCGATTTGTACTAGAACGATTGTCGCCGCTTGTCTCCCACTCGTTTAACTCCACTACAGGCAACAAACTTATTACAGGACGCGCAGTACGCACACTTAGATCGCAATTGGTTGTGTCACATATGCAAAATTCAATTTAGTGCGAATGAAAGGTCGATAATTTATATCGATTCATATCAATGAAACTTAGACTCACTGAACTATACAATAATCAAAAGGTAATAACTAGGTATGTTGTTCTTACCAAAACCTGTACTTATCACTGTCTGGAAAAAGGCGTCATGATAGAAGTTTTGTGTGAAGTAGTTGTGACAAGCTCTTGATTTTAAATATATTTCAAAATGTTGCGTACAAATTGTGCTAAATTTTGTTACTATTCATTCAATTCTACCAGTTGCTTCTATCTATATTTTTAATACATCTAGATCTGTTGGAAACCTAAAAATAAAGTTAAAAAATGTGTTTCTATATGGTCTTGGAAACTAAATTCATAACCTACAATTAGGGAAAAAATAATTCCTGCCTATAATAAACAAAGTTATTTTACAATAAATCGATAATGGTTATAACTTGATACAACACTATCGATATTGAAGGATGTTATCATCGCAATGAACACATTACATTGCGCGATTGTTAACTTAGTACAAAATGGTTCCTACCCATGTAATACAAATAATGTATAATTTTGCACTTCGTGTCGATTTTATCGTTTTAATACACAAATTATGTAATACTGTTGTAATAGTTCTAAAGAATATGATTTGTTTAAAGGTTTTTAGACTTACCGGTGAAAAGAAATCCTTTCTTGGACTACATTACACATTTGGCTTCTTTTTCGATACGTTGCAATAGCGCAACATGGCATAACTTTTTTTTCACGGATCTTCGTACACTAATACAGTATGAACGCGATTTACGGCCAATGTCAATAAAATTTCGGCTGAAGCACAAGTTTAACTATTAGCATGATCATAATTTGAGACACGCCTGCCCCGTCCGCAAGGCCCACTCTAACCTCTATCATCTGTTCTGCGGTCTCTGACGGCACCCGTTCAAGAGTCCCACTCAGCTCAACCATTTTTAAAGAATGAATGACCCAACAACACGTTCCACCTTCAGCGAGATATTGCTAACGATAGAGCGGTCTAGGTGGCCAAATTTGAGTAAGATCGACACGAGGAAAGTAAGGAAGCGAGACATTTGAGTGAGGCTCTGCGAACTTCATGTTCAGACGCGCCAAGTTACGTCGGCCATATTGTACATATATTTGAAGTGATATTTTATAATAAAATTTTACACATTACCCCATGAAATAATTTATTACGTATTTTAGCCAAACTGAATCTAGGTCAGTCAGGAGCCAATGTACTGACTCACATCAACTACACCTACTATACAGAATACTACGCACAGCTTTTCTCCTTTATTCTACTTTCCTAATTGAACAGAATAAAAACTACATTTACTCGTAGTATTATAATGGCATAATATCTTCTCGAAGAGAGAAGAATGTCTAGCAGGACTTGCACTTGGGGGAGGCCTTTGCCCAGCAGTGGGACAGTAATGGCTAACATTAAAATAAAAAAAAAAACAAATACCTTCTCTCCCTAAGACAGTCGTTTTCAATCCATAGCCACGTAAATTGTGTCAATTTAAAATAATTAGCGTCTTACGTGACGCTGACGCGTTGGGCATAGAAATGTAATGGCGACAGAACCAAACAATTCATTAATTCAATTCATTATTTCTAGCGACACCACTAGCGGCCGTCGACTCCGTGCTCAGCTGTAGTCTATAAGTATAATTTTTTAGGGATCCGTAGCCCTAGTAATCTATCTTTACAGTATCGCCATGTCCGTTCGCTTAGCTTGGAGACAGTCCAGTGCGTCTCGCATCTATCGGTTTTGTATAATACCCATACATATTAAGTACTATACTAACCGCGTGACAATAGAAAATTGTCATTGTCATTTGCAGGAATTCGTGGAGGTATTGAGTTGAAATTAAAACCAGTTTTAGGACTGCGGTCCCTTGAAGCTGTGAAAAAATCAAAGTTCTGAGACAAAGAATAAAAACGTGGCCATTTATGTCACAAAAAACGTGTATGATGTTCGACACTCTCAATTATATTCATTCATCCCATTTACCTAGAATCCTGAAATTTGTTATGAAGCAAGGAATAAATATAAAGTAGTTGCGTCACAAAAAAAAAGGTTTTTGCGATTCTGAAAAATACAATTCAATTCGGGAATTGAACTGTTAATTCTTATGTAAGTTTGTACGGAAACCTCAGTGCGCGATCAGACTCGCGCTTGCCCGGTCTATATTGAACATTGTACTGAGCTCCTCCGTAGTCTCGAACTTTTTTCGGAATTCGGCCTGTTCGAGAAGTGATCAATTCGGTTGTATTTTTTTTTTGTTGTTTGTTACCTCAGAACTCCGTCGTTTATGGACCGGTTTGCAAAATTAAAAACAGACTTTAAAATATATTTTAAAGTCTGTTATTCAATTTTTTGATTATCTTATAAACTTAAAAGAATTCTAATTATTAATTTGTGTAAAGTTTTAATTTTGTTTGTGTAAGTAACAATATTTAAAAAAATAATATTTATTGTCCAGAGTTCATTTGGTTTAATATTTTTACTGAAAGGAAATTTTGTGATAAATTTTGTAGTTTTGCTTACTATGAGCATCAAATAATATTTGCATGCCAACTCATGGCAAAATGTCTGCACTATTATATTAAGTTACCGTCTCTTGTACCGCATTTAATGCAAATAAATTGATTTGACTTTGGCTAAATGGATATTAATGCTGGGGTCCTTTAGGTGTCGGTATTCTCGGCAACACTGTTCTTGCTGAACATAAATTACATACTTAAACCTGACATGTGCTCCAAGGTAAACCACGAAAGGTACCACACGTCTGACGGACTTCTAATCTGCTTCTCTGAAAAAAGAGCGCTAGTTTTTCAGTCTCCAAATGGTGGTGGACTACGAAGTTATTTGAGTACAGACCTTGTATGTTACTGAAGTGCATTTTGTGAGAGGGGAAGTGCTGCCGCTGTTAAACTTTTCTTTTTATTTATTCCTTTGCATTTAGGTGGAAGTGAAGGAATCTCCTTCCTTGGAACAAGGAAGTGAAATAAGTTTCTATGCTGCTAATCTGGCAGGCGCACACTGAAAGAACGACATAATTAGAGGACTAGTTTGAAGACTTTAGGGACGCTCGAACCCCTCGGGAATGACCTCTTATCTGGTCTCAAACCAGCATGGTGGTACATCTCGAGATTTTTAAATTCTTATGCGCGTCTGTAATATATCGTTCGAGTCAGAGAGACACTCTTACACAGTGCCAGTGTGGAGCCGCCTGCACAGGACATGTTTTACCTGCTATGCTGCCCATCCTGCACAACCTCCCGTACTTTTAAACATTTATACGAGGCCAAAAACAGAGCTGTGTAAATTGCCAATACTGGTCAGAAAAAAAAGTTAGAGAGTCCATATACGCGAAAAGTATATCGTTCGGACACTCTCAGCTTCCACACACAGCTTCGCCTGTATGAGCTTAGGTTCCTTCATACAAACTTCGGCCTCCCGTTTCATCCCACTCTTTGAATGTCGTAATTAGAGACACAATAGAAAGACAATTACCTTATGTAGGACAGTGTAACTTAAGACATTCGAAAGGTTAAGAGGTGAATTTTGGAAAATCCTTTGTTAGTGCTCTCCCACACCATAAAAGGAAACCTTGTGCAAAATTGCACGTTCTTAATCCCTGTAGTTTCGGTGGTGCGTTAATGCGTCAGTCAAGTTTCTTCTTTTATATACATAGAAGACTAGCTAGTACCCGCGGCTTCGCTCCCTTCAAATGACTACCTACTTTACCCCACCTATTTATACTTCCCTACCTACCCCACGCTACCTAACTACTTACCCTATCCTACGCTACCTACCTCCCTTCCCAACCCAACCCTACCCTACCCTACCTACCTACCAACCTTACGCACCTACCTACCAACCATACCTACCCTACCATCCACTTTTTTAGGTTCCGTAGTCAACTAGGAACCCTTATAGTTTCGCCAAGTCTGTCTGTCCGTCTGTCTGTCTGTCTGTCCGTCCTCGCTTAATCTCGGTGACCGTTTGCACTAGAAACCTGAAATTTGGTACCAATATGTATATCAATCACGCCGACAAAGTGGTAAAATAAAAATTGGAAAAAAATGTTTTATTAGGGTAGCCCCCCTATATGTAAAGTGGGAAGTGATTTTTTTTTTTTAATTTCAAACCTAACGTGTGATACATCGTTGGATAGGTATTTAAAAATGAATAGGGGTTTACTGAAATAATTTTTTGATAATGTCAATAATTTCGGAAATAATCGCTCCAAAAGTAAAAAACAATGTGTGTGTCCCCCTCTAACTTTTGAACCATAAGTTTAGACAATATGAAAAAAATCTGAAAAGTAGAACTTTATAAGGACTTTCTAGGAAAATTATTTTTAACTTGATGGAAAGAACAGTTTTTGTACAAAAAAGACAAAAGGGTTCTACAAAATAATTTCTGGACTAAGTTTGTAGTATAATCATAGATATCCAGAGATATGCCTTCATTGCGGAATAGTAAGGAGTCCTAGTGAGGCCGCTTATCTCCCACCCAAATAATTACAACATTCACAAATAGTGTATTTACGACACACATTTAAAATTTGCTTTTGCACACTAAGAAGAAAGCACCTACACTAAATCAATTTCTAATAGCACACATAAACAGAATGGGCGGAGCATGCACTTGTAAACACAAGTCATTCAATGCACACGCATGCAAATAGGGAGGCGAAAAAGAAGGTCAATAATTTTATCGATATTAAATTTTAGCATATTTTAGTTATATAATTAAGTACTTTCGTCGTTTTATTTTGTTTAAATGATTTCTTTTTTAACCATCTATCCGAAAATAGAGTTTACTTTTAATAAAATAATATAGGAATATATATTTTTAGTATCGTATTACCGGTTAAAAGGGCTGTTCTCTGTTAAATATCGTGCTGTATTATTATATAATAATTATAATACTTAATATTAAAAAAAAAAAATTGATCATAAATGTCTACCTACGTTCAGGGTTGGTTTAAACACTAAGGTAAATTTTATACTCGCATTATACTCATAGCGTCAATAAAAGGTACTGCGATAATAAAAATATAGGAATGCAAAATAAAAAAAAAACCGGCCAAGTGCGAGTCGGACTCGCCCATGAAGGGTTCCGTAGCAGCAAGTAACATAATATAAAAGTTAGTGTTGTAACTTTAATTGATGTTTTAATAATAGTGTATTTTTTTTGATTTATGACACATTAAAAAAAAACTACTTACTAGATTTCGTTCAAACCAATTTTCGTTGGTAGTTTTTATAGTAATGTACATCATATATTTTTTTAGTTTTATCATTTCCTTATTTTAGAAGTTACAGGGGGGGACACACACATTTTACCACTTTGGAAGTGTCTCTCGCGCAAACTATCCAGTTTAGAAAAAAATGATATTAGAAACCTCAGTATCATTTTTGAAGACCTATCTATAGATACCCCACGCGCATGAGTTTGATGAAAAAAAAAATTTTGAGTTTCAGTTCTATGTATGGGGACCCCTAAAATTTATTGCTTTTTTTCCATTTTTGTATAAAAATCTTAATGCGGTTTACAGAATACATCTACTTACAAAGTTTCAATAGTATAGGTCTTATAGTTTCGGAAAAAAGTGGCTGTGACATACGGACGGACAGACAGACAGACAGACAGACAGACAGACAGACAGACCGACAGACAGACATGACGAATCTATAAGGGTTCCGTTTTTTGCCATTTGGCTACGGAACCCTAACAAATAAAATTGGAAATTAGAAACTTTATTTCAAATAGTTCAATAATAACAAGTAGTTTTAAATTGTCAAAATGTCGGTCAGTCAAAAAAAAGTGAAGCTGCGTAGCACATTCCAAATCGTAGATCTCAATGGAGAAGGACGTGTAAGAAACTCCATGGGCACTTTTAAATCATGTCATGAGTTACAAAAATCTTGGTTAAATATGTTTTGTCACTTCTGTTGGAATAGTTCACACTTGTGTACTTCGCATTTATCCGTATTCGTATAATACGTTATGTTATAAGTGACCTAAGTTTGATTCTATGTCTGAGGTCGAATTAGAGCCGAAAGTGTAATACATAATGCAATGCTCACGTCAGTTTTATGACATTTTTACTAAATTTGTAAGAAATAAAATGTGAAACTTTCGGTATTATAGACAAAGATTTGATAAAATAGCGATAAATCGCGAATTTTTTAATTCAAACTTTGAACATTGACCGCTGCCTTGCCTTATGATTGACTAAGGTGGCCTACTCGGTCAATAATATTGACCAATATCTTTTAGGACCCATCTTACGAAATCGCCAAATAGCCAGATTTTTTATAATAATAATTGAATATTTTTGCATAGCAAACACAAACTATTATAGCCAAAAAAAAATTGAGTTATATTTGTTTTTCATGCTAATTGTACTATAACAAAAAAAAAACTTTGATCATCTCTATCTTTTTAGTATAATTTAAGTTTTTACACTTTACGAGTATTGAAATATCAATGTTTTAATTTGGTTCACAAAACATTAAATTAATAATTAATTTAACATGCAATACTATAATATCCATTGAAATATAAAAAAAAAACAATATTGAACTTAAATAATACGCATATCGATAAAATCAGTCACACGCACTCGATTACCCCTCTCTAAATCTTAAACGATCGTAGCGCTCGGAAACATTCGGGATAGTTCGGGCTAGTTCGTGTCGCTCTGGACGTAGGTTAGAAAAATATTTAAAAAATGATTTAAAATATAAAACAGTGACTTAATTGTTTACTTACCGGTGGTAGGACACGCCATTTGTCTTTAGGTTGACGATACTCGACCTATTTTTGCATTTAATCACTGTACGATTCGGCATTTTGTTTTTTTACGCATCAATAGCACACCGTACGCAATTGCAAAGTGACTGAATGAATCGTACAGCCGCCGTTCAAATAAACTGGGCTTTAGCCCATAATGTGCGCTTACGTGCCACGCCCTCATGGCATATCCCTCGATATCCGTGAGTATAATCGTATATGCAAGCATTTTTTTAAACTTATAAGTGGGTACACTTATTGTGACGGACGGGAAACTACGGAACCCTACACTGAGCGTGGCCCGACACGCTCTTGGCCGGTTTTTTTGCTTTTACACCATCCCTGTATAGTTGATTTTTATAAATAAGAAGAAGATTACCTCATGTAGGTCTGGGTCGATTTCGGGATCAGGAATCTCTGCACATGATATACTTGATCTGGTCGCATTCATTCTATTTAACCAAATAAAAATGTGTACATGCGGCAGTCCCCATTTTTTCAGCAGATTGTTTTAAATTGTCACGGAAAATATTACAATAGATCTGTGCTATCATCCTGCCTTCAATTATTTGCAGTCGCCCCACACCATGCCAAGAAAAATGTCCCCAAACTATCACACTGCCACTGCCGTGTTCTACAGTGGGCTGCAAGTATGTGTCGTCGTAAAAGATAACTCTTACATTGCTTCTACGCCATACAATTAGCCGACATCGATTTTCAAATAGTTTGAACTTCGATTCATCGCTAAAAACTACTGTCTTCTAAAATTCTATTAGCTTAACCGAATACTTGCGGGCGAACTCCAACCTTCGTTTTTAGATCGATGTTAAAAGAGGTAACGGAACCCCGTAAATTAGCTTCATACTGGCGTCGCCTGATAGTAATTTCAGAAAACGAGGCTCCTGCTACCTGTAACTGATCTTTGATCTCTTTTATACTGCCGCACAATTTGTCGATCATCAACAGAAGTAGTAGCCCTAGGATGCCACGACTGTGGCCTATCTGCAACACTAGGACATCCTGAACTTTTATTTTTTATTTTTCGCATACTCTCTGGACTAACTTTAAATAATTTTCCCACAGCATTAAAGTTTCTTTAATTTTTCGTATTCCCTCACAATCTTATTTCTTTCTCTAATGGTTAATTGTCGCCTCTGAGCCATTATTCATTCAGAAACAGTCAAATTACCTTACAATATCTTGTAATTAAATTTAAAGAACCCACACTGCCCTAACAATATTAATAATAACCGCGAGACTCGAGAGATCTGAAATTGGTAAAAAGCTTCCTACTTCAACTGACTTTTGGCGCACTTAATTCAAGTAGTAAGCACATAAACATAGATTATGAAAGAAAACAAAATTAATTTCCTGGAATTCCGTACTCTACGTTTTAGAATAGAGTATCCTAAATAGTGTTGCAATAGAACTCTGCTTCCGCTACTGCAGAAGTTCCGCAAACTATTTCACTTCCGTTTCCGTTTCTGCTTCCGCAAAATTATAACGGAATTCTAAACGGAAACGTATAGTGTGGAGCGCGGGGCGCGTGGAGGACTAGGCTCTTGAAAGAAGCGCGCGGTGGGGGCGGGGGCGGTACACAAACGTGTCGCAACGAGTTTGTTTATATTTTTTATTTCATTCTGCGCACCAAGGTATAATATAATAAAGTGGTATTTGTTTTTTAATTTTTTTGTTTGTAGGAGGTAATCTCTGGAAGTACGGGTCTGATTGATAAAATTCACCGATAAAAAGCTGCTTTACTCCTGAGTGATATAGGCTATAATTTATAAACGCGGGCGAAGCTGTGAGCAAAAGCTAGTGTGTGTATATATAGAAGATACAGTAGCCTAAGGGTGAGTTGCACCATTTAACTATAACGATAACAAAGCCGGTAACAGTTGTCAAATCGTCGAATTGACCAATAGGCGGCCGTTTCACGGCTGGTTATGGTTTGGTTATCGTTATAGTTATGTGGTGCAACTCACCCTAAGTAATAAAAAGATTATATTGCAAAAAGCGAATAGCTGTACAATAGAATCCCTAAATTACAAATAATGTATGTCCCAAAATGTCACTCAATTTATGGAAATTTTGTGAGACTATTGATTAATGAATGAATAACTGACAATTATTAAGGAAAAACACTGCCCGCAGTATTTTCTACTAGCAATTGTTATGTTTGATTGATTCTATGATGAATTTACCTTTTCATGGTCAATTTTAGGATTTCGGTTTTTTCTACTTTTGACTACAAAAATATGATCAGTGACGGGTACAGATAGAGCCCCAATTTTTTTGTACTAATTAAAAAGTAAGGGTGTATAATCTATAGCTAGCTACGTCTATATGCTACAAGCGATATACATGTGTATTTTCATATTTTCCTTTATTCGCCAGTCAAAGAAACACAAAAAAAACTAGTTATGTGGCAATTCAGAAGGGATGTCTGGTGTTGTTGTGGTGGTCGTAGAAGCCGCGCGGGCCGTGCGGGCCATGTGGGGCGTGCGGGTCGTGCGGGTCGGGAGGGTCGTGCGGGGGGGGCGGGCCGCGTACGAGCCGGCGGGGCACGAGCGGGCGCGCTTGCAGTCGGCGCAGCGCACGCGCGCCGGCCGCCAGCACGGCCACCCCTCGCCACAGTCGCCACGCGCGCGCCGCCAGCGAGCACGACCTACACCAGCACACCGAGCCGACATCATTGAGCACAACGCGCCGCTACACAACACCGCAAACAATTGTCTGTGAGCACGGTGAACCGGGCGCTGACGAGGGCTGCGCCACACGAACACCTTTTTTAGAGGCCGAGTCACCCGTGACCGTAGGGGAATACCCGAAGTAAGTCACTACACGTGGTCCCCGGGTGGTGCTAATCAGGTGACACTAACGGGTTGTGGGTTTCGACCGTTGGGCTTGCGACCACCCACTGAGCAAAGACGTAGCGCTAAAGGACCTGGCTGTGTTTCGATCATATCGAAACACAGCCAGGTCCTTTAGCGCTCAGTGTAGGCAGTCTGGAGGACCAACCTGGCTCGTGCTGATATGGAATAATCGGGAGGCTAGTTACGAAGGGTAGCGGGACTCGTTTCCCGCTACCCACGGTTGCCGCTGGCCGACCGCAAGTAGTTGGGTTCCCAAGCCAATCATACATGAAAATCTGCCCCGCCAACTGTCGAAAAATCCCGGAATGCACCATCGTTCTGGTTGGCGACTAAACGAGAGGGTCAGATGGAAATTCCTGGGTGAGCTCGGGCGTCCCTGCAGTCGCCAGACTAATCCCCCAATGATGTCAACCATTCAGTACGTACCTGAAAGTTAGCTGTGTAAAACTTCATTTCACTTCCTTCGACTTTCCTACCATCACTCAAATAAACAATGAAAAGAAATAGTAAGAGACCAGTAAAACAGCGGCTGCACTCCTCTCACAAAGTGCACCTCACTCCACGTCTGCACTCCAATCTCATCGCAGTCCATCACCTCCTGGAGACTGAAAACCAGCTCTTTTCTTCCGCAGATCCTCTGATCTGCGTCTCCGTACGTCGGACGTCGTCCGTCCGACCTGTCGTACCTTTCTTACGCCCGGGACGACATCTGCTATCGGTATCTCCGTAACCTTGTGGACTCCAGGTTTTGGGCGCTTCGGGCTTTGGTGGACACAGGCGTAAATAAAATAATTTACGCTTGTCTATCGTTCGCACAACGGAGGTCAGGAGACATTCGGACTCACACAGCATCTGAATGAGGCGGCGGATGCGGCTCAGCAGCAGTACCCTTCTGCCCAATTGGTGGTATTGGGCGATTTTAATGCCCACCACCGGATTAGGCGCACAATGCCACATTCGCAAAATGGCATATTGACGCAAAATGCCACATTATCAAAATGACACGTTCTAAAAAAATCATAATTATCACATAGGCCTTTAACAAGGCTGCCCCAAGTCCAGCAAGAATGCGTTGCGAAGGTAAACATAAGCCGAATTGGGAACAAACTTGCTTCATAGGTACCCCGAAGGTAGTAAAGTGTTTTGGTCTCTGGCTAAATTGGTTGAATCAAACTTTTGCCGTCCCTCATTACCGCCACTGGTGAAACCCGATGGGTCGCTGGCCCACACCGCTGAGGGGAAAGCTAATTTATTTGCCTCTCTTTTTGCGGAATCTTCGTCTTGATTCTGGTTACGCGCGGCCTCTATAAATATAAGGACATCCATAGGGGGCTACGTAACCTTGACCTGCACGAAGCCAGCGGTCCCGAAGGGATACCAGAAGTCGTGCTTAAAACTTGTGCGCCTGAATTGTCTCCGATCTTGACACGCCTATTTCCCCTCCCGTATGAGATAGGAAAAGTGCCAATTGCTTGGAAGCAAGCTAACGTGCAGCCTGTGTCCAAGAAAGGCAGTCAAGCGGACCCGGCAAACTACCGACCTATCTCTGGTATGTCCGTCCTCTATAAGTGTATAAAACAGTTGCTTAACAGGAAGCTTCTGGCATACCTAGAAGCTAACAACTTTCTCAGTGACCGGCAATACGGTTTTCGCCAAAATCGGTCTACTGGGGACCTTCTAGCGTATGCCATTCACATCTGGAGCGAGGCCGTCGAGAAGCATGGAAAGCGCTTGCCATCTCCCTTGATACATCTTAGGAACTCGATAGGGCCTGGATTATTGGTAAGCTTCCTTCCTTCGGCCTACACAATATGGAATGAATTAAAGTATTGAGTATACACACAAGTCTGTGTGATTGGATCGAAGACTTCTTGAGGGATCGATCCATCCGAATGGTTATTGATGGCTGCTCGTTCGGTCAAATGGATATATTAATATCCATTTGCCAAGGTCCCTCAGGGGGTCAATGCTCTCGGCAACACTGTTTTTGCCGCACAAGTTCAACTGGCTGCAAAAAAATTGGGGATTTTAGCAAAGGTGAGACGGTACTTCGCGCCGGAACAGCTGCTCAATCTTTATCAAGAGGCGAGCCAAGAGAATCATCGGCAGTGATGGATTGTTGAGTCGAAACTCCAAAGCCTTGAGCATCGCCGCCGAGTTGATAGCCTGTTAGTTTTCTATCGTTTACATTTCGGGGAGTGTACACTAGAATTGCACAATCTAATTTCGTCAAGTCCGTTCCTTCGTCGGACCACTAGATCTACGGCGTTGCGCCACCGGTTCATGGTAGACATCCTACCCATACGCACAAAGCGTTTTGGGAACACATTTATTGTGAGTACATCAAGGAGTGGAATTCCCTGCCAGAGTCTGTTTCCTTATAGCTACAACTTAGGAGTCTTTAAGTCAAGAGTGAATAGGTTACTACTAGGCAAGCGTGCTCCATCGTTGAGGTGAGATGGTGGCCAAACGCAAGCCTATGAATAATAAAAAAAGAACACTGAGCTTACCTGGCCTCCTCGATCTGCGTATTGAGCGTGAGGTAGTCGGGGCTGTCCTGTCGGTGGCGCGTGCCGTTCGTGTACATCATCTGTGCAACAAACATTCGTCTTATTCATTTTAAATTTTTTATATGTACATATAAATTTTACCGACCGGCTAAACGTTCGGTTTTGGTTAGGCTCTGAACTGAAGGTCATGATAGAGACCTAAAAACTACGTGAAACATATTTGTTTACTCATAATTTTATTTAGTACTAGCTTTTGCCCACAGCTTCGCCTGTGTACTATCGGGTGCAATAATGGTTGGATAGTACAGTAAAAAAATCGTGTGAAGCGAGAAATGACGCCATCTAGCGTAAAATCAGATTGAAATATTGTTATCGACAACATTGTATTATACTGCTACTAGCTGGCGTTGCTGCGCTTCAAATGCTTATGTAAATGCTTTTTTTTGTAGTTTCTTTTTGTTTCTTTAATAAACATTGAAATCCAAACTAATATTATAAATGTGAAAGTAACTCTGTCTGTCTGTCTGTCTGTCTGTCTTTGCTTCACGCCTAAACTACTGAACCGATTTGTGTGAAATTTGGTACAGACATAGTTTGGAACTTGAGAAAGGACATAGGATAGTTTTTATTGTAAAAAATAAAATAAAAAATAAAATTTATTCTGGACATACAGCGCCATCTATTGGTCAAGAGTCGGCATCAATTCAGTACTGAAATTTCCGGAAGTCACTATTCCATGCGAACGAAGTCGCGGGCAAAAGCTAGTAATTTATATTTTTATAAAGAGATGATAATATTAAAATTGAGTATAAATTTATATCTGATGGTCTATGTGTCAGTTTCAAAATTTGAGAGGGTAGGTAGATTGAATATGGATTTATAAATAATAATTAGTAGGTAGTATAAGTTAATACTTAGACCACAGAATTGTGACTAAGCTTAATTGATTGTTCGCTAAGTTCGTTTCGATTACCTCGTTCGAGCTCCTTTCGTTCAATTTTATTTTTAATCAGGTGAATTTATCACAATGAGTATGAATTGTAATATAGATTTAGTGACAAGAGCTCAAATAATTGCTTTGCATAATCAAGGTGAAAATTTGTCAGAAACAGCCTGAGAGACCGGTGTAAACGCAAGTAATCTTATTTTACACTTTTTTATATACCAAAAAATTTCTTTACAATAATCATTATTAGGTTTTATATATTTCTGTTTTATTGTTGCAGAGAAAAACAGTTGTTCTATGGGTACGACGATTTGAAGAAGAGGGTTCTTTGAAACACTGTCAAAGAACTGGTAGACCAAAACTTATAAACATGTTGCAGCGTCAAACCATGGGTAAGGGAGTACGAATAAAATGGATTTTTCCGACGAACCACTATGCTGGTTTATTTGACACAAGCGTCGACACTGTCCGTCGTGCTCTTCATAGTGAAGGGCTGCATTATCGGAGGTATGCTGTGAAACCTTTGCTTACCGAAAAACATAAAAGAGCAAGATTACAGTTTGCTTTGGATCACGCTTAAACTTTGATTGGAATTATGTTATCTTTACTGATGAAAAAACTTTAAGTCCAGTGAACACGGTCGATTATGTTTATGGCGTCGAGATAATACACGATACACAAGTGATCACGTAGTGCCCAATAAGCGATCTGGCCATATAACGGTGAACATGTGGGGATGGATGAGTGCAGCCGATCCTAGAGAACTAGTGAGAATACCAAGCCGAGCCAATAGTGCAAATTATATAGAAGTGCTGGAGGAGACAATGTTGCCCACAGTTCGAACTGTATATCCAAGCGAAGAATTGCCACAGATAACATTTGTGCAGGATAATTTTCTAATACACCGTTCGCACACTGTGCAGGCTTGGTTTCGTCAGCATAATGACATTTGCGCTATTCTTTGGCCTGCAAGATCACCGGATTTAAATCCAATTGAAAATTTATAGGGTGTTATTGTTCAACGGTGGAATAATCAAAACGAGCGTACTCCAGATGCGTTAGAGGCTCATTGTTTACGAATATGGGAGAGTATTCGTGGTTTAGATTTGTGTAAAAATTTGATTAATTCAATGCGTTCCCGAATGCAAGCTATTATAAAATGGTAAACGAGATATTGATAAATTATTATTTTATTAATATTACATATTTACTCAGTACGTACTAGAGACCTCGTTATGTGTTTTACTTAATACTTGTATTTGAAATAATTTAAAAAAGTTATGAACACATAGTTAAAAACATCCGAATTGAGAACCTCCTCCTTTTTTAGAAGTCGGTTAAAAAACAACATAATTTTGTTTTTTTATGTTACCTACTAAACATTTGATATGTTGTTGTGCAAATTGGTAGTTTTTGTTTTTTTTTTATATCTTGCCTCTTGTGTGTTTTTGCTAAGGTTACATAAGCTTCAATCCTCTTTCCAATTTGGTAAACGAATATTTAAGCTATGGCCTTAATAAAAAATCACAAGTAATATTTTAATCTTATTCGATGATTAATAATCCGACTGTTGTATAGTAAACTGTAAGAAATAAACATCTATGTTATTTTATTATTGCCTATTTGTTTGATGAGCCTGTTTATCTGCTTGTTTCCTTTTGCTGAGTAACTACCGACTTGAATATTAATAATAACTAGCTTTTGCCCGCGGCTTCGCTCCCGCTGTTCCCTACTTCAGCCTACTATACCCTACTCTACCCTACTATACCCTACTCTACTCTACCCTACTCTACCCTACTCTACCCTACTCTACCCTACTCTACCCTACTCTACCCTACTCTACCCTACTCTACCCTACTCTACCCAACCACACTCTACTCTACTCTACCCTACTCTACCCTACTCTACCCTACTCTACCCTACTCTACCCTACTCTACCCTACTCTACCCAACCACACTCTACTCTACTCTACCTTACTCTACCCTACTCTACCTACTCTACCCTACTCTACCCTACTCTACCCTACTCTACCCTACCCTACTCTACCCTACTCTACCCTACCCTACTCTACTCTACTCTACCCTACCCTACTCTACCCTACTATACCCTACTCTACCCTACCCTACTCTACCCTACCCTACTCTACTCTACTCTACCCTAAAAAAAAAAAAAATTAAAAAAAAAGTATCCTATGTCCGTCTCCTGGTTTTAAGCTACCTCCCCACCAATTTTCAGCCAAATCGGTTCAGCCGTTCTTGAGTTATAAGTGGTGTAACTAACACGACTTTCTTTTATATATATAGATATTCTACGACGCCGTCTAGTCCCAAGCTTAGCAAAGCTTGTGTTACGAGTCCTAGACAACTGATAAACATACTTATATATTTCTAAATAAATACATATTACACCCAGATTCAGCAAATGATCGTGCTCAACACACAAACATTATCCTGGTTGGGAATCGAACCCACGACCCCGACATTGCAGTCAGGGCAATTAAAACAAAAAATTAAATATTACTTAAAATATATAAGTAATATTTACAATTTTACGTACAAAGATATAGGTAATTTAAGTGTTTGTTTCGATAGACGTAATTTAAATCACTATATATAAAGGCAAAACACACAAAAGAAGTGAAGATATTAAATTGCTTATCTATACTAATATTATAAAGCGGAAGAGTTTGTTTGTTTGTTTGTTTGTTTGTTTGTTTGTTTGAACGCGCTAATCTCTGGAACTACTGGTCCGATTTGAATGATTCTTTCAGTGTTGGGTAGTCCATTTATCGAGGAAGGCTATAGGCTATGTTTTTTTTTTCAAAATTAAGGATCCGTAATAAAATTGCTATTTTGTAACACAAGGTGTAAAATCGAAAACCTATTTTTGCGTGCGCTGCATAAACTATTGTCAATAGAACAAAATGATGTACTACGGGGTTGTAGATCCCATTAAGACCTACAAAAAAGTCCGCGAGAACATATATCTAGCTATCATGGTTTAATCACAATAACTGATTTTGTGTTCAAAATAATTATTAAATCGTCTGAAGAAAAAAAACTACGTTAAATATGTATCGTAATATTAATCTTTATCGAAATTAAGCATTATGTTATCAAGAGTATTTATGTAGAAGTAAAATACTTTTTGTTTCATCTCAATCGGATATTTCGTTTAAAAGTTATCACGTGTGTAAGATGTTAAGAGTTGGTACCTATTAATGAGTTATGGGCCATAGAGTTTTTTATCAACATAAAATCCTGTAATAATCTTTTTCGAAATATATTTGTTGATGATTATAAGTATAAGATCTTTGAAGAGTATAATAAATACATTTATGAACGCGGTAATTTTGGGAAATACTGATCTGATATGAAAACTGTTTAAATATTCAATAGTCCATTTATTGAGGGAGGCAATTATATTCAATATTTTATCTCGGTATTTCCACGGAAACGAGAAAAACGCGGGTGAAACCGCGTGGTACAGCTAGTGACAGAATAAAATTATTTGAAGGTAATACAATTTTGAACATGACAAAAACAGTTTATTTCATTAGTGCCAGTGGCGGATTAACCACGTAGCAAAATTAGCAAATGCTACGGGCTAAAAATTGTTTACACGATGTCACTGGAATTAATGTCGACTAGTTTTTGCGTTATTAGAACGGTTCATTTTTATTTCTGTACCCTTAACTAAGTAACATTTGAATACCGGTTTTATGATGAATATGCCTAATTGTCTTGACTGCCCACTTATTACAAGTCAAGCAAAATTATTCCAGATATGTTTGAAGAATGTTTAGATAATTGATTGTTACTTACAATAACGTTTTGAAAATGTTTTAAATGGAAAGCAAAAATATATACAAGATTTGCGATTTAATCTCGTCCCTTACACGCAGTAAGGGACGAGATTAGTCTTTACATAGACCACTAAGCCAACTTGTATAACAATATCAAATTAAACTATCAGTAGTCACATTATTAAAAATTCTTAGGTTTATTACATTAGGTCTTACTGCATGAAATAAAATTGATTATAAGTAGTTTTTTTTTTATATACCATTATTATATCCTTTTCAAAATGTTTATAAAATGTGTAATACCTAACTAAAACACAAAAGCTGGAAAACAAAAATAAAGATTTGTAATAATGAGATTTGAACCAGCTACATGTGCTTTACACGTCGCTGTTGTTACCATTGGCCCAAACGGACTCTTATGGACTGAAATTAAACGTTACTTGTTACGCTAGACGCAATATTCGTGCCCGTTTACAAACAATTGATAAGAATCACGAAATTAGTTATGCTTGTGTCTCATATTTATATCAACCTACCCTCACACAAAAGACACATGCGTCATCATTATAAATGATAAATGATCTTTATTTTGCAAGTAGGTTTTTTAGAAACACTTTTACACGTCAATTTTTTTTTTTCGTCAATTAATGCTAGATGAGGCCGGTGTTTCCTACCTGACTACCCTGAGAAGAAACATCGAAACAAACTCAGGGGTCAAATTCTCTTTTAAAGTCCATACAGCAAAACATGTAATGGTCAAATCATATGAGAACCGTGCAGATTGAACCTGAGATGGTCTTTTGAGGAAAGAACCACACAGTTCTAAGTGGACCTGTCCAGTCAGTGCAAGCATTTGTCAGTATGCGTGTAGCTCAACTCAGGACTACTAAAGAGCTCAACGACTTGACGAACAATGCCAAAGAAAGGACATTTGGGTAGGCCACATCAAATACTCAAAACTGCCAGGCATCATGTGAAAATAAAAGGAAAGAGTAATCCACATAGTTCTCACATTCACAATAATAAAATTTACAAAAGTAAATATGTCAAATTGTAAAAAAAAAGTATATAAAAAATTCAGTCAAATAATAAAAATAAACATATCATAATTGTAAAAAAATAATAAAATATATATATTTATATATATACAATATCACAATTGTAAAACAACAACAATCGTCAATTATTATTATCGTCAACAACTGATGTTAATGATGACGCATGTGTCTTTTTTCTGTCAAACTAAAAGTCAAGTTTATGTTTTGTGAGCTTGCCTTGGTCGCTGGGAAGAAACCAACGCCATCTAGTTACATTTTCGAAAACCTGAATTCTAACGTGCAAGGGAAAATAGACACTAAGGTACACAGGCAATTTCACAGCTGTCAGTACATAAATAAAATATAGCCTATGTTGTCACTCAGTAATAAAGCAGCTTTCTATCGGTGAAAAAATTTTAGCAATCGGACCAGTACTTCCGGTGATTACCTCCTACAAACAAAAAAAACAAACTACCTCAATAATATATTAGTGTAAATTATTCATTATCTTCGTCGTGTGTGATAGTCCATTGAATTTTATGGCGCGCGATATTGTATCTGATAAAATATTATAGTATCTTAGCCGTGTGCAGCGCCCCTTAGTGAACTCCAATGCGAGTGACGTAGCCAACGACAAACTTATTATTTGCGGTTGGTACAGTAATCGGGTCTAGGGATCGAAACGCAAAATTAAGTTTGTTTTTTATTGTATATACTTTTCCGGGATAAAAAGTACCCACTGTGGTGCCCAGGATATTAAAGAATAATTATACCAAGTTTCATCGTAATCGAACCGGTAGTTTTTTTAGAAATAGCCAATTGCAAATAAAAAAAAAACAAATTTCAACTTTTAATATTAGTGTAGATTTTATGAAAATTAGCATCGTGAAGTCGTGACTCACTGGGACGCCACAGTGGCGTAGCCAAGTCATGACGCCAGGTGAGGTACACACCATAAAACTACATGCATTTTCTTAGCTGCGTGAACTGGCTGCACTGCCATAGTGTCCCTGTGACGCACGAACCTTAGGGCCTCCTTTTCAATAGCGGTAAATTTTGAAGACATTTTTATTTTGGTCGGTTTTCATTCATCGTTTTCGTTTATGGCCGAAACTGGAAGGGAGCCGAACATTTGGTAACAGTTTCAGTTTAGACAAAAAAATCCGAGTTTCAATCGGGCTGTAGGTGAACTACAACATAGCATCTCTGGCCAAATTATTAGGGACAGTACTCTTAGATACGTAATTTCTGATTGAAACACACTTTTTGTGCAAATCAAAACATTTATGTAAGATTTTTTTATTTGGTATTGTTATTGATGTCATTATTGTTATTTTTGATATGTGACAACACTGTGAGTTCGCACCACCATTTTTTTAAAGTGGCAATACTTCTAACTTTATCGACTATTGTCAATATTTGTTGAAAATTGGGGTCTTTTTTGTTGGGAGGAAAAAATAAATTTTTAGTTTGTTTTTACTAGATTTTTCTGTACAAAATAGTCAATACGTAAGTAATGTTTCTTATTGCCTTGCTTTTTTTAAAGTTTTATACGTTATTTTTTAATTGGGGCAACGGTATATGGTGATATTCTCTAGCTATATAGCTATAGCTAGAATAGCTTCTTTTTAGTATGGGCAAGGCTTCAGACACGTCTTCAAGAAGACGTATACAAACTCAAACACAATTTTTGCACTCCAAACATGCCCAGAGAGATATAGCAGCTATTAAAAGAGTTGTAAAGTCTATAGTCGGAATAAACATAAATTTTCTTTCTTTCTATAGTTTACAGAATTAAAAGAAAAACTAATCAAAACAAACTTTTGGAATCACACCGTGTTAAAAAAATTGGCAGGATAAGAATCACCATCTTTCGTAAAAATCCTAAACTCAGGTATATCTTGTAAAAATCTGTTGCCCACCTTACTACGACTACAAACAACGAGAACTTAGAAGTTTTCGATAGGACAGTTCATTAAGGGTAGGCAAAAGAAGAGTTAGTAGGTCGTCGGCCTACAAAAAAACCACGCCTCACCGAGGTCACGAAGAAGAGACTATTGCACAGGGCCAAACAACACCAAAATATGACTGTTGCAGACTGAAGTCGGGAAAAATAATACTTTAAATAAACTATTGTCAGTAAGTGATGGAGTAAAATTATTTTTTCAGACATGCTTCTCCGATGAATCGACCTTCCAGATTTTGTTTGACAAAAACTCCTTTGCTCCTTCACAAAATGCTCCTTTAAGATGACTCCCTGGAGAATAGTTCCATGCAAACTGCTGTTTAGAGAGAGCTAAACACCCAATTAGTATTATGGTGTGGTCTTTAGTCTCAGCCAAAGATATGGGGCGCCTAGATACCGTGGAAGGGACCGTGAGGCAAGACCCGTACAAGCGAGTACTAGAAACTAAACCGCTGCCGCAGCTCGAAGGATGGTTCCCTATTGACGAAAAGTTCATTTTTATGCACGAATCTGCATTGTGCTACAAAACAAGGGGTGTTACTGTATACCTGGCTAAAAACATTAATGTTTTACCTTAGCCAAGTAATTCGCCAGACATGAACACTACTGAAAACATGTGGGAGCTCACCAAGCAGGCCATCGCTTGGCAAGTGATCACCACCAAGCAAATACATGATTTATTATTATTCTTATATACGCACTAGCTGATTGCAGTTCTCATTAAAAAGTGGTATGATAACACAAACCTGCAACAGAATGCCAGAATTTGCATAGAGAGCATATCACGATGAATGGAAACTATCACCAAATTCAGGTAATATTCGTCCAACTTACTATTATTATCTCTTTTTTACAAAAATGTATAAATGATTTTGTTGTTTTTGTCTCAATAATAGTCTATAAATAAAAAATACCAGTCGGACCTACAACCAACCATTTGCCCGCAATATTCAGTTAAAGTAGATAATATAAAAATTTTGGTGCTGTGCCTAATAATATGGCCATCTACTGTAGATACCTTGTTGCGAGTTACGTTAACGCTATCGAAGCGTTTACCGCGTTTGGCTTTCTGATTGGTTAAGAACTTGCGGCCAATCGGATCGGCGAACGCTTTTAACGTGTCGACCACGTTAACGAAAAACAAACTCGCACTAGGCACTCGGGAATGTGACAACTCACAAAAAGGAAGATTGGACGCATTTTCTTTCTTTCTCGTCAACTTTCGCTCAGCCGTCAGCCGGGCGAGGGCCCGCGCCCGCGCCGTCGCGTGCGCGCCGCGGCCCCTCTCGCTCGCTGCTACTCATATCGCTCACATTCTGCAAACCACGTCCAACGATTTACAACTTTGCTCCTCTATATCTACTTAAATTATAAAACTAGGTAGGTACTTAAATACGTTGGATTACACACTATTTGGAGCAACATCGCTTGATTGATTGAACTAATGCGTTTCAGACCGTGTGCACGCGTGTTGGGTCGGCACTTGGCCGTTTTTAGGGTTCCGTACCTCAAACGGAAAAAACGCGTGAAGGTATTGAGTTGAAATTAATACTATATGCTCAGGTCTGCGGTCCCTTCAAGCTGTGAAAAAAACAAACTTGTTAGTTAACGAATAAAATAGATACGGCCGTTTATGTCGATACTCTCAAAGATCGAAATTCATAGGGTACTTCTCGTTGACCCAGAATCCTGAAATTTTATAAAAAGCAAAATCTTATAGCACAGGTATAGGAATAAATAATATTCCACATATATTCCACAACTATCACACAACGCCGTCTAGTCCCAAGCTATACAAAAGCTTGTGTTATGGGTACTAGACAACTCATAAACATACTTATATATTTCTAAATACATACAGTAAGAAGACAAAAGTCCATAGGAACGTTAAAGATTACATTGCTATGAACCGAGCGAGCGCGATGCGTATGTGTGCGTATGTATGAGTATCCACATTCCACAGATAACACACACTAAGGAACTGTCATCGCACTGAGCAAAACATTATTATTTTTCTGTTCTTACCATAGCATTGATAAAATTCGCGCAAATACGTCATGTGCTGGTAGCCGTGTGAACTAAGTGTTGGATTCGCAAATCACGTAACCCGAGTTCAAATCATGGTCAGTCCGTTGCAGTTATTTCTTACTTTGAAAATTTCCAATCTATATTGATATAGTCATTTTTTAAAATTTCTATGAAAAATACTATTGCATTTTTTGCACTAAATAGTTGCAAATTACGAATGTGATCTATTAACCACAAGAAGAATCACATTCGTAATTTGCAATTATTTAGTTGTTACATCTTTTCGATGTTGTAAGGTGGAAATAAAAAGACGTGTTTAATAAAAATGTTTATGCTTTATATTTACAAATTAAACATTTATGAGAATTGTGACGTCGAATAGCAAAAAGTTATCTTGTAACCGTTATCTATGTTACGCGTAAGATTGTTTGTTGGAAGTATACCCACTTAGACCATTCATATTATGAATAACGTAACAATGAACGGATATTCAAATTTTAATAAAATAAAATATAGGTAATTGTTTATATCCAGTTATTTATTGAAAAGTGATTTATGATTTAGACTTTGTAAACATTTTATTTTTGTGTAACGTCACAATTAATGTATTGAGGTCATAGCTTAATTGTTCATTTTCTTGACGAAAAGAAGATTGAAACTAAACCTCAATTTCTGTTAAAAGAACTTTAGTTCTCACAAGATAATCGTCAATTAGATGAGCAAAATAAAATGAACTATAATATTATGTTATAACAGTGCGGGTAGAAGAATAAAAAACAAAATAGACTCATGATTATTGTCAACAAAATTGATAGCGAGTTCACTGCATTCTTAAGATGAGGCGATGGCACAAATTAAAAGATATAGCTGTTTTAAACGAAAGTAAACACAATATAATACAGTGTTTGTTAACGAATAATCACAGATATGTTAAAATAAAATGGTAGGCCCTTTAGTTTAGTTAACATTAAACATTTAGTGCGAAACGTAATCGTTCTTGTTTGTGCCTCTCTGTCAAGTACGGCTTTTTAGCAGGTTTTCTGTGATGCACGCCTTCAGCGTGAAGTGCACGGCGAACAGTATCCATCGAGGTGTCATATAATTCCGCAAAATGTCTCGTTGGTGCGAAACCATTCGTTTCGTATACGTCCACCATATGTCGTCGCTGCGCCTCGCTAATAAGCTTCGGTCTCCCACTTCTCTTTCGACTAGCAAGGCTACCTTCTTCCTCATATCTTTTTAGCCAAAGATTTACAGTATTTTTCTAAAATAAAAAAAAAAATATATATTAGGCAGCTATACCTACTTCACTTCATTTTCATTATATAAAATGTTAATAATCATAATTATTGAATATAATTTTAAAATAAAACTGCATTTATTAATCCAATAACCAATCCAATAAACCCAACGATTTACGTATTTCTCTTCTAAACCTCTTATAGATACGATGAATGGATTCATAAATGGCATACGTTTTAATTAGAAGATTAATTTGTAATAAAGTTACAATTCATTAATAGCTATTATACTCACATTCAGTCCGGTTTCTTCAGATATTTGTGTTTTATTAAAACCACTTTTATGCAGCCCAATGATAGTCGCCCTCACTTCAATACTAATATTAGCCTGCATTTTGCGAATATTACAATACTGTCAACCACACGTCACTAACCAACAACTACAACCAAACGATAGTTCATTTCGGTCAAGTTAAAACTCATGTCTACCTCGCAGAAATCTAATTCTTTATTTAGTTTTTTTGTGATCTACCTTTCTAACTCTAAGAAATGTGTGAACAAGTTAAAGAATAATTTAATATATGTAATGCAAATACATAACTTCCAATCGGAGAACTAAGAACTTACAAAAAGTCAATAATTGCGTGGGATTTGAACTTGCGGCACACTGATTTGCGCTTCAATCTGTGTGCCTATACCACTGGGCCATCTTGACTTATGCTAAGTTGATGAAATTGTGAATTTGAATCATTTGTTGGCGAAACTTGAAAATAAAAGGTCGTAAGTCAAACTAAACGTCAAACGAATACGTTTTAAGAATTCCTATCGACTTTTGTAAGTGAGTGTACATATTATAGATAAATTACACCCAGACACAGAACAAATGATTATGCTCATCACACAAACATTTGTCCTGGGTGGGAATCGAACCTCCGGCATAGAAGTCAGGGTCACTAACCACTAGACCAACAGGCCAGTCTAAAATCACACCAAAAATAAAATAAAAACTCTTTTGGAATTCGGAAAAATCTTCGAGACTCCATTCGGGAATTTCGGAAAAAATAACAGTAGTTTGCACGGAACCCTTAGTGCGCGAGTCCGACTCGCACTTGTCCAGTTTTTTATTTTATTTTCATTATCACCAGCCTTTTTAATGTTCCCACTTCTGGGACTCCAGCCTCCTCTCTAGGAGAGGGAATGGGCCGATATCCACCACGCGGGGCCAGTGTGGGTTGGTGAATGTCACATATTTGAATTTTTGGTTCTAGGACATGCTGGTTTCCTCACGATGTTTCCCTTCACCGTTTTGAGAGCAGTGGATTTTATTTTCATTTAAAATGTGTAAGCGGCATAACTGGCCGACGCCACACTTGTTGTAAAGGGATCCACCTTTACCACTAGTGCGGCGTCGGCCAACAAATACATAAGCCTCAGGTTGTTTAAGTAGGCTTTTAATTGTTTCCCTAATTTTCTGCAATGTTTTTATTATTTTTACTGTTACTCATTTTTCTGAAAGGTTTGTAGTTACCACTCGTTTGACCCTTGCATTTGACTTTGTTTATGTAACTAAGAGTGTGCGCAGGAATTGCTTGACTTGATTCCGCCATCGCAATTCTACCATCGGACAACCCGACGTACGGCGATTATTCACCCTTGCGTTGTTGAAACCTCCACGGTCCGGACTAAGCGTTTCGCCTCGTCGTTTATACCGCGTACGTCGAAGGACTGGAACAGTTTGCCTGCTGCGGTCTTCCCGTCCGATTATAATTTGGGTGTCTTCAAGGGTAGAGTGAATAGGCTCTTAATAAACTAGTGCACCTCACCATAAAAGTGGAATCGCAGTCAAGCACTAGTTTACCTCAATTAATAAGCTATATCAATCACTGTGTAAAGTGTGCTATGGTCACTTCTCAATTTTATTTCTAATATGTACTACACGTGAGGACGTGTAATTGGCTTGCTGTCGTCTATGTCTTGTCTTTATTTTTAGTTTGTTTAAGTTGTGAGTCCTCCAAGATGTAATAAGTAAATAAATAAATATGTTGTTAAATTGTCTTAACAATGTCAACTTACAAAGAACGGGGCGGACACCTGCTAGATGGTAGTCACCGCACTTGGCATTCTATGATTCCTCTCTCCCTACCCTCTGATATGTCTCTTATACGGTAATGAAGTTTTGTGACCTCATAACCGTACAAGAGACATATCAGAGGGTTCAGGACTTCTCAGTCTATGTGTGATTCAAAAGTTCAGTTTTTAATCCAATGTGACGCTAGTAGCCATTAAATCTAATATGGCGTCAACAGCGGCTACCGTAATTCTCATTTACGTTTATTAATTTCAAAACTAGCTGCTGCCAGCGGCTTCGCCTGCGTACTAGTATAACATTATCCATGGTCATGGACATGGTCTATTCGTGTACCACGTTTGATAGAAAAAGGTTCAGCCATTCGAGTGTGAAGAGGTAACACACTAACACTTGTATCTATAATATTAATGTGATATTTCACTACAATTTAACTAAACGACATCTGCTTAAACGTTGTGCTCGATTACTCGGCCAGCTGTCCTTCAGCCATTTAATTTGATTCAGGTGTACAAACAATGTTTCGTCGTGCACGCAAGTTATGCCAGTACGCCATTTAGGCGCCTACACTAATGCGACAGTAACCGATCGATAAAGTTTTCGCCTTTAAGTCATCGGCAATAAAGTTGGTTAATGATCTAGTGGATGTTATGTTAGTGAGCTGCGGTACCTGCGGGGCGTGCGGCACCAGGTTGTCGAGCAGCGCCTGCACGGCGGCGCGCGTGCCCGGCGCAAGCAGCTCCTCCGGCTGCGCCACGATGTGCTTGGGAATGTGTGCGCTGCACAAGAACTGTGCTATTTCTTCGCTGAAGTGGTTACAGTTGTGCTCCAGCAGGTTATACGATGCAGGACTGGAATTTACAACAAATTTTCTAAAATAAGATATATATTAAATTAGTATACAAAATGAGTGTACATCAACATCGCATGTGAAGTCAGCGTCAGTACAGTGTGCACGTCTGAGGCGACCCAGCGACGCACTATGCCAACATTTCTGTAAGTTCATCCGACACGGAAAAGAAAGGGTATTCGTCTTCATCATAATAGTACCGTAGGGTAAGTTTATGGTGCTTAATTATGAATCAGAATAACATTTTAATATAAACCACTACGAGTAGGTAATAAAGAACTCAGTTATAATGGATGGAATTTAATGTTTACGTTTTTATTTAGTTTTCTTTGAAACCTTTCGCTTTTTTAAGGATTACGGAACCTTCAAACTGACCTTCATTCGGAAAAAAATGAAACCACATGGATTGATGTCCGTCTATCAGTCGTCCGCCTATCAACAAGACCCTTTTTAGGATTCCGTAGTCAACTAGGAACCCTTATAATTTCGCCATGTCTGTCTGTCCGTCCATCCGTGGATAATCTCAGTGACCGTTAGCACTAGACAGCTGAAATTTAACACCAATATACCCCTACACGTAAAGTGGAATGTGATTTTTTTCATTTCAATCCTAACGTGTGATATATTGTTGGATAGGTATTTAAAAATGAATAAGGCTTTCTTAAATCATTTTTTGATAATGTTAAAATTTTCGGAAATAATCGCTCCTAAAGTAAAAAACAATGTGTGTGTACCCTCTAACTTTTGAACCATAAGTTCAGAAACCTTAAAGATCTGAAAAGTAGAACTTAATAAACACTTTCTCGGAAAATTATTTTGAACTTGGTGAGTTGAAGTTTTTGAAGAGTTAAGTTGTACAAAATTATTTCTGAACTAAGTTTGTAATTAAACCGTATGTGCAAGCCTTTTTATTTAACTTAATTTACATATTTTATTATCCTGAGCGTATCTTCTTTCAAATACAAAAATAATAATTAAAATAGGTTCACGCAATCCAAAATTGCCACCGAAAACCCAACATACATAACCCGTCTGGTTTTTATAAATTAGTAACCCAATTTCCCGAGAAATGGCGCTGTACTTTGGGCTACTTCACGCTGTTAAGATTTTACTTGAGTTGATGGGGTCGGGACAGGTATGAGCATTATATTGTCGAATTGTTCGGTTGGTCTCTCGTTGGCATTGTTTAACTCTTAAGTGGGGACACTTATCGTGACGGACGACAAACTACGGAACCCTACACTGAGCGAGGCCCGACACGCTTTTGGCCGTTTTATCTCGGGAACGCGTGAAGGTATTATAAGCTTTGTCACTATCTCTTGTCCTGTCTGCTTTCCCGTGAATAAATAAAAAGTTAAAACTTCTAAATTAACGGAATCTAAAGATCCGTTTGCAGATGCAGATGACCTCGTGATATTCTCCAATAACGTGCAAGTTACATTGGTCATGCTCAAAGAGTTACAGGACGTATCGGCTAAAGTAGGATTGCATATAAACCAAAGCAAGACTAAGATTATGACCAACATTCCTAATGCACACCTATACCGGATGCCAGTAGATGTAATGTCAGAATATTTTTATTTACCTGGGGCGCAAAATCACTTTGGAAAGCTTTAACCAAACAATGGAGGTTGAGAGACGCATAACGCAGGCATGGGCCGCTTTTGGTGCGAATAAATCAATCTTCCGAAGCAAAATGCCCCTACAATTAAAACGGCGAGTTTTCGAGCAATGTGTCCTACCAGTTTTTACATACGGTGCCGAGACCATGACCTTAACCAGTAAATCAGCAGAAAAATTTCGAGTAGACCAAAGAGCGATGGAGAGAGCTATGCGCGGGATTTCCCTACGCGATCAAAGGCGAAACACCTGGATAAGATCAAAGACCAAGGTTAGAGATGCGGTTAAGGTTATGGCGGAATGAAAATGGAAATAGGCGGGACACATTACTCGAATGGATAGCGAGAGATGAACGCGGCGTCTGCTCGAGTGGAGACCACGTGCCCATGAGAGACCGCATGGGGAACCGAGATGGAAGGACGATTTTGTTCGACACGCTGGACGGGATCGGATGGCTATTGCCCAAGACCGTCTGGAATGGAGAAGATTGGAAGAGGCCTACGTCCAAAATTGGATATAAAGAGGCTGCTATATATAAATAGATAGATAGATTCGCTTAGATCCATATTTTAAAACTCGCAAGAAAAAACCTGGGTACTTTCTGTTGACCTAGAAAGTACAAATAAAGAAAAAGTCCGAAAACTGTAAATTTGTAGTTACATAACAAAATAATCACTTCTTTGCGATATCTTCAGAGAAATTTTCAATCAAGTTTATCTAAAGATCGTTTTTTAATTAAAGACGATCATTTGACAAGTGCAAATGCCAAATTCTAGAAATATGTTGCCAAATTTTACGTAAAAGTGATAGAGTCTGTGCGGAAAGTAAACCATCGTGGGATTTGAGGGCGCTGCTGTAGATAAATATCATTTTCGTTATGTAAGCAACATTGTGACGTCATTATAGAGCGACTGTTAAATCTTGATATTTTTAAACTATGTTAGACTAGCTTCTTCCAGCGGCTTCACTCTATAATAAAAATTATCCTATTCTGAATTTGCTCACCTAATGAAACTGCAAAGTTATAGCTTATGTGCTATATTATTGAAATGTTTATAATTAAGTTCATTTGTCTAGTAGTTTTTGCGCGACACATCCATACATACGAGTACCTAGATCTACCTTCACAAACTTTCGCATTTATAATATTATTAGCCCATATAGTGAACTTGCTCACGTGATGAAACTTAGCAAAAATATAGGTTATAAGCTACATTATAGCAACGTTTATCATTAAATTCATCCGTTTATAAGTTTTTGCGTAATGCCGTTGTGGCTGGTGGTTATAAAGGTAAAAATGGGACACACTACCACTTACTCGTTATCTTTCTTAGTACATTTTTCCCTTTAGCTAATCAATGAAAAATATGAACTTAATGGCTATGAAAATAAAGTACACTTCAGAATTTGTAATGTTGTCGTAAAAAATCTATTTAGCCTGTAAGGGACCATCTCGCATATAAGAACCTTGGGATCACTTGGTTTTCCGTCTGTTTATCTGTTAAGACCCTTTAACTCGAGAACACTTGGAGGTATCGAGTTAAAATTAAAACCATACACACAAGTCTGCGGTCTTTTGAAGTTGTGAAAAAATCAAACTTCTGAGTTAACAAAAAAAAAAAGATACGGCCGTTTATGTCGCAAAAAACATATATTTCGATACTAAAGGGAATCAAAGTTCATAGGGTGAATCTCGTTGACCTAGAAACCTGAAATTTCGCATAAAACAAGGTCTCATAGAACAAGTACAGGGAAAAATCAAAAAACTGTAAATTTGTAGATCAGATCACTACAAAAAAAAAAATTGTTTGCAATTCGGAAAAAAATTTGTAACTCAATTCGGGAATTGATTTCGGTAAATTTGTACAGACTCTTCAGTGCGCGAGTCCGACTCGCACTTGCCCTTTTTTATTTTAGTTACTGTATCCTCATTAAGCCTGAAAAGAAATATTTTAAGTTAGTCGAAATGCATTATAAATTTAAAGTATCAATACTCTTTATACTAGCCATCGAAAATATTGACAAAAATAAAATAAGCAAATATCGTCATGTTTTAATGAATTTCCGTTTAATTTATATATATTTGGAGATAACAGGGACAGGAGTTCACCTAGGAAGTCTAAAAACATTAAAATAAAAGTGTTACGTACCAAAAACACAGCATACCAATGTTTCCCAAGTTCGTGACTTTGTTTTAATCAATAATGGTGTCATCTGCCATTTGTTATCTTTGGCAAAACTGTAATATATTAAATATTATTTCCCTTACAGCTCAGTGAAATTTTTTATCACATTTCTGAAGATTTCAATTAAAAATCACAATAAAATAACACAATAAACAAACCTGATATGACGTTTGCCATTTGACGGATGGCTGGGTTGTGTTGCTACTTAAAATCTTTAATGTTGTTTTCACTTTATGCCACGACGGTTCTTTTATCGCACAGACTTTATCTCCAAATTCGATTTTTCAAACCGGTTTTTTTAACAATAGAACCTTTATCGAAAATTTGACAAAGATATGGTAGTGTTTATTTATAGTAGAGTCTAATATGAATTGAAAACTAAAATAATTTAAAATATTACCATGTTTTAACACTCGGCCTTTTACTGTAGAATACTAAAGATGTATGTAAAAAATTAATGCACATTTCACAACGCGTTTTACGGCCCTGATGTACGCGGTTGTTTGCGGCTCCTGCTGCAATGGCGAGGAACTAGTAGAATCGCGCGAGCTGCGGTCAACCGCAGCTTGCGAGTGCGTAAATAACCCGCACGATGATGCAGATCTGCACCCCCACAAGTACGCGCGTAGGTGCTTTGACACGCAACATGCAGCGTGTTAAGTGGCAGTATAATAATCAGATGCAACGCCGAGGCCAAAGCCCGCTGCCGCGACGGATGGCGGCATGGCGGACAGAGCTCAAGCGGTATCTCATGGTGAAATGGCACCAGCGACTATCGCAACTCGGTGCTGGGCGCGCCACAATTATGGCCGGCCATGTCGCCACTGTGCGGAACGCCCGGAGGACACGGTAGAGTACACAGTGGAGGTGTGCCCCGCTTGGGCGGAGCATCGCCGTGCCCTCGTGGGGGTGATCGGTGGTGGCGATCTATCACGCCGGTCCTTGGTACAGGCCATGGTCCAGAGCGAGGAGGAGTTGCAGTAATGCTAGCAAAGGAGGAGGCCGACCGTATAAGGGTCAATTCACACGTACCACAACCACACCACGTCGCAGCGACATAATGTGGTCAAGCTGTGGTTACGTGTGAATAGTGCCGCAGCGGCTTTTTGCAGTTGCGTTGTGGTACCGACAAAATGTCGATGTGGTTGTGTTGTAGCTGTTGTTGCGACGTGGTAACCACACGTGGTCATGTGCAGTTATACTCCAGCTTTAGTAGAGGTAACACGGCTTAACTGAACGTAGTCATGGAGGAAAGATTGTTGTTGCTATCCTTGTTATGGCTTTTATTAATAAGAAGAAGACGACGAAATCAGCGTATTCGTCGAACATGTGAACATGTCGTGGCGATGTGGCCGCGGTGCCGCCGCCGCGTGGCGGCGTTGCCGTCTCGATGTGTTTGTATTACACAGGTGGTCGATAACAACATCAAAATGTGGTACGTGTAAATTGTAATATTCATTTTCAATACAAAATATACGCCCAACCACATGGCGTCGTTGTGGTGTGGTTGTGGTACGTGTGAATTGACGCTAAGGCAACGGCGCTCACAGAGCCCCAGCCGCCGCCGGGATTCCGATACCGATTTCCGGCCACCGTAGGCGCCGGCTTGCGGACGGCGAGCAACGGGTAGCTTGCTGTCCGACCGTCTGGTAACTGTCCAGAACGAGCCCAAGTCGTCGACAGCGCGCAATGTTCTCGCGCGCCTCAAGGAATTGTCAGCAACAGCAGGGGCCCAGCTGGGTCGAAGCCTACTGGGGCCAGGGTTAGTTTCGAAAGATAGCTCAGCCCCGGTACGAAAGGCAATGAAGGAACAGGAGTGGGTTTTTGGTCAGTAAAATACTGACACTATCTCTCGGTCCGCCCAAGAGTGGGGAGATGTCATTGGATGATTTTCCAACCGAAAAAAAAAATGTGCTGTATGACTAAGGAGAGTTAAGGCAGTGGCTTTAACCCACCAACATTTCTATTTACTGCAACCTATCTGATTATTTATGGTCAACTGGACTTTTCGCAGATTACATACATGAATATACTTAGAACCACACCTAAATGCTTCCTTTTACCAGGGAGTTCCAGTATATGGATGTCCCGACACAATTTTATATCTTGTTTCTAAGAGCGGGACAAGACAGTCGCAGATTATGCTTTAGAAACTAAAAAGTTCTCATTATTGCGTCAAGCTGTAAATACAAATGTCTGCATTGTAAGAGACCCACACACAATTCGTTTTTATTGCTACAATTTTTAAGATATCTGCACGAAAATAGTACACGAAGAGGTCTTAGGTATGTTTTTACAATATTATTAGTTTTCAAACCGAAGTCATTATTAATACTATCTAGTAGTAAAATTGTAATAATTTGTCAGCAAAACTATCAGCTGGAGTACTTCTATATTTTCGTTTGGATTATCACCAAATCGAGACGAAAAAATAAAATGTGCACAGCCAGCTAGTCTTTCAAATCTTAAGCTTAAGTTAGGTATAATTTATTTTATAAGTATTTGCATCTATTAAATTACCTTTAGGAAATACAAAACCTGACCTACCTACTGACCTAATAATCAATTTTTACGAATATTTTCCGGTTTTTTGGTAAGTATCGGCTGCGGTACCTCATTATTTATGAAATGGAAAAAATATGCAACATTCGAATTGTCAAATCGTAGTCTTTAAATAAAAAACGGACATTATAGTGAGTCCGACTGGCACTTGACCGGGTTTTTCACGCAGGATGGGTTTTTAAGAAGAGGCAGTAAAGGCTATTAGGTCAATCGTTGCATCTACGGAAAAACCTTCTTACCGGGTATTTTTTTTAAATTAAATCTGTGAATGCATTTAGCAATTATTTTACACAAAAATATCAGGCAGAGTGTGCCTCGTGCGTACCTGTAGGTGGTGGCGGACAAGCCCTGCAGGTAGTCCACGAACACCTGGAAGGGCACGAAGGTCTGGCCCAGCACCTCCACGCGATGCGGCGCGCCCAGCTGCGTGCCACCCTGCAACCAACCATATTTTATTTTAGATCCTAAAAATAGAGGCAGACAAGTAGTTTAGCGGAAAATGACGCTACATTATGAACACGGCGCGGCGGCGACACGCTAGTTTATAATGCTGCATGCTTTCCTTTAATTCTAGAAACGAGACAGGCTAATTGATTCAAATACTGTAGTTTAACGTTTTTCTGTGTAATTTTCCCGCTATTTCTAGCAAATTAAAACGAAGTGGGGTATTTAAAGGGGTATCGGGAGTGGTGAAACAAAAGTTTTCTCTCTCGTCGCAGATCGTTCCTCGCTAGGCCTCCCCTGGGTAACTGGGTGCCCCACCTGGCGGGGTCCGACCGCCGGGGTGTCGCGAAGCAGCGACGCTGCATAACAAGCAGCGTCGTGGCGCTCCCACTGCACATAAACAGTGACTCCATAGCCAAATAGCTGGCACCACAGCGAAGCACCCGTAGTAGCGGGTGCCAACCGACACCGCGAGCAGGGGGCGATGCCCCAATCTCGCATGCCGCGACCCTCTAGGGGGTCGTAGCGATTGCTTCGAGAGCCGGTTAAACAAAACAGAATTGCATTGATTACTCTACATAAAGTGGAAATGGATCCTGAAACAATTTTTAAAACGCATTACACTGCTGATTCTTCGTATCAGTCGTATGTTTGTTTATATGTTTAATATGTTTATTTTCAATATTTTTACGATAAGAAAATGTCTACAATCAAGAAATATTATAACAAGCAAAATGATCGTGTGTATGCTCGTAGCTCCAACTAAGCCTTTCGATTGGTCGACAGCGTCCTGCGTGGTCATCAAGTAGCATCAATAATGGTTTGGTGGGGGTCTTATCATGGAGTAATAAAGGTTCACTTTTGTAAAAAAAAGGGAGATGAAAACTTGAGCTAAAGTGTACCAAGATACTATCTTAGACGCGGCGTAGTAACGTCTCCTAAAGATACCCTTTTTATAACATACCTATCAAGATATCCTTTTTACAACAAACACAAACCTGTAGTTCCTGCAACCAGGCTCAAAAAATAGGGGTATACCAATGTATTACACTTCTATAATAAACTTCCTAGTCATATTCAACAACTAAGCCTTAATAAATTCAAATCATTTGTAAAACGAAAACTTTGCCAAAAGGCTTTTTACTTTTTTCTTTCTTTATTTTATTTTCAAATGTGCTTATTTATTTTATATTTTTTTGCAATTTGACTGTAGCTGACCCGGCGAACTTCGTACCGCCTAACACTAACAGTCAATGCATGTAATGTATATTTCGATAGAGTCAACCGATTGCGATGAAAAAAGCCTAAGTAATATATCAAGTTACAAACAAATTTAATGTAAAGATACCGGCACGGATCTTGAGCGCTGGCTTCAAGTTGCGCAGAAGTCAAATATTCGGTCTCTTTAGTGGTACGAAGTGAGACGCGGGGGCGGGGAATGTCAGTGATTGGCTCGCCGCGCCATCGCGTCATAAACGTCACTCGTGATTCGTTCCCTGCGCTTGCAGCATGTATACAACCACGACGATTGGCTCGCCAATGTGTGGAATGCGCAAAGCGATCCCCACTCTGACGCCGAGCGCTCAATGTTCGTGCCGATACCTCTATAAAAGTTATCCACATGGACTTCGTCCATTTTACGAAATGCGCGCACAACTAGAAACTTCTACAGATTTCTTATATATGTATAGATGTGAAATTAAATCTATTTATCTATTACGTCTTCACGGTAAACTACTAAACCCATTTTGATGTAAGGTACGAAGTAAGCTTGAACCTATTAAAACGTTTAAGCGTTGAGGCCAGTTACACGCGCAATCAAAAAATCAATAGAAACACGCGCTCTCTCCATAGAAAATATTTTGCTCTGCCAATTTTATGAATTGTTTCAGGGACTCGAATGCCAACGATGTGCTTGCCATCGTACCTATTTAGAAGTTAGTGGGAATCACCTTTAAGATTTGTGGAAAATAGTAGGAACCCAAATGAAACGGAAGTCGTTAGCGACGAAATACGATAGTTATGTGGCAGCGCTAGGGAGACTGAGACGCCTATTTCGAGTGGCGCGGAATATAGAGCGCGTGCGCAACGTGGCGGTGGATGCGCTTGCCGGGGCCGGCGCGCGGGCACCTGCACCGCGCGCGCTGCACCGGCTAATAATACAGCCCAGTCACTGCCCCACTGCGGAATTGACATCATTTATCTTTACATACTTTGTACGACATTTAATGAAGCTTTTAGAACATAAAAACGTTGGGTTGCCTATTTGTTTCCTGGCATAACTATGGGTTGCCAGGTATAAACAGGTGTGTTTATTTTGATATACAATAAATTGTACATCAACATAAACGCTGTTTCATTACGAATTCTATGATATAGGGTTGTCTACAAAAAATCTGGCATGAATATCGGTTGTGCATTTTTCCAAAAAAAAAAAGTCAATTTTTAATTAATAATAGTTTGGCCTGGAATTTCTTAGGCAACCCACCCGCAATATATTACTTAATATATTAGATTTGTCATAAAATATCTTTCATCTATTAAACAGACCGGTGAAGGTCGTTCTTAATCATATCCTCTACTACAAGAATAAGAAATGTTTGTTTAATTCATCAAACCCCAAGGCGTTCGCTCTCTCATTGTCTTTGTATTGTGTCTCTAAGTACAGTATTCGAAAGCATAAATGAGTTATAAATGTCTTGCTTCAAATGTTTAGAAACTATTAAACTGAGCGGAGTCACCCACTATATGGTTTGGATCTAAAATAAGACGAAAATAAGGAAAGTTGCAGCTGTAATGTTTATTGCATTCAGTAATTGTCACGTTGGCGCCGAGCCGCGCTTCGAAATAGACTCTGTTTACAATCCGGAGACGCTGCATGCCGAACGACGGAAACGACCTGTCGCTCTCATAGAGGCCATGGTCCGGAGCGAGGAGGAATGGCCGGCGGTCGCCTCACTCTGCGAAGCAGTAATGTTAGCAAAGGAGGCGGCCGCACGCACGAGGAAGCGGCCCTTACGCCCCAGCCGCCTGGATCTCGTTGCCGATTTCCAGCTACCGTAATGGGTAGCTCACCGTCCGACCGTCCGGTAACCGCCCGGACCGAGCCCAAGTCGTCGATGGCGCGTAGTTAGTGTTGTAAGAAACTCAAGTCTTGGAGTCTTATTTAATAAGACTTGAGCTCTTTCTGGAGACCCAAGTCTTATAAATAAAACTTAAGAGCTCGAGTCCTTTATAATTTGGAGTCTTTTGAAAAAGTCTTGAGTCCTGCCAAAAAGAACTCAAAGACTCAGTCTTTTTAAAAGAACTCATGACTAAGTCTTTTTAAAAGAACTCATGACTAAGTCCTATAAATATGGGTGTACTGTGCCGAATCTAATGCCAAATAATCGAACACTTTAAATCAAACACCTAAATACTCGAACGTTCATAATATCGATTGGTTAATAAATACCCAATACGTCGAGTGTTCAAAATATCGAATGTTTAATCGAGCGGCCAACGCATCGCACATTCGCTCGGAGGCTGTCGGTACTACTTTGCAGGAAGCGAGCGCCTGTCATTCCTCTTCGCTCCGGACCACGGCCTGTACTAAGGACCGGCGCCAGAGGTTGTTGCCTGCGATCGCCCTCTCGGGGACACGGGCGGCAGTGCTCCATTCAAGCGGGGCACAGTGGTACACCTCCACCATGCTCCACCATGTCCTCCGGGTGAAAATTTTGAACACTCGACGTATTGCATGTTCGATTTATTAACGTTCGAGTATTTAGTAGTACACCCTATAAATATGTAGCTATAGTTTGAAGTAAATAAAATAGCAATTAACAAACTTTTGATATATTATGTACGTAACTATTATTTGTATTTATATATTAAATTATTTTAGTGTATTAAGCCAGGAAGACAGGTACATTGAAGCCCTTATAGTTTTATTTCCCAATCGATTTCGTCGTTTGGTAATTAAATTTCCTGATTTAGAAAAGGCCTGCTCGCTTCATATATAACTTAATATTTATTATTTATTATAATCTTTATTGTACACCAAATAAACAAAAATACAGGACAAACATTATTATTAACATTATTTTTTAATATACTGGGTGAAGATGATCTTACTTTATCGTCTTGACTAGTCATGTTGATTATTTAATATTATTTTTGTACGGGAAACAAGCTACAATTTTAAAGTGACAAAATACGTTCGTAACAAAAGTATATTTGCCTACTTACTCTCTTTCTGTCAAAACTGCCAGAAAAATAATCACTCAAATCGCTTTCGTCACACCAATTCAAGTTCATGATTCAGTCTAGCTCAAAGAACTTAAAAGACTCGAAAGGACTCAAGAGACTCGGACTCATGTGATGATGTGACTATCGACTCCTAGGCCCGTATTAATAAACGATGCTCAACTCCGTCCTCAAGTGTGATATCATTTGATCCCCGATTATACGATGACAGAAGCTCAAGATCTTTGCTAAATTATAAACACATGAATACAGGATCTCAATTACCAAGATCAGCTCCTCAACGTGTACTCAAGCTTTGCTTACGTGAACGATTACCTACGTCATATTGGCCGAAGTTTAAAATAAAATGCCTTTTAATAGGAATATAAAATAACAAATCTTGATCAAATCTGATTTTTTTTTTATTTACTTGGCAATCCAAAAGGATTTGAAGCATTTCTTACATACATTTTTGATAAACGATATCGCAAAGGCCATAAAATAGCATAATAGTACTCTCTATTTAGTCGTAATACCTAATTAATTCGACTCAAAATATTTACAAACTCCATGTTTTGCGCTACGATAATCACGACCTCAAGTCCCGGTCGGTCTACACTCATGATCTGTCAGCTCAAGTACAGAGATTGTTGTAAACTTAAGTTTTGAGTTTCGTTTATTATTCAGACAACACTCGGCTGATGCCGTAAATGTAAGCTGAGCTTGAGCATTCATTAAACCCCAAGCGAACGCCGGCGTTCGCGCGCCTATTGTCTTCCTATTGTGTCTGTGATTTCCACGATTGAAAGGCTAAAAGCTTGTTTATTAATACGACCAAGACCTCAAGCTTGGTAATAAGTACGAGATCTTGGGCTGAGGAACGTTTATTAATAAGGGCCTAAAAGACTCAAGTTTCTTACAACACTACGCGTAGTGGTCCAAGCGCTCCTCAAGCAGATGTCAGCAAAACCGAAGCCTACTGGGGCCATGGGTTGTGCGAAAGAGAACCCCGAGGCCCTAGAACGAAGGCAAACAAGAAGGAGTAAAGACTGACACGCGCTCTTGCTCCACCCAAGGGCGAGAGATGACTTTAGATGATTTCCCACCTAAAAAAACGGCTCTGTGCGAATCGAATAATAAATTAATATTATACAGGGTGTCTCAGACATCGACGCACAAACCAATACCATGGATCCAGTACATGATTCTGGACCCTAAAGTGGTGGAATTTTTCGTCGGCTTTTTTCTTATATTTATATTTTTTTACGTTTTTTTTTTAATTGAAACTGTATAAAATCGTTATTTTAACATTTTTAGTGAAAAAAATGGGTGAATTACCTTCTGGATCCAGGGTATTCGTTTGTGCGTAGATGTCGGAGACACCCCGTTTGCTTCTACGTACAACATTTAACCAGTAACATGTAGTACTTATATTATGCCAGAATAATGCACACCCTAACACCACAAAATGAATAGGTACTAATTCACCATAATTAGAGAATTAAGTTACTAGTACAATCATTATTCAAGCTCTGAAATACTTTAATGTACTTCGGTAGTGTTTTTAGGGTTCCGTAGCCAAATGGCAAAAAACGGAACCCTTATAGATTCGTCATGTCTGTCTGTCTGTCTGTCTGTCTGTCTGTCTGTCTGTCTGTCTGTCTGTCTGTCTGTCCGTCCGTCCGTATGTCACAGCCACTTTTTTCCGAAACTATAAGAGCTATACTGTTGAAACTTTGTAAGTAGATGTATTCTGTGAACCGCATTAAGATTTTCATACAAAAATAGAAAAAAAGCAATAAATTTTGGGGGTCCCCATACATAGAACTGAAACTCAAAAATTTTTTTTTCATCAAACCCATGCGTGTGGGGTATCTATGGATAGGTCTTCAAAAATTATACTGAGGTTTCTATTATCATTTTTTTCTAAACTTAATAGTTTGAGCGAGAGACACTTCCAAAGTGGTAAAATGTGTGTCCCCCCCCCTCTAACTTCTAAAATAAGAGAATGATAAAACTAAAAAAAATATATGATATACATTACTATAAAAACTACCAACGAAAATTGGTTTGAACGAAATTTAGTAAGTAGTTTTTTTTTAATGCGTCATAAATCGAAAAAAATACACTATTATTAAAACATCGATCAAAGTTACAACACATTACAAGGACTTATATATTATGTTACTTGCTGCTATGGAACCCTTCATGGGCGAGTCCGACTCGCACTTGGCCGGTTTTTTAAGAAATTAGTTGTCCAAATTGTTGGCAAATAAAAAGAGAATCGACGCTCGCTAGTGCATCGGTATTGGCACAGAACACCACCGTACACACACACACAAACACTCTGGAGACGCTATTTAGCTTCACTTTTCTTGGACTGACCGACATTTGACTATGCAAAAGTGCCTGTAAATGGTCTATTTGAAATAAATGCTTTGATTTGATTTGCAAACGCAACATGATTTATCAAGAATTTAATAAAATAGTTATTTTTGTATCGTAAAATAAAGAATAACTATTATAGTATAAAAAACTTACTACTTTAAAAATAGCTGAAACCAATTCAGTAGCCGATTATAAACATAATACTTTCGGTATGTGCTTGTACATTTAACATGTTACTTGTTGTATATGTGTGTAGTGTATTAGAAGTTCCTTAAAGCTTCTATACAAAGTATTACAACGGGTAGTGATATAATTCCTTTAAAAGCGTGTTAAACCACATCCGTACAAGCAAATATAAACCCTATCAACAAGACAAGCTCGCGATATCAATTGTATATATACGTACGCAGCTAAAATTACGCGAACCTACCTACACATACTGCCTACGAGTATTTTCACATTTTACGGTTTCTTTATGATTGTCGGAACGATCTATGACAACATCACCTTTAGATTTAAAAACATTTGTATGAAACATCAAAGATTGCATCGCTGCTTACCATCAGGTGGGATCGCAGTCGAGCACTAGTTTATAATAATTAAAAAAAAAAACATCATTTCGTATTTAAATTATAATTTAACTAGCTTTTGCCCGCAACTTCGCCTGCGAACATAAAATATAGCCTATACCACTCAAGAGTAAAGTAGCTTTCCATCGGTGAAAAAAATTTAGCAATCGCACCAGTACTTCGAGACATTACATACCTCTTACAAACAAAAAAAAACTTTTTACAAATAACCTCCTTTTTTTGAAGTCTGTGTTAAATAAGAAACAAAAATACCGAGAAACACCGACTTGCGAAATTAAAGTTATTTTGAACGTTTTAGTGTTTTTAGGGTTCCGTAGTCAACTAGGAACCCTTATAGTTTCGCCATGTCTGTCTGTCTGTCTGTCCTTCCTCGCTTAATCTCTGTGACCGTTAGCACTAGAAAGCTGAAATTTGGTACCAATATGTATATCAATCACGCCGACAAAGTGGTATAATAAAAATTGGAAAAAAATGTTTTATTAGGGTAGCCCCCCTATATGTAAAGTGGGAAGTGATTTTTTTTTAATTTCAACCCTAACGTGTGATATATCGTTGGATAGGTATTTAAAAATGAATAGGGGTTTACTAAAATCATTTTTTGATAATGTCAATAATTTCGGAAATAATCGCTCCAAAAGTAAAAAACAATGCGTCCGAGAGGGGGGGGCCTCTAACTTTTGAACCATAAGTTTAAAAAATATGAAAAAAATCTGAAAAGTAGAACTTTATAAGGACTTTCTAGGAAAATTATTTTGAACTTGATGGAAAGAACAGTTTTTGTACAAAAAGACAAAAAGGTTCTACAAAATAATATCTGGACTAAGTTTGTTGTATAGTCGTATAGGCAAGCTTTTTTTTAAACTCATAAGTGGGTACACTTATTGTGATGGATGGAAAACTACGAAACCCTACACTGAGCGTGGCCCGACCGCATCTTTCGGCTGCATCATCATCATCAGATCAGTTTGAAAGTACCTTATAGCGAAAGGGCATCTTATGACAATTCTAATAAGCCCAAACACGGCTAGGATACATTCATTAATTACGGAGTTCCCGTGCCTATGTTCCGGCTCCATCATCATCATCAGATCAGTTCGATAGTACCTCATAGCCAAAGTGCATCTCATGAAAATTCTAATAAGCCCAATCACGACTACGATACATTGATTAATTACGGAGTTCCGGCGCCCATCTTCTGGCTCCATCATCATCATCAGATCACTTCGATGACACCATTTTCAACAGAACTATTCAAAACTATTCATTTATTTTTATTTTCATAGTCGCTTAACTATGTTCATTTTGATATCTGTTTGAGTATGAAGTTCCGTTGGCTTTTTCTGGTCTTCTTCACCAGTTCCACTTCATCAAATGTCACTTTTTGACGGTAAGTGCTTAAGTCCTCGATGAAAATTCCAAAATAGCTATACACCGCTAAATTTTAATCGTTTTAATCCCGTGGAGGGTCGATCCGGTACATGAACCACTATCGATTTGTAAAGATAAAATTAAAAATAAAGTACCTTTATTCAAAACTCGTATTAATTTACGCATGTACGAAATTAATTTCGATAGGTATCTCTCTGGAATGCGCTCCCTCTGAATATCAGGATGGCGACCAGTCGAGTTTCCTTTGAGGTGAAGGCACGCGAGCGTATTCGCAAGATGTTGGTAGAATCATCACAGCAGTGATTGGTTCGATTTGTTTTTCACAACAACATTGTATATTTGTATGTATGTATCTAAGTATGTATTTACTATTGCATTTGTCTCTCTTCTGTTTGTCTATATATTAAGTTGCACCGGCCATGTTGTTTCTGCATCACCCTAAGGTCGACTGGTAGATAATGCCTATGGCATTAAGTCCGCCTTTGTACAGTGTAATGTGCATAAAGCATTAATAAATAAATACTTTTTATGACAAATTATTTGTACAAAATAGCCCTTTTAAGGTATACAATTTGAAAAAAGTATATTTTTAACCTACTTATACATAATATTAACAAAACACCAATATTATGTTTAAGTAGGTACAGTGGACCTCTCTTTTCCGATGGGAAAAATCATCCTATGACAACCCCCGCACTTGGGCGGAGCGGGAGATAGTTTCAGACTCTTACTGACTAAAAAACCTATCCCGTTCCTTCAAGCCTTCATACCGGGGCTCGAGCGCCCTTTCGGATAACCCTGGCCCCAGAGGTACAGTGGACTTGACCTGACCGCGACTCGAATCTGAGTTAAACGGCAACAGTAAACAATCTAGTCGTTACCGGGCGCTACCACTACGGTAAAGTGTAAATGTCGCAGCCATAGCACAAGTAGGCGCGCCAGATTGAAAGACATCGCTGTTCAGGCAGATTACATTTCGACTGAAATAAAGTACGCCACTTTGCCAAATCAATCTATTTATTTAAAACATAAAAGATTTGTAATATTGATATGGTCACTATAAAATGTTGCAGAAGGTTGCCTGAATAAATTAACCTACCAAGTTGGTTAATTTATTCAGGCAACCTTACATGAATTTCACCACTTTTTAACCGACTTCAAAAAGGAGGAGGTTCTATGTTCGGCTGAATATATGTTTTTTTTTTATGTATGTTCACCGATATCTCGGTCAATTGTGGGCCGATTTTGAAAATTCTTTTTTTGATTAAAAGGTTATGCTCAAGTTGGTCCCACTGAAATATTGTCATGATCTGATCATGAACTTCGAAGATATGGCACAGAACTCCTCGTAGGATCACAGCAGAATTATCGTAACAAGTAAAATTACTTTGTTTATATGTGTAGTCGATGACTGGCTGAAAGAAAAGGGGGAGAGGATGTATCGGACTGATCTGATGATGAAGCCAGAAGGTAGATTTATGTAATCTAACCGTGTTTGGGATTATTAGAATCGTTATGAGATGCTCTCTGGTTATAAGGTATTTCAGTTTGGCTGAGTGGTACTTTTTAGTGGTGGTACCATAACTAAAAAGTGTAAAATAAAAAACTTTATAAAAAAAAACCGACTTCAATGTTAAAAAACACTGAAAAATACTAGTTTTTTATTACGGTAGTAGATCTGAGTTGCAAGACTTGGGTATCTCTTTAGAAGTTATGTTTTTGATGGCTTATGACTAACAAGAGCAGCGGCCACCGCCGCCACTAAGACCTCGACGTTCTTTCTGCTTTGTGCAATGTTAGATAAACATTGCCGAGTCTGGAAGCATCACTAAATAAATAAATCAATTATCTATTTTAATAATAACTTGAGGTGCCTGTTTCGAAATCGGTGGGAGGATAGGAACGGGTGTCATCAGGACGCTGTGGAGCCCATGCACCACCGTGTGTGAAGGACTGCTTTGCTTGGGCGGAGCACAGCCGTGCGTGGCCTCATAAAGGCGATCGGCAGAGGCATGGCACGAAGCAAGAGGGTATAGGACATTATTTTGCAAAGCAGTAATGCAAGCGAAGGAGGGTGTAGCGGTGGAAAACGTGAGAGAGAGGCAATCCTCGTGGCGGTCATCGCAGGAGACGCCTTGGGCGTCGGGAATCACAGCGCATTTCGCGGCCACCGAAGATGCAGGCTTGCGAACCGCGAGCAATGTGTAGCTCGTCATCCGATAAGAATCAGGACGAGGCGAGGGAGGAGTCAGCATGATGGACGGGGCGCCCTAGGGCCGATGAATGACGAATGCCCAGGGACTGTTCACAAGACTGTTGCGGCGCTAAACCGCAACTGGCTCCTGCTGAACACTATGGGTTTAGTCAGTAAAACTCGGACACTCCCTTTCGCTCTATCATGACAAGGACAAGTTAATTGTTGATTTGCCACTCTCAAAGCAATGTATTAATAGGTATTTGATACAAGAGAAACGGTTTTAATAGGATCTTATTTTTGCACGAGTTTTTTGTTCTTAGCGTCCAGATCTGAAGGTATTTGTATAAAATCTCGGCGTAAAAGACGGAAATACCATCAAGAAAAGTATTATCAGATATAAGAGGTGTCTTACGACATTTATTCTCTAAAATAAACCGCGTGATTTCCTTGAACAAAAATGCCCAAACTATTTTAATGTAGATGATGATAGAAAACACGTAGAAATGTGCGCGAGTAGCGCCGGCGCCGAGTGGGCGGCCGCGTTCTACTGGAATGTACACAATCAACCGGGAAACGTCTGATTTACCTTAAGCTGTAGGGACCGTAAGCATCGGCGCAGCCTTCAGACTGCTAGTTATTCGTCACCAAGTAAACATTTAGTGCTAATGCCAGTCTATTTATGGAGGTTATCATAAATATTCGGTCGTTTACAGAAAGTCGTCACGCACCTGTTGATTACAGTCTCGTTGGCGGACGGGAAGGCGCAGTCTGCCAACTTACACCGTCACCGGCACGTTTGGAGTTGTTACGTCAGTTACATGCGTTGTTCGGTTGCACACGCATACCTCTTGTTTATAGCGAAAGTGCAGTTTATACAGAAACAACAGCCTTAGTCGTGGAGCACTGCCAGAGACGCAGTCAAACTGAAGTATATGTCGTGTAACGTGTAACTATATGTCGTGGCGACGACATCTGGAGCTTCTGCGTATTATATTTACTAATATTATGATAAACAGGAAAGATTTTTATTTTTGTTTCTAATGAAAAATTCAAAAATCACTGGATCGATTTTAAAAATTCTTTCACTAGTAGAATGCTACTTCAATCATCGAATGACTTAAATTATTATACATATTATTTAAACGCGGCCACGGGTGCGCACATGAGAACACATATATTTTGGTGCGGATCAGAATGATTCCCCAACCCAGATGGGTTGAGGTTAGACCGATTCGTCATTGGATTGTTCGTCGACAGGATGTTCCATTAATTTCCGTTTCGCCAGCATAATCTTTCGACAACAAGCCTTTTCAGCTACAGAATATTTGACCGACACGACGATAAGCACATAACTCTTTTAACTACAGACTTTTTTCTATACGAAGAAAGCCATATTAAAAAAAATCACATTAATTTCTGCAGATTACTAGTGTTATATTATTTTTTAAGGTTCAAGCATCTAACGACTTTTCCCGCTTTAGAGCGGAGCGAGACTTTTGTGCGTGTCAGACTTTTACCGACTAAAACCATGTCGTGTTTCTTCAGTTGCCTTTTGTGTTTTAGACCATGGGTTTCCCTTTCAGAAGCCGAGCCATGATTTTGATTTGCAATTTTGCAAACAATTTTGATGTGCCTTTGTCAATAGTGGTACCAATTCAAACAGTAAAGTTTTCCTTTGTATGTGTGTACAGTTGAGATGTATGTGATGGTGTGTGCTCGGGATACTGACCGGCGCGCAGCTGCTGATGCCGCCGCCGCCGAAGAAGAACTCGCGCTCGTAGGCCACGACGCCGGTGTGCCACACGCCCTCGATCTGCCGCCCTGCAACCACACGATCGTTACTACTGACGCCCCTTGTGCCGCATCCAACATAAATATACTGAGCTATGTTCGTTCGATCAACTAATTATTTCAGTCAATTGATTTGTCATGACTAATTTAATCATGATTGATTTATTCGTGGCTAAAGTTATTCACAATTATAACTAAATAAATCAATCATTAGTCGTGTAACGATTTATGATTGAATGACTAATGATTGAATACAATCGTTTGAACCTCAAGAATATCTTCTTGTTACGAACTTTCCTGATAGCATTTTTTTCGTATTTGAGTTTTAGTTTTGAAGCTTAATTTTTACTCCAATTATCTTGGGGTTTAAAAAAAAAACAAATATGTTCTTTACATAATGCAGCTATTCTGCAACTGATGGCGCTACAAGTACTTTTTCATATTGTGTAAGTTAGGTATTTTTTGCAGTATATATTACTCGCAGAAACCCCTTATACACTTTTCGTGGAATATGGTACATTACAATAACATATGCCATGTCTAAAAAACTGGGCAAGTGCGAGGCGGGGTCGCACCCTGAGGGTTACGTATAAACTTACCTATGTAAACAGTTCGATTTCCAAATATGGAGCCTAAAAGATGTTTTCGAATCGCAAAAAAAAAAATCGTGGTGACGTAACGACAAATTTATATATTGCTTTATGCCTTTCAGGATTCTGGGACAACGGGAGGTGCCTTATGAATTTGATTCCCTCGAGAGTGTTTTTTTGCGATTTATGTCGATTGACGTTGCGATTTATCATTTTTTTTTTTCGTTAACTTAGAAATATGATTTTTTCACAGCTTCAAGAGACTGCAGACTTGGTTTTTATTACAACCCAATGCATCCACGATAATTATTCTCTATTTCTTCTAATAAAAGTTGGCAACCCTAATCGTATGCTTCACGGTGTCCTCCGGGCGGATCACACCAGGGTGACCCGGGCGTTTCTTTCGCCTGAACCCGATGAGGAAAGGCGCGGCGTCATACGGAAGGTGAGGACGCCTCTACAGTCAAAGTCAAAGCGATGACTTACCGTCATGATTATGACGTGCCCAAATGTGTACCTATACCATGAATGAATCCTTTATGATTCTGAACACCTCTATCTCCTGTGGTGAAATTTTTCGTCGGCGTGTAGGTATTTTATATTATACCATACTTGTAAAAAATTGGCCAGCTTTTTTGGAAGTGACACCTGCCATGTTCATTTTATTTTTATAAGATATAGCCTTTGAGACTAGCACAACTCTGCACAACACTATGTATGTCCAACGTTTTTCATTATGAAACCTTTCTGAACGTTTTCTCCAAATGATGACCAAAACCCGAAACACTATTTGTGCAACAAAGAAAGTATACTAAGAACACCCAGTACCCGTGAATAGTGCAAAACAAAGTTGCTTGTGGCTGGGTTGGAAGTGAACTCCTGTTGCCAACCTGCTTGCAACTTTATAGCTGTATTTCAGTGATTTCTTAACGGCCTATTAAATAAGTAAAAAAACAGGATATTTTTAAATGAGAGCAAAAGAAAGTGAAAAAAAAATGTTCTTAATAAATATTACATTTTTGAAAAATGCTAAGTACCTACTTATATTTATTATCTCTCCAAGTCTCCATACTTAAACCTAAAATATTGTGAAAGAATTTGTATATTAGGTATAAACCATTTTTTATGGATTTGGTACAGAGGTAAATTGAATCACGGAGAATATGGATGGGACCCAAAGTCATTATTCTACGCAGACGAAGTCGCGGCCTCCATTTTTTAAATGTAGGTACCTAGATTAATTCATTAAACCTCAAGCGAACGCCGGCGTTTGCGCACCTATTGTCTGTAATTTCCAAGATTGAAAGGTTAAACACTGACTTTAAATGAATGAAAAATGAAAGAGAAAATCAGTATGAGTCTTTTGAACAACGAATTATCTATGTATAGATTTTAAATTAGAGCAACCAAACAGTCCTTGAAACACACCCGATGACGAGGCCAGGTGTCAGCGTAAAGTGGGTCGCGAGATATTCGCATCATTACCATTTTTTAGTCGGGAACTATATACGACTGTGCTCATATGAGCAGTGGACGTAGTTGACAAACAAACCATCCGATTAGCTCGTGGCAAACCTGTATTGCTTCTGCCTTGAACGCGAACGGATTTCAACTGTCAATGTCAAGCATATTGCCGCTTACTTCAACCTACCCTGCTCAAAGTTAGAGTTAGTTGGGTTAACTCTAGGGTAGCTACTCGATTTATTTAAGAACGACCCTGGGTTGCAACTCTACTCGACTCTGGTTATTTTAGAACGCACTACTGATGAATCTCAAGCTGGCGGCTCCATAGAAAATTAAATGGTCGAGAAACCATTGAAATAATATTAAAATAATCTTAATGAATTCTTTCGACCTTTCTCTATCTGTTTCAAAAGTCATTAGCGAGAAGCTAATAAAATAAACAAATTTGCACTTTGGCCGCGACGCCGATTATAAAAACTTTAATACACCTTCCTTTAAACCGTATTTTGCAGGGAGTTTTGAAAAACAAATAATGACCACCTTCATAAATACCAAGTTTCAAATTATAGTAAAAAAAAAATAAAAAAAAACAACTGCGATATATTGGCGATCAAAGCAGTGAAGGAAAGAATTCTGAATGACAGAGATTGATTACAAATTAATAACAGATATAAGAAGGAATTGAAGGAATTTCTTGAATATTAAGTATAATATAATATCATTTATTTATGAGCATTTAACCTTTCAGATACCGTCAATTTGAGACACAATAGTAAAACAATAGATGCGCGAAGAAGCATTCGCTTGGGGTTTAATGAATTAAATAGCAAATTTTGCTATTTTCATCAAGAAGTCAAGTGTCTACCCTCAGAAAGTGTGACTTAGTGAAGTGGATATGATACAGAACACTAGATGGCCAACGGAACTTCCAAAACTAATTGATATCTTAGATCAAAATAGTCAAGTAATATTAAATAGCAACTATGAAAAAGCAAATTATAATAAATAGTTTTAATGAAAATGGTACCATCAAACTGATCTGATGATGAACCTGAAGAAAAGTAGGCATGGAAACTAAATTCTTTAACCCTTTCAACGCCACGGTTTTATTCATAAACGCTCACCACACGCCACGACTAAAACATGCCTCGCTTAAGTAGTGTTGCGAACAGGAACATATCGATACTTTTGTATTTTTTTTTTTTTAGTATTAATCAATATATTTGTTTTTTTTTTACTATTATCGATTCCTGGAACTATTTATAACAAAAACAAAAAAAAAACGCAAGAGCACGTTTTGAACATATTAATAAATAAAAAAACCGGCCAAGTGCGAGTCGGACTCGCCCATGGATGGTTCCGTAGCAGCAAGTAACATAATATAAAAGTTCTTGTAGTTCGTTGTAACTTTGATCGATGTTTTAATAATAGTGTATTTTTTTAGATTTATGACGTATTAAAAAAACTACTTACTAGATCTCGTTCAAAACAAATTTCGTTGGTAGTTTATATGGTAATGTATCATTCTCTTATTTTAGAAGTTACAGGGGAGGGGGGGCATATTTTACCACTTTAGAAGTGTCTGTCGCGTAAACTATTCAATTTAGAAAAAAATGATATTAGAAACCTCAATACCATTTTTGAAGACCTATCCATAGATACCCCACACATATGGGTTTGATGAAAAAAAAAAATTGAGTTTCAGTTCTAAGTATGGGGACCCCCAAAATTTATTCCTTTTTTAGGGTTCCGTAGTCAACTAGAAACCCTTATAGTTTCGCTATGTCTGTCTGCCTATTTGTCTGTCTGTCCGTCCTCAATTAATCTCTGTGACCGTTAGCACTAGAAAGCTGAAATTTGGTACCAATATGAATATCAATCACGCCGACAAAGTGGTAAAATAAAAATTGGAAAAAAATGTTTTATTAGGGTAGCCCCCTTAAATGTAAAGTGGGAAGTTATTTTTTCTTTAATTTTAACCCTAATGTGTGATATATCGTTGGATAGGTATTTAAAAATGAATAGGGGTTTACCACAATCATTTTTTGATAATGTCAATAATTTCGGAAATAATCACTCCAAAAGTAAAAAACACTGTGTGTGTGTCCCCCTTACTTTTGAACCATAAGTTTAGAAAATATGAAAAAAATCTGAAAAGTACAACTTTATAAGAACTTTCTAGGAACTTTATAAAAACTTTCCTTTCCATCAAGTTCAAAATGATTTCATTTTGAACTTGATGGAAAGGAAAGTTTTTGTAAAAAAAGACAAAAAGGTTCTACAAAATAATTTCTGGACTAAGTTTGTAGTATAATCGTATATGCAAGCATTTTTAAACTCATAAGTGGGTACACTTATTGTGACGGACGGGAAACTACGGAACCCTACACTGAGCGTGGCCCGACACGCTCTTGGCCGGTTTTTTCTATTTTTGTGTGAAAATCTTAAAGCGGTTCACAGAATACATCTACTTACTAAGTTTCAACAGTATTGCTCTTATAGTTTCGGAAAAAAATGGCTGTGACATACGGACGGACAGACAGACAGACAGACAGACATGACGAATCTATAAGGGTTCCGTTTTTTGCCATTTGGCTACGGAACCCTAAAAAAGATGTTAAAACCTAGTCGATTTCGCATCACTAGTTGTCTGATTTACGTGACTTTGGCGTTTATCTATCACGTGCACTTTCAAGTGTTTAGTGTAGTATCAACTTCCGGTCGTAAACATCGACAAGTTTCAAATTTTATTATTATTAGACTAGCTATTTATTACCCGCGACTTCGATCGCGTGGAGTTTAAGCACTCCTCGAGTCAAGGGCGGATCCAGGGATACTTTTTACCTGTATTTATTATTATAAAAATTAAATAATAACCTCGTGTGACTTAACCACGACTGTGTGACGGGGCTGCTCTCAAGCGGCTCTTGCCCAATGTTGGGGATCCAAACGCCTCTGGCCGAAGGCTCTACGCGGAAATCGTTCGGTCTATGGCCCTTTATGGAGCACCAGTGTGGGCACCGTCGCTGCGTCAGCAACTGAAGGCCCAGCTGAACGCATGCCAGAGGGCAGAAAGTCATGGCAATACGGATAGTGCGGGGATACCGTACGGTTTCCCACGAAGCGACGAGCCTTCTTGCTAAGTCACCATGGGATCTGGAGGCAACAGTCCTCGCACACATGCACGATTTGCGCGTGGAGATACAATGCTGGTGCGAAAGTCCGCTGACGGACAGAGCTCCGCCGGGATCTCATAATGAAATGGCGTCAGCGACTATTGCAACCCAGAGCTGGGCAAGCCACAATTATGGCGGCAAGCCCGCTCTTTGAGGCGTGGCTGGAAAGATCTCACCTTCCGCGTGACGCAGGTTCTCACCGGACATGGTAAGTTCGAGAGGTTCCTGCACCGGATTCGTGCGGAAATGACGCCTGGGTGTCGCCACTGTGCGGAACGCTCGGAGGACACGGTGGAGCACACGGTAGCTATAGTTTGGAGCGAGGAGGAGTGGCAGGCGGTCGCCTCCTTCTGCGATGCAGTAATGCTAGCAAAGGAGAAGGCCGACTGTATCAGGCAGCGGCGCTCACAGCGTCCCAGCCGCCGCCGGGATTCCGATCATAATCTCACTGTCTGAACGTCCGATAACTGTCCGGACCGAGCCCAAGTCGTCCGTTCCCACACGCCTCAAGGAGTAGGCAGCAACAGCAGGGGTCCCAGCCGGGTCGAAGCCTACCGGGGCTAGGGTTATCCGAAAGGGAAGCTCGGCCCCGGTACGAAAAGTAAGAAAGAACGGGGTGGGTTTTTTAGTCAGTAAGAGTCTCACACTATCTCCCGCTCTGCCAAAGGGCGAGCGATTTTTTTTTTTTCGGTGGGAAAATCATCCAATGACAACCCCCTATCTTGGGCGGAGCTGTAGATAGTGTCAGACTCTTACTGACTAAAAAACCCATCCCGTTCCTTCAAGCTTTCATACCGGGGCTCGAGCGCCCTTTCGAATAACCCTGGCCCCAGTAGGCTTCGACGCGGCTGGGCCCCTGCTGTTGCTGGCAACTCCTTGAGGCGCGCGGGAACAGCGCGTGCCATCGACCACTTGGGCTTGGTCCGGACAGTTACCGGACGGCCGGACCCATTTCTTACTGTCCACAAGCCCGCGCCTACGGTGGCTGGAAATCGGGATCGGAATCCCGGCGGCGGCGAGAGCATCGGTGCCTGATGCGGTCGGCCTCCTCCTTCGCGAGCATTACTGCTTCGCAGAAGTCAGCGACAGCCACTCCTCTTCGCTCCGGACCATGGCCTCAACCAAGGCCCGGCGCGAGAGGTCTCCGCAACAGATCGCCCGCATGAGGGCACGGCGATGCACCGCCCAAGCAGGGCACACCTCGACTGTGTGCTCCACCGAGTCCTCCGGGCGTTCCGCAAGGGCGAGCGATGTCATTTGGAGGATATTACCCAACAAAAAAAAACCACGACTATGTGACCACGTGCCCCCCCCTGGCGCCAAAGCTGCATCCGCCCTTGCCTCGAGTTTATTACCTACTCTTCTTTTTTGGGGCAGTCATGTAAATACATGTTCATTTCGTAGATATCCCACTCTTTTCTCAGGATTTAAGTCACGTTCCTGCGCAAAAATAAACAATAGCCAAACAAAAATGTTGTTTTTACATCAAATCAAACTGACATATTTTATTTACCTATATATGATTAACGATTTCAAAGTACTTAGTGGAACAATGTTGGTACATAAATTGAGATATTTTCATTTAAATTAATTATAAATGGGAGCAAAACTTGCTGCAAAAATGGAAGTATAATTTGAAAACTGATTGCCAAAATTCATCATTCGTATTTAGTTAATTTGAATAAGTATATGTATTGAACATACTGTTTAATAGAAGCAGACAGCAAAATAAATAGAAAAATACTACGGCCACGTCACAAATGACCCCAACCTTTAAGTGTATAGCTTCTTATTTAATTAATATTAATTTAATTTCGTAATCACTTCATGTTGACCATGTAATTGTTGTTCGTCACTTTCGAATTCATTGTTATCATCTTCTTTCAAAATTCTAATTATAAATTCGCCCATTGTAGTCATTTTCATACATTTAAGTAACTCATATTATATATTTCTAAGGCTACTTTAGATGAATATCGATAGATTTTTTGATCAAAACACCTACATTTCACATCACAAAATAAGCTGTCCGATAAAAATCTATCGCCTCTGACGTCACTTCCTGTCTTATAAATCAGACATTGGCATACAAGAGTCATTGAATGTTATGACACTATAGTGTTGTGAACATTCCGTTAATCATATGTATTGATTTTTGGAAATATTTATGTATTTATTTTACAATTTATGTACACACAAATATACTGAGGAGGATAACATTATTAGAAAACTTTGTACAAAGGTACTGCTTATTTCAATTAGAAATTTTTCCAGCAGACCTGCGAAAGGAGAAATTACAAGAGATGTAGCAGAAATGAGAAAGAAGAGTTAGTGAAATCTAAAATTAAACCAATAAATACTTATATAACTATATATACCTTATACTAAAAATATATACATAATATTTATATTTTTTTTATAGGCAGAAGTGAGTTCCACAACCTTACTGCGTGGACAGAGAAAGAGTAGGAATAGTAGCTGGATTTATTAGGAGGGGATTTAAGGAGGGATCTTAGGTGTGACCTGCACGGTGCGTCGCGAGGGCGTGCGTAAGAAAAACGGTCACGCAGGTAGGAGGGATAAGAGGGGTTATGTAGGATGTCGAAAAGGAGACATAAAATCCGAGTGTTCCTGCGAAGACGGATAGGGAGTCACTTGAGTTCCTTGCGAAGATGAGAGACATGATCATACTTTCGTAGAACAAAAACAAACCGAATGCATAAGTTTTGCAATCGCTCAAGCTTGTTTAATAGCTCCTCAGTAACATCCAGGTAGCAGGCGTCGGCATAATCTATAATCGGCTGAATAAGTGTTTAGGCCAAAGAGATTTTCGTTTTCAAAGGCAAGAGGCCCAGAAGGCATTTGAGTAAATGGAAGGAGAAATATACCTTCCGACTGACTTCATTGACCTGCGCACGCCACGAAAGATTGGAGTCAATGATGACACCCAGATCTTTTGAAGTTTCGGTTTAGTCAATACAGACACCGTCAAGAAGTAAAGGCTGCAGAGAAGAAACTACAGCCGTATTGCGGACAAATCTACTGCCTATGATCATGGCCTGTGATTTAGTTGGGTTGATCTGTAGGCCAAATGATTTAGCCCAGATACATGACAGGTCATGATTCATGGCAGCAATCGCAGAATCCGCGTCAGTAAAATATCGGTAAAGCTGCAAGTCGTAATATTCTTCATTTAAGTGGTAAAATCACGGTAAAATATATTTAAAAAAAATAGGAATTGATCCTGAACATAATAGTCGTTTTGGTGTTGTTTTCTTATTTATTCGATTATGTAAAAACTTGTGTTAAACAATTTCGGTAGTACTGCAGTATTTTAATTGGTACATCACTAATGCCAGTCTCATGTCTTATATATCAGACTTTGGTGCTCTTAATTAAAGTAAATATTACTTTAGTTTTGACTAAAACAAGGGTTGAGAAAAAGTGGAAATAAAATTTAATAATTATATATACATTTTTTTTTTCTCTGACACATTGCTTTTGCAATATTTTTATTTTTATTTCAACTGTCATAAATTTGTTAGTAATTTATTTTGTTAATATTTTATTGATAGTTGTAATTATTATATTATTCCTGTTTTTTTTTTTATATATATATAGCCTCTTTTTGTATTGTAAATGTGAGAACACTGTATACTCCACGAACTCTTAGACTACTTCCTATTACGACTTACTTTGTTTTTTACTGAGAAAATTTTGATTGTGCTTTTGTGTACAATATTTGACTGGTCTACACTGTTCTTACATAACATTTATCAATATTGTAAAACAACCACTTTTTTAAAAGAGTAACCATGGAGTTTCTTGCCGGTTCTTCTCCATAGGAAACGACCAATTTGGAACCGTGCACTAGCTTCTGACGTTTTATAAGTGCCCATGTAGGCCTATGTGAAATAAAAATATTTTTGACTTTGACTTTGACTTTGACTTTGAATTAAAACAATGTATGATCATGCAGTAATATTTCACATTTTACTATCTCCAATTCAGGTATCTGGTTGTTGGTGGAGTGTTGGTTTTACACTTACATCGTTAACTTGGTAAGTTTCCATAAAAATTGAAATTTGTTTTAACACATTTCTTTGTCTTACATATCAGACCTTGGCATTGTGGGCACGAAATTGGTTTGTGACTTTGGCCGTTAAAGGGTTAAAGCTTCCTCTAAATATTTCAGACATGATGGTCCAACAGTTTGACACTTGCTACACATTCAATGATATTAATTTAATAAACCCCAAGCGAATGCCAGTGTTCCTATTGTCTTTATATTGTGTCTCTAATTACTACGATTGAAAGGTTAAACACATGGCTAAAATGCAATTATTTTTTAATGTAGCTCACATTTGAACACTAACTCACCAGATGGTAAGCTACAAATTTGTAGCAGGATGTTAAAGGTCAAAAATTTTATACTTAGACTTGAAATGGTCATTTAAAAAAAGATATTTGTGTTCAATAGTTGAGCAGGTAACAACACCAGCCTGCTGGTCACGGCTTAAACCTCCTGCTTGCTAGGCTGGCTGGCTAGTCATATGTATAAGAAATTGAAGTGCTTACCTATTATAGAGGGAGAAAGCAACGAAGCAAGTCCATTGGTCAGGTCATAGATGTACAGCTCTACAGTGCTGCCCTGCTCAGCCATGGTGTGGGTTGCACCAGCTCACTTCAAACAATATCATAAATTCACCCTATAATATAATTCAGCACTCATCACTCACATAACTTATCACTTGAACACTGGCACTTAATACATGTAAATGTTATTTAGAGTTAATAAGCAATTTAATTAAAATAGTGTTTAACAGGCTTGTTAGCTCTGTGTAACTTCAGTCATTCATGCTCTAAACTTGTACTTGAGACCAGTCACAAGCTAAGCAGGAATTGTACTGTTTACAACTAACTTAGGAAGTACCTCTAAGTAAATATAAATAGAAATGTACTTAATGACTTGAACAGCAGAAATGTGTGAAATACATACATTAAAGTAGTGGGTGTGTATGAAAAGGTCAGTGTAATTGTGTACAGTAACTGGAGCTATGTCGCGTGCGCAATGCAGTGCCTGCAACCGAGACTCCCCTAGCTGCTTCGGACGTGGGATGTACGCCCGACCACTCACGACTTGCAGCGACTTGCGACTAACCCACACCAGAAATACAATTTATAAATAACACACCGCCAACACAATCATACTACACGACATTCCTACATGAATCGCCCACAGGTAGGTACAGATTTCGCGGACTATTGCGTCAATACAGTGTAGTGTAAACAGAACAGTCAACCGCTGTTCGCGTAAGTATAATAATCGTCAGTACACTACGCACTGGCGGTGCAAAGACACTAAACTTGCTACTTACCTATCACAAGTTTAGATTCCAATTATTAGAAAGATTTTCTCACCTGTTACAAATTAATTCTGGAGATGGAATTAGATTAGGATGGTACTGAATTAGGTATTCATATCATCTGAATATGGGTTACTTCATTGTTGGAGATTTTTTTCTGTTTCTTTGTCTGACTCTCTGTCTTCTAATCTCTTACTCCCCGAGAAAACCTGGAGCTCTAAATTCTGAGTGCGATTAACATTTCACAACCGAAATGATTTAACAATATTCGAGATTTTTGACAGTTTACCGGTTGTGTTGTGTTTTTGACATGCCAAATTCCCTGCGTTCCGAATTGTGTCAAAAGGTCAAAAGCGGAAATAATCGCTAATCTGTCTAAAAAGTTAAACGACTTGGGATTTTTTTATAATATTTAATAATTTAAAAAATGCTTTTATCCGATACTTTTTATAAGGTTCTTCTATTATAAACAAAAATGATCAAGGTCTCTTAATCAACCTGGATTATTGAACCTGTGTTGACTACAACAGATTTCATTTCTAATTAGGGGTTTACTAATGAATATAAATTATATTGCCATAATTTACATTGGCATAACAAAATTCAGCATAATGATCATTACGCATAAAATTATTAGGCATAAAACTTTTGCCACAATGCTTGTTGCCATAAATACCACTAGCATAATAATAAAGCATAATGTTATAAACGCTTTGTGATAAAAACATAATGTTCTTTGGAATAAAACTAATAAACCCTAAAAATTGGGTAAGCAATATATGATATATTTACAAAATCTAATATTTACAAGATTTATCAACTGAATCTATAATTTTATTTAATATAACGATCAGTTAGTATAATAAACGATTGATATAATTTAATTATAACAATTTTTTATAAACATAACATTCATTGAATATAAAATCGTTAGATATACAATTCAGAAGATATAACACTTATTTACACTTATTTCACTTTCAATCGTGGAAATTACAGACACAATAGAAAGACAATAGGTGCGCGAACGCCGGCGTTCGCTTAGGGTTTAATGAATTAATAATAATAAACGCCTAGTTAAAAATACAAAGCAAAATTGCATATACACACGTTACAATGTTGTTTAATTATTGATCATTTGTGGTATGTAGGTAGAATAATAAATATCATTGTCAGTATTTTACTTTGTGTACAAAATTTATTTATATAGTTAATCTTCATGCAACAAAAAATACAAAGGCGGACTTAATGCCTTAGGCATTCTCTACCACTCTACCAGTCAACCTAGGGTAGTGCAGAGACAAAATGCATTATTTAAAGTTAATCTTTTTTTAATTTTTGACATGGTTATCTGAATAGATATGCAAGCAGGCAGGCAGCATGCAAACAGGGATGCAACATGTGATTTCACCATCTACCTAATCACTTACTTGATTTAACAAAATGGATTACTTTATTCCATTCTCCGACGTAGCCATGTCTGGCCGAGCTCGCCCTTGGTTTGGTGCGGAGTGTGATCGCGCTCAAGCACGCAGCATATCAGGTATGGGCTGATGCTCGTATGCACAAGACGAATGACGTAAGTCAGAAGAAGAGAGCTTTCAACAGAGCTGCCAAGTCTTGTAAGAAGGTGATGCGGAGGACTCGGTTCGACTACATTAGCCGCATCGGGAACAAACTAGCTTCATACCCTGCGGGTAGTAGGTAAGGCGTTTTGGTCCCTGGCTAAGTCGGTTGAATCGAATTTCTGCCGCCCCTCACTACCATCACTGCTGAAACCCGATGGGTCGCTGGCACATATCGCTGAGGAGAAAGCAAATTTGTTTGCCTCACTCTTCGCGGAATCTTCGCGTCTAGATCCAGGTAACGCGCGGCCCCCTGTTCACCCTGATGGTTGCGATACGAGTATGTCGGATATTCGCATCCATCAGAAGGACGTCCGTAGGGTGCTACGTAACTTTGACGTGAAAAAGGCTAGCGGTCCAGACGGGATACCAGCAGCTGAGAACGAGACAATTCAAGTACGCTTGAATTGTCTCCGATCCTGACACGCCTATTTAGGCTTTCATTTGAGGCTGAAAAAGTTCCGATTGCATGGAAGCAAGCTAATGTGTGCCGTTACCAAGAAGGGGAGTCGGGCTGACCCAGCTAACTACCGACTAATCTCAGTAACGTCCATTCTCTTTATGACCATGGAACGTGTACTCAAAACTAAGCTCCTGGCATACCTAGAAGCTAATGATATCCCTTAGGATACCAACCGTCAATACGGCTCGTATCAAAATCCAGAAAGTTCATAATACCTATGCCTGAAATACCGACGTCTAAAACACCGAAATTCAAAATACCGAAAGTTTTAAATGCCGATAGTCTAATGTAATGCCGAAAGAACGAAATCCCGAATAGACGAAACAACTTGGATGTAGTGTTCGCCGGTCGCTACCGCGGCACCGCTCGCTTCGCTCGCTCAGCTCACGCGGGGTTGGTCACAGTTCTAACCTAACCTAGCTTATTTCACCCAGTGCAAAGTGCGATCAAAATACAATCTACCAGCGACTAGACTATTAGACAATGGTAAACACATTTTTATGAGAGATTGTAGGTGTGATCCGTTATTTTGAACTCGTCGGCGCTCTCTGATTGGTGCAAATGGCCAGTCGCTATCATCTAGCGTACTCGCGCCAAATCGTGTAGTGGCCCTTTTCAAATTAAAAGAATATACAAATACAAAATGGTTTATTGTCACAATTAGCCTTATCATATTTACAAGTATTTTAATATGAGACTCCGTGCTTCCATATCATTGCCGTACCTACTTAAGGCGTATAGTCCCTTGAACCATCTGGCCGAAATTATGTGAACGCAACGCTCGCACTCGCCTAGGCGGCAGTACGCAAATCTGTGCATTTATTTGTGGCCAGCAGCGCCCGGAAAGCGCTATAAATCCATTTTCTCTGCGAGATATTGATTGATTTACATACAATGTTCACTTTGAAGAATATTTAATCATCAATTTTTATGTGTAAAAATGTTTCTAAAGGTCCAAGCCGTTTCAAAGGAGTAGGGAAAAGTTGCGAAAAGTTGCGAAATTGCTTAATATTTGTTTTTGACAAAAGTATTAATTGCACGAAAAAATCAAATGTTGATATTATTGTTCATGAATCTATAATAAACATATAATTTTTTCAAACCAATTGACCTAGCCGTTACGGAGGAGTAGGCCTCAGAAAATCACTGTTTTATGGCAGTTTTCGGGCGCTTGGCCCTTAAACTAAAGGTGAGTTACAAAAAAATGGTGTGCCGTGTGATACACGAAAAAATAAATAATAAAGTAGGAAAATAAGAAACTAACCGATAAAAAATCTAATTGGTAGAGTCCGTCTAATGAAAGCGTGACCTGAGAAAAGGAGGTAACAACCAAAAATTTTGAATGTGGTATTATTGAAATAGTAGGAGAAAAAAGTTTTGATACTAGAGTATTTTTTTTATTTATGACAATTTTAGAATAGTTGTAGAAGAACTTAAATCCTAGTCAAAAACATGTGTGCAGACTTAATTATTTGGTGGGTGTATGGTAAATGTCAATAACACACAAAATGTTAGATAGTATTCCAAATTATTTTATTTTATCTGATCTCTCAAATGTCGCTATATAATATTTAAATAATATTCTTTATTTTCCATTTGGCGTTCTGGCAAGAATACCAAGTGCACAACACCGTGATAGTCAAATAAAATAGTCAACATGATTTTAACTTGATTACGTCTCGCCAACACTATTAATGTGTTTCAAGATTGTTGGGTTGGAATCGATTCGTTTTAGCATAGAGAAAATTCAGATCTTTTGGGATTAGTCAAGTGGGAACATGTTTTATACTCCAGTGATTGTTTCAAATGATACGGATCGACTCGTGAGACACAAAAAGTTCAGCAGCTGCTGCAGCAGCATCTTTCTCAAACTTGAACTAGGATTTTCGCGATTTTAACTTCAGTTGCAGACTTTCATGCACTACCAGACAGAGTGAGGCAAATCTTTCATTACATCTCAACTGCTTTTGAACGAATTCTACTACTCACTAGCATGTGTTTTTGATTAAGTCGATTTACCAAAAGCCTTCGTTGTTTGATGTTTTTGTTCATTATGAAATTCGCAATATATCAGATTATCTAAAAATATAAGAAAAAAAAAATATCATTACATCCTTAATATAACTATCTAATAATATTAGTCGACAAGGATCAAGATTATAACGTCATACTAACTTAAAAATCAGAAATCGTATGTAAACAATGTTGGTTTTCATTGAAAACACCTTCTTTCTCTTCTTGTTTTTGTTTGAAATTATTAACCATAGTGTGTAGCAGTTTTTGCACGTTACTGTTTATTGTTTTTCCCACAATTAAGCAATTATTCTTGAAAAATAAATATTGGTTTCCGAAAACTGACAATTGCAACCATAGACTTTGACGTGATTTTTTTCGGCAAAACAATGTTGCCAATTTAATTTAAAAAAAAAACTCCAGGTTACGCTTTCAGTAGACGCACTCTAAGTAAGTTATATTGTAGTGTGGTGTGGTGTGGTGTGGCGTGCTGTGGTGTGGTGTGGTGTGGTGTGGTGTGGCGTGGTGTGGTGTGGTATAGTGTGGTGTAGTGTGGTGTGATGTGGGGTGATGTGGTGTAGTACAGTATGCTTCATGGGTGGACGTGAATATGATCTCTTAATTCAGATGCTGAGAAAATAGGTATGATGTTTTAAATTGAAGTTTCAATTAAAATAGTTTGAGGAGCTATTTTTGAAGCTGTAAAACTTAAAATGGTAATAAGTTGTAAAATCTGTGGCTAAGTTAGCAAATTACGTGGCAATTTATAAATCAGAAATACAAATAAAAATAATTTATGGTCTTTACTTGACGCTTCCTTTAAAATATTTAGTAGGCGTTGTAAAAAGACGAATTGGTATATATATTAGAGACCAAAGTATTTTCCCGTTGCTTAGTTATCTGTGGTTGGACTTATTATTTCTCTTCCATAAAACTATTAAAATTGGTCGGATTCGATAATCGCTTTTGACGCAATTAGGAATGCAGGGAAGATTTGCCCAGATTTGCCCCACGTTTCGAATTACGAAATTAGTGAGTGCTGTGAACGCGTCAATAAAACGCCTCCTGCTATATACGGAAGAAACGGTAGGGGGGCTTAGATACCATGACCATTGAGGTTGAACTGCCCGGCATTTTTGTGCTATGACTGGCTATGACTTCGTTCTAGCAGGCCTGTAGAGCTAGCGCGAGATAAGTTGGCGCGTGGCCAAAATTGGACGATTGTTTACAATTGTATGAGTGAAACAGAGGCTGGCACTGTTAAGCACGCCCCCAGATACGCGCCAAATTAACGCGCTCGGAGTTCGGAGTCGGACTAACGGAGATACAAGAAAGATCTTGCGCGTATCCAAACAGTCGAAGACGAGGTGCGATATCCAAACACATGACATGTCAATTGTCATGACTGTGTCATTTGAGTTTGATGTCACTACGAAAGATTTTCTGATTCAGCTCGGGCTCATCTATCTTGCGCTTTTGTAAAGGATTAAAGCGATAGATTCTCTTTCTTTCGTCTGAATTGAAGAAAGAAAATTATATAAAATGTTGATCATAGAACATAGTTAGTGAATACTCTTGTCATCTACTGTCAAAGTGTCAACAAGTCAAGATTGTTATGTCAGTCAATTGTTGGTGTTTTGCGATTATTTTACTTAAATCAAGAATATGTCCGGATCAAAGAAAATGGTAACAATATCCAACACTATTAGCAACGTCCAAATGTTGCAACATATTTCCAAATATAATGGACGTCCAACATTCTTCTACTCACTCCAAAAATTTAAGTTTTCTGTTGATCCACTTGTCAACTTTTTCAAATTCAAATGTTTCCAAGTTTCTTTACTATTGAAACTTTTGCTAAATTCTCCATATAGTTAGAACTGTTGTGCTACTAAATATCGGCAAGTACTGATAGGTTACAGACAATGACTAAGCATTTTTAACAACGAAGTTAGTGCTTTTGGCCGTTTGTTATGATGGCTCACTGTAACGTGTGCAGATACTTCGGGTGCAATCACCGGAGGGCACGACGCGCGTGGAGATGTCGGAGTCGGACGTGACGTCGCAGCTGTACGAGCGCGTGCACGACGCCCTGCACCTGGGCACGTTTGCATTCGTGCTGCACAAGGACCGCCAGCGCCGCGACGAGGTCATGTCCAGCAAGTCGCGGCGCCTGCGCGACGTCGGCCTGCAGCACGGCGACATGCTCTACCTCAGCCCCGTCAATGGAGCCGTGCTGTTTGAGCAGCCTTCTACCAGCGGAGAGGTAGGTTTCAAACTTCACTTACAATCATATAGGCCCTCAAAGATTGTATAAGACCAGTAGCAACCCTCATTAGTATTGATTTGTGTTTTGATCCCAATTGATTGCTATTTTTGTTAGTAGGTTTGGTTTTCCCACATCCCATATTGTTCTATGCATGCAATAAGCTTGAACAGTAAAAGGTTTTTTTGTTGTATGAACAGTATTTGGTGCAGCCGTGGGGCACCTTCTTTTATGTTTGTTTATATTTTATAACTTGTGTTGCCAAACAAACCTGTTGTGTTTCATTCTTCTTAGTGAATACATTATTTTGTATTTCTAAAATGTATAATTTTTAACATTTGATTGCAGGCTAATGAGAACAACAAACCATTTGGGGAGCCAGTAGAAGCAGGACCCTCGACATCAGGCACAGCAGTAGGTGCTGCAGCTACCAGCACAGCAGTACGGCCGGCAACAGTGGAGGAGGACGAGGTGGACCTGCAGCTATACCGCATGTCGGGCAACATTCAGAGACAACGAGATGAGAAACTGTGAGCTATTTATAAACTTTATGTTTTTATAATAAATAAATAAAATAGCCATTTATTTCCAAACTTTGGGATACAATATATATTATTCTTTGTGTGATTGTTATAGAATATCCCTCCGTTCGGTGTGCCTTTTGGCATAGGCCTCCTCCAACTGTCTCCACTGGACTCTGTCCATTGCCACCCTTGTCCAATATGGACCCAAGGTCAGGCGGATGTCGTCTTCCCATCGTCTCAGTTTTCTGACGCCATCTCTTGGGTACTATAGGGTCACTTGCTTGCTCCATTTGTTGGCCGTGCAGCGAATCATGTGACCTGTCCAACCCCATTTCAGATGATCGATTCTGGTCAGGATGTCTGAAACTTTTGTTCTTTTCCTTATTTCCGCATTACTAATTCTATCCCTGACTTTTATTCCTAACATACTTCTCTCCATCGCTCGTTGGCATTTTGCAAGTTTCTCACGATGGTCTTGGTTGAGAGATCATGTCTCACAGCCATATGTAATGCAAGTAAGTATGCAAGTGTTAAAGGTTTTTTCTTAATAGCAACGCTCACCTCTTTACTTTTCATTATTTCTTTCAGAGACCAGTATGATTTCCAACCACAGGCTATTCTTTTGTGGATTTCCTTAATTGTTTGTTCTTTAGGGGCAATTATTTGTCCCAAGTATACATACTCTTGCACATATTCAAGGGTTTTTCCATCCAATTTTATAGCAAGTGCTGCAGAGTTAGTCATCAGTTTTGTCTTGATGTCGTTATGTTTTGTCTTATGTTTTTATATTAAAGGTAAATTTTTCCATAAATAGGTGTCTGAAAGAATGAGTTGTATAATATATTGCACAAGGAACATTTGTTCATCCTTTCCAGTTTATAGGTCCATCCCTTGCTCTGACCAATATTGTTGCTGTAGGCCCACCTGCCATCTAGACTGAGTGCATTCATGAGGTGAAATAGTTCCATTGAATGATGCTCCGAAGGTTGTTGGTTAATTATTTTGTACTGCCCCCTGCCATTTGAGCTTGCTTACCAGTGCTGTGCCGGCACCGTTTTTGTTATGATGCTGAGATTTGGCAACAATAACTCCCAATTCCCACACACATAGTGGCTGAGAGTGTGTAAATAAAATTACAAAGAAATTAAATTTTTTTTTAACTATCACATGACACTGTCTAGTCCCAAGCTAAGCAGAGCTTGTGTTATGAGTAATAGATAACTGATATACGTATTTATAGATAAATTTATTTAGATAATATTTTTCCTATTTTGTTTGCATTGGTTGTAGATGTCGACACAACTCCAAAGGCTGCTGTGTGCACTGTTCACCACTGGAACCCTGGGATGAAGGCTATCTCAAAGAACATAATATCAAGCACATGTCATTCCATGCATACTTACGCAAGATCACATCTGGCAATTTCATTTCACTAGATGAACTGTCGTGTAAAATTAAACCAGGTGAGTTTGTTAGTATTTATATACACCGTTAAATTTTAATCGTTTTAATCCTTTGAACCGGTAGTTTCACTTCTATAATACTATTCATCCAAAGCTTGTAGAGCGATGTAACTTTTAAAATAAAATAAACAGCAAGTGATAAGGTAATACTCGCAAAATGCATCGAATAAATAGTAACGACACCTAGGTACCTACGTCGCGCTACGACGTCGCTTGAGAGGTCATTGACTCGCATAGCTGAGGTTCACATAAAATAAATAAAATGTTTCCAAATTTTCCTTCATACTTGTACAGACTTAGGACGGACTTAACTGCTTTGTGCCTAAGATATACCTAATAAAATAATTACTTATGCTAAAAGTGTTAGGTAATTAATTACATTACATGTAAAAATAAATCTCTACAGGCCTGCTAGCTATGGCTTATTTAAAAATGTGGAATCAAAATTATGTACAATGATTTAAAAAATGTTCTGTTACTTACCTAAATTGCCTTTTTATTTTTATTTATTTAACACTTAAACGACACATTAAATTGTTCATAAGTAGGTGCCTAATTAAAATTATTTACAACAATTAATAAGAGTACTGGGTCAATGGGTCGTCTTAGGGGCTGTTATAAACCTTATAACTAATCACCTCTGAATTATCACTGGTTAGATAGACTTCACAAGAGCATAGCATTCATTTGGAAACATAATCTTGCACGTTTAACACAAAGATTGCAAGTGCTTTGGCACTGTAAAAACGTCGAGCAGCCGGCGCATCAAGACCCGCGATTTCGTCACCAACTCCAGGTTGGAATACACGTAATTCCGAGACTCTATTATTTTCGCGCGACGATACACCTATGACGTCTTGAGAGAAACTGGATTATTCTATGACGTGTGTCACTGACGCGCTACACTTAGCGCGCGGGGCGCCGCGTCGTATGGCCAATCAAATAGGGTTTGGGGGCGGAGTTTGATCTAGGATTGGCTATTTTTAGTGAGTCCACGTTGATTAGGCGAATGCATAATTATTGTTATTGTGGAATGGTGCCTACTAATGGTTTGCATTATTTATTCACTCATGCGAGAATTGGTTCGAGTTATTAAAAAAAAAGTAATTTATTTTTTAATTTTATCTTTACGAATCGATAGTGTTTTATGCACCGGTTCGTTTTAATCCCGTGGAGGGTCCACGGGATTAAAACGATTAAAATGTAACGGTGTATACTAGCATACTTGAAAACCGCCTAGTTAATGCTGAAAATTTTTAATAGAACTACAGTGCTCACACATATGCGACAAACGTTGTTCTCCATACATTTTCTATGGAAACTAGACTTGTAGAGCTACGCTCGATACACGCCTCAATGTAATATAGTTCTAGCTGTACTGTTACTGAGGAACTATTTTATTTTATACTACCTGTTACCCGCGACTTCGTTCGCGTGGAGTTTAAGAATATACACTACGACCGACGACGGATCTTGGCGAGCCCAAAACTTTGCGCAAAGGCCTGCGCATGAATGATTTTTAGGAACAAAATGGTGGCTTGAGGCGAAGTGGGCGACCTTACTCTCTACCCTATACTGAAAAAAAAAAGATAGCTTGATCTCTGCGACATTTGTCAAACTAACATTCCTAAGGTTGTAATGATATAAAAAAATGTCGATAGTAATTTTCGACGCTTCTTACTTATCTGTAGTATTATTATATAATTGGGTTTAATTACAAACAATATATTACAAATAATACATTAATTCCTCTAACGGTAGGTACACTCCAAATCAACATCTGAATCAGTTTCTGAATCACTAGAACAATCTTGTAAATTTATTATGAGCTCTTGTTCGTAAATATGATCGAATCGAACGTCCCGCTTAGTAATGTTATTATATTTAAATATACAATGAAATTAAATTATTAATTATTGTATTAAGTTTTATATAAAATATCGATAGTAAAATATGACATTGACAGGTATGTTTGTCTGTACTGTTAAATTCAGTACTTCATAGGCGTGATTTTACTGACAACTGTCGCAGAGATCAAACTATCTTTTTTTAAGTGTACACTACCCTAATTTTATTTTTTTTTTCCTTATGAACATTCTTCTCACAATAACAAACGCAACAAAAAAAGAATTAACGAAATCGGTACAGCCATTCACGCGTGATAACGTGATCAAGGAAATAGGGATTTATTTATATATATATATATATATATAGATACATTTAAGCTATCTGTCAGTGAAAGCCATGAATCAAGACCTATTCCCTTACATTATAATTTATTATTAAGTTTTAACATCTGTATGCCCACAAAGACATTCTGATTCTGATTCCCGCGCGAAAATAAAAGAAGGATAGGTTATTTTTTACATAAGCTATAATATCTTAGTAAAAGTTCCGTCACATTTTGTTTAATATAGTATTAGTTAGCATGTTTATAATATCAGAGCATAATAAACATCGGATTCGACAGGGTGTTCGGAGCACCCACCGTGGCCGCGCGGCATCTGCTCCAAGTGCCAGCCGGGCGCCGTGACGCTGAACCGGCAGCCCTACCGGCACGTGGACAACGTGCTGTTCGAGCACCCCGCCATCGTGGAGCGCTTCCTGGGCTACTGGCGCGCCACGGGGCACCAGCGCGTGGGCGTGCTGCTGGGGCAGTACGAGCGCCACCCCGACGTGCCGCTGGGCGTGCGCGCGCGCGTGGCCGCCATCTACGAGCCGCCGCAGTCGTCGGCGCGCGACGCCGTGGCGCTGGCGCCCGACGCGCGGCGCCCGCTGCTGGACGAGCTGGCGCGGCGCCTGCGCCTGCGCGCCGTGGGCTGGATCTTCACCGACCTGCTGCCGCTCGACACGCAGGCCGGCACCGTCAAGCACATCCGGTGAGCGCCCCGCCGACCGTGCTTACGACCACGATCGACATTTACTTGTTCTAAACTCGAATTTATTTAGTAAAGCTTTAAAAAAGTGATATTTGATCTTGACTTTTGAATTGATTAGAAAGTGAAAGACACTTGCAATGCTACTGATCTAAGGTCCATAAGTAAAGCTTTAAAAAAGTGATATTTGATCTTGACTTTTGAATTGATTAGAAAGTGAAAGACACTTGCAATGCTACTGATCTAAGGTCCATAGAAAAAATTTCTTCCTTCATCTGTTATTCGATTGCAATAAATATTATGTGTTAGATAATGCGTTTGCTGCCAATGATGTTAAACAATAAAATTTGTGGTTACATTTTTGACATCAATTAACATCATTATTTATTTGGGAAAGTCGAGCATCAGCTGATAGAATATGCCCCAAAGGACTAAAAAACTATAGATTGCCTCCCTTTTTTATGTAAATAGGAGGTTTGCCTCACAGAGGTGAGTAAATGGCCATAATTTACCCTCATCTGTTATTTAATCATTTTTTTTTAAATTATTATTTTTAGTGTAATAGAAGCTATTAGTAACGACAGAACTCGATTTGTAAGTACTCAAATAAAGTCGAAAATATAAAATGTTTGCGATATCAAAAAAATTTTATAGGCAACCTATTTGGAATGTCTTAATAAATGCATTATCTAACACATAATATTTATCATAATCAAATAACAGATGAGGGAAGAGATTTCTTCTACTGATGTTGTACTATACACAGATATAGAGTGTGACCGTTATCGTGTGTGCTCGGCAGGGGTGTAGACACGCACTTCCTGTCGGCGCAGGAGTGCATCATGGCGGGCCACTACCAGAACCAGCATCCGAACGCGTGCCGCCACGCCTCGTCGGGTTATTTCGGCTCCAAGTTCGTCACTGTCTGCGTCACAGGTCTGTTACATGCTAAACTCTCTTAGGTCTACCATTAAGGTGAGCTTTGAGTGAATACTCAAGCTAAATGCACTAACCCAGATAAAAATGAAACTTATTCATCTAGAAATATGCACATCAACTTGAAATAAATAATAGTGATGTAACGAATATTCAAATTCGTATTCGGAAATAATCGCACATTTTTTGGCATTCGCATTCGTATTCGCAAAAAACATGCGTTTTGTTTGAATTTGACAAACAAAACGAAAATAACAATATATATAGCAGCGATGCGGGGGAATTTTTTGACGCCATATTTTAGGTAAGAGTTATTATGTATATATAGTTTTAATTAGTTAAGTATTTTTATTTTTCATATATTGATTGAAAGGATACAGAATGATAATAATACAACTGATGAGAGTTATATTTTTATTAAAAAAAATGATTGTGGAAAGCCGTGTACGCACGTACGAATAAAGTTGCGTTGCATGATACGCAGCAACTTGGTTCGCACGTGTGTACCACTAACGAACATCAAACACTGTGTTCGTCAAACTTGTTTGCGGCGATCTATTTGTATGTTCCGTATGCACAGTATTCGGCCTCTTCCAACGACACCGCCAGCCCTGTTAAGAGCGTTCACGACTGTTGTTCGCGAACTTGATTCGAATTATGTTCAGGTTCGCGTTCGAATATGCCGTCCATACGTACAAACCAAATGTTCAAGTTTAGTGTTTCTGTTCGCTATGTTCGTGTTCGTACGTGCGTACGCGGCTGAACAGTCTCAATGTGGGCAACTCCAATCTCGATGCGGTCCATCACCATCTGGAGACTGACAAGCCACTCTTGCTTTCCTTGATGGAGACCCAGATTAGATGTCTGCGGTGTGCCTTTACTACCCAGGATACTCATTGGAGCATCATTTCCTGCAGCATGCCAGTATCTGTGTGTACATTTGTAATGACATCTGCTGCCAGCGTCTCCGTCACCTTAAAGACAAAATTGTCTATGCCGGTGTTTACTGGTCGCACAGCGGTGATCAGGAGAGAACTCGAATGTTTGACAACCTCAGTGAGGCCGCTGATAAGGCTCTGCCTCAGCACGCCGATGCGCTCATCGCTCTGGGGGACTTTAACGCCTGCCATCAAGACTGGCTTTTCCCATACCGGAGGACCGACCCCACTGTAAGAGAAGCGCGAAACTTTATGGTATTGATAGGCCTTTCCCAGCTGGTGAAGCAAGCGACTAGGGTGCCTGATGTAGCTGGTCATACTGCCAACTGTCTGGACCTTCTGCTGACTACCTACTCGGACAGATGTATCGTAACAGTTTCTTCACCACTTGGAACTTCAGATCACTGTCTGGTGAAGTCACTTGACTGCGACTCTCGCAATGACCGGCGAATGTTGCGTTACAAGTCAGCAGATTGGGATGAGATGCGACACTTTTTTGCGTCTTATCCTAGTCAATTGAGAAGCGAACCAAGAGGATGATGCACTTATCGAGTCAAAAGTCCAAAGCCTTGAGCATCGGCGCCGGGTTGCTGGCCTGCCTGTTTTCTATTGATTACGTTTCGGGGAGTGTGCGTTGGAATTGCACAATTTAATTCCACCAAATCCGTTCCATCATCGAACTAGCGGTGCTTCACACTAGGACAACTGCTAATGTTATACAAAACACAGGTCCGATCGTGTGTGGAGTACTGCAGCCACATATGGGCTGGTGCTGCAAAATGCCACCTGGCAACTTTGGACTCGGTGGAAAGGCGTGCAAAGAGGCTATTTGGTGATCCAGACTTGGTTAAGTCAAATCTACAAAGCCTTGAGCACAGGCGTGGGGTAGCCAGCCTTTCGGTATTTTCGAGGATGCATTTTGGAGAGTGTGCGCGGGAATTGCATGACTTGATTCCGCCATATCCTTTCTACCATAAGACAACTCGTCGTTCGGCAAATATCCACCCTTACGTTGTTGAAATTTCTACGGTCCGGACTAAGCGTTTCGCCTCGTCGTCTATACCGCGTCTTCACGTCTTATTATAATTTAGGAGTCTTCAAGGTTAGGCTGACACCAGACAGACTGCATCACAGCGCCCGCGCGCAGTCGATATATTTAACTGAATGCAGTTGTACGTTCGACTTCGTGCAGTCATGATATCAACTGCACGCGGTCGGCTGCAGTCGAATGAAGTCAATATCAATTGCATGCAGTAGTGCCTTCAACTTTACGCGGTCGGCTACAGTCGCGTAGTGTCGACGCACGCTGTCCATCGCTAACCGCATACAGTCAGTGTGCAGTTAGTTACAAAGAATTTGACACACACATTGACATTGTCAACTTTATTTTGAGGCACTTACTCCCATTCGCGAATGTATAACATCTAACATTCGTTACATCACTACTACATATTATAATTACTAATACAGTAATTATAATATGTAATTACTACGTAATTACTTCCTAAAGTACATTTCTCATCAAGAAAATCGAAACACCTCTTTTTTTAAGCTGGGATCTAATGACTTATTATCCCGCTTGCAGTCGCATTGAATATTACTATTGCAATAGACCGGCCACCTTGCTCAGACGTGGCTCGATATCTACCAGCTCTTGGACGGCGAGGTAACTTACCAGTCTGATACACGTATTGACAGCAGAGAGGCTAAAATGCAATCGTGCTACCACAACATGCTGTCTATGCCCTGAGGCTAAAAATACCATTTGGGGTTCCGTGGGCGAAGTATCCATGTACCTATGTTAGGAAAACATCTCTTTGAAAGAATGTCATGGAGTATATTTATTATTTATAACTTTAAATTTATCGTAGAACGAAGTGGAATGCATACGAATACTAAGTTTTAGATTGTCCGATGACCTCAAGGACCTAGAATGTGTGTCACAAAAGAACTGAAAGCGTTCTTTGAGATAAAAAGGTGTCAAAGGACTAAAGAGCACGTTGTAAAGCAAAGAGAGTATATGAGCATTCCGGCGAAGGCGAATAGGAAGCCATTTGAGCTGTGTCCGAAATTCAGAAACGTGGTCATACTTGCGCAAGCTAAATATAAACCTGATACAAAGATTTTGAAGTCGCTCAAGCTTATCCAATTGGTCTTGGTTGAGATCAAGATAGCTGGTATCAGCAGAGTTTAGTTAACAATCATTCTCTTTTGGCATTAGGTAATTCCGTCACTCACTCGAACATTCCACAATACTTGTTAGAGGAAATACATGTTTTTTTTACACCTTTAAAATAATGTCTGTTTCTGTTTTCGTCATACTCATTCTTTATTAAATATGCAAGGTTTCAATATTGTTTATGGTATAAATAATTATATTTCTTGACTTTCTAAGCAATACCCAGAATGTAGATCTATGTCGTATGATAGCTTTTTATTTGCATTTTTTAAATATTCTTTATTGTACACAAATTATACAAATATACAGTCAATAACAAAACATAAACTAGTGCTTGACAGCGATCCCACCTGATAAACAGAGAACAGAGATGGTAAACAGTAATGCAATCTCTGATGGTGAGGCGCACTAGTTTTTGAGTCTCTTCACTCTTTCCTTGAAGACACTTAAATTAGAGTCTGTCTAATAAGTTAAACGACTTGGGTAATTATTAGAATTTAATGAAATCTGATGTAATCAACACGGGTGCAAAATAATCAAGGTTGATTAAGAGAGAGATCATTGTTTACTAACAGAAGAACCTTTTAAAAAGTACCGAATATAAGTATTTTTTAAATGATTAAATATTATACAAAATTCCCAAGTCGTTGACTTATTAGACAGACTTTGGACCGTCCGTCCAATTCCCGGACGGAAAAAATTCCTGGAAAATAATTTGAAAAAAGCTTTTCCGATATACCCACACTATTAAAATAGCATTAGAAGACGAATTACGCAACATGTTAACGATATTAATTTTATAATTCCGTACATAAATGCGTATTGCCAATCATACTTTAATCATACGTTAATGAACATACAACCAGACTGAATTTCGCGCGCTCTCGGGCGCTTTCACTTAAATGAAGACATTCCGACGTATTCTGTTAGACTGAAACACCCTCTACGTTCACATATTGGTTGAAAATTTCAATAAAAAAAGTGGAATTGTAGTATCTACACCAACTGTCAGCTATTTATAGACGTATTTTGTTAAATGATATCAATCCTCTTTATTACGCTGCCTGAATAATGCTTGCAGTACCGTTTCGATTTTTTTTAAGAGAAATTTATTTTAAAGAACAATATTATATGGTGCAGGCGACAGCAACAAACAGGTGCACCTGGAGGGATACCAGGTGTCAGGGCAGTGCCAGGCCCTCGTGCGCGACGACATCCTGCTGCCCACGCGCGACGCGCCCGAGCTGGGCTACATCCGCGACTCCAGCGACCGCCAGTACGTGCCCGACGTGTACTACAAGGTCAGTGTGTGCCGCGCACCGTGCGCTCTGCTGCCCACGCCGAGCTGGGCTACATCCGCGACTCCAGCGACCGCCAGTACGTGCCCGACGTGTACTACAAGGTCAGTGTGTGCCGCGCACCGTGCGCTCTGCTGCCCACGCCGAGCTGGGCTACATCCGCGACTCCAGCGACCGCCAGTACGTGCCCGACGTGTACTACAAGGTCAGTGTGTGCCGCGCACCGTGCGCTCTGCTGCCCACGCCGAGCTGGGCTACATCCGCGACTCCAGCGACCGCCAGTACGTGCCCGACGTGTACTACAAGGTCAGTGAGTGTTTTCGTAATCCTATAAGGACTATTCTTTATTCTTTATTGTACACTATAAACACAAAAAAAAATAAGTGGATAGCAAAGTTCATGTACATAGGCGAGCTTAACTCAAAGTTGAGTTTTCTTCCAGCAAACCATTGAGCGATAGAGAGAGATGACAATAGAGGGTAGGGTCCAGTGTACAATTTTAAAATTGGAAATATTAAGAATAAAATAATAATACATAAACAAATATACCTACGTACATAAATACACACATACTTTATATACTATAAATATATATATACATATATATATGCTATGTCATTGTGAAAGGAAATGCTCTTTAATTTTCCTCTTGAAGACATCTAAAGAAGGGGTGTCACGTAAGGAGTGTGGGAGGGAGTTCCAAAGACGCACTGCAGTTACAGAGAAGGAACCATCATAACGGCTAGAAGTGTGAAACGGAGTACGAAGAAGAAGAGAATTGGCAGTGCGACAGGGTTTACCCCTCGGGGCGAAGTACTCAAAGCGTTCACGAAGGTATTGTGGAGAATTAGGGTTGTGTAGGATAGTGTAGAGAAGAGATAGGATATGGGTATCACGCCGACGCCGAATCGGCAACCACTTCAATCTGGTCCGAAACTCCGACACATGGTCGTATTTGCGGAGGCCGAAAATGAAGCGGATGCACAAGTTCTGCAGTCGCTCGAGTTTGTTTAGGAGAACCTCCGTTGCATCGAGAAAACAGACATCCGCATAGTCTATTAGCGGTAGAAGAAGAGATTGCGGACTACGAAAAACCTAGAATCTGACGAATTCCATGGGGCTATGTAGATAAAACCATCGATAAGTATAAAATTTTCAACATGCCTAACAAATTTATGTTAGCAAACAGTGGTAAAACAATTACTCATTGCAACAAAATATTAACAGGCCTATTTGCTTATGCCACGCTCAAATTGTCAGATTATTAAAGTATATGCACTTTTCTGCATGTACTTAAGTTACCTACCTTGTCTTAATCTGACGTGCTCGAGATTTTCCTACGATCAATTTTTTTTTTACTAATATAACGGGCTCCCCTCGACGAACCCCACCATATTAAGGGTCTATATGTGGTAGGGGTACATTACAAGTTGTATGGTTTCTCCCCATATGATTTTTGACGCACTCAAGTATCCCCCCTACTATCATGTTATTTTCACAAAACCTTAGCCGGCACTCGATAAGTAGTGTTGCCAGACGTGTCCGATTTGCGCGGCACGTCCCGATTATCAGGGATTCTGGACGGACGGGACGCGTTCTGATTTGAGACTGATCAGGTTTTATCTACATTTTTCGATTAATCAATTAGTGGAGTGCCGTAAGGCGTTAAATTAGTAAAACCTCGGAATCCGGGGCCAGTCAATGAATTTTAATAAAAACCATTGGACTGTATTGTTAAAAGCACAAATAATAAATTTAAAAAAATATATTGTCCGCTCTTTTTTTACCATATATAAACTAGTGCTTGACAGCGATCCATACAATTGATAAAAAAAAAAAAATACTGAAAAATAAGAGGGACAAGAGAAAAAAAAGGTTTAACACCCAAGTTTGCAACCCTGAACACACTGTGGTACGCCATGGTGCTCGAAAAACTGCAAAAACGTTGGCACTTTTTTCAGTTTTTTCGTAAAATATACCTGAAAAAGGCGTTTTTTAAGTATATTTGCTTATAATTTAATAAAGCTAATTAAATATACTACAATTTGAGTTTAACCCCAGTAACTCTAGGTCTCTACAGTTTGTCAAAGTAGGCACTTTTTTTTACTAATAGTCCTAGAGAAAAGTATGAAGCAACAATTTGCTTAGCCTTACACATTTAATTAGCCTTTTGATACCAGAGTAATGTGTCTAGGCTTCCCAGTTTTCTCAAAAGTTACAAAAATATCGGGTTCGTCTATAAACATAATAAATCTGTAGAAGTTTTTTGTCGTGTGCTCACGTAAAATGTACGAAATCGATGTTAATAACTTTTATACATTAAACTAGTGTATAACTAGTGTATATTACTTAAGCTTTGTTTCATCGCAATCGATTGACTATATCAAAAGATATATTACATTTATTGACTGTTATGCGGTACGAAGTCCACAGACTTTCGCCCTTTTAGAAGGACCTGGTTTCATCCAGTCTAGATCAGTGGAGGGAGTGGAGAAGGAGGAATAATGTTTTCTGGAGGTGGAGACAGGTATATATGGTGTTAGGTCTTCCACATTCTCGTCCTCTTCATCCAGGACGACAGGGTTGGCGTTGTTACAATTTCGACCTTGGCAGAAGAAACATAGGATAGAGCACCTGAGCCTGGTCTTTCTGCAAGTGCACGACCTTAACCAAACCAAAAAAAGAAGAAACAAAAACAAGTGACAAAATTTTATAGTTTTCCGAGCCCTGCGGTAGAATTGCTCATCTTTGACTTGCTAAATCTTCGTAACCAATGGACAAATTTTGCTCAAGTTGCGCTCAAATTGTAGCAAATTTAGCTATCTTTATAGATATATATATCGCACTAAGATTCGAATAATAATAGTAAAAATGTCCATACGAATCGTAGTGCGATAAGAGTCAGTTTTCGAGTATTGAAAACAAAAGAAAAAAAAAAAAATTAACATTTTTACATATATTGTTAAAAACACATTTCAAAAGTTTGTATAAAGATTCTTTGACTGGCCCTGGATTCCGAGGTATAAATCTTACGGCACTCCACTAAATAAAAAACCGTTATACTCGTAAGCTGGCGGGCTATATTACTAACATCATAAACTAATGGATTTTTGGGTGTTTACCGAGTAAAGCAATAACGATCAAGTAGTAATTTTTTTAAATGAAATACGATGTACACAACAAGAACTTCAAGTTACCAAGCAAAATTTCATAGGCCGTGTTGCCACCCGTAGCGTGGTGTTAACATAATTTAATTTTCTATATAAAACCTATTTATTCCAACAACTTTTGTTCTATGACTTTTTACAAAATATAATACATTAACTGTTGGATACGTACGGGACAAGTAAAACGACAGCTAGCCGGAAACGCACTGACGCTTTATTATTTAAAATATACACCTGCACGGGAGCGCGCGGGTGTAGAGTGCGGGGCGCTGCGCAGTGGCATCCGCGCAGGCTTACGCGCATCGCTCGTCTATGCCTATGCATTACAAAGAGTATATAATCACTACGTTCATGCATTATAGATACCCAACATTAACCAAAAACAAACCTTCAAGATTTCGTTGTTCTATCTAACACATTGAAATGTGCATGAGTGTGTGTGTGTGTGATACGGCAAAATGCAGAGTTGAAACTTTGCATTTTGCCGTATCTACTTACGTCTCCCACGCACTGTTCTCGTGGTAGGGCTCTCGAAACATTGTCATCACACCTAACAAGCATTAGCACCATTTCCGTGTACTCGACATTAGAATATTGATACACCATCATGTAAAGATAATTACGTCCGCACTGCCGAATTTCACTACAAGAACACGTATGACGCGACACGAGCGCAAGGCGACCGACCGACTAGTGAGGGCTGCCCGTAAATAGGTTAAGTTCATGTTCAGCTACCCTCCGCTATTGTACTATTGCTTGCTTCGCGCTTAAAATAATTAAATTGAACGTTCTAAATATTACGAATTCTATCGTAATATTTAGAACGTTCAATTTAATTATTTTTATTTTTGTATGAAAATCTGATAAACTAAAATATGACAAATTATTAAAAGTCACAGAAAAAAAGTTTTTGTATATGATGTTAGTAACATAGTCCTGAGAAGTTGCCAGTGTTTTACAAATCACCCTGTATAAGTAGTACGCACTAGACGCCGCGTTCCGAACACTCGCAGCCATCAACTCAGTTGTATTGTATTACATACAACTTGATATTGATGTCATTAGTGCGTTCATGCAGTGTCCGAGCGGCGCAAAAAATTCAAAACAAAGTGAATTTGAGACGTAAATAATAATTAAGTAGTCATGTAAGTAGAATAATTGATTATTCAAGCAATTTAATACCTTCATCATAATAGTATGTTAGAAATTATATTATTTCATTTAAAAGTTTTTCTATTTTACAATCATAGACTTGCAACAAAAACCTGGTTTTTACCTACAACTGGTTTAGTGAACACGAACTTTGCTAGTGTTTTATTCCCTGTTTGTTTGTTTTTTTGAATATTTTTTCTTTTTAGGGTTCCGTAGTCAACTAGGAACCCTTATAGTTTGCCATGTCTGTCTGTCCGTCTGTCTGTCTGTCCGTCCTCGCTTAATCTCTGTGACCGTTCACTAGAAATCTGGATTTTGGTACCAATATGTATATCAATCACGCCGACAAAGTGGTAAAATAAAAATTGGAAAAAAATGTTTTATTAGGGTAGCCAGCCCCCCTATATGTAAAGTGGGTGATTTTTTTTTTTAATTTCAACCCTAACTTGTGATATATTGTTGGATAGGTATTTAAAAATGAATAGGGGTTTACTAAAATCATTTTTGGATAATGTCAATAATTTCGGAAATAATCGCTCCAAAAGTAAAAAACAATGTGTCCCCTCTAACTTTTGAACTATAAGTTTATAAAATATGAAAAAAATCTGAAAAGTAGAACTTTATAAGGACTTTCTAGGAAAATCATTTTGAACTTGATGGAAAGAACAGTTTTTGTACAAAAAAGACAAGAAGGTTGTACAAAATAATTTCTGGACTAAGTTTGTAGTATAATCGTATACGCAAACATTTTTTTACACTCATAAGTGGGTAAACTTATTGTGGCGGGACGGACGGCAAACTACGGAACCCTACACTGAGTGTGGCCCGACACGCTCTTGGCCGGTTTTTGTATAAATAATACCCATGAATTCCGTCAAATTCAGAAATTATGAATACGTCTGTTTTTGGATACTGTAAAAACTGAGTAAGAAATGCCAGCAAATCATTGAGTATCAGTTTTCATGCTAAGTTTTGTGGTTAAGCATTCTGTCATTCGTTAGCACTGAGGTATTACGTACCTACCTAGATATTACGTATAGATTAGTATTCAAATATAAATTAGGTTCAGTTGATTTTGTATTCATATGTGTAATATAAAGTGATATTGCATTGTTGTTATTGAGATTTCGCCCTTCATATACTATAATTATATTTCAAGTTTGTTCACTCTGGCCAGTTCAGCCGAAAAGAGAAACATTTATAAAAAATCTTCAAGAGGATAGAAGTGGAAACACGTGGCTTCCTACAAAATATCTGTTTATCTGCTCTGCACACTTTCAAGCTGATGATATTTATGGGACTAAAGCTGGAAAACGTTTTCTAATGAGTCGTCTATTCTTTGTAGTAGTCCTTCAGAATGTGCTTTTAATCTTTATACCGGCGGCATATTTCGGAGACGAGCAAAATTCTCCAACCCGCACTGGGCCCGCGTGGTGGTTTACAGGCCATTCCCTCTCCTAGAGAGAAGGCCTGAGTCCCAGTAGTGGGGAACATCAAAAGGCTAATCATGCTATAGTTATAGTTGTTGATTGTTTTGTCACTAAATGTTAGCAGGGCAGTCATAACAATCATTTACTAAAGATAGCTGTTCTTCAGAATGAAGATTACGATAAATGGTTTCATTATTTTACATATTATATAATTAAAAGTTTATTCTCAAGTCTATAGTCTCTTTAAGTTGAGAAAAAATTTAACTTCTGGGTTAACGAATAAAAAAGACGGCCGTTTATGTTGCGAAAAAACGTGTATTTTGACACCCTCAAAGAAATCAAAATTCATAGGGTTCCCGTTGGCCTAGAATCCTGAAATTTAGCATAAAGCAAGGTCTCATAGCACAAGTACAGAAAAAAAATCTGAAAACTGTAAATTTGTAGTAACGTCACAAAAAAAAAAACTTTCGTGGCGATTCGGATAAATCTTCGTAAATCAATTCGGGAATTGAACGCTTTTCATAGGATCGGTCCCTTGAAGTTGGAACAAATCAAGCTTCTAAGTTAACGAAAAAAAAGGTACGGCCGTTTATGTCGCAAAAAAGCGTGTATTTCGACACCCCTAAGGGAATCAAAATTTATAAGGTACTTCCCATTGAGCTAGAATTCTGTTTCAGCTTTCTAGTGCTAACAGTCACAGAGATTAAGCGAGGACGGACAGACAGACGGACAGACAGACAGACGGACAGACAGACAGACATGGCGAAACTATAAGAGTTCCTAGTTGACTACGGAACCCTAAAAATGGATCGTTTATATGATCACTTTGTTGTTCGTCTGTCAAGACTATTATCTCGATATATTATACAAATTATCTCGGAAACGTGTGGAGGTATAGTATTGAAATAATAAAACCATTTGCTGAGATCTGCGGTCCCTTAGGACTGTGAAAAAAACAAACTTCTAAGTTAACGGAAACAATGATACGGCCGATTATGTCGCAAAAAAACGTTTATTTCGACACTCGGACGAATCAAAATTTATACGGTACTTCCCGTGGACACAGAATAGTGAAATTTAGCATAAAGCAAGGTCTTCTAGCATAGATATAGGAAGAAATCTGAAAACAGTAAAGTTGTTACATCATACAAAAAAAAAAAAAACATTTTTTGCGATCCAGAAAAATCTTCAAAACTCCATTCGGAAATAAATATTGATATAATTAAAAAGATATTAACAATCAATAGAGACACTTTTTGATACAAGTGGTGAAAGTTTGTCATTGTGACGAGGCCGCGTTGGGGTTACAGCCGAGGAATGCAGTGACAAATTTCTAACGTATACTTTTACGCAGACAAAAAGAAACGACGCCTCGTGATGGTGGCCGCGGACCTCGTGGGGTCGACGCGCCCGCCCTGGCACGGTGAATGTAAGGGCTGGAACTGCCGCGACGGGCACCCCCGGCGCGAGACTAAGTGCGTCTTCATGCGCAGTGGCGGATTAGCCATGTAGCAAGAGTGGAGAATACTAGGGCGCACTTCGGCGGCTCTGCACTCTCGAGGAAGGATCCTCACTCACACATGAACGCAAAAAAATCTAGGTCAAGTCTTGCTTTTGCCCGCAGTTTCGCCTGCGTACATAAAATATAAACTATGTTATTCAGGAATAAAGCAGGTTTCTATTTCTATCGGTGAAAAAATTTTCGCTATCTGCCTAGTACTTTCGGAGATTAAAAGAGATCGCTCGCAACGACGCAACAATCAGTGAAAAATTCATAATAATTTTCGGGGTGGGCTGTGCACAGGAGCGCGACGCATACGGCAACGAGGTGGGCGTGGCGGCCAAGCGCGTGCCCGTGGCCTACCTGCTGGTGGACGTGCCGTGCGGCGTGGCGAGCGACGCGCAGGCGCCCACGTTCAGCGCGCGCGCCGCCTTCCCGCCCGCCAACCGGCCGCTGCAGCAGCACCTGCAGACGCTGCGCGCGCTGCACGCGCACCTGCAGGCCGCGCCGAGCTTCCTGGAGGCCGTGTCCGACCTGCACGTGCTGCTGTTCCTGGCCAGCAACGAGGCGCTACCGCTGAGCCCGGCGGCGCTGGAGCCGCTATTGGCGGCGGTGCGCGCGCGCGACGCGGACGCGGCCGACGCGTGGCGCAACACGCCCAGCGCCGCCACGCTCGACCAGCTCACCAGCGCCGCCGCCGACCACGACTCCGACAGGTAATGCCTACTCTTTCTGCTCATCCTTTCTAATCATTCACAGTGATCGAAAAAGATTGAAAGATTAACCACTATGTTGATAATAATGCTATCATGTCTGCCTCTCAAAATGGATGTAGGAATGGGTCCCGCGGTACGAAGGAGCTACTCCTCATCGATATGGCCATTAGCCAACAGGTTCGGCGTTACCGAAAGGATCTGTCGACATGTTGGATAGACTATAAGAAGGCCTACGACTCAGTTCCTCATACATGGCTCATGAGGGTGCTGGAGTTGTATAAAGTTGATGCAATTTTTCGAACCTTCCTAATGACATGTATGAGGCAATGGAGGACAGTCCTTCGCTGTCCAGGATGTCGAAATATCCAGAGGAATACATGGCTCATGAGGGTGCTGGAGTTGTATAAAGTTGATGCAATTTTTCGCACCTTCCTGATGACATGTATGAGGCAATGGAGGACGGTCCTTCGCTATCCAGGATGTCGAAATATCCAGAGGAATAGCAAACCGGTAAGGACCGAGCGAGGTAAATTCCAGGGTGATAATTTGAGTCCGTTTTGGTTCTGCCTAGCCTTGAATCCTCTGAACATACTGCTGGAGAATTCAGGCCTAGGCTATCGGTTAAAGAGACGTGGTCAGGTTATATCTAACCTCCTTTATATGGATGACTTGAAGCTCTTTGCCTCCAACAATCTGCAACTGATGCGAGCTACTGAAGGTTTCTGTTACCTTCAGTAGCTCCATCAGTTGTGCCGTCAGGGTGGGGTTTGGTGTGGACAAATGTGGCGGTCATGCATATAAAGCGGGGGGAGATTGTAGAATCCGTGGGTACCCAACTCTCGGATTCCATACACCTGAGATCCCTCTCTCCAACCGAAACCTACAAGTATTTGGGTATGTCGGAAGCGTTAGGCATCAATGCCACTGACATGAAGCAATCGTTGAAGGAGCGCTTCTTTGGCCGCCTGAAGAAGGTACTAAACAGCCTTCTGTCAGGTGGAAATAAGGTAGAGTCATTGCAAACCGCCTCGTCGGGCGCCTAACACGGGTGGGGCCGGACCTTTCGGACGGACAGTTCGGCTTTCGCAGGATGCGCTCTACAGTGGACGCCATCATGCGCGTGCGAGCCCTCACGACGGGGGATGCGGTGTCCCGGGGCAGGTGTGTCGTGGCAGTGTCCTTGGACATTGCCAACGCGTTCAACTCCCTGCCCTGGAGTACGATCCGGAGGGCACTCCGGTACCACCGGGTGCCCGAGTACCTCTGTCGAGTGGTCGAGGCCTATCTGTCGGAGAGACTTATAGTCTACCCCGGTCACCAGGGAGACTGGAAACGTCGAGAGATGTCGTGCGGTGTTCCGCAGGGGTCGGTACTAGGGCCACCCTTGTGGAACATCGGGTACGACTACGTGCTGCGCGGCGACTTCCCTGACGGGGTCAGCGTGGTTTGCTACGCAGACGACACGCTGGTCCTAGCGCGGGGAGAGTCGTACCAGGCGGCGGTCGCTCTAGCGACACGCGGGGTTGCGATAGTCGTTGATCGGATCCAGGAGTTGGGACTCAAGGTGGCGCTTCACAAATCCGAGGCGATGTGTTTTCACGGTCGCCGGTCTCGGAACGCGCCGCCATTGAGTTCCCAGCTAACGGTAGGAGGAGTTCACATCGGTGTCGGGTCGACGATGAAGTACCTGGGACTCGTCCTCGACAGCCGGTGGAATTTCGTGGAGCATTTCCGACGTCTGGCTCCCAAACTCAGCCGGGCTGGGGCTGCGCTCAAGCGGCTCCTGCCCAACCTTGGGGGTCCAGACGCCTCCTGCCGGAGGCTCTACGCGGGGATCGTTCGGTCCATGGCCCTCTACGGGGCGCCGGTGTGGGCGCCGTCGCTGAAAAAGCAACCGGCGGCCATACTGAACGCCTGCCAGAGGGTCATGGCGATAAGGATGGTGCGGGGATACTGCACGGTCTCCCGCGAAGCGGCGAGCCTTCTGGCTGGCCTACCACCGTGGGATCTGGAGGCAACAGTCCTTGCACACATGCACGATATGCGCGTGGAGATGCAACGCCGGGGTGAAAGTCCACTGCCGCGACAGGTCACGGCATGGCGGACAGAGCTCCGGCGGGATCTCATGGTGAAATGGCGTCAGCGACTATCGCAACCCAGTGCTGGGCACGCCACAATCATGGCGGTAAGTCCCCTCTTTGAGGCGTGGCTGGAAAGGCCTCACGGCGTCCTTACCTTCCGCATGACGCAGGTCCTCACCGGACATGGTTCGTTCGGGAGTTTCCTGCACCGGATTCATGCGGAAGTGACGCCCGGGTGTCGCCATTGTGCGGAACGCCCGGAGGACACGGTGAAGCACACAGTCGAGGTGTGCCCTGCTTGGGCGGAGCATCGCCGTGCCCTCGTGGGGGCGATCGGCGGCGGAGACCTCTCGCGCCGGGCCTTGGTTGAGGCCATGGTCCGGAGCGAGGAGGAGTGGCAGGCGGTCGCCGACTTCTGCGAAGCAGTAATGCTTGCAAAGGAGGAGGCCGAACGCATCAGGCAACGGCGTTATCGCCGCCGCCGCCGTCGCCGGGATTCTGATCCCGATTTCCGGCCAACGTAGACGCGGGCTTGCGGACAGTGAGCAATGGGTAGCTCGCTGTCCGGCCGTCCGGTAACTGTCCGGACCAAGCCCAAGTCGTCGACGGCGCGCACTGTTCCCGCGCGCCTCAAGGAGTTGTCAGCAACAGCAGGGACCCAGCCGGGTCGAAGCCTACTGGGGCCAGGGTTATCCGAAAGGGCGCTCGAGCCCCGGTATGAAGACTAGAAGGAATGGGGTGGGTCTTTTAGTCAGTAAGAGTCTGACACTATCTCCCGCTCCGCCCAAGGGCGGGGGATGTCAATGCATGATTTTTCCCACCATAAAAAAAAAAAAAAAAAGGTGGAAATAAGGTGCGAGGCCTTCAACGGTTGGGTCATGTCGGTATTGATGTATGCTTTCGGTGTACTCAAATGGACTTAAATGGAACTTGACGCCCTGGATAGGAGGGTTCGCTCCACGGATTAAAGAAAAGTAGAGGAAATGCTCCTCAGATATCGCGCACATTTAGCTTATTCGCCGTCAGACATTTGTCGCGATTGGTTCTCTCAGAAATACGCGAAAAATTATAAATTTTGCCTAGTTTGTCGGTTGTGACCTGCAAAAACGAAAGCAGAAAAAAAAATGTATCTTGTGGAGGTGTATCGTATCATCGTTAAGCACTAAACTTTGTTAATTTTTAATAAAATTGATTTTAAATGACAATACCACATTTTAGACTTTAATGCAAACTATAAACAACCTTATGATCATAGTTACAAAGTATAAATACACTTGGCCGTCATCTACAAAATCATAACATAAATTCTAGTAACTTCGACGCTACTCAATTAGGGATGGGAAACATCCGTAAAGTAGGTTGGTATTGATATTTTTTATTTATTTCTAACTATTTATTTCATGGCTGGCACCATCATTCAGAAAATTTGTGTCGGACTTTTCATGTGTATAATTTATAAATATTTAACTAAGATTGCACATAAATCACGAGGTTTTAACAACACGTAACTTGCATCCGTCCGAAATAGCTGCGGGTTGTTAATCACTTTCTTTACTTCTTCACGCTTGAAAGGCTGAATATTACATAATATTAACCATAATACATTAACTTCACAAAATAAATATAGATATTTGAACGATAAAGCAATAATTAAGAACATTTTAATTTAAAATAAAAATATTTCAAAGTCAGTCCACAATTGACCGAAATATCGGTGAACAAAACATACATTAAGCCGAACATAGAATCTTCTCCTTTTCGAAGTCGGTTAAAAATAAGATAACCCCCCTACATACAAATACCTCTTTAACATTGATATTTTAAAAATAATCAACCTTATCCATTATTAAGCATTTGTAAGATGTTAACAAATTATTTCATTGCTTACCTGAATAAATTACATAACATCAATATTAAAATATCGATATATGTCTACATCTCTAAATGAGTAGCAAAAGTGATTACATGTGCAGGTAAATATGGCATCTATTTCAAAGTTACTAGCGTTCTGAATAGTCTGAATAGAATGAATTGGTTACAGCGCCATCTAGCGTGGAGTAGCTGAACTCGTTGTAAATTGGTTATAAGACGAAAAACATCTTTATTGTTTGTGTCATGTCAAATAATAACAACTTTCACTTTTTGTAATAAGACTTAATTTATGAAAGCAATAAGAAGATAATTAGTAAAAGTTGCGTTTTTAATTTGTAGCCAATCATATTACTGTTTTTAGGGTTCCGTAGTCAACTAGGAACCCTTATAGTTTCGCCATGTCTGTCTGTCTGTCTGTCCGTCCTCGCTTAATCTCTGCGACCTTTAGCACTAGAAAGCTGAAATTTGGTACCAATATGTATATCAATCACGCCGACAAAGTGGTAAAATAAAAATTGGAAAAAAATGATTTATTAGGGTAGCCCCCCAATATGTAAAGTGGGAAGTGATTTTTTTTTTTAATTTCAACCCTAACGTGTGATATATTGTTGGATAGGTATTTAAAAATGAATAGGGGTTTACTAAAATCATTTTTTGATAATATCAATAATTTCGGAAATAATCGCTCCGAAAGTAAAAAACAATGTGTCCCCCCCCCTCTAATTTTTGAACCATAAGTTTAGAAAATATGAAAAAATCTGAAAAGTAGAACTTTATAAGGACTTTCTAGGAAAATTATTTTGAACTTGATGGAAAGAACAGTTTTGGTACAAAAAAGACAAAACGGTTCTACAAAATAATTTCTGGACTAAGTTTGTAGTATAATCGTATATGCAAGCATTTTTTTAACCTCATAAGTGGGTACACTTATTGTGACGGACGGGAAACTACGGAACCCTACACTGAGCGTGGCCCGACATGCTCTTGGCCGGTTTTTATGTGTGCAATGGACAATTTATTATCCAAATGTGTCAGTTTGGCGACACTAGTTCCCGTGCTTTGCCAGGATAGGGCCACTTCTACCTGTATTTTCTGTTCTGTGGTTCGTTCACTGCTGACTGCATATCGAATGCATCACACTCGGTCGTCGGTAATGAGGCTGTATAAGTGTGTGGGGCGAGGCTTTTTAAATGCTAAAACCCTGCACAATCGCGAGGTATGCAGTCTCAGGGAATACTTCCTAGCCGCCGACGTGGGTATCAGCAGCAGGGTAGTAGCAGTAGCAGTGGACAAGGGACTCACCCCGCTCTGCTTGGCTAACGAGAACTGGCGCAAACCTGTAGTGCTTGACACTAACGTATGCAAGAAAGTATGGCAGAGTAAGGAACTTCATTTAAGCTTTTTCCGGGCCCTTCATGGGCCCGATATAGACCAACCAGCGACCGTTAGCCTGGCTGCGCGTCGGTCACCTCTTTGGGGAAACCGGTATTGTCTGTGCAATTATGGACGAAGTTATCATGACGAATATCTACCGGAGATTTATTGTGAAGGACGGCACTGTTGACATCTGTCGGGCATGTCACCGACCGGGTGAATCAATCCGCCATATTATCTCTGGTTGTTCTCGTCTAGCTAACGGGGAATACTTGCATAGACCATGACAACCTTGTAGCCAGGATTATCCATCAGCAACTTGCTCTGAAGTACTCTCTTGTGGAATTGGAGGTGACATACTACAGGTATGTGCCCGACCCAGTTCTCGATAATGGCGATATCACGTTGTACTGGGATCGGTCCATCATCACTGACAGGATGACAGATAAACAAATCAAGTATATTGACTTGGCTCGCGAGGTTGTCGACATGTGGGAAGTGGACTCAGCGATCATTGTACCGAAAGTCGTGTCAGCCAATGGCTTAAGAGCCAAGAGCCTCGACCTACACCTTAGGAGGCTCTCGTTAGGCGACTGGATCAAGGGCTTGATTCAGAGCGCGGTACTTCTGGACACTGCTCGTATTGTTAAGAGGTTCCTTTCTTTGGCGCCCTGACCGCCGGTAGCTTGTACCTGTACCCGATATTTTTTATATTTTTTTATTATTTAAATATTTAAAAATATAACTTTTATATATATTGTAATGAATAAACGAATAATAATAATAATCTTTTTTTTTTTCAGGAAATTATTCCCATATAAATTACAAATTCCATACAAATATAAATCACGTACAAAAATAAAATTAAAATTTTTCTCACTCAAAAAAATAAATAAACATTTAAAAATTACACATTACATCAATACATTTGATTAAAACAAAGTCAATCGGGTGCTTGCGGACAGTGAGCAATGGGTAGCTCGCTGTCCGACCGTCCGGTAACTGTCCGGACCAAACCCAAGTCGTCGACGGCGTGTACTGTTCCCGTGCGCCTCAAGGACAACTCCTTGAGGCGCACGGGAACAGTTACAACAGCAGGGACCCAACTCGGTCCAAGCCTACTGGGGCCAGGGTTATCCGAAAGGACGCTCGAGCCCCGGTATGAAGGCTAAAAGGAACGAGGTGGGTTTTTCAGTCAGTAAAGTCTGACACTATAAAAGCGGGACGTCGGTATCTAGAATTTTCTTGGCTACGCATATAAATACGAGCCCCCGGCCGGAAGCGAGTCAGTTGTGATTTCGACTGCGATCAAGAGCGAACTACCCTAGTACTCGAAGTGATTTTTATTAACGACCTAAGCGATAGTGTAACGGTACTCTAGTGTTAATTGCGATTCGGATTATTGTTGACTGGACTAATTTGTTATTGTTTGTGGTAAATAAAATTCTCTCGTCAGTAAATCGGCATTTGATTACCCACGTACGTAACAGTACGCATGTTCGTGTAGTGATAACTTTCAAAGCAGTACGTACAGTCTTTTATAGGTGCCTGCGGCTTTACCCGTGCGAAAGTAAAAATTCATTCAGTCGATCTTTAAGAAGAAGTACTAACAAACATACACAGACACACGCACACACACCACTCACAAACTTTCTTCTTTATAATGTTAGTATGAAATTAAAAGTTTTTTGTTCATTCACACGTGTTTACGAAAACCATGTTATAAAATAAAATTATAACAATCTCCAAAAACTGTCATAATAGGCACTCGGTATGAATGTAAAAGGCGGGTTTCATTTTGTACACATATATTAACTACATAATTACCTATGTCAATATGAATAAGAAAACTACCCGAATTTTCCCATATTTTGGGGTAATCATTTTGCGCTGGTATTAGAAAAGTCACGCACACAAACGCAGAAACGATAATAATACACTTGCGGTGGGCGGTCCGCACGCACACGCGCATTACAAAATGCATTCAATTTGAACGTTGCGTTTTGTACGGTACACTCAATCTGGTTCTTATAAATCTATGGTTTTTTATTTAAACAATTTTAGTGTCAAATCTACGTGCTTCTATACTATTTACTTGTAAAAGCTAAATTATCAAATTAAGAACTAGGTAATTAACACAAAACTCCTGTGAAGCAATTAAACAGCTGTGTAGACTGAAGCCCTTTCAAATGATACCAAACACCGACGTATTTATCTAATTTTTTGTATCTCTACTTACACAATGCTTTTTGTCCACTAGAGGGCACGATGGTACGAGGGTAGATGATATTTTTTAATAAGTGCCAGTGAAGCCCTTTCAAATGATATCAAACACGATTTTTGTTCGCTAGAGGGCGTCACTTTAAATTTGAGTATATATATATTTTGGGAATGTACAAGTGAAGCCCTATCAAATGATACCAAACACGGTGTATTTATCTCTATTTTTATTTTTATCACATTACTTTTTCTCCGCTAGAGGGCGCCATATCAAGTTTTGTGACATGTCATGTATCCAGCGGACGATTGAGACGGTTCTAGCGATACCTCATATGTCGAGTTCCGATAGGTATGTAGATTAGGAGCTGTGAGGGAACAGATGAACATACTCACATACATACATACATAGCCTGTCAAAATCATAACCCAAAAGAGGGCTTTGCCGTAGTCGGGTAAAAATAAATTGCAATTATGACAATTTTTAACCGTTTGCGAAAAGGAGGAGGTTCTATGTTCGGCTGAATGTATGTTTTTTTTTATGTACATATATTCTTCGATATCTCCAACCACCAACTTTATTTTAACAAATATTTTTTGATTGAAAGATTATCCTTCCAAGTTGGTCCCATAGAAATATTGTTATGATCATGAACTTCGAAGATATGGAACAGAACTCATCATAGGATCACAGCAGAATTGTCGTAACAAGTAAAATTGCTCGGTATATACGTGTAGGCGGTGACTGACTGAATGAAAAGGGGTGTATCGAACCGATCTGGTGATGAAGCCGGAGGGTGAATAAAACCATGTTTGGGATTATTAGAATCGTTATGAGATGCACTCTGGCTATAAGGTATTAAAGTTTGGCTGAGGGGTACTTTTTAGTGGTGGTACCATAACTAAAAAGTGAAAAATAAAACTGTTTTTACTAAAAAAAAAAAAAATCGACTTCAAAGTAAAAAAAAGCACGGGAAAGTTATTTTTTACTTTTCAGTGTTTTTTTGCTTTGAAGTCGGTTTATTGTTACTTATTTTTGCACATGACTCAAATAAAGTGGTGTCGGCTGCGTTGTAATTGCATTTAATATTGTTGTCTCCATAATATTGTTGTAAGTAAGTTGGTAAAGCAAGGTCTTGGAGTGAGTGATGACGTCCCCTTGTGTTGCAGCATGCTGCTGGGCGCGGAGGGCGGCGCCGGCGTGTGGACGTGTCCGCTGTGCACGTTCCACAACGCGCCGCACAACGACGCCTGCGAGATGTGCGCCATGCCCAGGTACACACACGCACGGCTAACGTTATGGCTCGCGTCGTAACAATCTGCGAGCTCGCACGGCACATCGCAACTACTAGCGAATAGATTCGCGTCGCACATTGTGTGTTCACCTGACCCGATGCTGTGCCGTATGTCACTCCTCGCAGGTTACTGCGACGCGGCGTCACATCGCATCGCGGTTTTGTTTGCGATGGGATTTCTATATCAGCAATAAAATTAACGGCTGGCTAGTAACTACGTTAAGAATCACGCATAGTGCAACAAATACTTAAATCGATCCCATCTTACTTTTCGTCTATGAGAGTTTCATTTTAATTCCCCGTTTGTTTCAGAAGCAACGCGATGTAAATATGGTGATGTGCGTCCAAGTGTTCCAACATTTTATATTAGAGATAAAGGCGACACCTGCACCAGGCTCCTACAGTTAATTTATTTTTGTATCGCCGCGCGCCGCGTGGCCGCGCCGCTCGGAAGCCTTGTGCTGCCTCGTGCTGCCTCGTGGCGCCGCATGCGTCCGCTCGCCGCAGCGCGCAGCCGCATGCGTCCGCTCGCCGCAGCGCGCAGCCGCGTGCGTCCGCTCGCCGCAGCGCGCAGCCGCGTGCGTCCGCTCGCCGCAGCGCGCAGCCGCGTGCCGTCGTGTGGCCGCGCCGCGTGCGCACGGACGCCGCACCTACGTCTTAGTGATTCTCGTATAAGCAGATGAGTCGGTCTGAATTTGCTGTAATTACAATAATAAATTCCAGCAAACAAAAATACGTTGTTTATATTTATTTTATTTTTAAGGAAAAATAGTGTACTGAACCTTGTATTTATAGTAAGTATGTAGTCATTTGTTGAACAACAGTTGTACAAATAGGCAACAAAATACTGGCTTAAATCAATTCCTATGTTTTTAAGGGCCAAGCGCCCGAAAAGTGCCATAAAACAGTGATTTTCTGAAGCCTACTCCTCCGTAACGGCTCGGTCAATTGATTTGAAAAAAATATATGTTTATTATAGATTCATGAACAATAATATCAACATTTGATTTTTTTCGTGCAACTAATACTTTTGTCAAAAAAAAATATTTCGCAACTTTTCCCTACTCCTTCGAAATTGGTGGTTAAATATTCTTCAAAGTGAACATTGTATATGTAAATCAATCAATATCTCGCAGAGAAAATGGATTTAAAGCGCTTTCCAGGCGCTGCTGGCCGCAAATAAATGCACAGATTTGCGTACTGCCGCCTAGGCGAGTGCGAGAGTTGCGTTCACATAATTTCGGTCAGATGGTTCAAGGGACTATACGCCTTAAATGTTAGCCATTAACTGTTACCACAATACCTTCACGAAAATGTAATTCTTTTAAAATAAAAGGGAAATCCGTTGGGATCATGGGAATGTGAGATTTCAACACTAGGGCTTTCATCCCCGGAGCCGCGCTTTCGAAATTATCGAGGGTTTCGACGATTTTTCCGCATTTTCGAGACTGACATCTCTAGTCTCGCGGATAGCTAAACTTTGAGACATACGTAGATTTTCAAAAATCTGTTGTTTCAAAAGTCTGATACACGATGTAGTGGAGTGCCGTAAGATTTATACCTCGGAATCCAGGGCCAGTCAATGAATCTTTATACAAACTTTTGAAATGTGTTTTTAACAATATATGTAAAAAGGTTAAAAAAAAATTATCCTATCTTCATATTATTATTTTTCAAAACTCGAAAACTGACTCTTATCGCACTACGATTCGTATTGATATTTTTATTATTATTATTCGAATCGTAGTGCGATATAGATACTTATAAAGGTTATAAATTTGCTACAATTTGAACGAAACTTGAGCAAAATTTGTCCATTGGTCACGAAGCTACAGCAAGTCAAAGATGAGCAATTCTACCGCAGGGCTCGGAAAACTGTAAAATTTTGTCACTTGTTTCCGTTTCTTTTTTTTTGGTTTGGTTATGGTCGTGCACTTGAGTTGCAGAAAGACTAGGCCCAGGTGCTCTATCCTATGTTTCTTCTGCCAAGGTCGAAATTGCAACAACGCCAACCTTGTCATCCTGGATGAAGAGGACGAGAATGTGGAAGACCTAACACCATATATACCTGTCTCCACCTCCAGAAAACATTATTCCTCCTTCTCCACTCCCTCCACTGATCTAGACTGGATGAAACCAGGTCCTTCTAAAAGGGCGAAAGTCTGTGGACTTCGTACCGCATAACAGTCAATAAATGTAATATATCTTTTGATATAGTCAACCGATTGCGATGAAACAAAGCTTAAGTAATATATCAAGTTACACACAGTTTTAATGAATAAAAGTTATTAACCCATTTGTGGTTGCTGTGCCAATTTGGGAACACTTAATAATTGAGGGTAGAAATGAAAAATGTTGACACCAGTTGAAATACGAGTACTGTTTTGAGTAGTTAAAAGTGCAGTGAATAAATGTACAATACGATCATATTGTTATAAGTAGAGGTATATTCATAATTATTTGTTGAAATTCCTTATCAGGACACGCGAAGAGATATTTACATTATTTTTTTATTACTCATACTCTGAAAGTAGGTCTGAAGTTGCCTGAGGAGCGGGCTGTAAGTGATACTTTTCATCCCTAGGGAGTTTTACTTTACAACTGACAGCTGTCAAATTATTAAAAAAAAAACTAGTTCTATCTTAACATTTCTATTGAACCATGTTCCAATTTTCCATCCAGCCAGTCAATCACAGCGCGATATAAAATTGAAATAACATAAAGACATGTATTAATTAAATAATGTTATATTCTAAGTGATTTATTTGTTCGACTATTTCTTTAAAATACTTTATTTTAAAAGATTACAATTAATTTCTAATTTTTCATTAATGAGGCTGAATAGCTGGCCGACCGCAGAAAAAAAAAACAAAATGGCGGGAAAGTGGCAATCAGTCGCTGGTTTTTTCGAGTTTCGTTTACATTTCCGTACAACAGAGATTTGTATTAACACATTATGTTTATCAGATTAAAATAGTGATTTAACGCCTAATTTCATAAGAGAAGAGGCTAAAGCAGTAGTGGAATACCTTTTACCGCCTAAATCAGAAGAAATATACCTACTTAAAATCATAGGTACGACGACTCAGGTTTTACAAACTTTTTATTTTATTTTTACTTTCCTCGTAGTCGTAATGAAAAGCACAGTGTTTACCTCGGGGTGAAACTAACCCATTTAATCCCTCGAATTAGCGACCTCGCTTCGCTCGCCCGCCAACTCCTTCTCGGGACGAAATGAGTTACTTTCACCCCTTGTGTAACAATGTACTATTAATATTAATAACTAGATACTACCTATAAAGATTATATTTCCTTATATTATTTGAAACTAATAAATAATGAATGGTTTATAACATTTTTCAGTTACAGTTCAGTGGCCACAAGTGAGGTTTGTTTATCCTTGATTTTGCAGATTTCGAAAATGAGTCGCAGAAGAATATTTGACGCTAGTAACGACTACGAGGGCTTAGAAGAGGCCTTATGCTCTATTGCTGAAGACAGAGATGACGGTTTGGAATATGATTTGGCCATAATTCCATTAGAACCCAGTGTTGTGACTGGCGAAGAAGAAGGTTTTGATAATGAAAATGTATTATCTACCTGTCCAAATGATGTACCTGGAAATATAGAGGTCTTTGTTCGCGATGAAGGTGTTCTTTCTGATAGCAGTGATGATGAGCCATTGGCCACAAAAAGAGCTCGAATCCGATCAACTGTGTCTCAAGAAGCTGGTGACCAGTCGACTAACACAAGTTCATCAACATCGAATACTCCTGTCTGGCGTAAGTGTAATCCTAATTATACGAAAACCTATATAGAATCTGATAACCGATTACTGAATTTAAGTCGCATGAAAGAGGCAGTAAAAGATCTTACGCCTGTTCAAATCTTCGAAAAGTTTTTCGACGATGAAGAATTTGACATGATAGTCAATTTTAGTAACTTGTACGTGAGTCAAAATAATAGACACAATTTCTCTGGCAGTGCTGGAGAGCTAAAGGTTTTCTTTGGAATACTGATACTGTCCGGTTACCACCAACTTCCTAGAGAACGTATGTATTGGTCATTGGATGAGGACATCGGAGTCCATGCAGTGTCAAACGCCATGACCAGTAATAGATTCAGGGAAATAAAGAGGAATCTACACCTTGTCGTAAATAACGATGCTCCAAATAGTACCGATAAAATATTCAAGGTGAGAAAACTTGCAGATATGCTTATGAAAAAATTTAACCAGTGGAATGTTTTTCACGAAAATATATCCATAATAAATCCATGATGAAATATTATGGGCATCATTCGGCAAAACAATTTATTAGAGGCAAACCTGTTCGATTTGGCTACAAAAATTGGGTTGCGGCTAGCTCCTGCGGATATTGTTATAGCTTTGATATTTACTGTGGTAAATCTACTATTTTAAGCACAGAGCCTTTGGGAACTAGAGTTGTTAAAATGTTGCTAAATAAATTGACAACAGATCCGGCAAACCAACCAAAGTTTTCTTTGATAACTTTTTTACAAGTTACGATCTGCTAAACGATCTGCGTCGATTAGGTTATCGTGCTACAGGAACTATTCGAGATAACCGCACTAAAAAATGCCCTTTGACAAATGCTAAGATCATGAAGAAAAATGCAAGAGGAGAATTCGATTACAGATTCGATAAAACAAATGAAGAGTTACTGGTTCGCTGGAAAGACAACAGCATTTGCACCATGGCTACAAACTATGATCATTATGAACCGGTGAGAACTGTAAAGAGATAGTCTGCAGAAAAAAGCAAAAAGTTGACATAAAGAGCCCACATTTATTCCAAACTTATAATAAAGGCATGGGTGGCGTAGATGAAATGGATCAGTCCATTTCACTGTATAGAATCGGCGTTCATGGCAAAAAATGGTGGTGGGTACTATATACCTACATGATTGATATGGCCATAGCAAATGCTTGGCGATTACATGTACAGTCTAGGCAGTGGCGTGCCCGCCATACAAGCCAAAAAGCCCGGCTTGCCCTACCAAAACTTCACCTAATTCATAGAACACGACCAATCAATTAATTATCACAAAAATGTAAACTTTAAACTTCGCGCGCTTACGCTAAGTTGCCACTGTGTTGTGCGGAATACAAAAATCATTCATAAGACGGTACCAGGGCGAAGCGAGGATGCCATTCTGAGCGAAATCTCTCCGATCTCACTCTAACACTTAACAAAAGAAAGAGATGAACACTAATGTGTTGTTGTCTTTTTCTGCCTCAAAGGCTTTTATGAGGCTTTATCTTCTATCTCTACTTTTGATATAAAAACGTCAAATTTTGAGTGTGTGTGGGTGTAATTTGTTATTGTGTGCAAATGCTCGTCGAACATTTTGTTCTAAAAAAAACCGGCCAAGAGCGTGTCGGGCCACGCTCAGTATAGGGTTCCGTAGTTTTCCATCCGTCACAATAAGTGTAAACACTTATGAGTTTAAAAAAATGCTTCCAGAAATTATTTTGTAGAACCTTTTTGTCTTTTTGTGCAAAAACTGTTCTTTCCATCAAGTTCAAAATAATTTTCCTAGAAAGTCCTTATAAAGTTCTACTTTTCAGATTTTTTTCATATTTTCTAAACATAGGGTTCAAAAGTTAGAGGGGGGGGGGGGGACGCATTGTTTTTTACTTTTGGAGCAATTATTTCCGAAATAATTGACATTATCAAAAAATGATTTTAGTAAACCCCTATTCATTTTTAAATACCTATCCAACGATATATCACACGTTAGGGTTGAAATTAAAAAAAAAAATCACTTCCCACTTTACATATAGGGGGGCTACCCTAATAAAACATTTTTTTCCAATTTTTATTTTACCACTTTGTTGGCGTGATTGATATACATATTGGTACCAAATTTCAGCTTTCTAGTGCTAACGGTCACAAAGATTAAGCGAGGACGGACAGACAGACAGACAGACAGACAGACATGGCGAAACTATAAGGGTTCCTAGTTGACTACGGAACCCTAAAAAGCTTGGCTTTGGTAAATTTATGAATGGTTTTTTTTTACATCAATTTTTACGCATATTATAATACGAGGCGCCCTTTATGACGCGTAAAGTTGTACGAACTAAAAAGTACTCAGTTCAAATTTGCTTTGATCGGTTATCGTGTTGTACGTAATTATTGTTTTTTTTTTTGTTTTCAGCAGATGATGTTTTGAATGTTTGCTTTCAAAAATTAGATTTACAGAAAAGCTCTAATTAAATATTGTTACGCCATATCTCCGAAAATAACCCGTTATCCAGAATGTGTAATCAATATAATACAATATGCCCTGAGGTAGACTTTTTCTTGAACAGTTTTAACGAATTTAGAAATTGTTTGTATAAATTGTAATTACATTAGTTTCATTTATTAACTTCTCCATTATACTTCACCCTTCTGTCACTAATGAAGCACATTAATCATTGAATGCTATGTACAGTAAATAATTGGATTTCAGATTTATGTACTGTATTTTGTATTAACTGTCTAAATTGTCTTAGTCTGTAGTCTGTCACTGTACTTATTAAAATAAAATAAAAATAGCGAGTAGCACGTAATAATTAAAACGCATTGCTGTTCGAAAGATCTAGAATGGTTGTGCGTAGCCAGGCTTAGAAAAATCTCGAAACATCCACAAAGTTCCTACAACTAGTAGGGTCTGGAGTATGGTAGTGGTAGGGTATGTATCTACCGATAAGGGAAATGGTACTCTCCTCCATTAACAATAGAGTCGAAATTTGCATGAAAGTGACTCTCAGTACATCGTGCAATAAAAATGATTTATGACTTCGAGAAGCGATTCAATTTTTTGGATCGATCCTGGGATGTCGGTATCTAGAATTTTCTTGGCTCCGCATATAAATACGAACCCCCCGACCGGAAGCGAGTCAGTTGTGATTTCGACTGCGATCAAGAGCGAACTACCTAAGTGTGTGAAGTGATTTTACCTAATGACCTAAGCGATAGTGTAACGGTACTCTAGTGTTAATTGCGATTCGGATTATTGTTGACTGGACAATTTTGTTATTGTTTGTGGTGAATAAAGTTCTCTGTTAGTAAATCGGCATTTAATTACCCACGTACGTAACAATATGCTTTATACCACATTAGAATCTGCATTTAATGTACATATTTTTTCATTAATGGACACCGAAAGTTTAGTACATTTCTTTTACACCAAAGGCGCCCAAAGTCTAGTGATTATCTGAAGACTATAGTTAAAATTAGAAATAAACAATTATTTATATTTTCTTTAATGTTTTTAAGTGTACAGTAAAACATTTATTTGCGTATGTATTCAGCAGTAATATACACAAAAAAAATAATAATAGGAAAATAATGTTTTTTTGTTGAAATTAGAGCCAAATTAGTGTCGCAATGTGTTGATTTTCAAAAAAAAATATAAAGATCAGTTTTATTCTGAGACCTATTAGAGCAGGCGCCGAAGGGAGTTGAGTTTGCAAAATATGAGGACCACCTTCTGTGAATGGTTTCGGACTCAGAAAAACATGCAGATTATTATTCTGGATGTTTCCAGGAGGCATATTGGTCCATTTTTTTTATACTACTCTCCCTGAAGCAGCAAGTAAATTCCGCCAAGACACCAGAAGCAAGTACCTTCCATAGACATCCACGAACATTTTAAGACTAAGATAAGATAAATCCGTTCAGTCGTTCTCGAGTTTTAGTGAGACTAACGAACAGCAATTCATTTATATATATATAGATAGGCCTACATGGGCACTTATAAAACGTCAAGCTCGTGCACGGTTCGAAATTGGTCGTTTCCTATGGAGAAGAACCGGCAAGAAACTCCATGGTTCCTCTTTTAAAAAAATGGTTGTACTTACAATATTTCCATGTTACAGTATTAATAGATATTATTTAAGAACTGTGTAAACCGGTCTAATAAAAATAATCATTTAAAAAAAGTGAATGTATACAATAAAAATAATCATTTAAAAAATTGTGGTATGTGATAACTGAATACACGGTGTATCGACCCCTTATCGTTGGACCACTATTTACGCCACATCCTGTATATTTTTTTAAATAGGTAAAACTGGTACCTATATTCAACGTTCAACACTTTAGTTGTTTAAAAAATTCGTAATCTAGTAAAGTATATAGTAGTGGAACCACAGTAATATTTTCTAATCACCAAGGTAACATACCTAACAGACGTCCGGTAGCAGTGCTATCTGGTCCCTTAACAAGTCGGTCAAAGCGAACTTGTGAAGACCTCCGTTGGTAAAACATGATGAAATACTGGTTAATATACAGCGAGACAGAAAGCAGGTCGCCCATAATCAGGGCCGTTTTATTCGTTAGGCCCTTTAGGCAACTGCCTAGGGGCCCCGACAGGTTCAGGGGGCGCTTCAGGAAAAAAATAGACTATATTTTATAAACAGAAAAAAAATAATTTGAAATTTCGATGAGCAATCGCATTGGATTATGCGAAAAGATGTCAACAGACGGAGTTAATAAAACACAATCTTTCATTAGCAACGTGTGAGTGCAAAGCATATTCATTGGCTTTTGTTGATAATTTTGTTTATATCAATTTACATAATATAAAATTGAATCAATCAACTACATGGAAAAACGAAATATAGTTCGATATATTACTATACGCCCGTGTACATCACTACATATTTTTTAAATCAATATATCAAAATATTTTTTTTAATTTATAAAACGAAGATCTTCTGCTAAATACATTCAGTCAAAAAAGTATCGGGAATGGATGATTTGTTTATGGTTCCAAAATCAAATTTTAGATTTTTTAGTTGTTGCTAGATTGGCACAACTGTTTTCCATTTTGGCGCGGAGTTTGAGTTGCATCTGTTATTTATATTAAATACAGTGCTGCTTTTGGTTATATCATAGCTAGTGTGTATTGCGAATTTCATAATGGACAGAAACATCGAACAAAGAGTTTTTCTTAAATTTTGCATCGCCAATCGTGTTCGGAGTCACTGAAAATGTTACATAAGGCTTACGGTGAATCGACTTTATCAAAAACACGTGCTTAAGAGTGGTACAAAGCATTCAAAAGCGGTCGAGATGTGATAGAAGATTTGCCTCGCTCTGGTAGGTTATCAACCTCTGCAACTGAAGTTAACATCGCAAAAGTGAAGGAATTAGTGACTGAAAATCCTAATTCAAGTTTGAGAGAGATAGCCGCCGAACTTTCTGCATCTCACGAATCGATCCGTACCATTTTAACTAATCATTTGGGTATGAAACATTTTGCCACTCTGCTAGTCCCAAAAGACCTGAATTTTCTCCAAAAACTCAATCGCATGAGAGTCGCTGAGGACATGCTGCTAGGACGAGTCAATTCCGACCCAACATTCATGAAACGCATTGTTACTGGTGACAAGACGTGGGTTTACGAGTTTGACATGCTAACAAGACAACAAGCTTCGGAGTGGCGCCTTCCAACTGAACCAAAACCGAAAAAACCACGCCAAAGTCGATCAAAAGTCAAAGTCATGTTGACTGTTTCCTTTGACTATCGCGGTGTTGTGCACTCGGAATCCTTACCGGAAGGTCAAGCGGTAAATAAAGAATATTATTTGAGCGTTATGCGGCATTTAAGAGAGCAAACTCGACGAAAAATGCCAGATTTGTGGAAAGAAAATTCTTGGATTTTGCACCACGATAATGCGCCTTCGCACAAGGCCATCATTGTGAACGAATTTTTGACCAAACCCTCAACAAATACCATCAAGCAGCCACCATATTCGCCAGATATGGCTCCAGCCGACTTCTATCTTTTCCTAAACTCAAATTACCACTTCGTGGCACCCGTTTTCAATCTGTAGAAGACATAAAGGAGAATTCGCGGCGAGAACTGAACACTATTTCGGAAAATGTTTTGACGATTGGATTATTCGTTGGCGTAGGTGTATCTTAATAACAAAAATTTTGTGTATTATTGATCTTTTCCCGGAACTTTCTTGACAGAGTAGTATATTGTAGAATAATATATATATTTACGGGATTTTTAAAGGTACCATATTCTATGGCCACGCTACTTTCATAAGATTGGCAGTACTAGTTCGTTCGCATGACCGGGGCATTCCCCGATTTGTTCAATACGTATCACAGACAACATTTTCGTACTATTTAATCGTTGAATTTTCACTTCGACAAATTTCTTTGAGAGTTTTACGGCCGTAAAAAAAAAGAGAGTTTTACAGTTTGTGTTTGAAAACTTACGATTTTAGATCTTAGTATTGGATATTTATTTGTAAAGATTACAGAAATGCTTCGGGCTTCGAGAAAAATGATAAAACAATAAGAAAATTAAAATAGTGTAAACGAAAGTTTCATAAACTGAAGTTACAATTATTAAATCTACGTAAGTTTTATTATTTTTTACATATTTTATTCACCTCATTCCTTCAAATAAATTTGGCTTTTTAATGGGAAAGACTTCATCCCCTAAATGTGATACCTGCGGGGTGACCCAGCCGGGTCGAAGCCTACTGGGGCCAGGGTTATCCGAAAGGGCGCTCGAGCCCCGGTATGAAGGCTTGAAGGAACGGGATGGGTTTTTTAGTCAGTAAGAGTCTGACACTATCTCCCGCTCCGCCCAAGAGCGGGGGTTGTCATAAGATGATTTTTCCCATCGAAAAAAAAAAAAAAAAAAAAAAAAAAATACCTGCGGGGTAATAGACGATGTATATCATTTGTTGATGGAATGTGTTCAATTTAATGCTGAGAGAGAGGAATTATTCGACACACTAGGTTTAGACAAGTTGCAGGTCCGAGTTGTGAACAATATCCTCTCATACCCTAACAGTGAAGAAGCTTGTCTTTTGTTTAGACGTTTAGCATAAGAATGTAAATTAATTTGATAAATCGGACTGACATATACTTACAAGTATAAAAGTCCAAAAAATAAAGAATAAAAAAAAAATTATTCACCTGATTACAGATGTAAGGCCGGTTTAAAACTAATTAATCTATCTCTATTAAACGGATGGGCGTTTAATACCAATATAAACCATTTTTGTCGATTTAAACGAAACTATAAGGATTCGTAGTTGACTACGGAACCCTAAAAACAACGTAATTATGAATAAATTTATGTAAGACACAAAATATAATAAGAAGTCAGAAAAGGGTAGGGGGCCCCCCGAGACGTGCATTGCCTAGGGGCCCCGACATTCATAAACCGGCCCTGCCCATAATTCTCGTCTTGACTCTAGTAGTGCTACCTACTATACCTACCTCACTGCGACCTCTCGATGCTTAAGTTTCGCCTATGGAACAAAGAAGTTCTGAAAGCACTGCGTCGTCTAGACGTAAATAAAGGTAGTGGGCCAGATGGTATACCACAAGGCTCTCAAGATTCTCAAGGCTTGTGCGCCAGAGTTGTCTGTGTGTGTGTGGCTTGACAGGGGGCAGAAGATCATTAGGTTTTTTGATGGATGAGAGAGCTTTACTTCCAACTTCAGCGTCGTAGACTGTCGTCGGCTAGGCATTCCGCTTTGTCAGAGTTGTCAAAAATAGAATAAGAGGAGACAGAGGCCTCTTCAGTGGATTGTAACTTCATTCGCCTGATCTGAAAGCGTGGCGAATAGGTAGGCGCCACCTCGCTGAGTATTTTCTCCTAGTAGGTACCTATGCGGAACGCAGCGCGATAATGTAGGAAAGATGTTTTTTTTTTTTAAACATAAATAAAACCGACAAAGGTCCCACACTTTTGGAGCCATAATAAAAAAAGTTAAAAGGGTCAAGTTCGATGTTAGGACCAATAGATGATCCCCTTTACTTCTACAAGCGTTTAGGTATCGAAAGTTAAAGCCCGGTTTCCACTTCGAAAGGGTAATGCGCGGAAAATGGTTAGGCGGAACGGACTCATTTTTAATGAAAGAGGTTTGCGTTTCCACCGAAGAGTTGGTCATTTGATTTCCACTGCAAAATGAAACTGAGATACACTGCAAAATGAAACTGAGATAGAGAAATGAGCGGACTGAGCTGAACCGAAAATGAGAAATGAAAAACGAATAGATAATTTCCACAGAGAACAAGTTCAGTTGAAGTTTTGAGCTGGTTGCGTGTGGTCGTGTTGTTGCGATGTTATCGAGTGACACGGAATCGAGCGATGACAGTGATTATGTATACAGAAAAAAGAAGCACGCATTTTTGTATCTTATGCAAAGAACTGCAACAAACAACAATGCGGTGATGCGAGCGCCAGCCGGCGCGTAGCTGCGGGAGGCGAGAAGCACGGGGGGCAGACAGCGAGCGAGTCCGTTCTGAACTAGTCGGTGCAGGCCTTGCGCAGCGGACTCTTTTCAATTTCTTTTTACTCGCTCAATCCGCCCCGCTCACCACTTTCTGTGTGGAAACGCTACTATGTAAATTGTAATTGCGAGTTGAACGGAGTCCGTAAGTACTCCGATCCGCTCCCTAGAACTGAGCGAGCTCATTTCTACTCTTTCTACACGCTCGGCTTTTTCCGTCCGACTATTTGTTGGTGGAAATACAAGTATGCAGTTTGCGTTTGCGAGTTTAACGAAGTCACGCTCGCGGTGGAAACCGGGCTTAATACTTTTATCCTTAAAAAGCTGAGGTCCAAAACGATGAACCTATATGAAGGTAGCAATCTAGTACCTAGCAACTATTAGTTAAAACAAAATTCTCACTGAGCTAAGTGACCAGCCATCCTGGTGTCTGAGTGGTTCATCACCGTCACAGATAAGGTTGTTACAGTAATTTTTATTTTCATAAAATCGGAGTTAGCAATTACGTAACGATGAGTAGATACTAGGTAGGTAGCAACTTTCTACGATTATTTCGATGTACCTAAAATATGTGGGTAGTGGACCTTCCATTCTGATGGTCACATAGCTGTAGGTATTTATTTTATCATTGTAGTCAGTCGGCTCCGTAACGACCCTTCCCTTTTAATTCTTTATTGTACACCATGATAAATAACAAATAAGTGGATATCAGAATTCATGTACAAAGGCGAGATTAACTCAAAATTGAGTTTTCTTCCAGCAAACCATAGAGTGATAGAGAGAGATCACAGTAGAGGGTAAGATCCAGAGCGTACCAGCGAAATTTTATAAATTCATGTAGCAGTAACACAAATGTGATTTCAGTACCTACCTACGACAGACGAACTGCCATCATTCCTAGTGGCGGATTAAGCCAGTGCGGGGCCATTTGACCAAGGGCCCTGTTTAGACCTATTATATATTCTCTCTTCACACATCTCAATCACCAATAACATATTTTTAAAGATTGGGTATAGATACGTGGAAAGCACGGTAACGAGGGATAACAAGAGATTGACAACCAACATTCAATGAAATAATAAGTTGTATTCGGATTTCGATTTAAAGTTATAGACTAGGTTTTTGCGTTCAATTACAAGATCCTCGAATACGCGCGGGGCCTGTAGCATTTGCTACTCTTCTTATATGGCTAATCGGCCACTGATCATTCCTAGAAAAGACCTTGAGTTTCTCCGCATGACCTCGATGGATTATCCTTAGCTAAAAAAAAATCTCGTCTCCGCTTTGATTGGTGTCCAAACCATTCGATAGAAAGGTCTGCTAATACTCCTACTGAAGAGGATATTTTTTTTTTTTATAAATAAGGCTACAAAGTGGTTTTGTAAAAATATTTATTTACCTAATATATGTACAATTTTGCATTTAAGCCTCGCACATGAACTTGTTACACGATGCGGCACACATCTAGCACTGTCACTGGCGTCTATGAATGTCCGAGCGACTGTTGCGAAATATGATGCCGTCTACGTGTAAGAAGGTACAGTGCCGTGTAGCAACAAACGTGAAGGCAAAATTCGATTTTGATTAAAACAAAAATACGTACAACTGAAATCACATCATGTCTCAATCAATTAAATCAGGAGGGTTGTTCTGTATACGTTATCTTATACGGAGCGCCCGCCCGACTAGCGCTACGCATGGGTGCAATCTATAGGTCGTAGAGAAACTTGTCAAAACTTGGAGGTTTCTGTTTTATACCTAAGCTTGATATTAATATATAATACACATAAACCAACCTTCCGGATTTTTATAATCTAAATGATGGCCATTAATAATCCAGTTAAGAAATAAGTAAATAAATTGAACAAAAAAAATTGGCTAAACGTCTTCAAATCCAAACCACGTCCACGATATTTTATGTACATCTGCATGTGGCAGTCACACTGCTGCGAACATACGCGCCTGCTGGTGCAGCGGCGCCTACTGATACACTGGAGCCCACTGGTGTACCGGCGCCCACTGATACACTGGCGCCCACTGGTGCACCGGCGCCCACTGATACACTGGCGCCTATTGGTGCACCGGCGCCCACTGATACACTGGCGCCTACTGGTGCACCGGCGCCCACTGATACACTGGCGCCTACTGGTGCACCGGTGCCCTTTAGATGCACCGGCGCCTACTAGTGCACCGGCGCCTACTAGTGCACCGGCGCCCTTTAGATGCACCGGCGCCTACTAGTACACCGGCGCCTACTAGTGCACCGGCGCCCTTTAGATGCACCGGCGCCTACTGGTGCACCGGCGCCCTTTAGATGCACCGGCGCTTGTGCAAGGTGCAGCAGTAGTCATGTCTGCGCTGATACACGTAAGCTTCAAGCTTTATTAAAAACCTTGGTTTATTTTATTAGCGAGCAGCATAAAAATGTACTTGCTAGACTTGTTTGTCTACGGGAAGTTGTACTCAACCTAGCTCTATCTACATATCATAATGTTGTATGGGGAAAATAAAATTGCCAGTTTGTCATTATCACGCTTAATATTTTTGATTATGTAAAATAAGAGTCCGACATTATTCAGACGAAAATTTGTTACATAGATATTAATTAGCTACATAGCTGCCCTTTGTCCCGTGAGCCGCTTACGCACGGCGCGACTATGCATGTTCGCCGCTTACAGGCTTCGCTCGGGCACACTCTGAATTCGATTTATATACAATGGAAGCCAATTTTTTGAGAGAAATGATTCAAAACATATTTAATGATCGTATGTCAATAGTGCAACATACAAATTACATACCTACGAGCTTTACAGGAATTTAAAATACGTGCGAGTGGTTATCTTTCAGGTTAGACTGGTATCTATTTTGTACGTAAAACAATTGATATAATGTTCATTATTGTTTAGATCATTTCGTGACAATAATTCGCTTCCATCAGGTAGCACAGAAGTGTAATGCAGTAAAGTCGCTTCGTTAGTGTAGCGCGCGTGCGAGAGAGGGGCGCTCGCGGGAAGCACGAGGGCGGAGGACGCGGGCCGAGCGAGCGGGAGCGATCCGCACGCGGGCAGGGAGCGCAGGCCACGCGAGCGGGAGCGGTCCGCACGCGGGCAGCGAGCGCGGGCCGCGCGAGTGGGAGCGGTCCGCACGCGGGCAGCGAGCGCGGGCCGCGCGAGTGGGAGCGGTCCGCACGCGGGCAGCGAGCGCGGGCCGCGCGAGTGGGAGCGGTCCGCACGCGGGCAGCGAGCGCGGGCCGCGCGAGTGGGAGCGGTCCGCACGCGGGCAGCGAGCGCGGGCCGCGCGAGTGGGAGCGGTCCGCACGCGGGCAGCGAGCGCGGGCCGCGCGAGTGGGAGCGGTCCGCACGCGGGCAGCGAGCGCGGTCCGCACGCGGGCAGCGAGCGCGGGCCGCGCGAGTGGGAGCGGTCCGCACGCGGGCAGCGAGCGCGGGCCGCGCGAGTGGGAGCGGTCCGCACGCGGGCAGCGAGCGCGGGCCGCGCGAGTGGGAGCGGTCCGCACGCGGGCAGCGAGCGCGGGCCGCGCGAGTGGGAGCGGTCCGCACGCGGGCAGCGAGCGCGGGCCGCGCGAGTGGGAGCGGTCCGCACGCGGGCAGCGAGCGCGGGCCGCGCGAGTGGGAGCGGTCCGCACGCGGGCAGCGAGCGCGGGCCGCGGGCGGGAGGTGCGGGCCGCTAGTGTGGAGAGCGACCGACACGCGCGCGTCGTCGACGCCGCTGCGCACTGCGCTGTGCACTAAACAATGTCATTTTTCATTGAATGTCCTATACATTTATTTACAATAATATACTTTTATTGGTTTTCCAATTATTCTTTTTTTTTTGTAGCAGAAAAATGCCACAGTAATTAATTAACACACAAAGACGCAAGCTCTCACGGAGTCATCCGTCGTCAGGTATGATGATATCACATAAACATTGTAAGTCTAAAGTTTATCTATTATATTATACAGAGGTTTCCTAATTTACACATATGTACAGAGCGCGTCCCGTCGTGCAGTGGTTCCGCAGGCTGGCAGCGCGGCGGCCCCTGGCGCGGGAGGCCCTCGCGCGGCGCCCCGGCTGGGCCCCTAGCGCGCGGCGGGCTCGCTGCGCATGGGCGGGAAGTGCGCCGGGTCGCGCAGGTCGAAGGGCCCCCTGGGCGGCGCCGCCTCCAGCGCGGCGCCCAGCTCGCTGGCGCGCTCCGACTCTACGCAGCACACGCTCTCACTCAGCACAGGCGCACCGAGTGCTGCACGCCCAGTCGCGCGGACACAACGAGAATGCTACGTCACTCTTTCTGTATTATTCATTATTGCTCGCTATCTTTATAGATCATTTTAGATATAACGTTTCCTTGCATTTACACGATTGATGTTTTCATAAATAAACGTATTTTCACTCTCGTTATGTCCGCTTCCATATTAACATACGAAGAATCTGACATTTATTTTTTCTTTTTGTGACGATTTTATGTTCAGTGATTAGAGTTTAATATCGAATTCTGATAACTAATAAATTTCGTTAAAAAATAACCATGCCCAAACCTTCGTATGATGAATCAGTCATTAATAAAATTAAAATATTTCCATCTTTGAAACCAATCAACAGTTCGGCCGTGTGGATGCGCCGTATAAAGTAGAATACAAAAGCTTAAAGTAGAATATAAAACAACAGTAAAACACAAAACATCATATCACAATAGTAAGCTTGCCGTCCCCGGAGCCAGCATGGCGCGGACGGACGTCCCTCTCCGGCGCGCCGCCGCCCACGCTTGTGTGACGTCACGTGCTACGTTTAGTTATCACTGTGACACCGCGTCAACCTATTGCAGCGATCGTTTACATCGAATTATTTGTTATTACGATAGCGCACTCGCAGCGCAACGATTGACTGAGACTATCGCGGAGAAGGTCGCGGCGTATAAGGAGGCCAAGGAAACGCCTCCCAATAGAGAAAGCTCGACGACAGCGTAGTTCTTAGATGCGAACTACAACGAATGTATCTAAGCATTGGTCGCCGATCGACCCTCACTTGCTATAAGGTGTTCTCCGGAGCGTGCGTCACCGGAGACAGTGGCCACGCATACAGCACGTCCGTTCATATTCCATATTGACAGGTTGACTGTATACAATCCTTGTCAGCAGCGGACCGCATCTGCTAACTTCATACGCTCAGCGGCAATAAAAGTGGCTAAAACCCTAAACGCAAACTTGTGTTTAAACTTATTGTGACATTTTTATTATTTAATGACAATAGCCAATTTTAAATTGACCAACGCGCAACATAGTGGATTTTACTCTGTTCCCAGAAATGTTACATTTTCCTGTCCCTTGAATCTGTAAATCTTTCTTTTTTATGACTGTTGTTAAGATTATTACAATCACAAAAAAGTACATGCTACATACGTTGTTTTCCACCCGGTTCCACTTGTTAACTGCCCCAGACGATCTATGTATACATCATAAGACACGATGTCTCACCTATTCTCATTAAAATAAATACAAGGCTATTGTTTGGCAGCTAAGTAGTTAGCGTTTATGTCTTAGGCCACGTTGACTGTCGACGAGTGTACGTGAGTCAATTGAGAGACTGACGCTTTCAGGAATCACAGAGAGGCTGGAAGTCCGATTTACTTTTTATTGAAAGAAGTTACGAGCCGCCAGTGCTAAGTAGAAGACGATCATCAGAGAAGGGTCGCGGACAGCAGTAAGTCACACAAACGAGCGCAGCGTCACGGCGGAGAGGAGCGGCCGGGCGCTGGGGCCGGGGGGGCGGTCGCCGGCGGGAGGGGGGGGAGTACCTGTCATCCGCAGCGGGTCCCGGCCGCGCAGCGCGCCCGCGTAACTGTTGCTAGTGGAGAGCGCCGGCGCTGCGCGGGAACAATACGTTAGACTGGGGTCCTACGCCTCGCATACATACATATGTGCCGCCACCGCGACCGAGCGACCGCGCTGCCGAAGCGCGACGATGTCAACGAGACATTTACAAATCAAAAACACCGAGCAATTCGTTAAGTAACATCGTCCCAACTAAAATTATACTCAAACTCAATAATGTTGTGCTGCACCTTGCTCTCGATTTATACATTTCGATCACTTAAAGAATTTGACCTGTTTTTATTACCAAGCGTGAAATGAGATAGCATTTTATAAGCTATATTTGACTATAGCAATCCACTCTGTAATAGATAACTAAGCAAATGTGGTACTATTCTATACGAGTACTTATATTCAATGAGTACGCAAGCTAGCTAGAGGCAGTGCGTGAACGAGACAGGGAAGTCGTCGCTGGCTGCAAGGTCATCATTTGAACGACAATACTTATCGAGTGTTCGGTGATTTGGTTTCAGTAAAATCAAATAAGGTCGCGTTTATGAAACAAAAATATATTAAATATACATAATATGCAGATATATCTTTACCTGTACTGTATTGTGAAAGCTTTGGGTAATTATCATGATCAATAATATTAATAAATTTACCTAACATTAGTCCAGGGCACATGGATAAATATATAGGTGAGAAATAAGAGATCTAAGGCGATTAGTTACATTACTCGCGGAATATTTTATGAACAAGATGTCATCTAACGACAGTCGTGATGTGTGACGATACCATTCGAATGTGGGCGGCGATGAGGAGGCGTGATCGGGTGAGTGCGGGCGACGGGACGGGAGCGGGAGGAGAAGCAATGTGCGGCCGGGGCGGCCCGGGGCGGGCGACTGCGCCCGCCCGGGCCGCCGAGCCAGTTAGTGTGGGCGACCAGGCCCCGCGAGCTGCGGGCGAGTTACCTTCCAGCGGCCGCAGTGCCGGCCCCTCCAGGAACTGGTGCTGGCGCAGCAGCGCGCACTCGCCGCCCTCGGCCGCGTCCAGCGCGTACACGTACAGCACTCCCTGCGCCGTCGCCACCAGCAGGCGCGGCGCGCGCGGCACGCTGCGGGCAGAGGGACTGTCAGTGGGCTGGCGGGCGGCTGGCGAGCTAGCAGCGGCGGCACTCACTTGGTGATGGCGGCCACGGCGCGGTAGCCCGTGTGCGGCAGGCGCGCGGCGGCGAAGGCGCGGCCCTGCGCCAGCACGTCGGCCACCTGCGCCGGCAGGTAGCCCGCGCCGGCCGTCACGGCGCTGGTGAGCCAGCCCATCCAGCCGGCCGGCTCTTCATCGGGCCCGGCCGCCGGCTCGTCGGGCGCCGGCCCGGCCGCCGCCGCCTCGCCCAGCCGGAACACGTGCACGGTCTCCGTGTTGGACGTGGCGGCCAGGTAGGCGCCGCACGCGCTGAAGGCCAGGCACGCGATGGACACGCAGCGCTTGACGCCGCGCCGGAACTCGTAGAGGCGCGTGCGCTCGGGCACGGCGAACACGCGGATGACGGTGCCGCGCTCGGACGCCGTGGCCAGGCGGCGCCCGCACATGGACCACGCCAGCGCCGCCAGCGGGCTGTCGTGCGCGCTGATCACGCACTTGGCGTTCTGCGGACAGAGACGAGTCAGCAGGGCGCGGAGCAGTGGCGGCGCGGCGGCGCGCGGTACTCACCAGGTGCACGGCGTCGAAGATCTGCACCTCGCCCACGGCGCTGGAGCCGGGGTAGGCCACGTAGCAGTGGTCGACGCAGGGCGACAGCGCGCACAGGCCGCGCGGGTTGGGCGGCGTGTCGCGGATGGTGTGCAGGATCTTCATGTCGCGGATGTTGTGGATGTGCAGCGATTCCTCGAGGCACACGATCAGCCTCTGCAACAGACGCGCGGTTAGAGTGCGGGCGGCGGGCGCCGGAGGGGGCGGGGAGGCTGGCACTCACGGATCGGTTGAGCTTCACTGCAAGGATGGTGTTGCTGTAGCTGTAGTTACATATCTCGGTGCCTTTCTTGTAATGGCACACTATCAGCTTTCTGTAAACAATAATATAATAGACATAATATACATTTATACAGAAAATTAAACAGCCATTGTAATTTTTTATACAATTATGTACACTACCGTTCATTAGTATTTGGGCACCCCTATATTCTACACGACCAGTAATTTTTTTGAAACAAATAACACCTAAATATTAAATATGACTCAAGATGTGCCATAACTTGCACTCAACTGCAACTTGACTAGGTGTTACGATTTCTTCAAAAACATATTAAAAGTTACAGAGCCCTTTTTAAACATTTTTTCATAAATTCTTGTATTAAAATTTACATACCGAATTATTGCTTCGTTAATTCCGACAGTATATATATCTAAACTTATGGTTCAAAAGTTAGAGGGGGGGGACACATTGTTTTTTTACTTTTGGAGCGATTATTTCCGAAATTATTGACATTATCAAAAAAGAAAAAATATTAAATGAAATATTAAAAAAAAACAAACGGAATAAAACAAAGCAAAGTTCGTGTTCATTAAAGCAGTTGTAGGTAAAAAGCCGGTTTTTGTGGGAGGGAACATCTGCATGTTTTAGTCTATGATTGTAAAATGGAAAAGCTTAATTTCTAACAAACTATTACGATATTTGAAGCTATTATATTGCTTGAATAATCAATTATTTCACTATCATGACTACTGAAATATTATTTACGTCCCAAATTCACTTTCTTTTGAATTTATAAGCCTTTACCGCCCTCACACTGTCATCATCATCATCATCATCTCAGCTTATACACGTCCACTGTTGGATATAGGCCTCCCCCAAGCGTCGTCCCTCACACTGTATGAACGTCAAAATTGCACTAAAGACATCAATGTCAATTTGCCAAGAATTCAGTGCAACGGATTCGTTTGAAGTGAGTCACCAGTGTGATTACTACTACTTCTACAACACGTCTCTGGCGGAGTACTGGTGCTCGTGCTCGATAGTTCGTGGCGAATATAAAGTACCTATGACCGAATCAAAACGGATGTTATATTCTTTACGACTTTTTGAATAAAACATTGGCCAGTAATTTCTATTAAGTATTAATTTCTATTGCCAGTAATATCTAAGTACAAACGTAAACGATATTTGATTCATTGAACCCCAAGCGAAGGTTCGCTTCCTCTTTGTCTTTCTGTTGTGTCTCTACGGTATTCGAAAGGTAAACCAGAAAAGAAGAAGCAAAGGGAAGGTGGAAAAAAAAAACATTGCAGACAAAAGTAAGTTTAAAGGTACTACTACCTACCATATTACCTACCTACCTACTATACCTACCTACTATATTTAGATGAAGTTAAAAAAAAATCTGTTGTTAGTGAACTATTTTGAGATTGCGAAGGCGATGCTCTAGTCTCAAGCGAATCAGTTCTCAGCTAGGCAACGAGACGTGATGCGGTGCGAGATACGCAGGACAGGTGCTGAACGCCAAGTTCACGATCACGGCAAACCCGCGCGCACACAAATAGAGTAGGGCGTCACGAAAGCTCTTGACGACGACCGATGCTATTCTTGGTGGCGAGTTATGCGACAGAAGGCGTTACCTAGCAACTGCGGGTCGCTTTAAGGTCACTAGCACGTCAATTTAACTGATGACCACGGTTGTGCGACGGACATCAGCAGAACTGCAACGGGGCTACACAGCGAGGACAACCGCTGATGTTTGAGACGATCGCCATGAAGATAATAAATGTTACAAGCACCAGTTAGTAATTCAATACTACACCAACCTTCGCTAATATTGCATTTAAAATACTGTCGTTACATTAAGTATGTACCTACTAAGTGTAGAAATTGTTTGAGTATCGTGACCTTGACTTGATCAAGCACATGTGCAACACTCGCGTGTTGTAGATATTGGTTGTTGGGCACTTTGTGGTGTCAATAAAAACTTCCGTCGCTGTGTTCCCAGCTATTCAGTTACCGGCACGGATCTTGAGCGTTGGCTTCAAGTTGCGCAGAAGTCAAACATTCGGTCTCTTTAGTGGTACGAAATGAGACACGGGTGCGGGGAGTGTCAGTGATTGGCTCGCAGCACCATCGTGTCATAGACGTCACTCCTGATTAGTTCCCTGCGTTGCTGCATGTATCTAACAGCGGAGACGATTGGCTCGCCAATGTATGGAATGCGCAAAGCGATCCCCACTCCGACGCCGAACGCTCAAGATTCGTTCTGGTAATTGGTGTGCATCAGAATGGCGGGTGTAATTTCCAGATTTGCCTAAATTTATTACAGTTATTTGGTACGTTCTGTGTTCAGTTATGTGGTAATTTGATTTTAGGAAAAAGATAGAAGTCAGCTGGAGCCATATCTGGCGAATATTGTGACTGCTCGATGGTATTTGTAGTGTTTGGTCAAAAATTCGTTTACAATGATGGCCTTGTGCGAAGGTACACCACTATCGTGGTGCAAAATCCAAGAATTTTCTTTCCACAAATCTGGCCTTTTTCGTCGAATCTGCTCTCTTAAATGCCGCATAACGTTCAAATAATATTCTTTATTTACCGTTTGACCTTCCGGTAAGGATTCCGAGTCAGATAGTCAAAGAAAACAGTCAACATGACTTTGACTTTTGATATACTTTGGCGTGGTTTTTTCGGTTTTGGTTCAGTTGGAAGGCGCCACTCCAAAGTTTGTTGACTTGTTTGCATGTCAAACTCGTAAACCCACGTCTCGTCGCCAGTAACAATGCGTTTCATTAATGTTGGGTCGGAATTGACTCGTTCTAGCATGTCCTCAGCGACTCTCATGCGATTGAGTTTTTGGAGAAAATTCAAGTCTTTTGGGACTAGCCGAGCGGCAACATGTTTCATACCCAAATGATTAGTTAAAATGGTACGGATCAACTCGTGGGATACAGAAAGTTCAGCGGCTATCTCTTTAAAACTTGAATGAGGATTTTCAGTCACTATTTCCTTCAGTTGTAGAGGTTGATGGCCTACCAGAGCAAGGCAGATCTTCCATCACATCTCGACCGCTTTTGAATGCTTTTTACCACTCATAAACACGTGTTTTTGATAAAGTCGATTCACCGTAAGCCTTCTGTAACATTTTCAGTGACTCTGAACACGAAATTCCATTGGCGATGCAAAATTTAAGACTAACTCTTTGTTCGATGTTTATGTCCATTATGAAATTCGCAATACACACTAGACAAAACAGCACTGTATTTAGTATAAATAACAGATGCAACTCAAACTCCGCGCCGAAATGGAAAACACTTGTGCCAATCTAGCAACAACAAAAAAAATTGAATTTGGAACCATAAACAAATCATCCATTCCCAATACTTTTTTGACTGAATGTAATATTCCACAACTATCACACACAACGCCGTTTATTCCCAAGCTAAGCAGAGCTTGTGTTATGGGTACTAGACAACTGATAAACATACTTATATATTTCTAAATATATACATATTATAGATAAATTACACCCAGACACAGAACTATTAAAACTTTATGCAACACACAGGTACAAAGGCGGACTTAATGCCTTAGGCATTCTCAACCAGTCAACCTAGGGTGATGAAGAGAAAACATGACAGGTGCACAAAAAAAAAATTACAAGTAATTACACAATTACTGAATACTGAAAAGTGTGTTAGCCTTTGTTCTTTTTTTTATTGATATAAAAACCTTAAGCGTCATTAAGCCCCAAGCGAATGCTGGCGTTCGCGCACCTATTGTCTTTCTATTGTGTCTGTGTAATTTCCATGATTGAAAGGTTAAACCTTGTGACGATAGACAAGTAGAAAAGGTCCTCTTACGCCTAGTCATAGTTGCATAGCAACATTATTATTATTATTTAGTTTCATTATGTCTTCTTTTCCCAGTGACCATTTACTTATTATTCTACCCCCTGCTTTTGAACTGGGAAATCATTCAATGACTTCTCTATGAAGGGTGTGTCAGACTTTTACTAATTAAAACCATACCTGTGTCCTTCAGTTGCCCTCAGCCTCAATCAAATTGACAATTAGCATATGGGAAAGAGATATTAAGCAACATTTCTTACAGTAAAAACAACAAAACAAAATAATAATTTAAAAAAAGGGGAAGCAACAATTATTAATGAACAGAGCATAATTATTATTCAATATGCATAACTTTACATAATGTAAAAAAGGTAACCTGGGAGCGGATACTGTGACAACAGCCACCAACGAGCTGCTGAAGAGACGGTCGACGAGGCAGGTCTCCTGACCTGAGCGACTGGCATAAATCTCCTCAATGCCATCATCTGGGGTCAGCGCAAACAGGTGGTAGCCACTGCTGCTGCCCGCCACAAGAGACCTAGGTGACAAATTACAGTTGCTAAAATCACATTGCCAGTGTATGAAGTTAGTTAAATTTATTTATTTCACATTGAATAATAAAAAATACTTAAACTTAGTTTTTCTTTATTGCAAAAGATGAGCAGTTTTAACAATTTCATGAACAGGCTTCCAGAGCACAATTCATTAATAGTAATTAGAAAGAAACCAGTGTTATTAAAGTGATCTAATAAACCTGATTGCTAATTAATTGTCTTCTTCATCACATAAGTATACACTTGCTTATCACACTGTTATTTGGGTAGTTAAGCTTCAATCATAGCTCTTTTAATGTAATACTGGAACAGGGTTGAGTATTCTGCCTGGCTCGTGACTTATAACTCATAATTAGCTGCACATGCTCAGTAGCCATCTCAGTAGCCATGACTTGAATGTTGTCAATGTTGACTAACATTATCTATTGCAAGATCTATAATATTATTTTATATACGTCCAACTTTAATTTATCAATATTGATCATGGCATAACTAGTTGGGCATACCCAACAACACAGCAAAATAAATAATAAGCAAACATTCATAATGGCAGCTTAACTGTAACTAAAATTCGTGAAGAAAATAAAAATACCAGCTGCAGCAGCTGTTAGCTATGGCTGCTAAAAACAAGTTTTCTTTGTTTGTAAGTGCACGATTAATTATTGTGCAATTATAAGTTAAGAGACGGTGGTGTTTCCAGAGGCACGCCTGACTGTCGCCTGACTCGGCGAGTGGCGACAGAGCGCGCCTCCAGTGAACACAATCCACAAGCCTCGCTTGTGCGAGAGCTTGGCTTGTCCTCGGACGCCATGTTTGTTTACAGCCAATGCTACGGAGAAGACATTACGAAACAGCTGGCAATGACATATTGCATCATCACGCTAACAACGAAACGCACTTGTAACAATATCAATGTTAATTCGTGATATTGTACCCTTTCGCACCCGCAGCTCGTGGAAATCTTAGCACCGAACCAAAACCCCTGCATAACATTACAAACAGAGTATCAATGAGCCCCAATTTAGACTAGTATTTTCTGTCACTTACGTGCAATCTTGGTTGAATTGAACAAATATTCCTCCTGCATTTGAGCCCTCAGTATTTTGACCTCCCAAACTCATTGGAACGTTCGAAGCGTACAGATTGTTTTAAAAACTACGATCTACAATTAGTGACACACACGCACGACAGTAACTTTGATCAAATACAAAATAATCACTCACTAAAATAAGTAAATACTTGAAACTAATTGTTCGTCACAAGAAGCAGAATTTTGACACAAAGAACGACCTTGCTGCTAAAAACAAGCCCCCTCCCGCACACTGCCTTCATCGAAACGCCACAACGAAAACATCCGATTGTGTAAGTACTGTGCACTATGCATCTACTCTGTGGTATCATCAAAGTTTGTCTACGGCCACCATAAAGTCTGTTTTAGTCTATGGTTCGACGTATCGTGTAGTGAAATAAGGGTCAGACTGTCTTACTCTGAATATCGCCGGCAAAATCGCGCTCGACGATAATAATATCCTACAGTATTCCAACTTCGTTCAAACGGACGAAACGCGAGCTATACCTTTGCTCGTCGAACTCGCGGCGCGCTCGTGGCGCAGACAGTCGCAACTGTGCCTGCCGTAATGACGATCGGACGGTGTCAGTGGCGTAACTATACCATCTGAGGCCCGTGACTAAATAATTTGATAGGGCCCCAAAAAATGATCACTTTGTAATTTATTTTGGATAAATCACTGGAGTAGTGAAATTATTGTTTATGATTTATTAAAGTTCTCTATTAGGTACACGAAGATATTTCTATTTTGTCTCTGAACGTGGCTTCTTGGTAGCGTAACTATAACTTACCAAGCTGGCAAAATACCAGGGGAAATTTATATTATTCGAAATTATTATAATTTATTTAGACTTTAACTACTATCATAATTTTTACTTATTTTTGTTAAAATGTTAGGTCAATTCTTTTAAATACAACCTAGTGGATTATGAAGTACCGTACTACAGGTATGTGCCCGACCCAGTTCTTAAAAATGACCATGTCACGCTGTAAGGTGAGTGGGGGTAAGTCGGAATGGATTTTTGATCAGATAAACAGTGTTGATTTGAAACTGTTGTGGAACAAAGGGATTTAAGTCAAATGCATACAATGATGTTTTGGGTAAAAAAGTATAGTCAACTTGTTTCTATAATTTTGACAGCAATCTTTTTAAAGCAATATTTCTTGAAAAAATCGTTACTAAAATTGGTCTTAAGAAAAAAAATATGTAGGGGAAAGATGAAACGCTGAAGGGGTAAGATTGAAATAGTAACTAAAATCGTATTCATGGTCATTATGCTTGTGTGGTGATCAATAAACCTTCTGCTTCAATAACCTACATAACTTGAAAATCAGTTACATTCTAAAATCGCATTCTAAATGCAAGAAAAAATAATTTATCAAATAAAATATATCGATCTTACCCCGTTGAAACGGTTGGTAATCAGGGCTTCTCAACACGTTATGGATATTAAAAGAATTAAATAATCATACTCATGCATGACTGTCAAGCCTAACTCGAGTCGATAAATAAAACACACATTTTCATTTAGTACCACGTAGCGTATAAAATAAATAAATAAAAAGGAAAGTTTTATATTATCATCTTACCCCGTTAAATTTTGCAGGGGAAAGTTTGAAAGGCACCATAAATCTTAAAATACGTGAAATATACTAATCACTACATTATAAAGCATTTAACATATCAAATCTAATTACGAATATCAAAACAAAATGTTTGTGACTTACCTGTGTAAGGAGATACAGCGAGCGGGGTAAGATTGAAAAACTCAATTTTACGCGGGAAATGTAATGTACGGAAAAATTTCAAATAACACACGAGTACCCTCACTTAGCGACTGACACAGACTGCGGGGCGGGGCAAGACAAAATGGTGTCCACAACGATATTGCCAGCATTAAAAGAATTCCCTGGTATTCGGCGTTATTATATTTTTTTTTATCTTTCCCCGTTTTTCATCTTACCCCCAGTCACCTTACTGAGATCGGTCTATCATTACTGACCGGACTTTTGTAGCCAATAAGCTGGATGTAGTGGTGATAGACCGATTAGCGCGCCGCACAGTGATAGTCGATGTCACCATCCCACATGACGAGAATCTCGTGAAAGCTGAGAAAGAGAAACAAATGAAATATCTCGACTTAGCACATGAGGTTGTCGACATGTGGAATGTGGACTCGGCTATCATCTGCCGATTGTCGTGTCAGCCAATGGCCAGTCAAAAGCTTAGACGACTATCTGTCGAAGCTGTCGTTGCCTCGATACGGCTCGCATTGTGAGGAGGTTCCTATCTCTGGAGCTCTAACCACCGGTAGCTTGGACCCTGCTCCGCCACCGGCGGAAAACTATAGTCTTATATTTTTAAATGTTATTTTTTTGTATAATTTTCTTAAAAAATATTTAAAAATGTAATTGTCTATATGTGTATAAAATAAACAAAGAAATTAATAATATAATATAATATTCCACAACCATCACACAAAACGCCGTTTAGTCTCAAGCTAAGCAGAGCTTGTGTTATGAGTACTAGACATCTGATAAATATACTTATATATTTCTAAATACATAATATATAGAGTGTTGCGTGTGTGCGCGTTTCGATTAAATAGATATTTCTTTTCAGGCTTGAGTAAGGAGGATCTATATTCTCTCTCCCTATATAAATTCCCGAATTGAGTTACAAAGATTTTTCCAAATTACAAACAATTTTTTTTTTGTCGCGGATCTACACAGTTTTCTGATTTTTCCCTATAATTGTTCTATGAGACCTTGATTAATGCCTTTCAGGATTCTAGGTCAACAGGATTTATCCTATGAACTTTGGTTCCCTTGAGTCGAAATATATATTTTTTACCACCTAAACGGCCTATCTTTTTTTTCATTAACTCAGAAGTCTGATTTTTTCACAACTTTAAGTGACCGCAAACCTGAGCATATCGCCGGGCCTTGGTTGAGGCCATGGTCCAGAGCGAGGAGGAGTGGCAGGCGGTCGCTGACTTTTGCGAAGCAGTAATGCTCGCAAATGAGGAGGCCGAACGCATCAGGCAACGGCGTTATCGCCGCCGCCGCCGCCGGGATTCTGTTCCTGATTTCCGGCCAACGTACGCGCGGGCTTGCGGACAGTGAGCAATGGGTAGCTCACTGTCCGGCCCTCCGATAACTGTCCGGACCAAGCCCAAGCGTCGACGGAGCGCACTGTTCCCGCGCGGCTAAAGGAGTTGTCAGCAACAGCAGGGACCCAACCGGGTCGAAGCCTACTGGGGCCAGGGTTATCCGAAAGGGCGCTCGAGCCCCGGTATGAAGGCTAGAAGGAACGGGGTGGGTCTTTTAGCCAGTAAGAGTCTGACACTATCGCACACTTCGCCCAAGGGCGGGGGATGTCAATGCATGATTTTTTCCCACCATAAAAAAAGACCTGAGCATATGGTTTTAATTTTAACTCGATACCTCTAAGCGTTCTCGAGTTAAAGGGTCTCAACATATAAATGGATGGACAACAAAGTGATCCCAAAGATCTTGTACATAAACGAGATGGTCCCTTAAAAAAACTAGTAAAAGTAGTAGTAGTGTAAGTTAGTTTTTTTTTTATTTACTATTTGCTAACTAGATTGAATACGAAGCAACATTACAAATTGTGAATTGTACTTTATTTTCATAGTCATTAAGTTCATATTTTTCATTGATTACCAAAGGGGAAAAAATGTAATGAGCAAGACAACGAGAAAGTGATAATATGTTCCATTTATTGTACCTCTATATTTAAGTAACCATAAATCTAATAGCTACAATATTCCAGTCAGCGATAGACCGATCCCAGTCAAAATAATAGAACCATTTTCGTTGGAACTAGGTAAATAGTCGTCGGTGGCACCTATATACTTATTTGGGAATAGTAGTAGAAGGTTGAAGTAATGATCTTGACTCCAAACCTGAATGTATATATTTTGACCAAGCACCTCCTTTTATACTAATGTACAATGTTACTAACTAAGAACTTAACCAATAGTATTGTACAAAATGTCCCGCTAAAACTAACTAACCACTAAAAACACTTATCACTCTGTTCATGTCCGTTACGTTAACACTATTGTCCAATCACTAAAATATTGTAAGTATAGTTAATTTTTTGTGGCGCCAAAACTATTTATCCAATCGCTGCTCCGGTCCAATCACTGCTCTTGTCCAATCGCAGTGCAGTAACTGAATCACGCGCGTCCCGCGAGGGGTCGTTGGAAACGTGTACAGGGCGCACTGTCCTTTGTGGGTGAATGCCTTTTTGCTCGGGCAGCTTGCGACGTGAAGATGCTCCGCTGTTGTGCTCGCACGTGGCCATTTGTTGAGCTGGCACGTGGCGATTTGTTGAGCTGGCACGTGGTGATTTGGAGTGCAATGCCTGCGTGTTTCCTATTCCTATGGAGTTTGTCAAAACGTTACAAAAGTTCTTTTCAGAACTGTCAGCTTTATTTTTTCTTGACGGTGATGAAAAACGTGTTGAAAGTGATATGCTGTGTATTGGCTGCACTTATAATAATGTGTAATTGTATAGGCAGTACAGCGGTTTCCTCACGCTATTTTTCTTTACCGGTTGGTGTTTGCATTTAAATGTTCATCATCATTTCAATCGATAGACGTTCCCTGTTGGACATAGGCCTCCCCCAGGTGTCACCACAATTAACGATTTGTTACAAATTCATGTAAAACGGTTGAATTTTTTTATCTGTTATAACTAGTATTTGACTTCGTACTACCTGATGCGATAATACAGTTTATAACCTATATTTTTGCTAAATTTCATCATGTGAGCAAGTTTAATACGAAAATTGCGAAGATAGACGTAGGTACTCGTACTAACGGATGTGTCGCGCAAAAACTATTAGACGAATGAACTTAATCATAAACATTGCATTAATATAGCATAATATAAGCTATAACTTTGCAGTTTCATTATGTGAGATAGTTCAGCCAGTAGGATAATTTTTATTTCAAGGTGAAGCCGCTGGAAGAAGCTAATCTAACATAGTTTCAAAATATCAAATTGTAACAGTCACACTATAATGACGTCACAGTGTTGCTCACATAACTTATATTATATATATAAATATTATGGAGCGTGCATTGAACTAGCGCTTCATGGTATATCTGGAAGGTAACGATCTCCTCAGTGACCGACAGTATGGGTTTCGCCGCAAGCGATCTATTGGGGACCTACTGGTCTATGCCACCCTCGTGGGGCGAGGCCCTCGAGAAGAATGGGGAGGCGATTGCAGTTTCCTTAGACGTCTTGAAGGCCTTCGTCAGGGTATGGCACGCTAGCCTATTGAGTAAGCTTCCAGCGTACGACATTTCCTCTTGTCTGATTAACTGGGTAAAAGACTTCCTGAGTGAACGGTCTCTCCGAGTTGTTGTCGACGGATGCTGATCAGAGCCCTTCACGATTAATGCCGGAGTTCCTCAGGGGTCTGTTCTCTCTGCAACTCTCTTCCTGTTGCATATCAACGATCTGCTGGTGCCCGGTATCTATGGGTATGCAGATGATAGCACAATTGTAAAGAGATACCTGCCCAGTGTTCAGGCTAGTAAGGAGCTAATCCGGTCCGAAAGAGAGGCTATGGTAGAGCGAACGAATATCTCACTTCAGGCATTCTCCACGTGGGGTGAAGCCAATCTAGTGGGATTCAACGCCGCCAAAACACAAGCGTGTCTTTTCACTGCCAAAAGGAGCCCGTGAACCTTGGTTCCTACTTTTCGGAATTTATCCCTGGAGTACACCGACCGCCTTCAGCTCTTGGGGGTTGAAATTCCCTCAGAACTTAACTTTGGGCGGTTCATTGAGTCCAAAGCCAAAGTAGATTTTGTGCAACAATTTTAGTAGAGTAGGCAACTCTTTCCTTTTCTCCCTTATTTTTTTCTGTGGACAGACACAGGAGCCAACATTACGCCGAAGCGAGCGAAGCAACCTCTTAAGTGAAACGCACAATAGTTCCGAAATACGTTAAAAGCGATTAAATCGCGAATCCGACCATATTTAATACTCACAAAATATAAGGACTATTGAGTAGAGTTAGCGCAAAATAAGTTGGCGTGTGGCCAAAATTGGAAACTAATCGTTTGAAGTTTATGTCATGTATCAGAAAAATGTTTTGTGTTCTGTGTTTTTAAGCTTTTGCATAGCTTCTATCGCGGGCTTTGAACGTGGAGACCGAATCCAGAAATTCCGTAACGAAAATAACCTAACACCCCCCACTCATTTGTTTTTTGAGCGCGGTGACCGATAAGAAAACAAATGAGTGGACATTCAATCAAAATTCAATTCAATGTGTGAAAGTGTAACTTCAATTAATATCAAAGAAAAAACAATAAAGGAAAAAAAGTATTTATGCAATAAAATAAATAAATAATTATAATTGCATAAGTTGATAAAAATGCTATGCAATAGCTTTACCGCGGCAGTCCCCGAGTGCCACACGTCTTTTTTATCATTTCTAAAGTTAACTGTCATCATTATTGTAGGACCTCTGTCCACTGTAATGTTCTCGTACAAACACTGGCTCGCTCGCAAGCGCACGCGCCGCAACAACACGTGTACTCTCGCTCACAGCGCTCTCGTAACTTCGTGGCTGACATAAGCGTCGCTTGGCCGAGATAGCGTATATCTATATTTAAGTATAGATACTCCTAATACAAACACTACATCCCTTTCATGTTCAAAAATATTTATTTGAGATTAAAAAGAAACTATAAAAAATTCGAAGCAAAGGTACAGTAAAGAAATATCCTTCCACATCGATTTAAACTTTTGATTAACAGCTGGAGTGCGATTCACTAAGGCAAAACATCTTTACAACCAAGAAGTCATCGTTGACACCTCTGATGAAAACAAATCGGTATTCTTTAGTTACAACTGCGCGATCGTAGCGCCTCAACGATGTCGACGGCGCGACATAGAACTAAAATATGGTTTCGAATGTATGAAAAACGGTATTCAGAAACACAAAACATCTTTGCCTTCAACGACAACGGTGCCTTCGCCTTCGATTGTAGCTGTCAAACCGTAAAGCTTGTAAATTGTAGATGTTCTCTTGGTTGTAGACACAATTCCGTGGTTGTAGACGATTAAAATGTAAGTAAAACAAGTTATTTACATATTAAAATTAAAATGCTTTTATTGTTTTGTTTATCGTACTTTAATTCCTGAAATGTTTATGCCTATTTTTAATGTTTTAGATGGCAGTGCGTCTTTCTTGTGTGATTTTTTTGTTGGAAGCAGCTAAGCGTCAAGATAATTTAGAAAAAAGACGTCAGGGCTACGTGATACGTAATATGGGTCTTCTTTCTACTGATACAAATTATATTAAAGTATTCAGGTTGACTGAAGAGCTGATTACACAATTGGATTAAGATATTTTTAAAGGCGAATGTTGTCGATGAGGAATTAGCAACCGAACCAAGGTATTACTACTAAATCATTATAAAGTAATATAAGTCACCTTAGAGTGGAATATTAATACTTATCTAAAACTTACTCTCATTCTAGGTTTTATGCACTCTCGCATTTTTAGCAAGTGGGAGTTACCAAAAAATATTATGTGAGAATGCAAGAACTTATACCTCACAAGCATCTGCTTCGAAGGCTATAAGAAATGTAGTAGATGCCATCAACTACCCAGTAATTATAAATAAGTACATTAGATTTCCCCAAAATGCAAATGAAAGGCGAATTCTTAAAGAAAAGTAGGTATTTCTTAAGTTTCACACTTTAGTTTTAATTTTGACTAAGTAGATACATACTTTCATGAAATCGTGAATCAAACCATATTGCTATTTATTTTTATGTCCACTGTGTTATTTATAAATTCTCTATTTTTTATTTAGATTTTATGAAAAGTTCAAACTGCCTGGAACCATAGGTTGTGTTGATGATATCAATATTAATAATAAATTCAGATAGTTTTAGTATTGTAAAATTAAATTAAATTCCTATTTATTTCAGGGGACTCCGGTTTCGCTCTCAGGCCATACATGATGGTTCCATGTAACAACCCTGAGCCTGGATCAAGGAAAGAATACCTACTACAATGATCTGCATGCCAATGCAAGAAATACTGCAGAACGAACTATTGGCATACTTAAAGGCCGTTTTAGGTGCCTTTTGGTTCATCGTGTTCTTCACTACGATCCAGAGATGGTGGGAAAAATTATTAAAGCTTGTTGTGTATTACACAACATTTGCAATCGAGCCAGAGTACCAGTAGAATTACCAGCTCATTTACAGATACAAGAAGCGAGGGTGAACCAATTACTACAAGGAAACCAGTGTCTGTCAGTGATTTGGACAGTGGACGTCTTGCTAGAGGTCGTCTAATTAATAGACTGTGGAGTGGACAAAATAGTTAATAAATAGAAGAAAAAATGTTCTAACGATAGACTTAAGTAATTACTAATTCAGGATGACAGTTAGCTTATTAATGTGCATGTATGTTACATAGGTAGCAATGTATATTGTTTTTCATAAAATATAGAAAGTGGATTTTTTTTCTTATATACCCATTGAATTATAAAAACCCTATATACCTAATGTTTTACCTAAAGATAAAATTAATAATAGAGTAAATACTAACAATAGACTTAAGATACTACTAATTCAGGATGACAGTATAATAAAAATAATAGTGTTGTTAAATAATAATGTGTAATGTTCATCATAAAATATAGAAAGTGGATGTTTTTTTAATCTTGTTCTATACATGTTTTACCTAAAGATTAAATTAATATAGGCTAACAAAATAGTATTTACCTTGGTAAAGTCATTTTAATATAATCAATTAATAAATAAAACAATCTTTTAACATATTTCTTATTTTTATTTATTTATTAGGTCTCTAATTGCACTACTTATTCTATCTAGAGCCTGAGCCATAGCCCGTTGGTCCTCTAATTGTTGGCTAAATGCTTGGGCAATCAAGAGCTCTGCTTGTGCTTGGCGTTCTTCGATGGCTATGAATCGCTCTGTGAGGCTAACCATCTCAGAGCGGCGTTGTGACGGAGGTGACCTTCTCAACAGTCGCCGGCGTGCTGCAGATTGACGTGGAGATAGCTGGTGAGCAAGTCGGTGACCGCGTAATGTCTCCCTGCGCACACGCCGAGTAGGAGCTGCAATTAACATATTGTAGTTATTAGTTATTTTTATCGTATTACCCCATCGTGTCCATTTATCTGTATCCTAAATTATAGTTATTATGATTTTATATTAAATATTTGGTTAGAGAATGCAACTTACTTTGACTTTCCCTTTCCAAAACATCATTTGGCTGAGCTGCAGGTCTTGTTGGCTCAGTAAAAGAAACCTGAAAATGTATATATAATTGTTGAATTATTCTTGTGTTTGTTTCTATAGAATAGTTTAAATTTTCCAAAACCATACCCTATTTTCTTCAGCATCTGAACTATGAGCATCTGGTGCTGGTTCTATTACTTGCCGTGATTCAGATGTTGTAGGTATTTGTGCCAGATTGTCTTGCACACTATCTCCATCAAAAGCAGCAAGATTAGGCTGAAATAGAATGTGTTGTTTGTTAGGTTCTTTTATTTAGGTATTCGAGATAACATTTGAAATTATACTCACAGCCCACAGCAATACCTTGTCTAGTATTTAGCAATACATGTAAGTTTGATCCCATTTTATTTATTATATACCTTGTATTGATCCAACATAACAGGCTTAAAATGGGTGTTATGCACCTTAGTATAGAGGTGATGAGACTTATGAGAGTTAACAGCACAGATAGTATCTAACACTTAGTAGAAACCTCCATCAATAAAAGAATAAACAAAACTTATACCCATTGCATTTCATGGCCTGGTTCATATAAAAGAACCTCACTTTGGTCAGCCTGCTGCTCATTTGGAGGGACAACATTCTGAAAATAGAAAGTTTACACAATATTATATTTATACATAGATAGTAGTTCCAGACACTGCTGTATATTAAAGAAATGTTACTGTGTACTTACTTTCGATAGGTTTGGAACCAAACTAAAACAAAGAACATGTAGAACGCCATTGGATAGGGGTGCAGAATTTTTTGTCCACTTAGCCACTTAAAACCACTCCAAGTGGTTTTTACTTTGGAATTTCGTATTTTGTTAAAAAAAACTCTCAAGCTTTAACAAGTTGTTTGTTTTGAAATACATAACCTACAATGACAAATGTCATATTGAATAATTATGTTCCAAGTCGAAAATGATTTAATTAATTAAATATTCGTTGCATAATAAATATAACGTGTTTTATACATACTTACCGTGCATTTGTATTAATTAATAATGACGAAATAACTTAAAAATAGCTTAGTCGAGATTTTCTCGATTATACTTTAGATTAAACATAGCAACACTGTTAACATCTTACTCATCATCGTTGTTCGACAGATCGTCGACGAGCTTATGTAGCTTAGTGAATACGGTTTTCATCAACGTTGTTTCTAAAGGCGATATTTACGATGCAACATCAGTGAACGTCGTCGTTGTTAACATCTATGATGAGACGTTAGTGAATCGCATTGCTGATCCTTAATTCTCATCTCCGTTATTTTAAACAAATCTTTAAATGGATCTAGCTTAGTTTACTTGCTCTGCCCGTTTATAATCATTAGGAAGTCTCAGATTGAAGAAAAAAAATTTTTTTTCTTATCCTGATTAAACCTACACTTTTTTTTTTTTAGGTTACTACGTACTCTATATTGCGTAACGCATCATTTATCATGGCACTTAAATTAACCTCGGGGTTCTACATCCTCTTTTGACATCAACGGCAGAGAAAACGAAGTCTTGCCTATCGAGAGTTCCAAAGGAGCACCAGTGTTCGTCGTTTGGTTAAGTGTCTGTAACTGTACAGCCAATCGTGAGTTGGACTTCGCCTAATGGACCCTACCACAAATGGTCCCTGGTCTCTACAGTCGCTATTAGCATTGGTTCTAACACGAACATCTCATATTTGTCCTCCTCATTCACACGGGTTTGTCCCGTCGCGATGAAAGTGTTATGCTAGAACTACATAGCGCACACGTGTGCCACACACGCAGATCTGGGCGCGTCGGTCTCCATGCATTTTACATGGAAACTAGACTTGTAGAGCTACATTGATCCACGCCACGCGACGTCGTTCTACGTTCAAATCAGGCGTGTTACACGTGTGTATCGATCTAATGTAGTTCTAGCTTTAGACAATGTTACTTGAATCACAGAACTCTAAATTATTTAGATGAGACTACCAGTAATTTTAATCAAAACCTTCAATGTTTCAGTGTCGTTACCAATTACCAGAGAGTTATTTTTAGCTTTACCTTCTGACCAACTTCCAACTGACGGTAAATTAACTTTACGATCACGCAATGAGATACAGTTTCGCGATAAGAAGTCACGTATGGCACTACTACAGGACGTACGCTTAGGGTCCAGTCATATCTTATGGTTTCACCCGTTTGAGGTAGCCCGCTAACTGGTATCAGTATGAAATTCTACGACTAGGTACTTGCGAGTCTCAATTCATTAAATCCCAAGCAAACGCCGGCGCCCGCGCACTCACCGTCCCTCCACTGTGCCTCCAATTGACACGATCGAAAGGTTAAATCATAAAACCCGACTCTTTCATAAAAATTAAATTATTTCTTATTCAATTTTTTGTGGCGCAGTTGCCAAAAAATAAACTTTACCACACGTCAAATCGTCTTTAGAACGGCCCCATACTCGAAAAACTTAGGTAAAAACCACCAGGAGTAAGCTACTAGACCTATAAACTGTTCTAACTGAGCTACGATAAAAAGTAGGGGCAGAGTCGAATGTACGTTATCTGTTTTCTGCTAATAGGTCCTATTTCTTCTAACTTCACCACTTGACTTTATTTCATATCCTAGCAACACGAGTTGCATTATCAAAACAACCCTTTTTTTTCACTTTTCCAAATCTAACGAAAATCCGGCTGTAGACAACGATTTTTTAAAACTACATTAAGTCTCCCGACGTCTCTCTTAATAGTTTATCAGCGAATCATTAAGCCAAATGCCTAGTCACGCCAACTATATTCACCTGTACTCTGTTCGAACATAATCATTTTGACTCAGTGGCATCAATTTGTTTTCAAAATAAACGGCTAATCAATAATTTAATATTATTCCAGTTGGCTATAAACTCTAGCCTGTTTTAGTAAGATTACCAACATAATACATCGCTCGGTCAACCTGACAATATTATTGCAAATTGCTCTGAACGTTGAATCTTCTATTTACTCTTTTACAGATCATAGTTTAAGTCAGTGATATCAGTTATTTACTACGGACCACACCATTAAATTTTATTTGATATTAGTAACAATCACAGCTTGTAACTAAAACTGAGGGTACATTTAATTTACTCCTTCAACTTTTTTAGTTACTATTTTAAATTCTAAAAAAAATCATTTTAGTAAAACAATTTTTTAGTTTGTTTTCCGACATATCAATATCTAAAAATCATGACAATTTGAAATAGATTGTTTACTTAGTTTCGTATCAACTTTTAATTTCATTTAAAACGAGCAACTTTGAACTACCAGCACACTAATTTTATTCCCTTTATAATTTTACCAAAAAGACACCCAAAGAAACCGTAGCCCAAAGACTAGTTTCTTCTGAACGCGAGAATAGTATAGAAAACCAGCTGATTCGGTAAATATTGTTTTGTCGTATAAATGTTTCTAATGAATATTATGGTAGTCCAATAAAATATAAATATTATGATTTCCTACCTAGCCGACTACTCCTGCCTAACTAACAACTACCTTAAGCTACCTAAATAACACTGAACTACTCGGTCAAATAATATTTACACGCAACAATTCATCTACCCTAGAACGTGGTATCTTCATTTCGAATACGTCCTTCATATAGCTGGTCTGCGTGTTCCTTGTTTCCGGGACAGTCTGCTGGGCGTACCCACATATTCCGCTTGGTAGCTTGCGTTTGATAGGTACACATGTTGAAAATGCTGTCTATACCTCACCTTTTTTGCTCCATTACACACACATACTCGTACATTACCATGGATATCGATATCTATGTACATTACATTATTTTTTAATTATTCACTTTGCTTATTATTTTATGCCTATTAACTTTATGTATTTATCTACATTTCACTCAAAACCATCTGAGCGTCCGAATATCACCACAAGGATCCAGCATAATATCAGCGTCAGGTACTTTTGCCTGACACATGCTGAGCTAGACTCCCATTGGTGCAGCGCGACATGCACACCGCACTATGGGTCTATATTGCTATTTCTCTTTCTTTTTTTTTGGTACCTACCTGTGTTATTATTTTTTTTTTTTCTTTCTTTTGTTGTTGTCTATGTGCTTAGTTTTTTATAATCTGTGTGCTTTATGTATTTTGGTGCATGTTTTGTGCTGTAGCCAATAAAGGATTTATCTATCAAAGGATTTATCTATCTATCTACCCGCTCACGCATTTTTTGTATTGTTCCGCGCTAGACCGCTATGGTCGTCTTTTACAAAGATGAGTTAATTAAACGGATAAGGTCACTTTATGTGACACGCGTTTGTAGCATACCGATAATAAAATAGTTCAATTTCGATTTAACGCAGAAATAATCGCAGATTAATATTCCAGGGATACGTCAATGTCAACAATGTCAAAATTATCTACGGAGAAATAAGCACTGTCATAAAAGAAATCGTAACAGTATCTATTAGATCTGCCAACGCGCGACGATAGTTGAAATTACAATTGCTTACGTCGTGAAAATTGGCAATTTTTAAAATGTATCGCGATCATACTAACTGAACTGAGTCCTTACAACAATACCTCACGGTCTAACTTATTGCCCAAATGGAGTATTTCGGGCGTTAGCAAATTGATGATAAATCGACTTCAGGAGGTCTATTGTGGCAACTTGAAAAGTCATTTCTAAACTGTACCCTGCTGTCAATAACAAGTGTATAGTATACAGGAGAACATGAACATTTAATTCTCGCGAGCAAAATATTTCCAATTGAATGGAGATCTTTAAATCACAAAAGTTCCAATTTAATGGATGGTTTTAGATCGCAGTATTTCCAATTTAATGGAGATCTTAAACCCACGAAAGTTCCAATTTAATGGATATTTAAAGATCACAGTAATTTCCAATTTAATGGAGATCTTTAAATCACAAAAGTTCCAATTTAATGGATGGTTTTAGATCGCAGTATTTCCAATTTAATGGAGATCTTAAACCCACGAAAGTTCCAATTTAATGGATATTTAAAGATCACAGTAATTTCCAATTTAATGGAGATCTTTAAATCACAAAAGTTCCAATTTAATGGATGTTTTAAGATCGCAAGTATTTCCAATTTAATGGAGATCTTAAAACCACAAAAAATCTAATTTAATGGATGTTTTAAGATCGCAAATGTTTCCAATTTAATGGAGATCTTAAAACCACAAAGGACTTTTTTTTTTCACACAACGCCATCCAGTCCCAAGCCAAGCAGAGCTCGTGTCATGGGCACCAGACGATCGACAAACACACCCATTCACCTTGGAGGTGAATCACACACACTTCGCGTCCATCACACAAACATTCGCCAACGAGGCGGGGATCGAACCCACGACCAACAGGCCCGTCCATTACAAGTACAAATATCAGAATTCAAATTATATCAGTTAATTATTCAAGCAGTGAAGAATATGTTTCCTTGTTCTAAGTGCTCCACAACGCAACCACTATTGCAACTTTGTACACCATATTTATTTTGCCATCACGTTGTTTTATATTTCCAAGCCCAGAAACGGACCATACGTACAGTGTACATCCGCTATAATGTAGCTACATATCTCAAACAACATAACGTCTTCACGAAGGTATACAAAACAAAACGTTGTGGATTATAGAAAAATAACCGTAGGTATGTACTCGTACCTACAAAGTTGAAAGGCGTATATTATGTAGGTTGATATCTAAGAAGCTGCTTTTCCACTCACCCATCGCAAACATCGAGCATGGTTTAAAAGCCTGTTGCTTCATCAAACGCAATCCAGCGCGATGCTTGACGAAAAGGCAACGTGATAATACCTGAATACTCTGTAATAGTAATTCCGTGATTTACTCGAAAATTCCACAAAACTTGTTCCAGCAAATGCGTGTTTTTTTTTTCCTTAAAAGTTTTGAAAAACATTGTCACCATTTAGAATCTTGATAAAATTTGCTAGGCCTTTATGTTGTATTTCTTTTTTTACTTTTCACTTGTGAGCAAATTATGAAGTGTCAAAGCCCATGCAAAATAGCAGATTTTCAGAGGTCTTAACTGGATTTGATTTGAATTTGTTTTTATTAGATTTGACCGCTCTTAAGCGGTTGTACGAAAAACAGTGAAAATGCATGGGATGCATCCCCTTAAGAAAAAGTTACGAGTTTTGTTGCTACCAGTCATAAAATGTAGGTACTTTCCTTTCCTTCTTTTGATTTATATATAAAATACTGAACATACCTTTTTACTCGTCGCCAAATGTAGGACCTCTGTCCACTGTAATGTTCTCGTACAAACACTGGCTCGCTCGCAAGCGCACGCGCCGCAACAACACGTGTACTCTCGCTCACAGCGCTCTCGTAACTTCGTGGCTGACATAAGCGTCGCTTGGCCGAGATAGCGTATATCTATATTTAAGTATAGATACTCCTAATACAAACACTACAATTATTATACCAAAAGTGATTAAAAGTGCTACACTGATATTATCTTGAAAGTCAAACGTGTTTGTGAAGAGTAATGAAAAAATATTGAGCCTACGGTACCATTTTCCAAAATTAGACCCATTTGTCAAACAATTTTTCGGGTGACCATCAGAATAAAATTTCCCTTAATATGCTCACCCGAGCGGTAAGTACCTAGCAAGTCAACAATGTTTGCTAAAAATCGACTGCTACTATGTACTTAAATCTTGATCAAGGTATTGTGACTATTATGATGATATGAATTCTGCAAACTTCATCAATGAAAAAATAAAAATCCATTTAATGATTTACAAAGTTTTCAAAACTTTTTTAAAATTAAATTACTTATGTAAATGAAAATAACCTATAGTCGATTTGTTTAGGGTACTTAATAGCTGAAAATCTTGAAATCCTTTTTTTCTAGTTAAACTACTAAAAGTAATGTTAGCTTCATTGTTTACCAACCTATATTTTTAGAAAACCTGAATGTATTATAATATAATATGAAACATATTTACCATTTTTGGAAACATACTTCTTTTACAATACATATTAAAATTGTTTACTTTCTTTTTAATAAGTACTATAAAAGTAGTACAGCTTATAAATTCTTTAAATTACACTTTGTTATGAAATAACGTTTTTAATCAAATTAAGGAAAATAGATTTGTTAGGTAGGCAACATAAAGCACGCCCCAGCTACGCGCCAAGTTATCTTGTTCGCATTCTACTATTTGTGACGCCCGATTCGCGATGTAAAGTTTGACAGATGGGGAGATCGGCCATGTTGTCGTTTGTCGATGTTATCAAGGTGCGTTTGTTGTGGTAGATATTTTGTGAGTTTATTATTGGATTAGTGCGTTATAAGGTTTATTTACAATGCCAAAAGTTGTAAAAAGTGTAGGTCGAGAAATGATATTAAAGGTAAAGGAGTTCTGTGAAGCGGAACACAAGAATCCCGGTGTTTTAATAACAATAGGCAATGCTCGCAAAAGAGTTGCAGTCATGACAGGTCAATTTTGGGGCTGCCATATACAGATTTTTTCCCGATTGATTTACAGATTGGAATTAAGTTTTTTGTTTTTTTAATGCACGATTTTTATTAAGGAAAATTTGAAAAGGAAACAAAAATTTGTAAAGTTATATTCAACAATAATGTAATTAAATACGAAAATAATCTTTGTTTGAATTTTTTTTTTTATTGTTCATTTTATTGCAGGTGTTTCAGAGAAAACTGTAACGAGAGTTATAAAAAGGCGCAACAGCGGCGAGTACTTCTAAAGTTATCGTCACCCCAGGGAAGAGTCGCCCGCATCCTAAAAAGTTCGACTTGGATGGATTTGATTTGTGCGGTATACGGCAAAAAATTCACAGTTTTTATGTTGTGAAGAAGGAATTACCTATATTGATTAATTTACGTGCAGCTTTGAGAGAAGACATAAATTATCAAGGAAGCATCACAACATTGCACCGTATATTGCATAGCATCGGTTTCAAGTATAAGCGATGCCAATCGAAACGTAAATTACTAATGGAACGTTATGATATTACTGCATGGCGTTCAAGATATTTGGAGAGAATCCGAAGAAATCGCTATGTGGAGAAAAAACCTGTAGTATATTTAGACGAGACCTATATACACAACACTTATCATGCCAAAAGTTGCTGGCAAAGTGAGGAGGAGCCTGGGATGTTCGTGTCAGAGTTATCAGGGAGTCGTTGGATAATTGCTCATGCGGGAACTGAAAATGGTTTTGTTAATGGTGCTTTGTTAATGTTCTAATCCCAATCCAAATCCTCAGATTACCACGATGACATGAACTCAACTAATTTTTTGAAATGGATGAGTGAAAAAGTCATTCCTAAGCTACCTGAAAGGTCACTTGTGGTAATGGACAACGCTCCGTATCACTGCACTCAAATAGATAAAGCACCTACAATGTCAAGTATTAAACGTGACATGCAGGAATGGCTGCGAGAAAAGGGAGTATATTTTGAAGATACTTGGACAAAAGCTGTATTATTTGAATTAATTAAAGAAAACAAAGGTCCACCTACATATGCCGTGGAGGCATTATTAAAATCTCACAATCATGAATTGCTAAGTTTGCCGCCTTACCACTGCGAAATCAATCCGATCGAAAAAATGTGGAGCCTTGTAAAGAGACGGGTAGCAGATAAAAACGTGGGCCAAGATCCAAAAGAAATTGTACGTTTATCAGAAGAGGCTTTTGAGACTGTTACAACGGAAGATTGGGCAGTTCAATGTAAACATGTACAGCATTTGGAGGAAGAATATTAAAAAAATGATGGTCTTATGGATGAAGCAATGGATTGATTTATTATATCCACGGATAATGATAGTAAAACAGAATCTGATTCTGTTTCCATTCACTCTTCTGACAGTGATCATAGTATGACCGATCATAATTATGCAATAAAAAATTGAATACAAGTTATAAATGTTTATTTATTTTTCTAATATAAAGTTGGTCGAACCATTTTATATTTTAGAAATTACAGGAAGATTTATTTTTCACTAATCTGACCTTAGCAGTATGGACATCAAATGGTACCTTTTATATTACAAATACATTCGATTAAAAACATTTTTTTTCTTATCTAACTATTCGAGTAGGTACCTAGTTAATAAAATGAATTCCATGATTTCCCCATATTTAACCGTGGCAACATTATGTCGCGCGAATACAGCGCTGCGTCTGTGGGACTTCTTTCGTGAAATGGACTATAATCGGTTTTGACGTAATTCGGAACGCGGAGAAATTGTCATTCGTCACATTTGTCACTTTGTCAACTATGGTTATTTTTGGTCCAAAGAAAAATGCAATTCTGTGAAATAAAAAAAATTCTTTCACACTAGTCGATATTTTATATAGTTGAATTTATATTGGGCCTACAGAAAGTGGTAAAATAATAAATCTTCAAAACCAGACTCGAGAGTACAACCTAACCTAAAATCTGTGTGTGAGAAAATAATAATAACTTATTTATTTACTCAGTGAAAGTTTTGGCTAGAGCGTACCGCCCCTAAGACGATCCACTGACCCGTAATTTAAAATGGGTCGTAAAATACCAGCAAAGAAACATCGTGGCGTTAAAGATCCCATAGCGCAGCAAGCTAAGCGCTTGGCAAGGTACGAATATAGTCTTAATACTCAAAAGTCACGCGAAATTATGCCTTTTGCCGTTAGGCTACGTATATATATGTTGTGTTTAGCCTCGGCTAATCGCCATTGTGTTGACGGGGTTTCCCAGTCTATGCTGGCCCCACATGTAAACTTAGCATTAGAGTAAAGGGCTTATTTCACTAAGCGTTATTAAGCACACGATATTCAGACTCTTCTTATTTTTCATTGCGAGTAAAACAGTCTGGCACTATGCGGTATCGATTGTCTGAATATTGAGTGGTTTAATAGGCCCTTTATTAACGGACAACAACACGAGAACGAATGTATTGCGTTCTCGTTTTGTTGTTCGAAGGGCAACACAACACACATACTATTTCTTTCGCTTAAAAAACACCAGGAATTTAGATAATCCACACCGAAATTGAATAATGGTAGATGCTAATTGAAATTTGTTCCAATATATTAGTAAAAGTGAATGGACTGTAAATGTTGAATGACATATTTTTTTCCTTACTTCAAATTAACATCTCTATGCAGACGACTTGCAGTTATAAGTATTGTCATTGTAAAGTAGACGAAATCACAGAAACTGTGGCTGCCATTAACAATGATCTTGAAAATTTTCACCAGTGGGCTAAAACTTTTGGACTTTTACTAAACCTTACTAAATCCCAAGTGCTCATTGTTGGTGGCAGCTACATGTTCAACTTATTGAATCATCAGTCGCTTCTGTTTGTAGTGTATGATTTTGTGCCCATACTATACTCTAAAAGCGCTAAAAACCTTGTCGTGCATATGGACACTAACCTTTAAACTTCTCCAAAAATTCCTACCATTTCACGCTAAGGTTAATCTTGCACAATCTTTTCTACCGCTCATAGACTATGCAGATGTCTGTTTTCTAGATGCTATGGAGGTACTTCTAAACAAACTTGTATTTTTTTTTTCCTTGTCCTCGATACATCCAAAGGAACCCTAGTTTATATTACAATCTAGCCTTATATATAGACTAATAAGTAATTTAATTATATCCTAAACTAATATATTGTCTTTACCAAGAATGTGTCCAATAGCACTTTTCTTATTGTCTCTATTAAGACACTTCATTCGTGTATTTATCAGGCAGCAATTGTGCTCCATTACAATATTCACCATCACTAAACTCTAACTCGGTTTTGTTCTTGTTAGTATTCTCACTATATTCATGTGGTCGAGTATTGCCTCGATGTTCATATGCTGATAAAGTCGCTTTTCGGGAGCTTCTGCATTTTGCAACTCAACTTTTAGGTCCCGATGGAGGTCATCATTTAATAATAATAATTTATTTGCCAGAATGTAGGTATACAAAGTAGTATGATCATAACATTAATATTAAGGCCCCTTTACATTCTACCATTACATGTGGTGTGCAAATATTTAATTTCAGATTAAGTACATACAATTTAATAATAAATGTCATAATACCTCTTTAGTTATTTAATCACTTTAATTGTTTAAAAATGTCAGATTAAATAAACATTTAAATTAAAAATGTCAGATATTACTTATACTAAGATTGCGATATCCATCAATAATAATATAATGTCAAAATCGATAATGTCAGAATAATTAAAACATTGAATGTCAATTTAAAAATAAAAATATAAACCAAAATTGTCATTATTTTAGACATACAAAGATTGAGATATCCATCAATAATATTAAAATGTCAAAATCAGAATAAAATTGTCAGAATAATAATGTCAGAATAACTAAAATATTGAATGTCAAATAAAACATAAAAATATAAACTAATATTGACATTATTTTCTTTCCTTGCGTTCGTTATGTAACATAAATTCATTAACACTGTAAAAACATTTTTCTTTCAGCCTGTGGATTAATTTGTTTTTAAACATAGGCAACAGTAGTTCTTTTAAGGCATTTGGTGATTTATTATACACCTTAATAACCATTAAAAACGAATTTCTTTTGTATAAATCAAGTTTGGCTTGCGGCAAGCAGAGCCTATGCTTATCCCTAGAGGAAACATTCCTTTTGGTTAAATCTCTATGTTTAATAAAATATTCAGGATGTTGTCGTACAAATAGACATAACTCTTTAACATACATGCATGCTAATGGTAAAATGTTGTTGTGCTGTTAACATTTTTTTTGTATAATAAATGCTTTATTGACATCCACTGAATTACCCCACAACAAGAGACCGTATGAAAGTACTGAGGAAACGTAACCATGATATGCACTAAGAGCCGCTTCATTTGAAACCGTGGCTCTTAATCGTCATATTGCATTGACAAATCGGTCCAGTTTGTCACAAACATACTCGACATGCTTTTTCCAGTCGCAATTTTGATCCAACTGTATTCCAAGAAATGTAGTACTTACTACTTGTTCGACCGTAGTATCATTATATTTAATATTTAGTGGTAATGGGTTCCTCCTGTAGGTTTGAAATTGGACCATTTTCGTTTTATCCATATTAATTTGTAGGTTATTGGTGTTCAACCAGCGTATTATATTTTTTATGGCTTCATTAATCTCATTCTCATAGGTGTCTCCTCTTTCACACTTCACTATAAGGGTCGTGTCATCTATACTATTTTATAATATTATAAAGCGGAAGAGTTTGTTTGTTTGTTTGTTTGAACGCGCTAATCTCTGGAACTACTGATCCGAATTGAATGATTCTTTCAGTTTTGGGTAGTCCATTTATCGAGGAAGGCTATAAGGCTATGTTTTATTTTTTTCAAAATTGGGATCTGTAATAAAATTGCTATTTTGTAACACAAGGTGTAAAATCGAAAACCTATTTTTGCATGCGCTGCAAAAACTATTGACAATAGAACAAAATGATGTACTACAGGTTTGTAGATCCCATTAAGACCTACAAAAAAGTCCGCGAGAACATATATCTAGCTATCATGGTTTAATCACAATAACCGATTTTGTGTTCAAAATAATTATTAAATCGTCTGAAGAAAAAAAAAGTACGTTAAATATGTATCGTAATATTAATCTTTATCGAAATTAAGCATTATGTTACCAAGAGTATTTATGTAGAAGTAAAATACTTTTTGTTTCATCTCAATCGGATATTTAGTTTAAAAGTTATCACGTGTGTAAGATGTTAAGAGTTGGTACCTATTAATGAGTTATGGGCCATGGAGTTTTTAATTAACATAAAATCCTGTAATAATCTTTTTCGAAATATATTTGTTGATGATTGTAAGTATAAGATCTTTGAAGAGTATAATAAATACATTTATGAACGCGGTAATTTTGGGAAATACTGATCTGATATGAAAACTGTTTAAATATTAAATAGTTCATTTATTGAGGGAGGCAATTATAGGCAATATTTTATATCGGTATTTCCACGGAAACGAGAAAAACGCGGGTGAAACCGCGGGGCACAGCTAGTCAGCAAATAAAATTACTGTATGGCTAGTGATATTTGGGAGGTCATTGATGTAGAGGAGGAACAAAAAAGGCCCCAATACACTGCCCTGTGGCACTCCAAAATTTCGTATGTTCCAAGGTGCATTTACAATTTCCCTTAGTACCTTGTTCTGAAATTGTTGTAGGATACTTGTATTGGTCTGTTTGGTGCAGCCCCACAGCTGAATACCATAAGTCCAAACTGGATTTGTTCTGCACATACAACTTGGAATTTCTTCCAAGCAGCCAATACATTCTTCTGAATCGTAAGTCGAGTTCAGCTCTTTTCTTCTTAATGTGGGCTTTCCAGCGTAGCTTAGCGTAAAGAGTCATAACCAGATATTTGGCTGTATTCTCATATGGGACGTGTTTATTATTTATATAAACTGGAGAATACTGGTGTTTCTTGTTACTAAAGTTTATGTGTATAGATTTGGATTCAATCCTCTATTTTTTGGTCCAGTCATAAACTTGGTGGACAGCCATTTGAACCTCTTCAACTGCTTCTTGGTGGCTGTTTCCTACAGCCATGAGGGCTGTGTCGTCAGCGAAGGTCCCAATGATATTATGCTCTGATTCTGGAATATCGCAAGTGTATATTAGGTGCAGGACCAGACCTAATACACTTCTTTGCGGTACGCCGGCTTTTATTTGTTTCATTTCAGAGTAAGCATTTTCTTGCCTTATTCTAAAGACTGTTTAGAATGTAGGATATCTGCAAACTGCTTCGGTAACAGGATCTTTAGTTTATATATTAGACCTTCATGCCATACTTTTTCACGTCTAGGAATACAGTAGAATAAACCTTCTTGTCTTCAAGGGCGTGTTCTATTACGTTTGTGAACCTATGCACTTGATCAATAGTTGAGTGCTTTTCTCGGAAACCAAACTGGTGCTCTGGTATTATGTCCTTGCTTTGTATTATTGGTTTGAGCCGTTTAAGGAACAGCTTTTCAAAAAGTTTTGATATTATAGAGATTGGCCTGTATGATGTTGTTTTGTTTCATGTGCAGGTTTTCCAGGCTTAGCTATCATGACCACTTCAGCAACTTTCCATAAGTCTGGTACATACTTAAGTCTTATTGCAGCATTTATAAGGGTTGTCAGCTTAACCAGACCCTTTCTTGGTTTGTTATGAAGTATTTCCCCTGTTATTAAATTGTAACCTGGAGATTTTCGACGGCTTATGTTTTGTTTTATTTGTGCACCTACTTTTTACCTGTATTTATTAAGGGTCGACACGATTAAAAGTCTCTCAAGTTCATATTTGACGTAGGTCGCTTCGTCACTTGTCAGGTCTCTTGAGACTCGAAGCAGTAATACTCGCAAAGGAGGAGGCCGAACGCATCAGGCAACGGCGTTATCGCCGCCGCCGCCGCCGGGATTATGATCCTGATTTCCGGCCAACGTAGACGCAGGCTTGCGGACAGTGAGCAATGGGTAGCTCACTGTCCCAAGCCAAGCCCAAGTCATCGACGGCGCGCACTGTTCCCGCGCGCCTCAAGGAGTTGTCAGCAATAGCAGGGACCCAGCCGGGTCGAAGCCTACTGGAAACGGTTATTTACTGTGTATCAAAGTTCCTATGACTGGTGTGTAGGGAAAGGGTTTTATTAAGAAAAGCACAGAAAGACAAAACTAAATATATATATTTCAAATAGGCTTGTCAAATAATCGAAAACTAGTTGCTTGTTCCAAAACTTGGTCATCATGGGAAAGAACGAAGCAAGAAAACCCATGGAAGCTTCAATTACAGTATTTTATAGACACATTAAAACAATAGTTAACAATAACATAATTAGAAACATAAGTCACAGTATAACAAATACACAGAATCAATACAACAGGTAGCAGTAATACCACGGAACAGTAAAAACAGTGGAAGTAGCTTGAGAAAATGTTTGTCCCAGAACCGGTGTCGCCAAACTCATACATTTACACTTTACTCTTACTGCGAACCCAAAAATATGATTGGCTAAAAACAAAAACAGGGCGTAAACGAAATGCAAAAAAAATATTATTTGAAATGCAACTTTAAAATCATTACCTATAAATCAAATAGACAAAAACAAGAAAGAAATACATCTTGACTACCAAGTACCGCTACTCGTCGCAAGATGGCATTGTTCAGAATATATTCACTATATTTCATGCTAATCCAGTATGAACTGTAATTTGGTAAAAATAAGAGTGATATTTGAATGGCGTATCACTGACACTTACGCAGGCTGCTGCTCCAGACTTACATTTGGCTTGGGCGCAGACTCTTTTAAACATCTTTGAATACATTCTAACATGGTTATGCAAGTTAAGATCAGATGATAATGATTTTTCCTGGTATAACTGATATAAAGTATCTCTGCTTGTTCTAATTCCAGTAGTAGCCCATTCATTAAATTTGGATTTATTATTGACTTGAACCTTTTTAACTGGACAAGCCTTATTAAATTCCTGACACACTGTAGAGAATAATGTGCCATAATTTACATTGGGGTCTTGTAACCGTGAACCGTGAACCGTGAAACGTGACCGTGAAAGCACATCGCCTCGGACTTGTGAAGCGCCACCTCGAGTCCCAACTCCTGGATCCCATCAACGACCATCGCAACTCCGCGTGTCGCTAGAGCGACCGCCGCCTGGTACGGCTCTCCCTGCGCTAGAACCAACGTGTCGTCTGCGTAGCAAACCACGCTGACCCCGTCAGGGAAGTCGCCGCGCAGCACGTAGTCGTACCCGATGTTCCACAAGGGTGGCCCTAGTACCGACCCCTGCGGAACACCGCACGACATCTCTCGACGTTTCCAGTCTCCCTGGTGACCGGGGTAGACTATAAGTCTCTCCGACGGATAGCGAAGAATGGGCTGGTGAGCGACTGGTGGACGAGAGGACCCGATGGCGATCCCTGGGGAGGTTCGAGCGTCTATGCAGCTTGCAGATCAACCCCATTGGCTTAGCAACTCTGGTTGGATTGTTGGGTTTAATATCGAATCACCTTGCTCAACTGCCATCTTCAATCTTCACTCTTCTTATTCAGTCGACAATAAAAAAAAAAGAAAAGTGAGTGTCGACAGCGGAAGCACGTCCTCTCATTCCAAGTCTGCCTGTCAAATATTCTAGAACTGCACTCCAATCTCGATGTAGATGCTTGAGATTGATAAGTCCCACTTGCTTTTTTCGCCTATTTCGAATATCCATGATACTCATTGAAGCGATGTCCCTAATTTTTTTTATGGCTGTTGGTGAACACTGGTGTGCGCAAAATAGGCTAGTTGCCGTAAAAAATGTAATTAGTCCGTCTTTTAGATTATTCAATAAAAAACTTTTTACAAAAAAAAAAAATACAACCGACTTTAATGTTAAAAAACAACACTGAAAAGTACAGGGGAAATGGACACGGGATAATTAAGTTCTTGTAGCAATTACTTTCAAAACATAGCAAGAGCACTTGCTAGGTTTTGATAAGGTTTTTGCATAGTATATCTCATTCATTAAATTCTAGTAACTGTATACGGTGTGTAAATAAAATAATGATTAATTTAATAAAGCAGTTTACTAATAAAAAAAACTGGGCAAGAGCGAGTCGAACTCGCGCACTGAGGGTTCGTACAAACTAAAATTACCTTATGTTAATAGTTTAATTTCCGAATAGAGTCTAGAAGATCGCAATAAGTATTTTTTTGTGACTTACCAACAAATTTAATGTTTTCAGATTTTTTCCTTTATCAGTGCTAAAAGACCTTGTTTTTATGCCAAATTTTAGGATTTAGGGTCAGCAGGAAGTACCAGGGCCCCAAGTCTGCTATTTTTATAAATTCGTCATTCCAACACGATCCCATTGTCATTTTGCTAAAAGTTTGTAATCTGCTAATTCATAATGATGATCATTAATCGGTCAATGGTCTTGTAATCGAATTGTGGTAGAATGATAATTTCGAGCATATTAAAACCAATAACTGCACAATAACGTCCTAATGGTAAAATACTGATCAAATAAACTGTCAAAGTTTTAGCAGATTACCGCAAACTTCAAATATTCATATGTACGAGATTACCATTCTATGTCACTTCTTTCAATGGAGTGTCAGTGGTTGACCATTGGAAAGTCATAAGGATGCCATTATATTAGTAGATTACCAAAACTTGTCAAAATCAACAATTATGAAATCAATGATAGAACATTTTGAAACTATTGAAATAACAGACTTGAGGCCCAGAACTTTTACCCCAAAGAACATAATAATATGTACCTACATACAATGCAAGATAACATACCCACTCGGTGCTACCAGCGGCAATCAACGCTTTTTAATTGTTATTTCTTCTATACAAAATTTTATAAATACTTGACGACTTGTAATAGCCAATATATTCCACCATCAATAAACGCATAAAGTGATAAGAAGAAGTTTGAATAAATAGTAAACTTGAATGGAAATGAATTGATTGTCTTACTATATGCACATGCGAAGAAGTAGGATGAAATGCATTTAACTAAAAAATATACGAATACAAATTTGGTTGTACGTAAAAAAAAAAACTGGCCAAGAGGGTGTCGGGCCACGCTCTGTGTAGGGTTCCGTAGTTTCCCGTCCATCACGATAAGTGTACCCATTTATGAGTTTAATAAAATGTTTGTTTATACGATTTTACTACAAACTTAGTCCAGAAATTATTTTGTAGAACCCTTTTGTCTTTTTTGTACAAAAACTGTTCTTTCCATCAAGTTCAAAATAATTTTCCTAGAAAGTCCTTATAAAGTTCTACTTTTCAGATTTTTTTCATATTTTCTATACTTATGGTTCAAAAGTTAGAGGGGGGCGGGACACATTGTTTTTTACTTTTGGAGCGATTATTTCCGAAATTATTGACACTATCAAAAAATGATTTTAGTATTCATTTTTAAATACCTATCCAACAATATATCACACATTAAGGTTGAAATTAAAAAAAAAATCACTTCCCACTTTACATATAGGGGCCCTACCCTAATAAAACATTTTTTTCCAATTTTTATTTTACCAGTTTGTCGGCGTGATTGATATACATATTGGTATCAAATTTCAGCTTTCTAGTGCCAACGGTCACAGAGATTAAGCGAGGACGGACAGACGGACAGACAGACAGACGGACAGACAGACATGGCGAAACTCTAAGGGTTCCTAGTTGACTACGGAACCCTAAAAAGACGGCAAACAAATAAAAGATGGGTTGTGTAAGGAACTATATAAAAGAACAGGGAAGATCAGGACCATTTCTAAGAATTGCTTAAGTGTTGGGTGAATTTTGTATAAATTTAAAACGTGTAATAACCAACTGTGCGGGACTGAATCAAAAGCCTTTTGATAAACATAGTATGAATATCTTTCCTACATTTAACAGCGTTGTTCATTGCTATTGCGTCAATAGTTAGTTGTTCTTTACATCCTTGGCTATGCTTACGACATCTTTTTTGCTGTTCTGCTAGAATGTTGTTTTTAGGGTTCCGTAGCCAAATGGCAAAAAACGGAACCCTTATAGATTCGTCATGTCTGTCTGTCTGTCTGTCTGTCTGTCTGTCTGTCTGTCTGTCTGTCTGTCCGTCCGTATGTCACAGCTACTTTTTTCCGAAACTATAAGCGCTATACTGTTGAAACTTTGTAAATAGATGTATTCTGTGAACCGCATTAAGATTTTCACACAAAAATAGAAAAAAAGCAATAAATTTTGGGGGTCCCCATACATAGAACTGAAACTCAAAATTTTTTTTTTCATCAAACCCATGCGTGTGGGGTATCTATGGATAGGTCTTCAAAAATGATACTGAGGTTTCTAATATCATTTTTTTCTAAACTGAATAGTTTGCGCGAGAGACACTTCCAAAGTGGTAAAATGTGTGTCCCCCCCCCTCTAACTTCTAAGATAAGAGAATGATAAAACTAAAAAAAAATATATGATATACATTACTATAAAAACTACCAACGAAAATTGGTTTGAACGAAATCCAGTAAGTAGTTTTTTTTTTAATGCGTCATAAACCGAAAAAAATACACTATTATTAAAACATCGATCAAAGTTACAACACATAACAAGAACTTTTATATTATGTTACTTGCTGCTACGGAACCCTTCATGGGCGAGTCCGACTCGCACTTGGCCGGTTTTTTTAACAGATGTTCGTACACTACTTCGCTTGCGCAGGCTGTTAATATTTTGTACAAAGTTTGTAAGCAAGTAATTGGTCGGTATTTTGCGGGGTTAGTGGTGTCATTTATATCTTTAGGTATCATATAGTTACACCGTGTGTGATGTATGTTGGAAGTAAATGTGGTGATTGTATGAATGTATTTAAATGGTTATCTAGGAAAGGATGTATGCTAGAGAATTTTTTATACCAGTAATTATGGATGTTGTCAGTGCCTGGTGATTTCCAGTTGTGTGTACGCTTAACGACTTCTATAAATGTTTCTATAGGTATAAACTCGAATTCCATATCAGGAATATCTATAGTTCCATCGCTGACCCAGTCTGCGTGTTCATTAAGGTATACTGGATTTTCTCAAATATTGGCCCAAAATTCACGTAGTGATTCCGGAGAAGGTGGATCTAGACTTTCGTTAGTAATGTCTCTGTTGTTAGATGTAAGGTTCCTTTAAAATATTTTTTCGTTGTTTATAAATTTTATGTTTTGTACTTTGCGAGTAGTGCATGTTATGTACCTTTTAAGCCTGCTAGATGCTGCGCTCAACTTTTGTTTTAGGGTATCCAGGAAGTGTTCTATTTCTGTATTAGAATTTTCGTGTTGAGCGTGTTATTGATAATTTAATTTTATTTGTTCGACTGCTGCTACTAATTTGATTTCTACTACCATTAATGAAATGAGTCAGCCTACTTATATATACTCTTAAATTTTCGATTTTCTTTTCTAACCTGATTTGCCACTTTGGTTTTCTATATTTATATGTGCGGTGTTCACTTTGTGTTAGGTTAGGTTAGATTTTCTTTTCTAACCTGATTTGCCACTTTGGTTTTCTATATTTGTATGTGCGGTGTTCACTTTGTGTTAGGTCCGATATTTCAGCTCCGTTGCATTTAGCTGCCGTCCATGCTGCGCAATAAATTATTGTCTGCAATTTGATAAACTCGGTGTCACCTTTCAATCGTGATAATGACAGACACAATTGAAAGACAATAGGTGCGCGAACGCCGGCGTTCGCTTGGGGTTTAATAAATTAATGTGTTTAGGAAGAATGACAGTATTTATGTAATTAACTATTGCAGAAAACTTTCTAGATGTCTTCTGCATGGGAATAAATGGTCTATTAGTGGGGTCTGTATCTTTAAAATTTAGTTGTGCTTGTTGAAATGTGGCTTCAATTTCTGTACTAATCTAAAATACAATTACGATTGATTGGCTCCGATTGAGAAATATTTATGTTATTAAACAAATTATTATCTACTTCTATATTCGCTAACGATTCAAAAACAATGTCACCTCCTATTATTTAAGGCCACGTTAGTTGTGAGGGTGTTTGTAAGTGTGTCAGGGGAATTCGCGTTTATGTCAGGTAGATCTGACTCGCTCTGTGATTGTGTATTTAAATGATCGCCACTTGTTTGTTCAGTATTTTGGGCATTGTTGATATTCGCTAATTCTAAAGCTACCTGATTTCTAATTTCTTCTAACCTCTTGGTGTCTAAATACTCATTATTTATAATCGCTGTCACTTGATCAGATAATCTTTACTCTGTTATATGTGTTAATTCTGGGTATATATTTATGAATTCTTCACGTAAATGTTTTCTATAGACTGTTTTATTGGTTTCTAATTGCGTGACAGTATAGTATATTCTAATTATTGCTTCATTATGTTCGTTCGTCCATCTCATGCGCTGGCTGAACTGTGTGTTAGATTGTGTGGAGTGTTGCTGTATCTGAGTGCAAAACATTCGTAATTCAGCCCTGACTTCTTCATAAATCTGATCAATTGTGTCTTGTGGTAGCAATTTCTTTTGAATTAGGGCTCTACGTTGGTCACCTATTCTTTGTCGACTTACTTGTATATCCGGATATTTTTCGAAGAACTTGGTATGAAGCGATACGCATTTTTGTCTGTGTCCATGTTTGTAAGATAAACGTAAGTGCGTAGGATGAATTTATTCATTTCAATACTCCATTTCCTACGACTTGTTGCAGTTCTGGCAGTGGGTACAGTATCGTCGACAAAATTTGTCTCCTGTACAACATCCGCTGACTGTATTGATGATGAAGATGGCGTCGAAGAGACGCGGAAAGATTGTGACGATGATGTAATTGCTGGAAAAAGAGATGAAGGAGATAACGAAAAGGGTGGCAAAGTTTCGTCATCTATTTGAGGCATACTTGCCAGAAGTTTTTTGTTTTAGATCTAGTATTCATGATATTCCCACGAGTAGCTAGGGATTTAAGAAGTCAACCACAGCAGAGCCCTGCGTTCACTGGTAAGGGTAAATAAAACTGGAGGTCCCCTATTATCCAGAGTTTGCACACTAGCGACTAGCGCATTCCCCTAGCCATGTAGCCCTCGGCATGTGCAACCTTGGCTTGGATTGTATCTCTCTTAGTCTGGCCCTTTACCTCAGAACCGTCTTGACAAAGTAAACCCTGTCGCGACAGGCCCAAGGCTCAGAGCACGTAAGCCCCATCACGACGTCAACGTAGAGATACAGCGATGGGGGTAAAATTATTATTATTTCCTTTATATAACATTTAAGTATACATATTATATTATATTTTTAAATATTCCTTAAAAAAATAATTAAAAAAAAAACATTTAAAAATATAAAAAGTAGTAGCCCACCGGCATCGGGAACAGGGTCCAAGCTGCCGGCGGTCAGGGCTCCTGAGAGAGAAACCTCCGGACAATACGCGCCGTGTCTAGGAGTACTGCTAAGCCCTTGATCCAACTGCCTAACGAGAGCCTCCGCAGATGTTAATGATGATGTGTGCCCTCCCCCCGTAACTAAGAGGATGATAAAACAAAAAAAAATATATGTTGTACAGTACCATACAAACCTCCACCGAAAATTGATTTGAACGAGATCTAGTAAATAGTTCTTAATACGTCATAAATCTAAAAAAAAATACACTATTATTAAAACACATCTATCAAAGTTACAAAGAACTACAAGAACTTTTATATTATGTTACTTGCGGCTACGGAACCCTTCATGGGCGAGTCTGACTCGCACTTGGCTGCTTTTTTTAAACCCTTATAGTACTTATTTGAAAAAAAAATTGCCAAATCTTGATTAAATCAAGGCTATTGTTGTATACGTACTCATCGGTGACTCAACTCATCCATGGTTCAACACCGATTGTTTTCTAGCTAGAGTGCAATTTAGTCCGGTCAATTTAGAGATCCGTGGTTACGCTAATTCGCATCCAACTGAAAATTGGTAGTATTGTTCAAAACACCATCATAAATGAAACCTAAAAAGTCCTCATCGATCCGAGACTTGGAAAAAAAATATTTGGAGTCAAAGGTCACAAAAACGAGTTTTGATTTTCAGCAAAACGGTAAGTTTAATCATAAAATTAGCTGAGACAAAATTGTAGATCAGATATATACATAGATATCCAGAGATATGCCTTCATTGCGGAATAGTAAGGAGTTCTAGTGAGGCCGCTTATCTCCCACCCAAATATTTACAACATTCACAAATAGTGTATTTACGACACACATTTAAAATTTGCTTTTGCACACTAAGAAGAAAGCACCTACACTAAATCAATTTCTAATAGCACACATAAACAGAATGGGCGGAGCATGCACTTGTAAACAAAAGTCATTCAATGCACACGCATGCAAATAGGGAGGCGAAAAAGAAGGTCGATAATTTTATCGATATTAAATTTTAGCATATTTTAGTTATATAATTTTTTTTTTAGTTAAAAATTAACTTTCGTCGTTTTATTTTGTTTAAATGATTTCTTTTTTAACCATCTATCCGAAAATAGAGTTTACTTTTAATAAAATAAAATAGGAATATATTTTTTAGTATCGTATTACCGGTTAAAAGGGCTGTTCTCTGTTAAATATCGTGCTGTATTATTATATAATAATTATAATACTTAATATTAAAAAAAAATTGATCATAAATGTCTACTTACGTTCAGGGTTGGTTTAAACACTAAGGTAAATTTTATACTCGCATTTAAACTCATAGCGTCAATAAAATGTACTGCTATAATAAAAATATGGGAATGCAAAATAAAAATCAAATAAAATTGGAAATTAGAAACTTTATTTCAAATAGTTCAATAATAACAAGTAGTTTTAAATTGTCAAAATGTCGGTCAGTCAAAAAAAAGTGAAGCTGAGTAGCACATTCCAAATCGTAGATCTCAATGGAGAAGGACGTGTAAGAAACTCCATGGGCACTTTTAAATCATGTCATGAGTTACAAAAATCTTGGTTAAATATGTTTTGTCACTTCTGTTGAAATAGTTCACACTTGTGTACTTCGCATTTACAAAATTTATTTTACACTATACAATGCAATTGTATTCAAAAATAAAAACCTAATATGATGAGATGAACCTCAGACAGCAAAGTATATGGGATGGGCAAAAAGATTGCGGATATGTGGACATGGGTAGTGAAACATCTGAAGATTGTAAGACCTTAGCCTCAAAGGCTTATTTATTTTTACTGAATGTGGTTAATGATAGCTCCGAATTACCGCTTGGTTATTTTGTGGTACCTAGTTAAAATACAGAACCAAAAGTAAATTTATTTAGATAGATAGATAGATTCTTTATTGTACACCAAAAATTGAAATGATTTTCTAACTTCTAGAGACTCTGTTAACGGTACAGGCTGCAAATGATGTATATAAAATTATATATAATTTAATTTAATTTAAAGTTTAATACAAAAAATATTGAAAGAGTAGCTACGGGTTAAACTTACGGCGCCAGTTATAATGTATTTTACCACTTTCAGTGTAGGTATAGCCCATTCGAAAAGCTTGCGTTTTTTCATAGATTGATTAAAACAATCTTCTCTGAAGTGGATAGAGCAAATAACACTCTGATTAGAAGGAAACCAATCGTGGTCTCTACCGGTTGCTTCTATCCATTTAAGTTTCAGATCTGGATCTTTTGGAAAACTGAAAATTAATTTGTAATTATACGGTGGGTATTACTATAATCATAAGTTATTTTTACTAAGAATAATTTAATATAATACGTTATGTTATAAGTGACCTAAGTTTGATTCTATGTCTGAGGCCGAATTAGAGCCGAAAGTGTAATACATAATGCAATGCTCACGTCATTTTTATGACATTCTTACTAAATTTGTAAGAAATAAAATGTGAAACTTTCGGTATTATAGACAAAGAAAAATTTAATTTAAATCGCGAATTTTTTAATTCAAACTTCGAACATTGACCGCTGCTTTGCCTTATGATTGTCTAAGGTGGCCTACTCGGTCAATAATATTGAGCAATATCTTTTAGGACCCATCTTATCATCGAAATCGCCAAATAGCCAGACTTTTTATAATAATAATTGAATATTTTTGCATAGAATAGAATAGAATAATAGATTTTATTTTGCACAGAAAGTAGGTACAGGTTATAGGTATTTTTCAAGTTTATGATCCATACCAACTACCTTAACTAAGGCATGCAAAACACTGTTAATACAATATGCTTAAGGCTAAATAAGACACAGTCAAGCTTATATAATATCAAATCAATTATATATAATTCATAGCAAACACAAACTATTATAGCCAAAAAAACTTTGATCATCTCTATCTTTTTAGTATAATTTAAGTTTTTACACTTTACGAGTATTGAAATATCAATGTTTTAATTTGGTTCACAAAACATTAAATTAATAATTAATTTAACATGCAATACTACAATATCCATTAAAATATTAAAAATAACAATATTGAACTTAAATAATACGCATATCGATAAAATCAGTCACACGCACTACAAAATATTTAAAAAATGATTTAAAATATAAAACAGTGACTTAATTGTTTACTTACCGGTGGTAGGACACGCCATTTGTCTTTATGTTGACGATACTCGACCTATTTTTGCATTTAATCACTGTACAATTCGGCATTTTGTTTTTTTATGCATCAATAGCACACCGTACGCAATTGCAAAGTGACTGAATGAATCGTACAGGCGCCGTTCAAATAAACTGGGCTTTAGCCCATAATGTGCGCTTACGTGCCACGCCCTCATGGCATATCCCTCGATATCCGTGGATATATATCAACAAAAATGTCTAAATACTTTCATTCCTAACTTTTTGAATCATCCATGCACAATACCAAGCACCCATATGGTGCGAAATATTGTAACCTAACCCCAATTATTTGGTCTATTTGACTGGACTAAATTGCCACGCTTAGCAATTGGCAATTGGTAAGTGAGCTGGCGATCGTGGTACGGTATAGTCGTTGCAATGCACAGAAGCCGATCGCCTCTGAGAACACCCACGCGAAAAGATGTGATGATGCCATTCTTTATGTCCGGACACCATACGTTGTACCGTATGGTGTCCGGACATAAAGAAGAGTTTCAAGTTTGTATTAAAATGTATGATTTAATAAAAACAAAAGGGTGTTGTCTTAGTGCGGACTACGACCTTCCAAAGATTTCTAACAGCCGTGCGAAGGTGTGGCGGGGGCGCTAGTTCTAAATACTACGAACTTCAACTTTTGCTTCTAGTATGTAACGTAAATTTATTTGTTTTATTTTAGTTTAAAAGGCAAAATCAATGCTCCACCCAAGGACCCTGATGAACAACCAGTGCCGAAGTCGCTCATTAGACTTTTTGCATTGCGGGATCCTGACAATAAAAAAAGTATAACTAAGAAGAAAAATCACACTACCCGAAGGCAGCTGCAATGTAACGGTTAGTTTGTTGTGTCGTCATGCTATCAGTGAAGTATCTGTAATCTGTCAATAGGTTGAGGGGCTTGTCTTCACAGATGTCGAGGCCTTCCACGACGTCGAAACAAGTCTACATCTGCACGAATTATTTCATATATTATGAAACGTACCTACTATTAAACAGCTATTTACAAGACTTTGTTATTATATTATATTTACTGGCCGACATCCCAACCAAGGTGACCTTGCTAGTTTCAATCCGTGTGTACCTACAGCACAGCTGCAGCAGTTGTAAACCATGACCTTCAACCCCAACAAATATTTTAGCTGTATAAGTAAGATTTACGTGACTCGAAGTGCTTTAAACATCGTATTGAAATAATTTTATCGTATAATATGACTTAGTGCCCCTTATCTTTACACAACTTGCAGTCGTATACAGACATCGTATAAACCTTCTATTCGACTATTTTATATGACTGATACACGATTTTCAGTAGTATAACTGACGCTGTCGTCTTAGTAACGTCTACTCGACTTTTACACCGTCACTAATCGTATTAGAGTTGCGAAAACTGCTTTTAAGTGGTATATCATGTAAGAGTGATAAATTGCCCTCGTATAGAATTTTCAGTCAATATGAACAGTTTTATACTACTATTCAATGACTAGATGACCTATTAGGTAGTGTATAAAAATATTCAATATTACAACCACAGCCAGGACAAGTCAATTGTGATGAAACTGGAATGGGTTCCGCATATAATTTTGTTTAAAACTCAAGATAATTGAGTTCGATGCAAAGTGGGTCTCTAAACGATGTGATGTTGCTCGAACCGCAAAAAGGAGATCCAGTGGTTATATAAAACTTATTAGCAGAGATCGGAATAGGTATGGCTGTTTTATGCACTTGCCATAGGTTAGAATAATATGGATATTCCCCGAGTCCCGGGATTTGGTTGGATTTTAAGTAGTAAAATTATAAAAAAAACTATTCTTGTCTTCGAGACTAATGGAAGATTACACTTCCTTTCTGTCGGGTAAATATAAGAAGAATGGGATTCAGTTTAGTATAATAAATAGATAAACTTGATTCATTAAACCACATATTATATTTTTATGTAACAATTTCTTATTCAAGAATCAACAATCATTTAAACATTTTTATTCTGAAATTGTACAAAAATATATTAATAATCCCGTGGAATATCCATATTAACATCAATGTTTGCGGTCAATGAACCTAAGTAGCCCTACCTATTCCGATCACTGATAATAACATAAGAAAGCCCTGTATCGAGCTATGTAATGGTATGTTTCCTAAGAAATGATTCCTACAGATGTCGACTTGCTAACTCACGTGGCAGCTTTCACACTGCTATATAATTGTTGTGTAGTTTACCGCATTGTAGTTTCACTTAGTACATTTGGCTCAACGCAGGCGGCCCCACGCGCAACCCGCTGGCGAGTCTGCGCCAGCTGCCCGGCGAGTCGGGCCGCGGGTTCTCGCTGCGCATCAACAGCGCAGTCAAGGCTCTCCACAACCCAGCTGAAGAATTACATTATCCTGTATGTAGCATTATTTCTCAATCGGTATTTTTGATTTCAAATACAAATTTTATGCATACACCGTTAAATTTTGATCGTTTTAATCCTTTGTTTCACTTTTAAAATACTATTCATCCAAAGTTTGTAAAACGATGTAACTTTTAAAATAAATAAAAAAAAAAAAACAGAATGTAATAAGGTAATCAAAATTATTTACAACGGTAATCAAAATTATTTACAGTGGGTCGTCTTAGGGGCTGTTATAATCCTAATAACTAATCACCTCTGAATCATTGGTTAGATAGACTTCACAAGAGCATAGCATTCCTTTGGATGCATAATCTTGCATGTTTAACGCAAAGATTGCAAGTGGTTTTGCAAAAAACGTCGAGCCGCCTGCGCATCAAGACCCGCGATTGCGTCACCAACTCCAGGTTAGAATACACGTAATTCCTAGACGCCATTATTTTATGCGCGAAGACATGACACAAAATAGATAGGTACAGAAGACAATCTTATGTATGTACTTCACTTTTTATACCTACGCTCGGTGGACGCACACTAATGAGCGTTTGAGCCGGAACTGTTCGACGTTGGTCCGAGACGCTCCGAGATATCGTGTCCGTGAGCGATGTGTATGTGTGCGTTGCTCGAGCGCGCTTTGTATGTAGATTGTCGTCTGTATTCCGGTGTATTTCGGTCCTATTTGTTTTGTACCTATGACGTCTTGAGAGAAACTGAATTATTCTATGACGTGTCACTCACGCGCTGCACTTGGCACGCGCCTTTCGCATTGCCAATCAAATACCGCAATCGCCCTCAAACCCGGGCGGAGTTTGATCTGGGATTGGCTATGTTTTGTGAGTCAATGCAAGGGCGGATCCAGCTTTGGCTCCAGGGGGGGGGGGGGCACATAGTCGTGTTTTTTTTTTGGTGGGTAAAATCATCCAATTGACATCCCTCACCCTTGGGCGGAGATACTGTCAGACTTTACTGACTAAAAAACCCACCCCGTTCCTTCTTGCCTTACGTACCGGGGCCAAGCTTCCCTTTCGGTTAACCCTGGCCCCAGTAGGCTTCGACCCGGCTGGGCCCCTGCTGTTGTTGACAACTCCTTGAGGCGCCCGGGAACAGAGCGCGCCGTCGACGATTTGGGCTCGATCTGGTCGGTCGGACAGCGAACTACCCATTGCTCGCAGTCCGCAAGTCCGCGCCTACGGTGGCCGGAAATCGGGATCGGAATCCCGGCGGCGGTTGGGACGCTGTGAGCGCTGTTGCCTGATGCGGTCGGCCGCCTCCTTTGCTTGCATTACTGCATCGCAGAAGGAGGCGACAGCCTGCCACTCCTCCTCGCTCCGAACCATGGCCTGTACCAAGGCCCGGTGCGAGAGATCGCCGCCGCCGATCGCCGCACGGCGATGCTCTGCCCAAGCGGGGCACACCTCGACTGTGTGCTCCACCGTGTCCTCCAGGCGTTCCGAACGTTTTTGTCGCAGTGGCGACACCCGGGCGTCATTTCCGCACGAATCCGGTGCAGGAACTTCCCGAACTTATCATGTCCGGTGAGAACCTGCGTCATGCGGAAGGTGAGGACGCCATGAGGTCTTAGCCACGCCTCAAAGAGGGGACTTGCCGCCATAATTGTGGCTTGCCCAGCACTAGGTTGCGATAGTCGCTGAAGCCATTTCACCATGTGATCTCGCTGGAGATCTTTCCGCCATGCAGTGACTTGTCGCGGCAGCGGACTTTCATGGACCGAACGATTCCCGCGTAGAGCCTCCGGCAAGAGAGGTCTGGACCCCCAAGGTAGGGCAGGAACCGCTTGAGAGCAGCTCCGTCACATAGTCGTGGTCAAGTTAGATGAACTTATTATTTAATTTTTATAATAAGTACTTACAGGTAAAAAGTAGGTACATAAAATCTACATTGTGCCAAAAAAAAAAACCGGCCAAGTGCGAGTCGGACTCGCCCATGAAGGATTCCGTAGCAGCTAAGGGAAATTGTACTCTCCGACGTTAACAATAGAGTCGAAATTCGCATGAACGTGACTCTTATTACCACGAGCAATAAAAATGATTTATGACTTCGAGAAGCGATTCAATTGTTCTGGAATCCTGGATAGATCCGGGGACGTCAGTATCTAGAATTTTCTTGGCTCCGCATATAAATACGAGCCCCCGGCCGGAAGCGAGTCAGTTATGATTTCGACTGCGATCAAGAGCGAACTACCCTAGTACTCGAAGTGATTTTTATTAACGACTTAAGCGATAGTGTAACGGTACTCTAGTGTTAATTGCGATTCGGATTATTGTTGACTGGACTAATTTGTTATTGTTTGTGGTGAATAAAGTTGTCTGTTGGTAAATCGGCATTTGATTACCCACGTACGTAACAATATCTTTCTCGTATCGTTCCGCGAAGCGAGCGTCCAATACGCCGAAGAGACTGTTTGCTATGTAACCGACACCGTCGATAAGGCCTCTTTGTTCGCTTGATTTACAATATGCTGACTGAGTAACATATGATTATTGTAGTCGAGTTCATTGTAACCATGACGTAATTGCAATATTGTTTTTTTTTTTAAGCTATTGCATAGCTTCTATCGCGGGCCTTCAGCGCGGAGACCGAATCCAGAAATTCCGTAACTAAAATAACCTAACACCCTCCACTCATTTGTTTTTTGAGCGTGGTGACCAAGAAAACAAATGAGTGAACAATCAATCAAAATTCAATTCAATGTGAAAATGCTATGCAATAGCTTTACCGTGGCAGTCCCCGAGTGCCACACGTCTTTTTTTTTGTATTGGTATTGATATGATAAATGATATTTATTTTGCAAATAGGTTTAAAAAGCACTTTTACACGTCAAATTTTTGTTTCGAATATATGTCACAATGTGTTTGATCTTGAATTGTGCTGCATGTTTGTTCCAAAGACATAATACTTTTGTTAAGTGCGGTCGTTCCTTCCCAATAAGGATCTAAATCGTAGTATATGATTAATTTCCAGTCGCCGCGTATGATCTGCAATCTGCATTTTTGATAGTTTGTCGAAATAAATATGTTAAGTAAGTAGTTGTAAGCTGTATTACTTTTTGGTGTACAATAAAGTTTATTCTATTCTACGCGAACATTACCGTCGGAACCGGTATGCAGTTCGATGACTCTGCCTATTAGCCATTTTCCCGGCGGAAGGTTGTCATTATGAATCATGACAATATCATCAACATTGAGGTTGCTCGTAGCTTGTCGCTACTTACTTCTTTCTGTAATTGGTTTTTTGTACTCATTCCTCCATCTTTTGCAGAGACCCTTTACATTTTTTGTGTCAATTGCCATCGAGTTCTTAAATTCGTTTCAGTCTCATGTACCTTTGATCCTCCTGTTAGGAAGTGAGTAGGTGTCAAAAAATCCACATCGTCTGGATCTTCTGATATTGGACACAATGGCCTCGTGTTGAGACAAGCTTCAATCTGTGTGAGCACTGTAGTTAGTGCCTCAAATGTAGAATTTGGTCACCAATAATCCTCTTAAAATGATATTTGAAGCTTTTTACTGCCGCCGCCCATAAGCCTCCTGCGGATGGCCAATGCGCCCCATTGAAGCTCCACTCTATTTCCATATCTAATACTTCTGCTTGTAGATCTTTGTCTTGCATGATGTTTATTAGTGCTTGCTATTCCTGTTGTAGTACCTTGTTGGCACCGACAAAATTGCGGCCATTATCGCTATAAATGTGACTAGCCGTCCCTCTGCGAGCCGCAATTCTTCTTAATGCTGTGATGAATGCAGTTGTGCTTAAATCGCCAACTAGTTCCAAGTGTACTGCCTTTGTAACCATACACAAAAAGACAACCACATATCCCTTTGTGTTCTTGATGCCTCGTCCTTTGTTTGCTTTAACGTAAATATGACCGGTAAAATCTAGGCCTGTGTGTGTAAAAGGACGGGATGGATTACTTCTGGCCTCCGGCAATTGCCCCATGATTTGCTGTTGGCAGTGTGGATTTTGTTTTTTACATGTTACGCACCAACGAAGCTGCCTCTTCGTGGCGACGTTTCTGCCTGATGGAACCTAATGTCAGCCGGGCTCCAGCATGTAACATGTTTTGATGTGCGTCTTCTATGATTAATTCTGTCAAACGTCCTCTGTGCGACAGAATAATAGGGTGCTGCATGTCATGGCTGATATGTGCCTTTTTTAGTCTCCCTCCAACTCTTAGGATATCATTTTCATTCAGGAAAGGGTTTAATTTTTTCAATTTCCTTTTTGAATTCAACTTTCCCTCTTGCTTTAATTCTCTTATTTCATCTGCGAACTCTTCTTGCTGTACATGCTTGATATTTTTTTGCTTTGCTTGACTGATTTCTGATAATGATAGATAATGCTTTTTTGCTTTCCTATTGTACGTCGTAACCTTCATCACTAACGCTAGAATACGTGTAATTTTGCTGATTGATTGATATTTATTCAACAGGTCTGTAATGATGCTTGATTCATGCTTTCTTGCTTCTTTAATTCCTCGTTTGTGGTATAAATTGATTGATTTTTCTTCGTCGCTTCAAAGGAGTGTAACCATGTTGGTCCTTGCCACCACAAACCATGATCATTCAATTGAGCTATTTATAGTCCTCTGCTTCCACAGTCAGCAGGATTTTCGCTTGATTTCACATATCGCCAATATTGTGGTTTAATGATATCTATTATTTGTTATGTCCTATTTACTACGAACGTTTTCCAACGGCTTTGGTTTCCTTGAAGCCATCCCAATACGGCTGTTGAATCACTCCAACTAAATATATGTAGGTCATGACCTTCTAGACACTGCTTGACTTTGGTCATGAGTTTGGCCAGCAACAGAGCTCCTCATAGCTCTAGTCGAGGCAAAGATATTTGATTTTTCGTAGGAACTAATTTTGATTTAGCAGCTACTAATATTATTGGATGATTGTTATTTCTTATTCTGCAGTAAATGACGCATGCATATGCTTTTGTTGATGCGTCGTCAAAAGCCGTGTAAGTACTCTACTCGCTGCTTCTGTACCGTACCATCTTGGTATTTTGTATTGATTCATGCTGTCTAATCGTCCTTGATTTTGATCCATTCCTTGGTGATTTTATCTGGTACTTGTTCATCCCATTGAAGATTGCATAACCATGTCTCTTGGAATAAAATCTTCAATTTTGATGACTGGTACGATCCATCCCAATGGGTCGAAAATTTTTGACATGTCTGATAATATGGTTCTTTTAGTGATATTAGTGTTTGATGTTTTTTTAAATAAACGTGAAGTTATCCTTTATAGGGTCCCAACAAAGTCCTAATGTCTTGCTCAATCTTGCTTGATTGAAGCTTTCTTGTTTACTATAATTTTGATCTTCTAGTTTCAGCAGACGACTGTCGTCGTTAGCTGTCCACTTTCTTAAATTGAAACCTCCTAGTTTCATTACATTTATCAAATTTTGAACCAGAAGTATCATCCATATAAAACGATTTTTCGATGACCTTGGCGGCTTCTGGAAATTTATCCCGTTCATCAACCTCTAACTGTCTCAAAGCCATCATTGCCAGAAATGGAGCAGCCTTTGTGCCGTACATCACCGTTGTTAATTCATATTCTTGTATTTTTTTGCGACGGATTATCTGTCCACACATTTTTTTGTAAAGGTTGATCTTTTGGGTGTACCCAAATCTGCCCAAACAGCCGTGAATGCGTACTGATATTGTCTCCATTTAATGATAAGGGATTGAAGGTCATGCTGTAAATTGGGTCCCGTGAACATCAAGTCATTTAAACTTGTATTTGTACATGTGTTTGCTGAAGCATTGTAAACAACTCTCAATGCAGTCGTTGCACTATCTTCGCGCAATACGCAATGATGCGGAAGGAAACAATCCGGTGTCTGATTCCAAGGTAAAGGTCTCATGTGCCCTAAGTCTACGTATTCGGTAATAAATGGCTTATATGCGTGGAATAAAGAATTATTTTATGTAATTTCTTCTCTAGATGAATGAATTAGGCTACAGCCTTATTTTTAGACTGCCCCAATTTCTCCTCAAATTGTGGTTTAAGTGGGAGTCTCACTTGGTATTTTCCATCATCCAACCGTTTTGTTGTTGCTTTGTAGTATTGAATGCATTCTTGATCTTTTAATGATTGTGATTTTTCTTCTGCAACATTTTCCATCCCCCAGAATCGTTGAAATCTATCTAAATCAAATTGCACGACGTTGCACATTAGTTTTGATATTTCCACATAATATCCAACCTAGTTGAGTTTCTTGAACAAGCGGAAGTGATTCGCTTAATCTGCACATGTATCGAATGGTTAAAATAGTTTTCGAATATACGCCCGCACCCAATAAAATGTCTATGGGTCGGCTGATGTTATACTCAGGATCTGCTAATCCTAAATTATTCAGAAATGTGCATAATATTTTTGGGAATGGGTATGATGGTAAAAATATTTTGTTAGGTTATTCATGATGTAAACGTCGATATTAAATTGATATTGCTTGATTCTTGAGTTTGACATACAGTTCAGATTCATAATTCCTCTGCAACTGGTTTCTGTTTGTCCTATGCCTGTGATAATGCCGTCACACCTGGATCGCTTCAATCCTAATTGCTCAGAAGCGTTCTCTGTAATGAGAGAAATTTGTGAGCCCTGATCAATAAGATCCCGAAGGATCAGATATGTTCCATCTGCTTTCTGAACTTTTAAAAGTGCAGTTGATAGTAAAGTTTCTTGCATCATTTTTTTTTGTTGTGTCACGTGCGTGTTATTTTGATTTAGACGTTCCTTAATAAAAAAGTTGTTGTTTTGCTGTGTAGAAGGCGTCAAATTTCCTCCTTGTTTTGACAATTCTTTAGAATTTGATTCATAAAGCAATGTGTTGTGAAATCCGTTGCATTCAAGGCAACGTTTCTTCGATAAGCATTTCCTTTATGATCATATATGCAGTTTTGGTAATAATTCAAGTTAGCAACACATTGTTTTAATTAACAATTTTTTAATAATTATGGCATGTGCGTCATTGCACACTAGACAATTTGGTCGAATGTTTTGCAATTTTCTGTAACTAGGTGATTGCGAAATAGCCTTGTTGCTTGAATATGACTGTTTGAAATGATAATGTTTTGATTTTGATGGTTTATTGTTGCTTGAAGAAAAGGGTTTTTGATGATTTATCTCCTGTTTTCTTTTGCTTGCTTCCATGCTCGTGATTCCCCTCTAGAAAGGCTAGAAATTCATTCAACTCGAGTAATTCTCGAGGTTACTCGAGTCGAATGGCTAGATAGCTGCGTTATATTCGCTGAATCTGTTTGAGGCACATACGATGATACTCTTGATTTCGGTCTCCCAGCTCACTGTCTAAGTCCCAATGCTGAGTGTCAATCTTCTCCCAGCGAGACCTAACCAACCCCAGTAAATGATCGAATACCCATTTTTCCGCTACAGTATCCATGTCGATACTTGAAACGGTATGTTCAAAGGCCTTGAAGTTACTCATCTGTTTCCTCATCATCTCATCGGTCTTGCTGTTTGATCCCTGAGACTTCAAAGATTGACCTGAAAGTTGCTGTAAGGTACTTGAGGTAGCTGGAGGCTTTAGAAGCGGTGTTGATGGTCTTTCCTCTGTTGACGGATGATTCTGAATTTTCATATTTTCATATCTTTCCTTCACCGTGTCAAATTGCTGCGAAGTGAAGTAAGTATGCGATCTGGCATATTCGATACCACATAATTTCCTATGATTGGATTGATACTCTTGCCAGCATGCCTCCAAATTTTTTAACCTTCGGCGAATGAAGTCCGCGGTTTTGCGATCGGAGCCATCCTTTTTGAAATTTGTATAAACTTGTTCTATTTGATTGAGTAGCTGCTGTTGTTAAAAATGTACGGGGTAAAGGTACATTTAAATCATAAACTGATTTTAAGTTAAATTTGTGTATTGCCCGAAAATGATAAATGATCGACCCGCGGCGAATGAGTCTTTCATCGATGCTAAGCAACTACTGAAATGCTTACTTAAATGTGTTTTTATTCATTCGCTGCTTCATGTCAGCATAAAATGATTACAATTGATATGTACGGGTTTGCTCGTACAGTCCGGCTCCACCCGTGTTAGGCGCGCGACGAAGCGGTTTGCAATGACTCTTTCAAAGAGCTTGCCCACCTCGTTGAGCAGCACAATGGGCCGGTATCGGTACATGGGTCGGAGTACGTTTCCACGTCCTCCATATACGTCCGCCAGTCGATGACACGCGGCGACAGGGCGGAGCTGGCGAACGAGATGTCCACCACGGATTCACCCCGCATCCGCACCAACGTGGGGACAGAACCCCGGTTCAGGACGACCAAGCCTAGCTCCAAAGAAAGAAAGAAAAAGTAAGAAAGAAAAAGAAAGAAAGAAAAAGAAAGAAAGAAAAAGAAAGAAAGAAAAAGAAAGAAAGAAAAATAATTTCAAAGCTCAGTTCTCCACCATCCGACCCCGTTGGTTCGTGTACTGGGAACCGCACTGGTGGCAGCGGTCGCTGCTGTCCACTTCCGCGGGGCAGTGGGCTCCCACGTGGTGCCCCACGTAGCAGCGGTAGCACCACAGAGGTCTGGGCTCCAGCAGATTCACCTGCGCGGAGACCCAGCCCACCAGAAGCCGTCGGCGCTCTCCGGTCATGGTCTTGACCGCCAACATAGGGTAGCTAATCGTAACGGCTCGCATGCCAGCACAGGCATGCGAGCCGTTACGATTAGCGCGGATGGTGCCCGCCTGGACCTGTTCAGTCGAGCACCCGCCCGCCTTGACGGAATCGTCCAAGCCCATGATGCGCATGTCAATGCACTTTGTGGGCCTGGACACTTGGGCTTCTTCCGCTCTGAGGGACGCCTTGATATTTGCGGCCAGGTCATCCGCTGCAGGGCCGCTGGCCGCACTGGGGACCTCGAGGATTCCAGCCCCGGTGACCGTGCGCTTCATGCGAAAGCCCCCAGCGGCTCCGAGCTCGCCAAGGTGGGGTAAAACTGCCTGCTCCGCTTCTTTTCCGCCTCAGGCTGCAGCGTAATAACTACAGCCTCGGAATTCGGGGCGCAAAGTCTCGCCGCCATGGCCCGTTTCTTTCTTTCTGTGCGCCTTGCGCGCTTTTTGGCCGCCCTGGCCGGCTTGCTCGCCTGCCTCTTGGCGCCGACCACCGTCCATTCGGCGCCAGCCGAGGGTTCTTTGGGTTAGTGAAGGTGCGTCCTAGTCGCCGCCGCGGCAGGAGGTCCTGACGGCTTGGCGGCAGGCACCGCACCACCCTTTTGCCGCCGCTGCTGCTTGGTCGTCGGGGCCAGCCTCACGGGCTCTGGCGCCACGGCCCCGCGCCCTGCTTGCCCGGACGGGCCCGCCTTGGGCGCAGAAGCCGCAGCGCGGCGGTGGCATAAGACGCTGCCTTCCGCTGGCCAAAAGCCGCCAGCGGGGGGCGCAGCACAATGCCCTTCAGCAGGGACAGCTGCTGCTAGAAGCGCAGCTCGAACTGCTGCTGCTGCTGTTGCACTTGCTGCTAGAAAGCAGCCAGCTCCTGCTGCACCAGGGTCAGCTGGCTCTCCGGCTCGGACTAGGGTCTAGACAAACAGACAAATGGACAACAAACTGATCTTATAAGGGTTCCGTTTTTTTCCTTTTGAGGTACGGGACCCTAAAAATACATTCCTCCTCTTAGAAGTCTGTTAAAATTCATAAAAATCGGGCCCGCCATATCGGAGGAGCTCGATAACAAACACTATGACACGAGATTTTTATATATTAGATAATGTTACTGTCCTTAGCTAGATATCGAAGCGGAAGATGAGAAAGGTTTGCGCATGAATGAGTTGCGCGAAAGGCGCGCGCGCAAGCGGCGGCGGGCAGCGCAGGCGGCGCCGCGGGGCGAGCCAGGCGAGCCGCCGCTCACCCGGACGCAGAAACTAGCCTTAAAGAAGAAGGCTAAGAAGATGAGGGCCTCGGAGGTAAGAAATGTGATGTGCGTAGTAGTGTTGTAAGAAACTCAATTCTTTGAGTTTCATTTAATAAGACTTGAGCACTTTTTGGAGACTCAAGTCTTATAAATAAAACTTAAGAGTTCAAGTCCTTTAGAATTTGAAGACTCGAGTCCTGCCAAAAAGAACTCAAAGACTCAGTCTTTTTAAAAGAACTCATGGCTGAGTCCTCTAAATCTATAGCTATAGTAAGTAAAAAAATAGTAATTAACAAATTATTGATTTATTAAGTACGTAACTATTATATATACCTATATATTATTGAAATGAAACGATGATGAAATGGAATGATGATGAATGATTATTTTAGTGTATTGAGCCATGAAGACAGGCACATTAAAGCCGTTACAGTTTTATTTCCAAATCGGTTTCGTCGTTTACTTGTAATAGTTACGTACTAAATAAATTAATAATTTGACTCGAAGATACGACGATCGAAAGAATTTACAATAATATCTTTGTGGTAAGTGTTTGTGCGTGGTGTTTGCAGGCTCTTAGCTCGCGGCGGGAGGTGCAGTACGAGCGCGTGGCGTTCGGCGACGTGTCGCACGCGCCGCCCGCGCTGCTGCCGCGCCGCGGTGCCGACGGGTCCGCGAGGGTCAGTACAGAACGAACAGCCAAGGCGGCATTCTATTAATTGTCCTGTTTGGACGCTTTTACAATTTTAGACAAATATCTCGGTTTTTCGGGTACCATTATGATTCTCTAGAAATTATATCTATGGTATCAAATAAAAGACAATGTATTCATCTCCTGGATGGCAAAAAAAAAATTCTCATTTAAAATTTTCATATAAATACGATTTTACCAAAGCACTAATCGAGTCATATCGCGCCTAGTGGGACGTCTGTACCGCTTTCTTGGAAAAAATGAATACGTCGCAGCCTGTGCCGATCTGTATAGTGTGACTGCAAATATTGATACTTTTTTAAATAAAACTAAGTACGAGTACCTACCATACTTATTTTTTGAATTGGATGAATATTGTTTTACTGATACAGAATGAAACTAAAAATAATATTTTTAACAAATTTAGTTCGATATGATAGTCATTTTTGGAGGTTGTGGCTACAAGTATGTCATACTTTTTAACCGACTTCTAAAAAAGGAGGAGGTTCTCAATTCGGATGTTTGAATTTTTTTTTAATGTATGTTCGGGCATAACTTCGTCGCTTGCCAACCGATTTGAAAAATTCTTTTTTTGTTGGAAAGGGTATACTTCCCAAATGGTCTCATAGTCACCAAGTCGGGATCTGATGATGGAATCTTGGCTAAATCGAGGGAACTCCTCAAATATTATAGGCAACTATATAGTCATTTTGATATTGTCATCAAGGAATTAAGCATTTACAATCAAAAAGTGACATTTGATGAGGTGGAACTGGTTAAGAAGACCAGAAATTGCCAACGGAACGTCATACTCAAACAAATATCACAATGAACATAGTTAAGCGACTATGACAATACAAATAAATGAATAGTTCTGAATAGTTATGTTGGAAATGGTATCATCGAAGTAACCTGATGATAGTGATGGAGCTGGAAGATAGGCACCGGAACTCCGTAATTAATTAATGTATCCTACCCGTGTTTGGGCTTATTAGAAATGTCATGAGATGCATTTTGGCTATAAGGTACTATCGAAGTGATCTGTTCAAAATAATTTTAATTTCGGAAGTCGGTGTTAAATAAAGAACAAACAATAAGGGTCAACTTACACCGAAAGAGCGGCGAAGGGCAGGGAAGCGCAGCGACCCGTTTACCGTTTATAGAATTCGCCGGAATTCCCGCGGCCCCGCGTGCATCCGCGCGACTCGTTCGAGTTTCTCATGCGATAATAAAGCAATGAAATTAAAGTTAAAATTCATATGACACTGAAACTGCGCTCCGCTTCGCTGCGCTTCGACGCTCTTTTGGTGTGAGTTGACCCTAACGAAAAACACCGACTTCCGAAATTAAAATTATTTTGAACGTTTTAGTGTTTTTTTTTAGTGAAGTCGGTTATATTTTTTTTATAAAAAGTTTTTATTTAAGATGGTGGATATAGGTAATTTTGTTTCGACCGACTTCAAAAAAGGAGGAGGTTCTCAATCCGGTTATTTTCGTGCAGCGTTCCGGGGTCTGTATACGTTCGCAATGACATCTGCTGCCAGCGTCTCCGTCACCTTGAAGACCCCAGTTTTTCAAGTTTATGGTTACTGGTGGACACCGGTGTGGACAAAATTGTCTACACCTGTGTTTACCGGTCGCACAGTGGCGACCAGGAGACGACTCGGCTGTGTGGCCACCTCAGTGAGGCCGCCGATGAGACTCTGCATCGGCACCCTGATGCGCAGTTTGTCGCTCTGGGGGATTTTAACGCCTGCCATCAAGACTGGCTTTTCCCATACCAGAGGACCGACCACGCTGGGAGGAAAACTCGAAACTTTGCAGTGTCGCTGGGCCTCTCCCAGTTGGTATAGCAAGCGACGAGGGTGCCTGATGTAGTTGGTCATACTGCCTATTGTCTAGATCTACTGCTGACCACCGATCCGGACAGATGTGTCGTAACAGTTTCCTCACCACTTGGAACTTCAGATCACTGTCTGGTGAAGTCTGTATCGTCCTTCTCCCCACCTGACCGCGACTCACGTGGCGAACGGCGAATGTGGCGATACAGGTCGGCAGATTGGAATGAGATGCGGCATTTCTTTGCGTCTTGCCCTTGGCAGCAGGTCTGCTTCTCTTCTGAAAATCTGTCGAGCTGTGCGGATGCTGTAACCGATGTGATACGCCAAGCTATGGAGTATTTTATCCCTTATAGCGATATTCGCATCGGTGGCTCAGCTCACCCGTGGTTCAACTCCGGTTGCGTTCAGGCTGAAGAGCGTAAGCATTCGGCGTTTCTCGCCTGGGTTGACGCTCGTGACCGCAAAGGTCCGGATCTGAATTCATAGAAGAGAGCCTTCAACCATGCTGCCAAGCCCTACAAAAAAGCACTAAAGAAGGCACGCTTCGACCGCATAACCCATATTGGCAGAAAACTCTCTGCACAGCCGTCCGGTAGCAGAGCATTCTGGTCCCTTGCCAAGTCGATCGAGGCGAACTTCTGTCGGCCCACTCTGCCTCCGCTGGTAAAGCATAAGTCAAAGTCAAAAGTTTTTTATTTCACATAGGCCTACATGGGCACTTATAAAACGTCAGAAGCTAGTGCACGGTTCGAAATTGGTCGTTTCCTATGGAGAAGAACCGGCAAGAAACTCCATGGTTACTCTTTTAAAAAAGCGGTTGTAGTTACAATATTTCCATATTACAGTATTAATAGGTATTATTTAAGAACAGTGTAAACCGGTCTACATTGTACTCAAAAGAACAACAAAATCATCAAAATAATCATTTAAAAAAAGTGAGTCAAAATATGAAGTAATCTAAGAATTCGTGGAGTCTACAGTGTTCTTTCATTTACATTATAAAAAGAGGCTATATAAAAAAAAAGCTGTCAATAAATGAGACGATAACAGCCAAAAAAGAAAAACTAAAATTTAATGTGGTTGGATTCAGATAATATAAAATAAATTAAAAATATTGCAAAAGCAATGTGTTAGAAGAAAAACAAAAATGTTACAACAAAGATGGAGCAGTTAATAGATACATTCACACAATATTATGAGTTACCAGGGGGTCACAAGTGCAGAGGTAGTCATTGCCAAACAAGCGTGTCTTCGACATAGTCTTTAACCTTGTAATATGCTTTTTTGCCTGATGGAACACTGGCTCATACGGCAAGAGAGAACGCAGGACTCTTTGCATCTCTCTTTGCCCATAATTCTCGTCTTGACACTAGCAATGCTGCTCCACTGACTCTGCCTCATTGTAACTCTTCAATGCAGGAGGTTCACATGAGGAACAGAGAAGTTCTGAGAGAGCTGCGTCGTCTAGACGTGAATAATGCCAGTGGACCAGATGGCATACCAGCGATTGTTCTAAAGGATTTATTTTGTATCTTGTTTAGCGATACCTTTGCCGACTTCAATGATTCTTTTTAGGGTTCTATACCTCAAACGGAAAAACCAAAACTCTTATAGGATCACGTTGTTGTCCGTCCGTCTGTCTATCGGTCTGTCAGTCGGTCTGTCAAGCCTCTTTATCTCGGGAACGAGCAGTGGCATCGAGTTGAAATTAATACCATATACTCGTGCTCAGGTCTGCGGTCCCTTGAAGCAGTGAAATAATCAAGCATCAAAGTTAAGGAAAACAAAAAAAATGATACGGCCGTTTAGGTCACAAAAACACACACGACACCATCTGGTCCTAGTAGTAGTTTAAGAATATATAAAAAAATTGGTAAGTACGAGTCGAACTCGTGCACAAAGGGTTCCGTACAAACTTACTTAAGTATACGGTTATTAATAGTATAAACTAGTCATGGTTAGTAATAGTTCAATTCTCAAATGGAGTCGCCAATTTTTTTTTTGTTTTCGTTAACTTAGACATTTAATTTTTTTTTATAGCATCATGGAATCGCAGACCTGAGTATTTTAATTTCAAAGGGCTTTAATTTAAATTCTATAACTCCATGCGTTCCCGAGATAAAGGGTATTGACTGACAGACAGACGGCCAAAAAATGATCCTATCCTATAAAAGTTTCGTTTTTTACTTATGAGGTGCGGAACCTTAAACATTATAGCAAATCTTTTGGGATTGCTGTAATCGCGTGTCTGTTTATTGTGTCACCATTTCATAATATAAGATCACGCCAAAACGCTCTGAAGGGATACCACATATGTGCAAAGTTCACACTGGTATGGTGTAGTGGTACCCTTATTTCACAAATAGGGTAGTTTCCAGGTTCAAAATAATTACATTTTATTTAGTCCGTATTTTAGATTATAAAAAAATATTTGACACGTATTTTAATTTTTTCGATTAAACAAAAAATATCAAAGATATAGCCCATTAAAGTTACGTGTGACGTCACCCCGTGCGAAAAAATGCAGCACGGCGTGACGTTACACGTAACTTTCTTCTTTGTCATTTTAGGTTTAATTTACAAATAAAAAAATACCCCTTATTTTTGAATAATCTAAAAGACATTTACATTTACACACACAATTACATTTTTTTACGGCAACTAGCCTATTATGTTCATATTCCATGATTTCTATTTTTTTAAATCGGTCTATTTGTTTTTGAGCTTGTTCGTTACAAACAACAATATACTCATAAAAAATCCAGTTTTTACCTCATTATAGTAATAGAAGAATCAGATATATCTAATATTGATCAGAAATATTTTGAATTACTTTTGTAACCTACACATTATGTTATGAAATAATCCAAAAGGCATTTAATTGTTGTTGTTGTGATGTTTCTTTTTCTACACCTACCTACATACAAATGATAAAGTTTAAGATTTACACGAAACATAATAAGTATCTATATTTAAACTAAAATTAGCAGTGTATCTTAGAACTTCTTGAGTCGTAGGCAAAATACCACCGAAAAAGCACGCCTCTCTGCGTCCCTGCATTATCTTTGAGCGGTAGCGCGCTCGGTACGGAAAGTCAGTGTGTGCAGGCCTCGCGCGTATGTGTGAGTTCGATGCTCAAGGTCGATGTTGCGCACTATACACCTTAAGGCGTATAGTCCCTTGAACCATCTGACCGAAGTTATGTGAACGCAACTCTCGCATTGCCTAGGCGGCAGTACGCAAATCTGTGCATTTATTTGCGGCCAGCAGCTTCCGGAAAGCGCTTTAAATCCATTTTCTCTGCAAGATATTGATTGATTTACTTATGCAATGTTCACTTTGAAGAATATTTAACCACCAATTTTGATGTGTAAAAATGTTTCTAAAGGTCCAAGCCGTTTCGAAGGAGTAGGGAAAAGTTGCGAAATTGCTATTTTTTTTTTTGACAAATGTATTAATTGCACGAGAAAAAAAAATGTTGATATTATTTTTCCATGAATCTATAATAAATATATATTTTTTTCAAACCAATTGACCTAGCCGTTACGGAGGAGTAGGCCTCAGAAAATCACTGTTTTATGGCACTTTTCGGGCGCTTCGCCCTTAAGGGCACGGTGACGGATGTATTTTCCATACAAACGTAATATCACGCTCATTTGCAGTTGGAGCATATTTCCTACATATTATGATAATATTCGGTTATAGACAATATTTATCTAGGTTCCTACGTCTTTCTTTTTTTTTAAAAACTTACCTAAAACGAAAAAGCGAATTGTTTTTCGCACTTTTTTATAGCGTAAATGGCATGTTTTCGTTTGACTTTTCCTGTATTAAAAATAACAATATTTCGAATATTCTCAATGTAGGAAAACAGATTATATTATCAATTTACAAATGGTAGAAAACAAATTGGAAAAACATTAAATTTTCATTCATAATTTTTGGTAATACGAAACACGTTAAATTTATCCCAAAATTCCAAGAGTTAGTAATGCTATCGCGGCAAGCGGGATGTCAGTGTCAGTGTGTGCGTGCTGTCATAACGTTGCGTTGCGTTCATAGGTCGAGTTATAAATTTTATTGTAATATTTTTGACACTATTGACTTAAATAAAATAGTACCTAAGCATTTGAAGTTTAATAAAAGGAATACAGAACTCTTGAGGGGATGTCAGACTTTAGCTGACTAAAAGCGCCGTCGACGATTCGGGCTCGGTCCAGACGGTTACCGTATGGCTGGACGGCGATTCCAATACCATAGTGGCTAGAAATCAGGGTCGAGATCCTGGCTGCTGGTGCGTGAAGGTATTCCCTCGTCCGTGCGTTCTTCTCTTGTAATTACTGTTTCGCAGAAAGAGGGGTCGGTGCGAGAGGTCGTTGCCACCGATGGCCCCCACGAGGACGCGGCGGTGTTCCGCCTAAATGGGGCACATACGTCTCTACCGTATGTTCCACCGAATCCTTCGGACGGTCCACACAATGGTGATAACCAGGCGTTTCTTCAGCCTAAATCCAACGCAGGAGCCTCCTGCACTTACCATTTCCAGTGAGGATCTGCGTTACGATTGTCGCTGAGATCCTGCCGGAACTGTCTGCCATACTGCGACTTGTCGCGGCAGCGGAATTCCGCCCCGGGGTTGCATCTCCACGTGTAAAATATATAAAATAAAATATGCACATGCGTGCAAAGGTCTCATCATAGAGCCTCCAGTAGGAGGCGTCTGGATCCCCAGGTTGGACAGGAGCCGCTTGAATGCCCCAGTCTAATCCAGTTTGGGAACCAGACGTCGGAAGTGCTCCTCAAAATACTATCGGCTGTCGAGGACGAGTCTCAGACGCTTGTGAACTTCTATCGTTATTTTGGAACCCGGTGGTGGCGTCCCAACTGCTGGATCCTCTTCACGACTATTGCAACTCTGCGTTGCGGTTCAGGATAGGGAGCAGGTTTATTGCAGGTGAGGCCGTGGCCAATTGGCAGCGGAGATTGGAGCAGGAAGAGAAGGAGATGGAACTTCATCGAGTCTTCCCGGACGTGGCGGCTATAGTCTAAGATCCGATTAAGAACGACCTTCACCGGTCTGTTTAATGGATGTAACGTATTTTATTATAAATTTAGTGTATTAAATAATATAACGCGGGTGGGTTGCCTAAGAAATTCCTGGCCAGACTATCTATATATATAAAAGAAAGTCGTGTTAGTTACACCACTTATAACTCAAGAACGGCTGAACCGATTTGGCTGAAAATTGGTGGGGAGGTAGCTTAAAACCAGGAGACGGACATAGGATACTTTTTTTTTAATTTTTTTTTTTTACGGTAGTGTAGAGTAGAGTAGGGTAGGGTAGAGTAGAGTAGGGTAGAGTAGGGTAGGGTAGAGTAGGGTAGGGTAGAGTAGGGTAGGGTAGAGTAGGGTAGAGTAGGGTAGGGTAGAGTAGGGTATAGTAGGGTAGAGTAGGGTAGGGTAGAGTAGGGTATAGTAGGGTAGAGTAGGGTATAGTAGGCTGAAGTAGGGAAGAGCGGGAGCGAAGCCGCGGGCAAAAGCTAGTTATTAATTAAAAATTGAAAATTTATTTTATTTTTAGAAAAATGCACAACCGTTATCCGTACCAGATTTTTTGCAGACAACACTATAACATCGTATTCGTAATGAAACAGCGTTTATTTTGATATAGAATTTGTTGTATACAAAAAAAAAACACCTGTTTATGCATACCTGTTTATATCTGGCAACCCATAGCTATGCCAGGAAACAAATAGGCAACCCAACATTTTTATGTTCTAAAGGCTTCACTCTTTCGGTTAGTATTAAATTTATTCGTTTAACACACCGGTGCATTTTATAAAAAAAAAAAAAAAAAAATTGGCCAGGAATTTCTCAGGCAACCCGAGTTATATTATTTAATATACTTTTATCATAAAATAGGTTTCATCCATTAAACAAACCAGTGAAGGTCGTTCTTAACCGTATCCTGTACTACTAGGCCCAAGGCAACTTGGGTCGAGCCAGACTACCAAGTCTCGCAGAACCTGACTGGACATGGATATTTCCGGAAGAAATTGTAAGATGTGCGGTTATGTGAGGTTAGCGTGTGCTATTGCGGTGATGAGGACGAAAATTTTGATCACATTCTGTGGTAATGCCACCTGTATGACGAACAGCGACGAAAGATGATAGACGGGATCACTCGCTTGGATAAGAGACCGGTTTACTACTGCGACCTCATGGCCTCAGAGGCCAAATTCCAGCATCTAAAAGATTTTGAACACGAATGGCATAGACTAAGGAGTAAGCAAGAAGCGAACCCGTACTGTGTGTTTGTCTTACCCACGTAAGGGAGGACCGTTAGTATGCCGCCCCAAAATGGGGAGAAGGGCATCATGGGGACAGGACGAGGAAATTTGTAAAATAGTCAAGAAGCGGCTGCAATGATAGCGCGCTCATATTTATATGGATGAGCTGTGTCCGCAGCCGTCTCATTGTAATTCGGCCCATATGACATGATGTCAGTGGGGCCAAAGGTGGTTGGAGGGTGTTGCAACCCTGCGTTTCGCTAGTTCGACCGCCGCCTGGTACGACTCTCCCTTCGTTAGGATCAGCGTGTCGTCTGCGTAATAGACCACGCTGACTCCGTTTGGAGGTCGCATAGCACGTAGTATGCAAATTGGGGCCAAGGGTGGTTGGAGGGTGTTGCAACCCTGCGTTTCGCTAGTTCGACCGCCGCCTGGTACTACTTTCCCTTCGTTAGGATCAGCGTGTCGTCTGCGTAATAGACCACGGTGACCCCGTTGGGAGGTCGCATAGCACGTAGTATGCAAATTGGGGCCAAGGGTGGTTGGAGGGTGTTGCAACCCTGCGTTTCGCTAGTTCGACCGCCGCCTGGTACACTCTCCCTTCGTTAGGATCAGCGTGTCGTCTGCGTAATAGACCACGCTGACCCCGTTGGGAGGTCGCATAGATCAGTTCGATGTTGATAATGTCTGGCCTAATGGTAAGCCATGACGTTTTGAAATATCAGGCGTGCGAACGAGAAAGAGGGTCGGAGCCATACACCTTAAATAGATGGATCGCGTCAAAAGCTCGTAGTAAGTAGGACTTCTGGATCGCGTCGCGGTCGCGGCCGACTGGATCACGTGGCCACGCCTGATCATTTTTTTTTTACTTAATTAACTTCGTGTTATAGAATATCTGCAAAGAGGGGCAAACATGTAAACCATATCATGGGCTAGGAAATGAAATACTTTTTATTGACATAGTTTTCTACTTTCACGCGGGCGAACCTCTGGCGGAAACTATTATATTGGAATAGTAGACGTTGAAAAAAATATCTGAAAGTAATGCATTACGTTGGTGTTCTAGCCTGGAAGACGGGATCTGCTCCTCACCAGCCTGCTGTCGGGCGGCGCGGGCGCGGCCGAGCTGCAGCGGCGCGAGCGCGCGCGCTTGGAGGCCGTGGCCGCCTACCGCGCGCTCAAAGCATCCAAACTTAAAAGCAAATAAACTATACTTTGCATATAATACTATTTGGTCTTTGATTTTGCTTTCTCATTGTCCCTAGACTGAAATAGTGGCTTAACGTTCACATTTGATAGATTTCTATTTTTAACTCGTTATTATACACAAAAAACTTAATATAGTGTTCACAAAGGTGATCTAACAAAGGCGAGCTAAACTCAACAATAAATTAAGTCTCGGCAAACCTTTCGAGCAACAGAGCGATCACGTTTGAGGGTAGGATCCAGTGTACAATATAAAACTACTTATATGCCTAAGTCTAATATATAACAATATACGTACATGCTAATAAATGCCAAATCACTTCCCACTTTACATATAGGGGGTGTTGAAGCATTTTAACCCATATTAATTAGTGCATACAGTCCACATTGATTTGAGTAAGTAGGAAGCTAGCCACATTATATTTAAAATGATGTATTGATAGTTTAAGTTTAGTTGCAAATAAACACCATCAAAGACAGACGCTTGTTTTACTTGGACAGTTACTCGCCAATAGAAAGCAAACCTTAACCTACACAACATAATGGTCATAATCGAGCCGGATCATTAGTGAAGTGAATACAAAAGAACCACATTCCATCCGAGTTAAGAAGCCGGCGAGTGAATCCTTATGCGTAAACAAAGTAATTAGTGACTTGTACAATTTATAATATTGAAGATTTACGTTTTTAACATCGAAATAATGTCTAAATCAGCTGATGAAGCACTAAGTATATTACAAGATACGGCAGAATTACTGAAGAAAACACAAATAAACTTAGGAAAATATCCTAAGCAACGTTTAACTAAAGGATACGTTCAATCTAGAATTCAGTGCCTCAAAGAATACTGGAAAACATTTAACGGTGCGCAATAAGACTTGGCAAGGGTTACACCGAGAGATAAGCGTAATTTATTACCGTATTTTGTTAATGAAGAGTTTTTTTATTTACGAAGATCTTTATTTGTGTGTGTTAGGTGAATTACGCGACATGTTAGAAAGGTTAACTAGACCATCGCAAGCGACATAGATGGATAGCGCGGATGACGATAACCAACAGATACAAGTGAGATTGCCACGCGTAACGATACCTAGGTACGTTTTCTGGAACCTACGAAGATTGGCCTGCGTTTAAAGATTTATATGTTTCGTTAGTGCATGATAACAAGTCACTAAGCAACGTTCAAAAGTTGCATTATTTAAAAACCAGTATCAGCGGTGAAGCAGCGACCCTACTCAAACATATACAAGTTACTGAAAGTAATTACTTTCAAGCATGGGAAACTTTAAGGAATTGTTACGGAAATAGAAGATTGATAGTCAACTTAATGTTGAAGAGATTAGTTTACCAAAAGAAGGCGAACGCTCAATCGGCCAGTCAACTGAAGTCAATTTTGGATACAACTTCTGAAATCTTAGAAAACCTCAAAAACTTGAACGTGAACATCGACTCCTGGGATCCAATTATCATATTTCTGGTTGTGCAGAAGCTACACCCGGAGTCCCATAAAGCCTGGGATGAGCACGCCTACAAGGGCAACTTAGAGGAATTACCTGCATGGAATGAATTGAAGACTTTCCTAGAAGGAAAATTTCGTGCATTACAACTATTAACACCTTCTTCAACGTCAGCTACACGGGAAAAATCCTCTAAAGAACGAAGTACATTCCATGTGTCAACAAATGAAAAAGAAAACACTTGTATAGTGTGTAAAGAGAATCATACTCTGTCTCACTGCAAGTTGTTTGCGAAGATGCAACCTTCAGAACGATTTGATTGTGTAAAGAATAACAAGCTCTGTTTTAACTGCCTGGCATCAGGACATACGGTCTTCAAATGTCGTGTACCAATGTCCTGTCGCACGTGAAAGAAAGAAAGAAAGAAAGAAAAATAATTTATTTGGTACAGCACAAGGCCCAAACACAATAATAAACAAAAAAAAAACACGTAAAAAAAAAAAAAAAAAAATACAGTTGTTGTGTGCCTCATGGCTGCACCAAAATAGGTCCAGTTCAGCATGATTGCCAGACAACTAGTGCCTGACGCTGGTTTTCAACTGAACCTTGTGACGCAACGGACGCAAAACTGGTTTTGGGGTTCAATATAATGTATTTATTAGTGATGGATAGGTACTGAAATAATATACATACATATATATACATGGTTTAGGCACATAAGCCATAAAAAATAGGGTTTTAGCGTAAATGTGTAAAAATTGGTTAAAAAAAAAAAAATAATAATAACAATAAAATAAAGTGGGTAGGTAAATCTCGAACGAGTTAGGAGGATGCAATCTGTGTATTCACTCCCCCACATCAGTGCATTGTATGCATCTGTGCGCGAAGGAGCGATTGTGAAACGAGGTTTAGTTGATTTATTCTCGTTGCGAGTTGAGTTGAAGGTTGCGAGTTGAGTTGAGTTGAAGGTGCAATAAAAACATACATAAGATAAATTTGTAATGAAAGAGTTGTGTTGAATAAAGAAATGAATACACTATTTTGAAGATAAAAGAGGACGACAATTATAAGGTAAGCGCAAATTGGTATAATCATAATAATAAAAAAATAACGATGTCATGTAATCTGTGGTAAATTGTTTAATTTTACATTTGATTAATTTTACACCTAATTTGTAGTTAGACCATACCAATGCTAAATGATGTAAATACCAAGCATAGAAGCATTATCAATCAGGGCAGGTACACGGGTACATTATATAATTGAGGTATTTTGTGCCACCATATCTAGCTTTCGTTGTGCATCGATTAGATATTGCCGCAAGTGTCTTCTAAACGTGCCTATCGTGTTTGTCGATCTAATAGGTGGCGGGACGTTATTCCACACCTTAGAAGCAGAATAACGAAAGCTGCCCCTAAAAGCAGCTGTACCACAGGAGTGGGTCGCAAGTTGCTGTGAGCATTGTCTTCTACCGCATTCCCTTCTGCTCGTAAGCCAACTCAACTTGTTGTATAAGTAGTCCGGTTTCTGGTATTTAACTACACCAAACAAAAGGCAAGCTAAGTGCAGTTTGCGTCTGGATTTCATTTTAAGCGTAAAATGCTCGTTTAGATAGGGCGTAATATGAGTTCTGCGAGGAATATTATAACAAAATCGAGCGCAAGCATTTTGTACCCTTTGGATGAGCCGATCTGTACGAACTAATAGGCGCGGGCCATATACCGTGTCTGCATAGTTCAACCTAGAAAGAACTAGGGTTTCTACCAGCTGCTCTCGTAATGCTTCTGACAAGTACGGACGCATGTTGTATAAAACCTTCAGGCGATAGAAGCAATTTCTAACTGAGTCTGCTACGTGTTTCTCAAAACGCAGGTCTTTATCCATAACTAGTCCTAAATTTCTCGCTTCGTACACCCGTTCGATCTGCTCGCCCATTAGTTTTAAGTCAAATGATAAAGGTAGCTTGGCAAGCTGCTGTCTTGACCCAAACACCAAATATTTGGTTTTTGTAGGGTTCAATGACAAGCAGTTCTCCTCAGCCCAAGTGGAAATTCTTTGGAGGTCATCATTTAGATCTTTAATGGCATTATTGTACTCGTCTGGTCGGAACGATATATAAATTTGAACATCATCGGCGTATAAGTGATATTTACATTTATAGAGACATTTGATAATATCTGCGCAGTACAGGATGAAAATAATCGGACCTAAGATGGAGCCCTGTGGCACTCCTCTCTCAACTGCAATGAGTGCCGATCTTAGGGTAGTGCCGTCACCCAAACGCAAGTCGACAAACTGCTTTCTATCTGTCAGGTAGCTGCGGAACCACTGCACGGCGCTAGGGTCGAAACCATAATAGTTCAACTTGGATAATAATAGCGGAATATTTATTGCGTCAAATGCCCGGGAAAAATCAATCAAGACGAGCATTGTACACATCCCCTGATCCTGGGCAGCCAAAATATTATCAGTAACGTCTAGTAAAGCAGTAGACGTACTGCGTTGTTTCCGGAAACCAGATTGCAAGTCAGGTAAAATGTTATTTTCTTCCAAAAAATCACTTAATTGTTGGCTGACGACTTTCTCCAATACCTTGGACAGGCATGGTAAAATGCTTATAGGGCGCAGGTCCTTTAGCTCGGTTGGATTTGAGATTTTCGGTAATGGCCTAACTGAAGCAATTTTCCATTGTTCAGGGAACGTTGACGTCATTATAGAACAGTTAATTATTTCCGCTATAACGTTTAATGTGTGTGGCAGAGTTATGCTAATCATATCCAAAGTAATGTTGTCGTGGCCCTCGGCGTTACTTTTTAGATTAGTGATAATTCGTGAGATAACGCTCGGTTCTACTGGGGTGATAGTAAAAACAGCTTCACCATGTCTATTTTCATTATAAAACGTCATCAGTGATGTGCTGGCTACCGGGTTACCAGGAACTATCAAAAAGTTGTTGTTTATCAAGTCAGGATCTGTAAATTGCGACGGTAGGTCTTGTATAGTTTTGAAGGGCAACAAAGTGGATTTTAGATTTTTCCATAACAATTTTGGATTTTTTATTTTGTTATTTATATTATGTTTGAAGTACGCAACTTTTTCATTATGCAATGAACTAATCACTAAGTGCTTTAGGTCTTTATAATATTTTATTTTTGACTCGGTTTTTGTTTTCCTACAGGCACTTAGTGCGTTATCACGTAAACGCATCATAACTTTTATTGTATCGGTAATCCACGGATATGACTTCTCCTTAACAGTGCACGACTTAACCGGAGCATGAGCGTCAAACAGGGCGATCATATGAGAGTTAAAGACATGAACCATATCAGTAACACTGTCTAACAAAGAGATATACTCCAAACCCAAACACGATAGGTCTTCGTTCAACCTTTCTGTGCACACATCTTTAAGAGGCCGAAATTTTATCAAATATGGTTTGAATTTATCACGCTTAATGTGGAATTCACCTACTATAATAGAGTGGCCATTAAGAGAGCCAAGTGATTCCACAGATACAAATCTTGCTTTCATATCTGTACACAGAAGGTCGATGAGAGTTTCGCTGGATGATGTGAAATGTGTGGGAGTAGTTACCAACTGCGTGAGACTGAGACAGTTAAGAAAATCATTGATTTTGTTTGTTTTTGTCCCGCCTGTGTCCAGCAAATTTACATTAAAGTCACCAAGCAGAATGTAGTGGTCGCAGTCTCCCAGTGAACTAATATAATCGGTTATGGCGTCAAGGAATAAGACCAGGTCAAGCCAAGGTGGTCGGTAGGCCGTACCAACGGCGATTTTTTTGCCGTTCATTGTTAATGTTAGCCACATTTGCTCCACCGATTCGAACCTAGGATCGACCGTCGTAGTACAAGTACGCGCGTTCAGTCCCCGGCGAAGGTAGAAGCCGACCCCTCCACCGTGCAAACGACGCCATCATATTCTCAAACATCTAACAAAGAAGACGGATACCTCGGCATCATTAGAAACTGTACAAGCGGCGCCGACAGTATCAAATCAAGCAGATGTAGAAGAAAAGGTGCAAGTTAATACAATGATTGTGTCGTATGTCAATGCTAGTAAAAATATAGGAATGCTAGCAACAGCAATGGTGATAGTAAAGAGCGAACAAGGAAACACCATTGCGCTCAAGGCACTCATAAATCCAGGATCACAAGCCTGCTTTATAAGTGAAAAGGCGGCACAGCAATTAAAAGTCAAAAGGCAGGTAACTAATTACATAGTAACTGGAATGGAATCCATGAAGGTCGCTGTCAAGCATGAAGTGAAAATAGAAGTTTCATCACGATGGGAATCAAATTTTGTTCTATCTATACAAGCCTACGTGATGCCCAAGCACTTGACAGTACAATTACCTGCAAATACATGGTCAACAAAAAAATGGCCACACTTGGCCTATCTAGACTTGGCAGATCCAAGGTACGGAGTGTCAGGAAACATCAATCTGCTACTAGACGTCCATGTATACGCGAAAATATTACAAGACGGGTTAGTCAAAAGTCCACCGGGGTCACCTATAGCTCAGAGAACCGACCTCGGCTGGATAATATTTGGAGAAATAAGTATAAAAACAAAAGCAAAACAAAAATGTTTAATGGCGATAAATGAACATGTCGATGTGAAGGAACTATTAAAAACTATGTGGGAGTTAGAAAGCGATGCAAAGAGGAAATTTACTATGGAAGAACAATCATGCGAAGAGATATATGAAAAAACACACAAATGAAACACTGAAGGACGATATGTAGTAAAATTACCCTTTAAAAACGACGACATAAAATTACCCGACGGCACGACAAGAGATATATAGATAGCATTAAACAGGTTTCTTCAACTAGAAAAAAGACTAAACAAAAATCCTGTTCTGAAAGAAGAATATAAAAAGGTTATTGAAGAATACATACACATGAAACACATAGAAAAGGTACCACAACATGAAATAAAGACAAAAAGGTCGGTCTACTTAGCCCACCACGCCGTAGTCAGGAACGATAAAGAAAGCACGAAGACTCGCGTCGTTTTTGACGCCTCCCGCAAGGGTTACAATAAAGTTTCCCTAAACGACGAGTTAGTAATAGGTCCTGTTCTACAAGATGACTTGCGAAACCTAACTGCAAGATGGCGAACACACGCAGTGTGTTTTATTTCTGACATACAGAAAATGTACCGAAAGATTTTGGTAGCCCAGGAAGACACTGATTACCAAAGAATACTGTGGCGAAGCGATTCAATCATTCAAGATTTAAGACTCCTTACTGTTACTTTCGGTACAGCGTCAGCTCCGTATTTAGCGATAGAAAAACACTCATGCAACTTGCAAGCGATGAAGGTGCTAAGTATCCTGAAGCAGCTAGGGTGTTGCAAGAAGATCTATATGTTGATGACGTTATGTCAGGAGGTGACGATTTGAAGCAAGCCATTAAAATAAGCAAAGATTTGAAAAGGTTATTATTACTGGACGGCTTTCAGTTAAAAAAGTGGTCGTCAAACAACATAGAATTTTTGAAATCCATAGATCATGAGGACAGATCTATTAATGCACATTTGGTTTTAAATTTAGATGGTACCATAAAGGCTTTAGGTATACAATGGAACTTAGGCAACGATCAATTTGAATACCAACTGAACTTAGCTCCCCTTCCTGCGATTGTTACCAAGCGAAAAATATTATCAGATGTCCAAAAGCTCTTTGACCCGCGTGGTTGGATAGCGTCATGCATCGTACAAGCAAAAATTTTGATTCAAACCCTCTGGCAAACCGAAATTGAGTAGGATCAAGAAATCACTCCTGCTTTAAAGGATGAGTGGAAAACCATACGTGAAGATATGGCCAACGTTAGGGGAATAAAAATAGATCGATGGATTCAGTGATGCATCAATGAGAGCATACGCAGCTGTTGTATACTGTCGTGTACATAACTTGGATGGTACTGGTACAGTCAAGACGTCATTGATTGCCACTGAAGACCGTGTCGCTGCCACGACTTGAATTGTGTGGAGCAGTTTTAGTGTCGAGACTACTAAAACAATTTTCGACAACCATGAAGGTCCCACCCGCTAATGTTTTTAAATAAATAAAAAATAATAAAATACATTTATTTCGGACTAAAAAATAATGTCCATAGAATTATTAGTTAGAAAGGTCTTAAAAACTATGTTAGTATTGTTATTCTAGTAACCACCACGGATGGTCTTAAAACTATGTTAGTATTAGAGTCCGTCTAACGAAAGCGTGACCTGAGAAAAGGAGGTTAAAACCAAAAATTTTGAATGTGGTATTATTGAAATAGTAGGAGAAAAAAGTTTTGATACTTGAGTATTTTTTGTATTTATTGCAATTGTATAATAGTTGTTTATGAATTTAAATTTTAGTCAAAAAGGTGTGTGTAGACTTAAGCTAGAACTATACTACACCGACGCACACGTGTGAGACGTCTCAGACGTGTGCGGCAGGTGTGTACACTACACCGACGCAATGCGTAACACGTGTGATGCGCATTACAACTTTTGATTTCATCGGAAGGTTAAAAGCAGATCAAGCTCGCTTTTTCATTTACCATCGAAGACACTTCCGCCTGACCACCGCGATCAGACGCGTGGATAGCCCCGCCCACCTTCCTCTAAAATTTCTGGGACCAACGTGTCGGCGTCGCGGACGTAGCGTCGCATGGCGTGGCGTGGATCAAGTGTAGCTCTAACAGTCTATTTTCTATATGAAATATATGGAGACCGACACTTTCAGATCGGCGTGTGTAGCACACGTGTGAGCCGTGTAGTTTTACCTTTAATTATTGGTTAGTGTATAGTAAAGGTCAATAACACACAAAATGTCAGTTATTATTTTATTTCATCTGTTTTCTCAAATGTCGCTACATAATATTCAAATAATACTCTTTATTTAAGTACCATTTCATTCGACTCGTGAGACACAAAAAGTTCTGCAGCTATCTCTTTCAAACTTGAACTAGGATTTCAGTCACTATTTCCTTCACTTTCGCGATTTTATGATGCACTACCAGACAGAGTGAGGCAAATCTTTCATTACATCTCAACCGCTTTTGAACGCATTCTACCACATATTAGCATATGTTTTTGATTAAGTCGATTCACCAAAAGCCTTCTTTGTTCGATGTTTTTGTCAATTACGAAATTCGCAATATGTCAGATTATCTAAAAATATAAGAAAAACAAATTATCATTATATCCTAAATATAACTATCTAATAATACTAGTCGACAAGGATCAAGATTATAACGTCATACTACCTTAAAAATTCTGAAATCGTATGTAAACATTGTTGGTTTTCATTGAAAACACCTTCTTTCTCTTCTTGTTTTTGTTTGAACTTATTAACCATAGTGTGTAGCAGTTTTCGCACGTTACTGCTTATTGTTTTTCCCATAATTAAGCAATTATTCTTGAAAAATAAATATCTGTTTACAAAACTGACAATTGCAACCATAGACTTTGACGTGATTTTTTTCGGCAAAACAATGTTGCCAATTTAATTTAAAAAAAAAACTCCAGGTTACGCTTTCAGTAGACGCACTCTATCTGTGCGATAAAAGAACCGTCGTGGCGCAAAGTGAAAACAACATTAAAGATTTTAAGTAGCAACACAATCCAGCCATCCGTCAAATGCCAAACGTCATATAATATTGACACTGGTTTGTTTATTATGTTATTTTATTGTGATTTTTAAATGAAATCTTCAGAACGGTGATAAAAAATTTCACTGAGCTGCAAGGGAAATAATATTTAATATATTACAGTTTTGCCAAAGATAACAAATGGCAAATCACACCTTTATTGATCGAAACAAAGTCACGAACTTGTGAAACATTGGTATGCTGTTTTTTTGGTACGTAACACTTTTATTTTAATGTTTTTAGACTTCCTAGGTAAACTCCTGTCCCTGCTATCTCCAAATCTATATAAATTAAACGGAAATTCATTTAAACATGACGATATTTATTTAATTTGTTTTGGTCAATATTTTCGATGGCTAGTATAAAGAGTATTGATACTTTAAATTTATAATGCGTTTCGACTAACTTAGAATATTTTTTTTCAGGGTTCAGTACGGATACAGTAACTAAAATAAAAAAGGGCAAGTGTGAGTCGGACTCGCGCACTGAGGATTCTGTACAAATTTACCTATGAAATCAATTCCCGAATTGAGTTACGAAGATTTTTCCGAATTACAAAAATTTTTTTTTGTGGCGTATCTACAAATTTACAATTTCCAGATTTTTCTCTATACTTGTTCTATGAGACCTTGATTTATGCCAAATTTCAGGATTTTAGGTCAACGGGATTCACCGTATGAACTTTGATTCCTTTGAGTATCGAAATATACGTTTTTTGCGACATAAACGGCCGTATCTTTTATTTTTTTCGTAAACTCAGAAGTCTGAATTTTTCACAACTTCAAAAGACCGGAGACTTGAGCGTATGGTTTTAATATTAACTCGATACCTCCACGCGTTCTCGAATTAAAGGGTCTTAACAGATAAACAGACGGACAACCAAGTGATCCCAAAGATCTTATATACGAGATGGTCCCTTACAGGCTAAATAGATTTTTTACGAAGCAACATTACAAATTCTGAAGTGTACTTTATTTTCATAGTCATAAGTTCATATTTTTCATTGATTAGCAAAAGGGAAAAATGTACTGAAGAAGACAACGAGAAAGTGGTCGTGTCATCGTGTGTTCCATTTTTACCTTTATATTTAACTAGGTTTTGCCCGCGACTTCGTTCGCGTGGAGTAGTGACTTCCGGCAGATTTTTGGCTTTACCCACATAGTTCCCTGAATTGATGCCGACTCTTGACCAATAGATGGCGCTGTATGTCCGGAATAAATTTTATTTTTTATTTTATTTTTTGTAATAAAAACTATCCTATGTCCTTTCTCAAGTTCCAAACTATGTCTGTACCAAATTTCACACAAATCGGTTCAGTAGTTTAGGCGTGAAGCAAAGACAGACAGACAGAGTTATTTTCGCATTTATAATATTAGTTTGGACTAGGGTAAACATAAACTTGCTGTTAGCTACAATATTCCTATCAGTGATAATAGACCGATCCCAGTCAAAGTGATAGAACCATTTTCGTTGGAACTGGGTAAGTGGTCGTTGGTGGAACCTACCTAGATAGGCAGTGCAGCAGTTTCTTCACGCTATTTTCCTTTACCGGTTTGTGTTTGCATTTAAATATTCATCATCATTACAAACTAAAGATGTCCACTGTTCGACATAGGCCTCCCCCAGGTATTTCATCACGTGGGCAAGTTCAATAAATAGGCTACTAATATTATAAATGCGAAAGTTTGTGAAGATGGATGGAGGTAGTCGTATGTATGGATGTGTCGCGCAAAAACTACAAGACAGATGAACTTACTAATAAACATTGAAATAATATAGCTATAACTTTGCAGTTTCATTAGGTGAGCAAATTCAGCCAATAGGATAATTTTTATTATAGGGTGAAGCCGGTTGAAGAAGCTAGTCTAAAAATATCAAGATTTAACAATCGCACTATAATGACGTCACAATGTTGCTTACATAACAAAAACGATATTTATCTACAGCAGCGCCCTCAAATTCCACGATGGTTTACTTTCCGCACAGACTTTATTACTTTTTTACATTCGTGATTTCAAAAATTCATATTAATGTCAACAATGTCAAAAATTTCAATGTCATGTAATAAAACGAAACACAAACAGAAAATAGTACAAAGCGTCACCTTACATGCAGTTGGATAAGCCTCTCCAGCACTGCAGACTCTGGCCTTTCAGATATCATCTTTAGGATTCCGTTGGCGCTCCCCCGAATCCTATGCATCAACGATGCAGATTTTTTGCGCATTATGGCATAAAACATAAAAGTCATCGACCCTTGCGTCAGCAAACATCCCTGAAGCACTGCAGAAACGTGGAAGCCCCACCAGAACCCTAAAGGCGTTATTATATTGAACGCGAAGAGCGTTGTAGGCCCGTTGCGAGTAGTTGGTCCACAGAGCACTGGTGTAAAAGCTTTGGCAGTAGGCCCTGAACAGTGTCACTTTTACATCTACTGTACACCTTGCAAATCTATGAACCAACATATTAGCACGCACCGACAACTCGTTTTTGCTTGGACTGATTCCTCAATAGTCATTGCTTGGCTTCAAAAGGAACCTAACAAATGGAAGACCTTCGTTTGCCAATCGCACGGTTGAAATAACTAGCAATGTCCCGAAAGAGCAATGGTATCACGTACTATCACAGGAGAACCCCGCTGATATAGCGTCTAGAGGTGCGCTAGTATCGGAGTTGAAATCGTGTGATTTATGGTGGAATGGTCCAGAATGGCTTTCAAAGGGGGATATGTATTTTACAAAACCAGAAATAATATCTATAGAACTAGAAGAAAAGAAAAGTATACAAACCTTTACAATGATCAAAGGTGAAGAAGAAGAGAGAAGATTGTCAGATCAATTTGAATACTACGACTCATTGAGAGAATTACTTAGAGGTATAGCGTTTTGTAGGAGATTTTTAAAATACAAAATGTTAAAAGAAGACATAGATAGTTCTTTGACAACAGAAGAGTTAGAAGATGCATTAAACATATGCATAAAAAGGGTACAAGTTTCTAAGGAAAGGTAAAGCAGTTAAAAGAACTAGCTCACTGAAGACTTTAGATCCATACTTATACGAGTTACAGATACTTCGGGTTGGCGGACGCCTAAGAAACGCTAATATGTCTGATCAAAGTAAGCATCTAATCATATTGGATCATAGAAATAAACTCAACTCCTTTGATCATAGTTGATGCACACTCAAGAACCTTACACGGAGGAATCCAACTAATGTTGAGCTATTTGAGAGCGAAGTATTGGATAACGCGAGCTAAGGCACAAGTCAAACTATACATACACCGATGCTTGATATGTGCTAAACAGAATGCGACCGCTAGAACTAGGGAATGCAAAAACCGCCAAAATTACAAACCGGTTTTTTTTTCGGTTTTTCCTTAAATAAACCGGTTAACCGGGTAACCGGTTTTAAAAATATTATTTTTTTGAAATTTATATTTAAGTGAAAATTTTAATTTTTTTATGCTTGTGAAATTCTAAATATATATTTTTAAACTTATCTTTTAAAAAATATATTGTATAAAAATAAAAAAAAACCTCATCTTCATAAAAACGGATGTCTCAGAATGATGTCATACATAGAATCTAAGCTAAAAGTTAATATATACTTCTACTCAAAATATTTACCACTAGCTTTAGCCCGCGGCTTCGCCTGCGTACATAAAATATAGCCTATGTCACTCAGGAACAAAGCAGGTTTCTATCGGTGAAAAAATTTTAGCAATCGGACCAGTACTTCCAGGGGCTACCTCCTACAAACAAAAAAACATAAAAAAAACAAGCTTTACCTCTTATTATACAAGTATTAAGTGTAGATTAGCACTATCACAGGCTTTTAAACGTTCAGGCCACGCGTCATCTGTTTACGCACGGTGATCTTTGGAATGTTGTCCACTGTTGATCGTAAATAATTTTTAAAGATTTTGAATTATTGCCCATGCTCTCTAATATAGTTCGTTGAGGTCTGGGCTAGCCAAAGGTCAATCATCAGCCTTAATGAAGCCCGAAACACTCGCTGCAAGGCAAGCCTGGGTAGTGCGTGCCTTGTGACTGGAAGCTGATTCTTGCTGAAAAACCCCTAGTATATTATCAAATAGAGAGAGGCTTTAAGAGGCTTTGCTATGGCGTTTAGGATAGTATCTTGAATTCTTGATACTTTTTAGCTGAAATTAGAGGTAGCCCATTTCACGAAAATGAACCTTGGTCATTCCGTGACACCCTCACCAAACCATTTCTGATGCCGCATGATGATCGTTCAGGACTCTGATAACCTGTTGAGAGTGTTCTTTGGTGTTAGAAGCTCATCATTATTTCAGCTGATAGACGTCCACTGTTGGATGTAGGCCTCCCCCAAGTGTTGCCATAATGATCGATCCTGTGCGTCTCGCATCCATCGGATTCCCGCAACCTTCACCAGGTCATCGGTCCATCTTGTAGGAGGCCAGTACGCGGTCGCCACTCCAGAACCTTTCGGCCCCAACGGCCATCTGTTCTGCAAGCAATGTGCCCTGCCCATTGCCACTTGTTTGGCGATTCTTTGTGCTATGTCGGCAACCTTGGTTCTCCTGCGGATATTTTCATTTCTGATTCGATCACGCAAGGAAACTCCGAGCATAGCCCTTTCCATTGCTCTTTGGGTGACTTTAAGCCTTCTGTTGAGGCCTATTGTGAGCGACCACGTTTCGGCATCATATGTCATCACTGGCAACACGCACTGGTCATTGTCTTGATTTCGTCTTGAGACTCTGTGGTATATTGGACGAGAACATACCGCGCAGCTTCCCGAACGCTGCCCAGCCGAGTCGGATTCGACGGAGATTAGATCTACCCAATTGGATTGTCTGTCCGAGATAGACGTAATCGTTCACAACTTCGAGTATAGAGTCTCCGATCTTAGTACGAGTGGGTACTACATGGTTGTGTAACAATTCAAACACTCCAGGATAAATTGTATAAATATTTTATTCACTTTGATAAACACAATTTCATACTTACGTTCTATTAACAATCATTTACAAATATACAGATTAGTCGGACATGTTTTCTGTTCAACAACTCAAAGCAGACCGACCCTGTCCCAAAAGATCGTTACAAAAACCCCCGTGTTTTGCTACTACCCACTTTCACAAACACTCGGTCGACTGACCGACCAATCAGCGCAAAGTAAAGAGATTGACTATCTAATATACATTAGAGTTTATCTAATAATTAACTGCAAGTAAATATTCCATTTTAACAGATATGATATATTATACAAAACAAATCCATAAAGTGTAATATTATAAATTATTACTTAATATCTACAATGAATGTCTAAAGTTCATGTAACTACTAGCGCCATCTATCGCTTATTATTGGAAGTTGAACGATTTATGAATATTTTCTTTAAAAATCATAACATTCGGCCATCCGACATCGTGCGATCTCCTGACGCACGACTACAATTAACATGATAGGATATTTTCATTAAAATTATGAAACTTAATTCCAGTTCTACAAGGAACCGAGTCTTACATTCATAATCATAACATTCGGCTTAGTCTTGATTATTTGCTTTATCGTCACGTCATATATTTATAGTATTCATCACACGAAGAATAGTTAATCTATGAATTTTAAAATGAGGCAAATTCAATTTTACCCTCATAATTGCAATCAGATCTACTAATCTTTATTAAACTACTTATGCTGTATGCTGTATCAAGGAGTTTATTGATAACGAAAGTATCTTTTTGCTAGTCTAACCCAGATATTGACGCTCACTTCATATCTTAAAATTTATAACGTACTAGCTGTGCCCCGCGGCTTCACCCGCGTTTTTCTCGTTTCCGTGGAAATACCGAGATAAAATATTGCCTATAATTGCCTCCCTCAATAAATGGACTATTGAATATTTTAAATACTTTTCATATCAAATCAGTATTTCCCAAAATTACCGCGTTCATAAATGTATTTATTTCTCTTCAAAGATCTTATACTTACAATCATCAACAAATATATTTCGAAAAAGATTATTACAGGATTTTACGTTGATAAAAAACTCCATGGCCCATAACTCATTAATAGGTACCAACTCTTAACATCTTACACACGTGATAACTTTTAAACGAAATATCCGATCGAGATGAAACAAAAAGAATTTTACTTCTACATAAATACTCTTGATAACATAATGCTTAATTTCGATAAAGATTAATATTACGATACATATTTACGTAGTTTTGTGGCAGTCCGTCTAGTGGGACATTTAACAGAATTAATAACACGCCATAGTATATGTTTCATTGGTGTTCGTCATAGGAATCATTTTATTTTGCTAGGGGATTTAAAATAGTGGTTATACATTTTAGCAAAACCGCGCTCGACTTAGACAATATACAGCTTTAAAAACAAGGTCAATACTATGACTATCGCAAAAGCTCTTGATAGTAGGGTATCTAAAAGAAATCCATGATTGCACTATTATTCAAGTTAATAAACTACTGTCAAATATGTTTTATAACCAACACTAAATTAGGTACTCAAAACCATTGGTCAATGTTAATTATGCGAGACTGTAAGCATAAAGTAAAATTGATCAGCTTTTTGTTCGAAAGTATTCTTCATTATCTACGCGCACTGAATTCACTTCATGTCATTAGGTTTTTCATAGGGTTCAGCTATAAGAATTTGGAATCTAGATCTTATTCATTTAATCCCAAGCAAACGCCGGCCCCTCATTGTCCCTCTATTGTGTCTCTAGTCAAAGTATTCGAAAAGTTGATATTTAGATCAATTCTCGTCTCAATACTATAAACAGAAACAGTATTCGTCTTAATTTCTGTGGAAAACATGATATTACGGCTTAAGGTATCGACATACGCGTCCTAGATCTTACACTCTCAGCGGTTAAACGAAACTCACAAATCTGTAGCCACCACGTTGCTACATGTTGTGTGGCGACTCGTTTAGTCAGAGTTCATTACTTTCATTATTTGGAAGCATAATATAAAACAGAAACTTAAGCATTTAGAATAAAGGTGATCTTTCGGCTAGAGGCTTAGGGCTTAATTGTACTAAAATTATCTCTCAAATAATATTAGCAGCATATGTGCGTGATTTCGTACCAAGTAAAGGTTCCAATAATGAAGTTCGGATCGCACTGTTCGTCAAACTTCATTTTTATTTGAAACCCTGAAATTGGTCCTCTACTCTAGTGTATGGATTTTCAATCCATCTTCCCCTTAACCGAATAAATAACGATGTAATATTTAGCTCTATTTAAATCATTCATTGTATCATAATCATCTTAGGAACCGGCTTCGATTTCAGTCTGGACGACGAGAACTAGTTATGGTCATGTAATAGTATATATTTTATCCTACTTGTAAAATAAATATCATTGTGTTCTCTATCTATGGAATCAGTCTCTGCTACAGTATGCACACGTCACAGGAATTGAAAACGTGTGATAAATCCATTTCCTCGTCTACAATTTAATGGTTTGGCTCAATTCCTAATAGATTTATCATTAATACCGTGTGTTTAAACTCCTATCTGCAGCTCTTTTACTTATATGTTATCCGTACATAAGCATTAATTTGTCGTAATAATATTCACATAAGTTACACCTTAATTCTTACCAGCTAACATTTCTGCTTGAAACCGACCATAATTCTGCTCATTAGATAAAATCATTTTAGTTTAGTTTACCACTTCGTCACGAGATGCTAACTTACAAAACTTGGCAAGGTTCCGTAAATTTTCTATTTTCTCTTGGTAAGACTAGCAAGTTTTTGAGACAAATTTTATAGTCAGTTTCTGATCCTACTTGCTTAATACAAATCAATTATAATTACTCTTTCTAATCAAACTTAAATACTCTAAAAATTTACAGAAGTGGTAGAACTCCCGTATCACAAAGTTCCAATGGATATGTTCAAACCTCGATACTTGTAACGCCTTCCTCCTTGAAAATCAACCACTCTCTTAGACCAACGTGGGGTACCTCTTCGCTTCTTGCATCGTGGTGGTGTCTTATTCCTTCCAAATCGTCTCTTTGCATCATTTTTCTTCAAGCCTGTACAGTTTGAACCAGGAACTATCTATTGTTCAATAAAACTGGCAATTTTTCCTTCTGTAGTTCTGTCGGAATCCAAGTCATCAAAAAAAAAAAAAAAATCAGTGGTTAAAACATTTACAGGAAATAGTACTTGTATCATTCATTTGAAACTCTTTTAAGAATCAAATCCCAGTGTTAAAATATACTTTCAATTCAATTTATCTAAACCTATAATATCTTCAAAAACTATAACAGAATGTTCAAATCTCATCCAATAAACAGTTCAAAAATGATATGAATAAACTTAATAAATTATTCAATTCATTTACAACATCTGCATTAAACCAACGTAGTCAGACTATAGGTAAATTCATACGTTACTTACGCTCTTGAGGATAACTTCATCTGCACCGGGCACACTTAACCCGAATCTTAATTGGCTCATCTGGCCAAATCAAATGGCCCACTTGGCTTCATCAAAGGCACGCTTAGCTTCATCAAAAGCACGCTTGGCTTCATCAAAGGCACGCTTAGCTTCATCAAAGGCACGCATGGCTTCATCAAGGCACGCTTGGCTTCATCAAGGCACGCTTGGCTTCATCAAGGCACGCTTGGTTTCATCAAGGCACGCTTGGCTTCATCAAAGGTACACTTAGCTTCATCAAAGGCACGTTGGGCCTCATCAAAGGTACACTTAGCTTCATCAAAGGTACACTTAGCTTCATCAAAGGCACGTTGGGCCTCATCAAAGTCACGTTTGGCCTCATCAAAGACACTCTTGGCCTCATCAAAGCACTATCACTGATCATTCACTAATCATCAATCACTAACCATTAACCATCAATCACCAATCATCAATCACCAACCATTAACCATCAATCATCAATCATCAACCATTAACCATTAATCATCAACCATCAATCATTAATCATTAGTCACCAATCATTAATCATTAACCATTAATCACCAATCACCAATCACTAGTCATCAATCACTAACCATCAATCATCAATCATCAATCATCAACCATCAACCATCAACCATCAATCATCAATCATCAATCACCAACCACTAATCATTAATCATTAATCATCAATCATCAATCATCAATCATCAATCATCAATCATCAATCATCAATCATCAATCATCAATCATCAATCATCAATCATCAATCATCAATCTTCAATCATCAATCATCAATCATCAATCATTTATCATTTATCATTTATCATTTATCATTTATCATTTATCATTTATCATTTATCATTTATCATTTATCATTTATCATTTATCATTTATCATTTATCATTTATCATTTATCATTTATCATTTATCATTTATCATTTATCATTTATCATTTATCATTTATCATTTATCATTTATCATTTATCATTTATCATTTATCATTTATCATTTATCATTTATCATTTATCATTTATCATTTATCATTTATCATTTATCATTTATCATTTATCATTTATCATTTATCATTATACGAATTCGATGAAAATAAAGAAAGGAAAAGCAACCCAATTTGAAATATAGAAACTAAAATGAATCACCAGCATATAAGAGGTGTTTAGTCTTGTCAACGTTCGATTACGAACATGACGCGCATATCAATACCATTCAGTTCACACATTTGCAAGGAATCGAATGATTCAATACACGAGCCTGTCACCATCAGTAAGAAATTTGGGTGAGTATGATACTGGTCTAAAATACTTGGCACATTTGGCTAAAAAAAATAAATAAATCTCAAGCTCATTTAGCTTCAATTTAGGCACACATAACCTCTTCCTGTTATCACTGCACATATTTGTAGGCATAATTAAGAATAAGAGAATTTAGCAAGCATACATAGCTCACTATCAACCGGCAACGATGCGCCTACACACAACTAGTGGGTAGTGTACTTTCTAGTAAGATCGTACACATATGTACACTGGTGAACAGGTCATAGTTCACCCCTAACATAATCCGATGAACATACATAGTCCACCCTTAATATAATCCGATGAACGTACATAGTCCAACCCTTAACATGATCCGATGAACATACATAGTCCACCCTTAACATAATCCGATGAACGTACATAGTCCATCCACTAACATGATCCGATGAACATACATAGTCCACCCTTAACATAATCCGATGAACGTACATAGTCCACCCTTAACATAATCCGATGAACGTACATAGTCCATCCACTAACATGATCCGATGAACATACATAGTCCACCCTTAACATAATCCGATGAACGTACATAGTCCACCCTTAACATAATCCGATGAACGTACATAGTCCATCCACTAACATGATCCGATGAACATACATAGTCCACCCTTAACATAATCCGATGAACGTACATAGTCCACCCTTAACATAATCCGATGAACGTACATAGTCCATCCACTAACATAATCCGATGAACGTACATAGTCCACCCTTAACATAATCCGATGAACATACATAGTCCATCCCCTAACATAATCCGATGAACAGACATAGTTCACCCCCTAACATAATCCGATGAACATACATAGTTCACCCCCTAACATAATCCGATGAACATACATACATAGTTCACCCATATCATGTCTCGATATAAAATATTTAAAATCAATACGATACTTTATCATTAGATAGAGATTTAAAAATCAGTGCTACGATGTATTAACAATTACCCTGAATATTTCATGTGTTATTATATAATGTGTCATATTTAGATAATGCGTGATCGTAATGCAGTATATATTGTCGATGTGAGAAGTAAAACAAAGAAATCAAAACGCTACCAGAGTGAAGCTCTGGCTCTCTCTCTCAATTTGTTTATCTAACACATGTTAAACGTCTGTTAAGATGAACGTTATCGGAGTGTAGCCCCGACCAAACGCTTATACAAGAAATAGTACTCAAAATGTATATTAACTAAAAATTTTGTAGGTTATATCGAGATTATTTGTCTGCTGACAGTTTTAATGTGAATAGTTGATAGATTAACGACTATGTATCTATGTGATATAGAAATTAACATTGGTGGGCGTTGAAAATTTCTCGATAAACGTTATAATATTTGTTCAACCATACCTTTTTGTCTGGTCCGTGTCACTTCTGAATTGTAACAATTCAAACACTCCAGGATAAATTGTATAAATATTTTATTCACTTTGATAAACACAATTTCATACTTACGTTCTATTAACAATCATTTACAAATATACAGATTAGTCGGACATGTTTTCTGTTCAACAACTCAAAGCAGACCGACCCTGTCCCAAAAGATCGTTACAAAAACCCCCGTGTTTTGCTACTACCCACTTTCACAAACACTCGGTCGACTGACCGACCAATCAGCGCAAAGTAAAGAGATTGACTATCTAATATACATTAGAGTTTATCTAATAATTAACTGCAAGTAAATATTCCATTTTAACAGATATGATATATTATACAAAACAAATCCATAAAGTGTAATATTATAAATTATTACTTAATATCTACAATGAATGTCTAAAGTTCATGTAACTACTAGCGCCATCTATCGCTTATTATTGGAAGTTGAACGATTTATGAATATTTTCTTTAAAAATCATAACAGTTGTTTATCATGACTTTAGTTTTGTCCATTTTAAGACCCATTCTTTCGGAAGCTCTACTGAGGTTATTTAGCATTGTGCTGAGTTCTTCCGTAGTCTCAGCTATATCTACTATGGCGTCGGCAAACCGAAGGTGGGTAATGTACTCGCCATTGACAGTTACAAGCTTACATCCGATTATTTTGCTTGTTGTAATATTCCTTGATTGTGAAAATTTTCTCATCGGTATCAAGAATATCCCTGAGTTTTTCATCAGTGTAACGAACAAGCAAAGATTTTGATCTTTTTACTCTCTCTTCTATAAAAGCGACAGATAAGTAACAACGGTGGTATTCGGTGGGTATTCTATCTGCGAATAAGAATTTTGGTGTCCTTACGAGATTTTAATTCTGGCCCTGACAGCATTCACTGCCTTTCTCATAACACGCGGTCGGCCTGGATTTTTAATGATCGTAAACAGAAGAACTGTGCAATTGGTGTAGCTATCACTATGGTACATAAATATTAATAAACAAACCTAAGACTGATATCAAGCCTCAACAGCGTTTTAAAACAATGTTTGCTAAAAATAAGTCTCATTAGACAGGAATAAAAAAAAAACTCGAAAAAACCTTATTTGAAAAAAAAAAACGGTTTTTTTAAAAAACCGGTTGCTTTTATAAGGGCAGAGGAGTCAAAACACATAAAGCGTATATCTCGATTTTTGTTTGCATGGCTACCAAGGCCATTCATTTGGAATTGGTTGGAGATATGACGTCAGAGGCATTCATCGGCGCCTATAAAAGATTCTGTGCACGAAGAGGCAAGTGCGCACATTTATGGAGTGACCAGGGGAGGAACTTCATCGGTGCAAATAAAGAGTTAGTAGCCATGTGGAAGGAGCCAAGTTTGGAATTCTTTGGAGCAATCGCAGACACGCTTGCATCTGATGGCACACAATGGCACTTCATTCCCGTGAATAGCCCAAACTTCGGTGGCCTCTGGGAGGCAGGAGTAAAATCCACGAAATATCACCTAAAACGGATACTATCTAGTAATTTAACTTACGAGGAGAGGTCGACAGTGCTATGTGAGATAGAGGCTTGCTTGAACTCTAGACCCTTGTGCCCCCAAGATGATTTGGATAATGAAAATATTGAGCCATTAACACCTGGGCACTTTTTAATTGGAGTAGCACCCATAGTCATACCTAGTCCCAATTTACAAAATTTTAAAGTGCATACGTTATCAAGATGGCAATACGTTCAAAAGTTGTTGCATGATTTTTGGTCTCGATGGCAACAAGAGTATTTGTCTAGACTACAACAACGCCCAAAATGGCTCAAACGTGTAAAGGAGTTTGAAGTTGGTAACGTTGTTTTAATCAAGCAGGAAAACCTTCCACCAGGCAAATGGTTGCTAGGAAGAGTACTAAGCAAACATCCAGGACCAGATGGCTGCACCAGAGTTTATAGTGTTAAGAGCGGCAGCGATATAATTAAGAGAACTGTTTCTAAGCTTTGTACGTAATTTTACATGCAAATCAACGGATGAATTATATAATCAATCAACGTCGCTATCCACTGGATCCAGTGGATAGCGACGTTGATTGATTAGTGATTAGGTATATTTGATTCATTTGAAAGGACTCATATAGTCCTTTGGTGGGCGGTTTATGTTGAAGCATTTTAACCCATATTAATTAGTACATACAGTCCACATTGATTTGAGTAAGTAGGAAGCTAGCCACATTATATTTAAAATGATGTATTGATAGTTTAAGTTTAGTTGCCAATAAACACCATCAAAAACAGACGCTTGTTTTACTTGGACAGTTACTCGCCAATGGAAAGCAAACCTTAACCTACACAACAGGGGGCTACCCTAATAAAACATTTTTTTCCAATTTTTATTTTTCCACTTTGTCGGCGTGATTGATATACATATTGGTACCAAATTTCAGCTTTCTAGTGCTAACGGTTACAGAGATTAAGCGAGGACGAACAGATGGACAGACAGATATGGCAAAACTATAAGGGTTCCTAGTTGACTACGGAACCCTAACAAACAGGCTCCTCAAATGCCCTGCCATTAATGAAAAATAAATATTAGTACACACACTCCCCTAAAATGTCCTGTCTCTAATAAAAAAAAAACAAACAGGCTCTTCAAATATCGTGCCTCTAAAGTAAACAGACAGGTTCCTCAAATGTCCTGCTGTAAATAAAATCAAACATTAGTAAATAAACAATTGCCTTTTTTATGCTGGGAAATATCATGCATTGACATCCCCCGCCCTTGGGCGGAGCGGGAGATAGTGTCAGACTCTTACTGACTAAAAGACCCACCCCGTTCCTTCTAGCCTTCATACCGGGGCTCGAGCACCCTTTCTAACCCTGGCCTCAGTAGGCTTCGACCCGGCTGGGTCCCTGCTGTTGCTGATAAGTCCTTGAGGCGCGCGGGAACAGTGCGCGCCGTCGACAACTTGGGCTTGGTCCGGAACTCCGGACAGTTACCGGACGGCCGGACAGTGAGCTACCCATTGCTCACTGTCCGCAAGCCCGCGCCTTCGTTGGTCGGAAATCGGGATCAGAATCCCGACGGCGGCGGCGGCGATAACGCCGTTGCCTCATACGTTCGGCCTCCTCCTTTGCGAGCATTACTGCTGACTTACCGCCATGATTGTGGCGTGCCCAGCACTGGGTTGTGACAGTCGGCGGAGCCCTGTGCGCCATGCCGCGACCTGTCGCGGAAGCGGACTTTCACCCCGGCGTTGCATCTCCACGCGCATATCGTGCATGTGTGGTATTCGGGCACCCGGTGGTACCGGAGTGCCCTCCCGATCGTACTCCAAGGCAGGAAGTTGAACGCGTTGGCAATATTCAAGGACACTGCCACGACACACCTGCCCCGGGACTCCGCATCCCCCGTCGTGAGGGCTCGCACGCGCCTGATGGCGTCCACCGTAGAGCGCATCCTGCGAAAGCCGAACTGTCCGTCCGAAAGGTCCGGCCCCATCCGTGTTAGGCGCCCGACGAGGCGGTTTGCAATGACTCTCTCAAAGAGCAGCACAATGGGCCGGTACGCGGACGGAGAGTCCGCAGGGCGCCCTGGCTTCGCTATGAGGACCAGTTTCCCCGTCTTCCAGCAAAGTGGGAACTGGCTCCTCTCCATGCATGCGCTGAAGAACCCTCTCAGTCGAGGCCCGAGAGCCTCCATGGCCAGAACCCAGGCCTTTCCAGGCAAGCCGTCGGGTCCTGGGGCGGTATTTTTGGCACTCAGCCTTCGCACCGCCACTCTCATCTCTACCTCGGTCACCTTTGGAGCATCGTCGTCGTCGTCGCTGTTGCGGTCCGCGTCAGACACCGCTGGCGGTGGAGGCGGAGCCATGGGTGGGGAGGAGTGATCCCCCCGCGCAGGGAACAGAGCTTTCACCGCACCCTCTACGATCTGGGGCCGGAGACTCTGAGTCAGTGGGGGAGCCCAGGGGCGGAGCTTTTCACATCTGGCGGGCGGATGCGGCGCCTGCAGTGTCTGGCGTACCGACGCCGTGCGTGACTGCATGCGTTGCGCAGTGCAGCAATCTCCGGTGACCACCAGCACACCTGGCGCTTAGCTCGCCCTGGACAGGCTCGGGGCATTGCCACGTCGCAGATTTGCGACATGGCCTCCCGGAACCACTCCGCCTCGACGTCTATGTCCACAGGCCTGTCCGGTGCTTGCACCCAGGCCTGTACCGTCGTGGCTTCCAGGAGGAGATCCCGGTCCATCTGTTTAAGCGCCCACCGCGGATCGCAAGGGCTCTGTCGGACCGGCGCGGCCGAGGTTTCGGCGGAGACGTCCAGCCGGATGTACCGGTGGTCGGAGTACGTCTCCACCTCCTCCATGACTTATAACGCCTGGGTTGTCTCCAAGTGACGATTGGAGGAGTTTGAGGATTTACTCTCCCTTCGCGGTTACAGCCACCTTGCTCACCGTAGTAGGTGACTGCTTTCTATCTCTCTTCTACGGCATACTTCTTCTTCGGCCCCGAATCATAACCTAAACCAGAGCCAGATGTGAGAGGTCATCGTCGCCGATCGCCTCCACGAGGGTTCTGATTCTAAATTGTCGATAATACGATGGTGCTCTGCCCTTGCAGGGCAGACTCCCACTGTAAGGTTTACCGTATCCTCCGGTCGATCCTCGCAATGGTGACACCCAGGCGTCACTTCTGCACGAATCCGGTGCAGGAGCCTCCGGAACTGACCGTGTCCAGTGAGGATCTGCGTCATGCGGAAGGTAAGGACGCCGTGAGGTCTTTCCAGCCACGCCTCAAAGAGGGGACTTACCGCCATAATTATGGCGTGCCCATTACAGCACTTTAAATAGCACTTATTTAATGGTGCTTGGATTGTATAATATATTGTGTGTCAATATGGTTTTACTGAATAACAAATCGTTTTAAAATCGTACTTTGTTTTACCGTTATATAACGTGGAAACCTACATAAACTGACTTCTAATCTCGTGGAGTAAGCAACTATTTAGATCGCCAACTGCTGCGACCCTTACATATTCCTTTTGCTTCTTTTACGTTCACAAGATAATTTACGTTTTGACTTATAACTGTCATATGTGATAGAAAAATAAATGAATTGGTTGCTTTCGCTATGAATCACAACCACACAATTATTGTTTACTGTTTTGTTTTACGAACCTAACGCGGACGAAGTCGCGGGCACCAGCTAGCACCATAATAAGCGACATTCGATCGTCGCGTAGGTATTGCTTTGTTTCTGTTCAAAGTCATGGACGCAATGACGCCGGTCTGCAATGCGGGCACTCTCCTTGCTACAGTTGCTACTAACATGACAAGGATATGTAACAATAGATTACCGTAACTTAGAAAAATAGAAACCTTGATTACCTACCTAATTATCTTACCGCACAAAATGTGTAACTTCGCGATGTAATCACTCAGCTCGGAAGTCGGAACAGGGAAGAGAAAAGCTGTGTAACAATCTTTAACTATAGATATTATAAAACTGTAGGAAAGTGGTTTTAGTACATAAAAAAAAATAGCAGTTAAAAACAACCAATAGAACCTATTTCCAGCATTTTTCGAATTTTTGTCTGTTTGTCTGTTTAATTGTTCGGGCATCACGTAAAATGTACGAAAGCAATGTAGATAACTTTATACACAAGGATTGAGCGTAACTTGAAGTAACATTTAATTTTTGTTTCATTGCAATCGGTTCAGTCTATCAAAAGATATTTGAATTTAAAGTTTTCCAGAAGTAAAATTAGGGTTTTATGTGCACTTGGTCTCATTACTTCACGTAACTTTTAAAACATAACAATAAATTGTGTGTTAATTGTAGTAATATTAAGTTTTTTGGTTTCATCGTAATCAGTTCATACCTTTTTTTTATGATGGGAAAAATCATCCAATGAAATCCCCCGCCCTTGGGCGGAGCGGAAGATAGTGTCAGACTCTTACTGACTAAAAGACCCACCCCGATCCTTTTGCCTTCATACCGGGGCTCGAGCGCCCTTTCGGATAAGGCCCCAGTAGGCTTCGACCGGTCTGGGTCCTTGCTGTTGCTGTCCCTTGAGGCGCGCAGGAACAGTGCGCGCCGTCGACGACTTGAGCTTGGTCCGGACAGTTACCGGACGGCCAGACAGCGAGCTACCCATTGCTCACTGTCCGCAAGCCCGCGCCTACGGTGGCCGGAAATCGGGATCAGAATCCCGGTGGCGGCGGCGGCGGCGAGTAAGCTGTTGTCTGATGAATCAGTTCATACCTTATAGTATTAAATGTAAATTATTAAAATTATAGTAGTCTTTCCGAAGTAAAATATTGAAACAGAAAGAAAGAAAGAAAACTATTTTATTTGGCATACATACTCGTAGATACACACAATGTTGTAACAACATGTAGACACTAAGAAATTATTATAATATAAAAAAAAGACAACTAGCAAACATCGCCATCTATCAAACTTAGACTGGACTATACCTACCTAGAGATCAACTGCGTGCAGTATTGAATATAGATATTCGATAGATGGCGTTGGCGTGTGACGTCATTTTCTAAATCACAGTGTTAGTAAAGATTTTCCTTGAAAGAATCACCTTCGCCCATGTCTGCTAGCATTTTTGAGATTTTTTTTTATTGTTGATAGGTTCGCGCTTGACCGCTATCTCACCTGATGGAAAGCAACGACGTGGTCGACGATAGAACGCGCTTACCTAGAAGAAACCTATTCACTCTCGACTTAAAGATTTCCAGGTTGTAGCTATCAGGAAACACAGACGCCTCTACTCCACAAACTCAGATTTGTAGGTGTTTTTTCAGTTCTGTTTTTGAAAGGTCTTGACTTGATAACATCATAAATCGTTCGTTTTTTAGATTGACTGGATTACTAGATAAAAAGGTTTGGTTGGATTCGGTCTAAATATTGAAGTAAATTGTACTCGTATCTTGCAATTTGAGTCAAGTAGATTTATTTACTTTTTAGTTTGATATTTTGTTGGTCTTTGTTATGTATGTATATGCAGTTATAGATGTGGCTGCGTCGCACAGTAAGGAAAACTGTCTAATACACCAGTGCGAATCATTCCGTCTTTCTATTCACACCTCCGTAGCTTCCTACCTAACATTGGCGACGATTACCCACATTCTGCAATTATGTTCGGTGTAAATTCAATTTTGGGGACTGTATCCAATTTTGATCACCATACACAAGATTGGAAGCTATATAAGGGACGACTTCAGCAATGGTTCATCGCCAACAGCATCGGCGAGGATAATGACAAGGCTGGAGTGAAGAGGAAAGTGGTGTTATTGAGCGCGCTCACGGAGAACACGTATCAGCTCGCGTGTAATCTAGCCTTGCCGGAAGATTTGAGTACGAAGAACTATGACGATATCCTGAAGATCTTGGATGACCATTTCGTTCCGAAGCGCTGCGGGTTTGCGGAAAGGCATAAGTTTTATAGCGCTGTGCAGCAACCCGGCGAGACGCACTCGCATTGGGCCGCTAGGCTAAGAGGCCTCGCTGCTTACTGCGCGATCAAGGATTAGGAAGATCATCTTCTAGACAAGTTCGTCATGGGCATGCTACCAGGTCATGAGTGAGACAAACTTTTTGCCCAAAATATCAGCGACTTGACACTGAGTAAAGCCCTAGGACCTAGCGGAAACCGCACGATGTGCGCGCTTGGGCGCCGCGGTCGATCCAGTAGGGAATATCGGTGGAAACCAGGATTCGATCTTCAAAATAAACCAAAGTGATAAAAGCAAAGTTTCGGGTACGACATCAATCGTACAGCGTGAAAAGTGCTCGGTGTGCGGTTACAAAAATCAAAAGTCATCGGAATGTCGTTTCGCTAACTACACGTGCAAGTTGTGCAATCGCAAAGGACATCTACGTAAAATGTGTACGAAAAACAAAGTGCATCGCATTGAGCAAGGTGGTACTGATGACGAGGGAGATGATGGTGAGTTACTCTTAAATATTAATACTTTTGATGAAGTGCTAATGACAGAAACAGTGAGTCTGGAGGGTCAAAGTATAAAGTGTGAAATAGACAGCGGTTCGCCTGTTTCTGTTATATCTGAAACCTTATATAAAAATACATTTCCTGGAGTACCGTTATCAGCACCTACAAAAAAATTAATGACTTATAGGTACAAGTACTAAAATGTTAGTAACAGGGTGCATGTCAATGCAAGTTTCATATAAAAATCGTACGGTCAGATTGCCTGTCTACGTCATACGCAATGGCGGTCCTTCCCTCCTCGGCCGTGACTTTATGCGCGCCTTTGGTTTACGAATTGTATCAACACTTGGTAACTGCAACAACGTCACCTCTGCAGACAATATATTACAAGAACTAGTTCGGGCTTATCCTAATGTGTTTTCTGAAGAACTAGGATGTTTCAAAAATATTGAAATTGTCCTACCCTTTAAAGAAGATGCTAAACCTGTGTTTTTTAAATCGCGCCCGGTGCCGGTAAGAAATAAGGTAAACAAAGAATTGGACAGATTAGTCGCACTAGGAATTCTAAAACCGGTTTCTTATTCAGAGTACGCGTCACCGATCGTACCCGTACTCAAACGTGACGGTAGTGTTCGCATTTACGCTGATTACTCGGTAATGATAAACAAACAACTGCAAGTCGAAAAATATCCATTCCCCACTGCGCAAGAACTCTTCACCAAACTGCACGGTGGAGAAGAATTTAGTAAGCTAGATTTATCAATGGCCTACAACCAACTGACAATACATGATAGCTCGCAAAATATCACTTGCATAAATACCTTTCGAGGTTTGTTTAATTACACTCGCCTTATTTTTGGTTTGGCTAGCGCCCCATCAATATTTCAAAGGGTTATTGAAACTATAGTGGGTAACATGGAGGGGGTCTTAGTGTTTCAAGATGACATTTGCATAACTGGTGCAAATAGATTTGAGCACTTAAATCGCCTAAAAGAAGTGTTGACACGTTTGCAAGAAGCCGGGTTCACCTTAAGAAAAGATCAAAGCGTTTTCTTCTAAAAAGAAATATCCTATCTCGGATAAATCATAGATAAGACTGGAATTAGAAAGAATCCACTCAAAATCGAGGCTATTTTACAAGCAGCAGTGCCTAAAAATGTAAGTGAATTACATTCTGGGTTTGATTAATTATTATTATAGGAATTTTACTCCGAATGCGTCTACTATACTAAGTCCGTTACACGAGTTATTAAAAAAAAGGCAAAAAATGGCACTGGTTATCGGAGCAAAGCTCAGATTACAACAGCATCAAAAAGATAATGTCATCTGACAAGGTACTAGCACACTTTGATAACAATGCTACAATAATTCTAACTGTAGATGCGTCCCCAGTTGGATTAGGTGCAATATTATCTCAAATTGGTAAAAACGGCATAGAACAACCGGTTTCATACGCGTCACGCTCATTAACAGTAGCAGAAAAAAAGTATTCACCAATACAAAAAGAATCCTAGACTATTATAGCTAGCTAGGCTATTATATTCGGCGTTATAAAATACCATCAATACCTTTATGGTAGACCAAAGGGTGGTGGTCTACCATAAAGGTATTGATGGTATTTTGCTATACTTTGCGTACGGATCATAAGCCGCTAACTATTATATTTAATTCCAGAAGTATCAGCAAATCGCTCGCAACGGTACGCAATATTTTTGAGCGCATATAATTATAAAATAGCTGATTACCAGCGAGCAAAAAATAGCTGATTTCTTATCACGTGCGCTTCCAAGAAACAGTTGTGTTAGTAGTGCGTCGGTGTCGGACGGTCAGCAGGTTAGTGAGTCGGGGGCGAGGGAAAAGGCCGCATATGTGAATTTTGCTATTGATGGCAGTTTACGTATGACCGCGCGACAATTAGAAATAGAAACTGATAAGGATTCGGTTTTAAAAAAAGTTTGCAGTTTTGTTCAGAATGGTTGGCCTCGCAAAGTATCGGACGACTCACTTAAACCATATTTTTATGTCGTATGCAAATATCATTTGAAAATGGATTTTTGGATTATCCCAAAAAAATTGCAAAGTAGAATTTTGAAAGAACTCCACAGTTCACATTTTGGAATCGTTAAAATGAAAGCAGAGTCCAGGGCTCGACTTTGGTTTCCGGGCATCGATGGAGCTCTGGAAAGGCTAGCTAGTGGTTGCGAAGTTTGTGCACAGTTACGCCCCTCTACGCCACGCGTACCGCTCGCGTCATGGGGGCCGACCATAAGACCATAAAGCAGTATTGTTTTCGTACCATGACGCCTTCAAAACAACCTTATTACAATATTAAAACAAGATTGTTTTCTTAGCGATTTTGTGACGTCCCTAAAAAGTTCATTCTTTTCGTACTCTGACGGGATTTTTGACCGCTAACAGTATTGTTTTTACGTCAAATTAGCAGGAGTAAAAAAGTTGCTCGGACGCAGCGGATTTATTATTGTTTTCCAAATAAATACCATTTAATGTTTTTTTTCTGACATATAAAGTACCTATTTAAAAAATTGGTTGCCTGTAAAGTCGGTATACGGGCGAAAGTTTTACGTGACAACGACTTTGAGTTATGTCTGTCTCTCTCGCTCTTAGGCGGGCTAACCATGCCCGAGTGGAAGGGACGCGTGCCTCTCACTCGCTCTCATTGTGAGCGCATAACGTGAGCGGAGCGTAACGCAGTTTCTTGAAGTGTCACCCGGCAAACCAATTTATAAGATGTTGTCACGTCAAAACTTATTTTGTATAGTCTGGTGATTTTTGTCCATACTTGGGTTATTAATTTATTATTGCATTCTAGATGGCAATCTTTTTGTAACATGTTTGTTAATAATAGAATGCGCGATAGGATTAGGGCGTACCCCACAGGCGACGCGCAGGGGCAGCACCCGGCTCCTGTGGGAAATGGACCAGGGTTGTTGCACCATCCCGGGCGGGTGCAACGTAAGAAGCAAGCTCGGGAAATGAGATTGAGGTATGCAAGTTGGAATGTAGGGACTATGACTGGAAGGGCCAGAGAGTTAGCGGATGTATTGAAAAGAAGACGGATAAATGTAGCATGCTTGCAGGAGACTAAATGGAGAGGAACAAAAGCGAGAGAAATTGGTGAGGGATACAAGTTCTACTATTGTGGAAGTGATGGAAAAAGAAATGGTGTTGGAATAGTGTTAGACAATAGATTGAAAGAATGCGTGATGGAAGTACAAAGGATCAGTGATAGATTTATAGTTGTGAAAGTTATGTTAGAGAATGTGATGTTGAATGTAGTTAGTGTGTATGCACCACAAGTAGGATGTGATGAAACAGTGAAAGAAAAGTTTTGGGAGGATTTTGATAGAGCTTTAATGAACATCCCTGTTCATGAAGAATTGATAGTTGGAGGTGATTTTAATGGACATGTGGGAAGAATGAAAGGTGTTTATGAAAGAGTGCATGGGGGATGGGGTTTCGGTAGTCTGAACAGTGAAGGAGAGACGCTGCTGCAATCCGCTACTGCATTTGACCTGGCAGTAGCCAATACGTGGTTCCAGAAAAGAGACGAACACATAATCGTATAAAAGTGGTAGTCATAAGACCCAAATCGACTACTTTCTAGTACGGCGCAACAACTTAAAGCATGTCAAAGACTGCAAAATACTGTCAGGAGAAGAACTGGTCTCACAACACAGACTCCTAATTATGACATCAGTAGTCAAAATACTGTCTAACAAACACAAAGAGCGTCCTCCCCCTAAAATAAAATGGCATATGTTAGAAAGGAATGATTGTGCGAATAAGCTCAGGGAACGGGTGGTGGACAGAATGATAGAGATGGGAGATATGAATGATCGAAGTATAAATGAAAGTTGGAATGAGATAGCTGGGTGTATCAGGCATGCAGCGAAAGATATTTTGGGAGAGACGAAAGGAAAGGGCATAATAGATAGGGATACATGGTGGTGGTCGACAGAAGTTCAGAATGTATTGAAAGAAAAGAAGAGAAAATTCAAGGAGTGGCAGCGTGTAGAGCCAAGAAACGCTAGTTTAAAAGCTGAAAAAAAGAGTGAGTATGACATATTAAAGAAGAAAGCGAAGAAAGCCGTGGCCATAGCGAAATCAAAAGCCCAGGACAAATTATATGACACACTGGACAGTCCTGCAGGCCAAAAACAACTATACCGGCTTACTAGAATAAGAGAGAGAAAGACGAGAGATGTTTGCCAGGTAAGATGTATAAGAGATGAAACTGGAATGGTTATTTCGGATGATGAGGAAATCAAAAAGAGATGGAAAGACTATTTTGAAAGATTGATGAATGAGGAAAATAATTGGAGTAGTGTGTTAGAGAATAAACCAGTGAATGTGGGTTTAGTGAGAATGGTTAGTATGGATGAAGTTAGGATGGCAGTAAATGGAATGAAGAATGGTAAAGCCATTGGTCCAGATGGAATACCAGTTGAAGTATGGAAGTTATTGCGAGTGGATGGATGGACGTGGTTAGCTTTATTCTTCAATAAGTTGTTGCAGGAAGAAGCTATACCTGATGAGTGGTGCAGCAGTTCTTTGGTGCCCATTTTTAAGAACAAAGGTGATGTGCTTGAGTGCAACAATTATAGAGGAATAAAGCTAATGTCACATACTATGAAAGCCTGGGAGAAAGTTATTGAAAGGCGACTGAGAGAAGAGAGTGAAATTTCACAGAACCAATTCGGTTTTATGCCTGGTCGGGGTACAACGGATGCCATTTTTGCTATACGCCAACTGTGCGAGAAATACAGAGGTGCGCATAAAAACTTGCACATGGTATTCGTTGACCTCGAAAAGGCATATGACCGGGTACCTCGTGAGGTTCTGTGGTGGGCCCTTAAGGAGAAAGGTGTGCCTGGGAAGTATGTGCAGTTGATCCGAGCGATGTACAGCCAATGCAGTACCCAAGTCCGGTCTTCAGTGGGCACTACTGGAAGCTTCAATGTGGCTGTCGGCTTACACCAAGGATCGGCCCTCAGCCCTTACCTCTTCCTAATGATAATGGACGCTTTGACGTCGGACATTCAGGAAGAGGCTCTGGTGTATGTTGTTTGCCGATGACATTGTGCTGGTAGCCGAGAGTGGCCTAGAGGTCCCGAACAGATTGGAGGTGTGGTGGCACAGATTGGAGAGTGTTGGCCTGAAATTGAGTAGAACCAAAACGGAGTACTTGTTCTGCGATTTCGGCGGTCTCTCCAATCCTGTGCCCTTAGCTCTCGCCGGAACGCCCATACCGATCTGTTCCGACTTTCGGTACCTCGGGTCGCTCGTCCAAGGGGATGGTGAGGTAGACCGGGACGTAACACATCGGATCAACGCAGGATGGATGAAATGGCGACAGGTCACGGGAACAACTTGTGACCCACGGATGCCCCTCAAGTTGAAGGGTAAAATCTACGAGTCCGTGATAAGGCCTGTCATACTGTATGGATCAGAATGTTGGGCTGTGAAAAAGACGGATGAAAAAAGATTGCATGTAGCGGAGATGAGAATGTTAAGATGGATGTGTGGTGTGACGAGAATGGATAAAGTGAGAAATGAGTACATTAGAGGAAGTTTGAAAGTGGCGCCAGTGACTGAAAGGTTGAAAGGAAATCGTTTGTCTTGGTATGGTCATGTAAAGAGGAGAGATGAAAAGCATGTAGCTAAAAGAGTTATGAATTTACATGTGGATGGATGGAGAGGTAGAGGGAGACCAAAGAAAAGATGGATGGATTGTGTGAGAAGTGATATGAAAGAAAAGGGAGTTAGTGATAGCGTGACGAGTGACAGGACAAAATGGAAGAAACAAACGTGTTGCGCCGACCCCAAATAAAATGGGACAAGGGCAGGAAGAAGAAGAAGAGATGGCGGACATATAATACTCGAATGATTTTTTTAGTTTCTGGAACCAGATAACTTTGAATTCAACAGTGCACGAACAACAACACAAACAACAAGTTATTTCACTGGAATAGGTACACTGTTTAACCTTGATTCCATGTCGTCCTTAAACAATAGGTTTCAAGGATAACATACGCTCTTTGTGGGTTCAATTATCCGCTTCGAACACCAACCACTTGAAGACAGATTACCTACTCTTCATATATTTAAGCACTTGAACACTATTTTAATATTTCAAAATCGGTTCGCTCAGCTCGCACCCAACAAATCAACAGTGATAATAAGAATTTAGTTTATGTAAACAAATCTTTCCGAATTCCAAATAGTCCGATTCACATTAACTTGCATCTAAATATCAACGTAGTCGCAGCTTTTTAAATTGTTTTCCACTTTATTAAAGTAAAATCTTAAAATTAATTATTTCCTTTTTATGGAAAATACTTAAATTCTTTTGAAAATATATTTTAGCATGTCATATTTTTAGTTAAATGTATTTTATTAATTCACGATGAACTTCAATTTATACCGACGGACGACAAACGTGAAAGAGACAACGCTATACAGATCTGTATAGCGCGTCGTTCCTTTTTTTTAGCAGGGAATAGACAAATCTTTAAAATCATTCGTTCTTTCCCAGCCCTTAGCAGGAATACAATCATACTGAGCGATTAAGTTCATGGTACGAAATGAAGTAATATTACTTTATTATGGAAACAAAACGTTCCTGCGATAAGATTGTTTTCTAAACCTTTATGGTTGACCAATGGTCTTTTTCGCCCCACCCTTTTCACAGAATACACATGGACTTTTTAGGTCCCATGTGCAACAAAATGTTTTTGGTAATAGTTGATGCATATACCAAGTGGGTTGAATGTTATATAATGAATAATAATATAACAACAAAGGCAGTTTTATCGAAGCTAACAGATTTTATGTCTAGGTTTGGCATGCCCGATACAATTGTAACTGATAACGGGACTTCATTTGCCTCACACGAGTTAGCTAATTTTTGTAATTCAAATGGCATATCACATTTATTCTCGCCTGTTTATCATGCTATGAGTAATGGTCAAGCAGAGTCGTTTGTAAAAATAATTAAAAAAGGTATAAACTCCATAATAATATCCAGTCATAAAGATGACTTTCAAAATCAATTGTCAAAATATCTCTTTGACTACCGCCATTCTGTTAATAGCACAACGGAGACTTCTCCAGCTTAGTTAGTTTTCGGGCGCAAGTTACGTTCACGATTGGATCTAATTTCAAAAGTAAATAGTGATACATCCTCGTCATCAGTGTTACCCGCACTAATCAAGGAAAAACAGTGCTCACAGGCTAAAAACTATGGTGGTAAAACACAAAAACCTTATACGAACGGCGACACAGTGTGGTTTTAACAATTCGTAAATAAAAAAAAAATATAATTGGACAAAAGGAACCATTATGGATAAAATCGACAAAATAAAAACACAAGGTACTCATAAGATCATTGTAAGACATAAAAAAAAACAGCCAAGAGCGTGTCGGGCCATGCTCAATGTAGGGTTCCGTAGTTTCCCGTCCTTCACATTAAGTGTACCCACTTATGAGTGTAACAAAATGCTTGCATATACGATTATACTACAAACTTAGTCCAGAAATTATTTTGTACAACGTTTTTGCCTTTTTTTTACAAAAACTGTTCTTTCCATCAAGTTCAAAATAATTTTCCTAGAAAGTCCTTATAAAGTTCTACTTTTCAGATTTTTTCATATTTTCTAAACTTATGGTTCAAAAGTTAGAGGGGGGGGATATTGTTTTTTACTTTTGGAGCGATTATTTCCGAAATTATTGACATTATCAAAAATGTTTTGAGTAAACTCCTATTCATTTTTAAATACCTGTCCAACAATATATCACACGTTAGGGTTGAAATTAAAAAAAAAATCACTTCCCACTTTACATATGGGCTACCCTAATAAATTTTTTTTTTTCTAATTTTTATTTTACCTTTTTGTCGGTGTGATTGATATACATATTGGTACCAAATTTCAGCTTTCTAGTACTAACGGTCACAGAGATTAAGCGAGGACGGACAGACGGACAGACAGACAGACGGACAGACAGACATGGCGAAACTATAAGGGTTCCTAGTTGACTACAGAACCCTAATAAAAACCAACTTCGTTCTTATAACGGCAACTCAGACATGTGGGATGTGATCTTACCACAAGAAGAGGAGAACCTGCAGGAAAAAGTGAATGCTAGTACCAATGATCCAATGAAAAACTCATCAACGGTGTCCAAAGATACACGAACTATTGACACCACAACCCATGACTATGTGGGTACTGACAATACGGCAGATTCACCAACAACGCCAGGTATGCTTGCGGTACCAGGAACACCTCGCATACACACGACACCGAGCAACTCGGCAGGGGAAGGCAGTCCTGCATCCAGTACCCACGATATCACTCACACGCCTGCCCGTGTTCGAAGGAATAGACCCATCATAGATTATAAAAAGTACTATTAGTTACTGCTCATTAGTGTATTCTCATTGTTATTCTTTATTTACCTTGTTTTAAAAAGGGGGAAAAGCGTTATGTATGTATATGTAGTTATAGATGTGGCTGCGCTGCACAATAAGGACAACTGTCTAATACATCAGTGCGAATCATTCCGTCTTTCTATTCACATCTCCGTAGCTTCCTACCTAACAGTCTTCAACTTCATTCTCATTTTGAAAGTTTGTGTTGTTGTTAAATTGTTGAATTATTTGGTTCAATATTTTATTACTTTGGTTCAGTTTTTTTTAAATGCCTTCTTTTAAATGAAAAAAAAACAAACCTTTCACAGCGTAGCCGAGATACGAAAAGGGTGAGACTAAGTAGGTCCCAAGAATAAGGAGAAGATCGTGAAGTGAGGCTAACAGCAATTCGAGCTAGGCAAGTCAGAACTATTGCGTCAGAAACGCCTATCTAACGTGAGTCTCGACTTAGAATAGAATAGAATAAAATAGACTTTATTGTACACCAAAAAGTAATACAGCTTATACAAAAACTTCAATTTGTGGGTACAATTATGGCGGTCATATCGCTGAAAGCGATATCTTCCAGACAACCTTAGGATGGATAAGAGCTTAAAATAATACACGGGGTAGTCTGTGGTGTACTGCTAACTATATAAAACACAATACTCAATTATAAATACATATATACATACATATTACTAGCTGACCTGGCCACGCGTTGCTGTGGCTAAAGTTTTTGAGCAGCGCCATCTATTGATTACTTACTCAACCCAGTCGAAAGGTATCGACATCTGTTAGAATCATTTGGAGTTAACAGATAATTGTGACTGTCAAATAATAACAGACAAATAATTAGCAATAAATTAAAATTGTGACTATAATTTGAGATTTAAACTATCCTATCTCTCAAGTTGGATCGAACTGCACATGGTGTGCGAATTTTATTATAATCGGTTAAGTGGTTTAGGAGTCCATTGAGGACAAACATTGTGACACGAGATTTATATATATTAAGATAATAAGTTAAACAATTTAATTAGTAAAAAGTACTTATACAGCGTTCTCTTATGGCAGTTTCTTGATCATAGGAGAGTTTGGAGGACCACGAAGCGCGATTATCATTGTTCTTGCGTTATATCACAACAGGAGCTAATTTCCAGCTGTTGCTGACAACTCCTCGAGGCGCGCGGGAATAGTGCGCGCCGTCAACGACTTGGACTCAGTCCGGAGTGTTTACGAGACGGTCGGACAGCGAGCTACCTATTGCTCGCCGTCCGCAAGCCCACGCCTACGGTGGCCGGAAATCGGGATCGGAATCCCGGTGGCGGCTGGGGCGCTGTGAGCGCCGCCGTTGCCTGGTGCGGTCGGCCTCCTCCTTTGCTAGCTAATTACTGCTTCGCAGAAAAAGGCGACCGCCTGCCACTCCTCCTCGCTTCAGACCATGGCCTGTACTTAGGCCCGGCGCGAGAGATCACCGCCGTCGATCGCCCCACGAGGGCACGGCGATGCTTTGCCCAAGCTGGGCACGGTTCCACTGTGTGCTCCACCGTGTCCTCCGGGCGTTCCGCACAGTGCCGACATCCGTGCGTTACTTTCGCACAAATTCGGTGCCTGAACCTCCCAAGCTTACCATGTCCGGTGAGAACCTGCGTGATGTGGAAGGTGAGGACGCCGTGAGGTCTTTTCAGCCACGCTTCAAAGAGGGGACTTATCGCCACAATTGTGGCGTGCCCAGCTCTGGGTTGGGATAGTCGCTGACGCCTTTTCACCATGAGATCCATACTTCGACCAGCTAAGGGCAATAATATTATCATCATAGGAGACGTAAACATTGATATAAAACCTGATAACAATGACAGAAATAGTCCATCATATTTAAATCTTGCTTCAGAGCTAGGCCTTCTTCCAGGGCATACATTGCCAACTAGACTAAATATCTGTTTGGATCACATCATGATCAAAACGAATAATTCAGCCATAGTCACCGTCATGGATTCTACTGTTACAGATCATGATTCTATTCTTATTAGTTTATCATAAATCGACAAAGCAATCCAACATAATTGTTAAGACAGATTTTGAAGCAACTATATAAAACAATTAGAAACTATAGATTTCCCGTTTGTCTCTTCTTTAGCTAATGCTGAAGAAGCCGCAACTCTTTTTACTAAAAGGTTGTCTACTGCACTCAAATCGAAAACAACATTCAGGATCGTTTCTAGTCGTAGGAAAACTATAAAACCGTGGATTACTCCAGGTCTAGTACAATGTATTCGAAACCGTGATAGATTGCATGCTAGGGTTACAAAAAATATAAATAACTCGATTCTTGAATTTACTTACAAGCGTTATAGAAATTTACGAAAGCTGAAAATAAATTATGAAAAAAATCTTTTACAAAATGCCAAGAATAGTAAGGAGACATGGTCAGCTATTAAATTAATCACGGGAACTGTCAAGCAAAAACCCGGTGCCAAGGAATTACTGGAGAACAGTAATGACCCATATGAGGCCGTGGAAGCAGTAAATATGTTTTTTGCGGATGCTGGAAAGCTGCTTGCGGATAAAATTAAAAATAATAATAGCCCTGATACTACAATCCCCTCTAACAGGGCCTTAAGTCTGCTATTACAATAGTGGCAGAATGGTCTATCGTTGATGTCATAATTGTCGATATTGACAAGTTTGGTAATCTACTAATATAATGGCGTCACTATGACTTTCCAATGGTCAACCACTGATACTCCATTGAAAGAAGTGGCATAGAATAGTAATCTCATCAAATGTACATTTTGAACAATGAATATTGGACGTATGCGATAATCTGCTAAAACTTTGACAGTTTATTTGATCAGTGTTCTACCATTAGAACATTATTGTGCAGTTATTGGTCTTAATATGCTCGATATTATCATTCTACCACAACTCTATTACGATACCACTGACCGATCAATGATCGGTCATTATGAATTAGCAGATTACGAACTTTTAGCAAAATGACAATGTGATCGTGTTGGAATGACGAATATATAAAAATAGCAGACTTAGGCCCCTGGTTTGTTATACCCCGTGTCCCTAACTCTATGGTATTGTTCCCACCAGATGAAACAGAAATGGAATCCCTTATCATAAACCTGAAAAATGACGCTGCAATGGGCTGGGACTCTATATATGTTGTCCCGCACTTTACTACAATAGTAACACTGAGTATTGAACAGGGTGAATTTCCGGGAGTTTTTAAAAGAGCCATCATCACACCTGTCGACAAGAGTGGGGCTCGAGACAGTGTAACAAACTATAGGCCGATTTCTGTGTTTCTTGCCCTCTCTAAAGTACTAGAAAAAGTACTTAATAACCAACTAGGATCGTTGGTAGATTATGTCACTACTTGCCTTGATAATAAACATAAGTATCAAATTTATGGTACTTGGCTCTAAACAACAGCTGGCTAAGCTACCCTCAACGTTTACCCTCGAACTTATGGGCAAGCCGATAGACAGAGTCTATGAAGCGAGGAACCTTGGTCTCACTATGGACAAAGACCTTCGTTATGAAAAACATGTTGCAGACTCGGTAAGAAACTGTTTTTATCGCCTAAGAGTACTTTATGAAATGAGGCCTTACTTAACTGAAACACTTAGAGAACAGCTCGTCGAAAGTCTGATTTTGTCTAGGCTGAATTATGCAGACACGGTATACGGCCCACGCCTTCTAGCTCGTACAGACTGACTCATTCAAAGGGTGCAAAACGCCTGCGCATGCTTTTGTTATAAAATTCCTCCTAGAAGCCACGTAACACCATTCCTAAACAAGCATTTTACCCTCAAAATGAAGTCGAAACGTAAGCTTCACTTGGCCTGCCTTTTATTCGGTGTGATTAAATTTCAGAAACCAGACTACTTATACAATAAACTGAGTTGGATCGCGAGCAAGCGAGAATGCGCAAGAAGGCAATGTTCACAGCAACTCTCATCACATCCCCATAGTACTGCATCATTTAGAGGCAGTTTCCGTTATTCAGTAATGAAAGTGTGGAACAACATCCCTCCGCCTATTAGAGTTATCAAAACGATAAGTACTTTTAGAAGACGTTTACGGCAATATTTGATTGATGCGCAGCGGAGACTAGATTTGACCAATTTAAACGTTTCATTAATATGATAAGTATGCAAATTGATTCAGTTAACTATCTTCGGTTTGTCCATGGGATATGTTGCACAATAATACAAGGGATTATACGTAGCTACAATGTGTGTGTGCGGGTGAATGAGATTTCTTGAGCACCGGTTCCCTCTCAGCTGCCTTGTTTTCCTGTGTGCCTGCCTAGCCGTTCATCCTTCTTATTGCAATTAACATTATTTTTGGTGGTATAACTGAATCATTATGACCCGCACCTGCAAAAGGAAAAAACATACATATATATACTAATTTAGTAACGATTTTTTTAAATTTTAATTTTTGACTTTTTACTATAGATAAGCAATAATTACCTTTTATCAATATCTTTCTATATTTTCGTTTCACTTTACAGACGTGACGTTAAACTGCACACACATACACAGATTGATTTTATTATGATTATTATTTATTTCTTTTCAAATACCTGTAGTCGACTTGCTTTTCTTTTAACACATTTTTCGCTGGTTTGCAACTCGTCTACCGCGCTCAGATGCTAATATCATAATGGGTTATGTAACGTGCGCTGTACTGATGCGGTGGCTCGAGACCATGTACGCTTGGACCTATTTAAAGTTTTATTGTGGGTACTGATTAAATACTCAAACAACTTACACTGAACATTTACGACATATAATTTTGTACACATAAAAATATACATATATACACATATATATATATATACACATACCTATACTTTTACATATTTCAAAAACTGATTTTCATCCGTTACTCACCTACACTCAAAGGTTCAGTTGAAAACCAGCGTCAGGCAACTGCCACGGTTGTCTGACAGAATGCTGAACTGAACTTATTTGGCACTACCGTGAGACACATTATTGCTGATAGTTTTTATTTAAATTTTTATATTTATTTTTAAGTTTTATTTAAGCTATTAATTTATATTAATGTTTTAATACTTTTTATGTTCATTGTGTGCCAAATAAACATGTTTTCTTTCTTTCATATTAGAGAGAGTATTCATCGATTTAGCCAAGGCTTTTGACACTGTCTCGATTTCTTCTCTTGTTGACAAACTGGAAAGGTGTGGAATAAGGGGAATGGTACTTAAAATCTTCAAAGATTTCCTTACTGGCCGTATGCAGAGGGTTAAGGTGGGCAGTGCCATTAGTTCAGATGTTACTGTGACCTACGGAGTGCCACAAGGCAGCATTCTTGGTCCCAGTCTCTTCTTCATGTATATAAACAATCTGTGTCAAATGACACTTCATTACAGAAGAATATTGACTTATGCGGATGACACAGCGTTGGTGTTTCAGGGAGAAACATGGAACGAGGTCCAACGAATGATATCTTGGAGTTCTTTTGGGTGACAAAATTACTTGGCAGCCACACATCAACACGGTCTCATCAAGAGTTTGGAAATTTACATGGGTTTTCAAAAATCTCAGGCACGTAGCAGACAGCGATCTCCTCCGTACTGTTTATTATGCACTGGTCTAATCAGTTATTGGCTACTGTATAGGAGCCTGGGGCGGTGCTAGCAAAACGTATCTCTTACACCTTGAAAGAGCACAACAATCGCTGCTGAAGACTATGCTCTTCAAACCATACAGATTCCCCACGAAGTTTGTGTGTATTTACTGTGTGACCACTTTTTATTATCCACCTTATAACAAAGCAGCACGTATGTACCCCGTATAATCCCGATAGGCTTCGAAAGAAACGTACAATTCCGAATATCATCGAATCGGTTAGATGCCGTCATCGATGACCGATGAAAGAACTTTCATCGGTCATCGATGGATGCCGTACGGCTTTTGCAAGAAGACAAAAAGCATTCCTTTCTGTATATGTTCACAACAAAATTAATAGACTTCTCAATCTTCACCCGCTGATCCTGCGTGATTGTAAGTTAATGGTACGGAACTGGCTCCTTACTCTTGATTATAATAGTGTGGAGAAAATAATTATTAATTCATACTAATCCATTTTTAATTTAAAATACAAATACGAAAATATATTTCTGGACATACACATATACATAAACACGCACACATATTTATTTATTTATTTATTTATTTAGCCTTTATGCAACAAAAAGTACATAGGCGGATTTAATGCCTTAGGCATTCTCTACCAGTCAACCTAGGGTGGTGAAGAGACAATATGGTAGGCGCACAAAAAGAAATTTTTGTATTAAAACAAGAGTAAAAATATACATAATTATAGATAAAATACACATACATATATATTTAATATAATTTATATACTACATATATATATTTATATAAAGTAAGGACTGAAGTTTTGAGACGATTCTGCTATTGGTGTAGAAAATGATTCCGCAACTTCCATTTAAATGCACACCGACTTTCGGCCGTCCTGATATCGAGAGGAAGCGCATTCCACAGAAGGATGGACTGTATATGAAAGGAAGAATGAACAAAATCAGAAGTATGAGAAGGACAGAGCAGAAGGAGATTGTTTGAAGAACGCAGATTCCTTGCGTGTGAAGAACAAAGAAATTGAAAGTGAGTTATGAACACCACCACCACACCATATTCGAACACTACACACACAGCAGGATTTTGTTAGTTAGATAATTAGTTTTAAAATTAGTAATTTGTTACTCAAATTTTCAAATTTGCATAATATGTTATATATATATATAATATTCTAAAATAAATTTTGTTAATAAGAATGAGAATTAAATTGAGTCTTAATAAAATTGAGAGGGCGCTGACTCCTGACATACAGGCTTGCCTAGTTCGGGAGTCAGAGGCTTCATGAATTGTATCAACCTTAAAATAATTATGACAATAAAGAATTTTTATTTTTTGGGTCCAGATGGAATACCCGTTGAAGTGTGGAAGTTATTGCGAGTGGATGGATGGACGTGGTTAGCTTTATTCTTCAATAAGTTGTTGCAGGAAGAAGCCATACCTGATGAGTGGTGCAGCAGTTCTTTGGTGCCCATTTTTAAAAACAAAGGTGATGTGCTTGAGTGCAACAATTATAGAGGAATAAAGCTAATGTCACATACTATGAAAGCCTGGGAGAAAGTTATTGAAAGGCGACTGAGAGAAGAGAGTGAAATTTCACAGAACCAATTCGGTTTTATGCCTGGTCGGGGTACGACGGATGCCATTTTTGCTATACGCCAGTTGTGCGAGAAATACAGAGGTGCGCATAAAAACTTGCACATGGTATTCGTTGACCTCGAAAAGGCATACGACCGAGTACCTCGAGAGGTTCTGTGGTGGGCCCTTAAGGAAAAAGGTGTGCCTGGGAAGTATGTGCAGTTGATCCGAGCGATGTACAGTCGATGTAGTACGCAAGTCCGGTCCACAGTGGGCACCACTGGAAATTTACCAATCTGTTCCGACTTTCGGTACCTCGGGTCACTCGTCCAAGAGGATGGTGAGGTAGACCGAGACGTAACACGTCGGATCAACGCAGGATGGATGAAATGGCGACAGGTCACGGGAATAACTTGTGACCCACGGATGCCCCTCAAGTTGAAGGGTAAAATTTACAAGTCCGTCATAAGACCTGTCATACTGTATGGATCAGAATGTTGGGCTGTGAAAAAGAAGGATGAAAAAAGATTGCATGTAGCGGAGATGAGAATGTTGAGATGGATGTGTGGTGTGACGAGAATGGATAAAGTGAGAAATGAGTATATTAGAGGAAGTTTGAAAGTGGCGTCAGTGACTGAAAAGTTGAAAGGTAATCGGTTGTCTTGGTATGGTCATGTGAAGAGGAGGGATGAAGCGCATATAACTAAGAGAGTTCTGAGTATACATGTAGATGGATGGAGAGGGAGAGGAAGGCCGAAAAAAAGATGGATGGATTGTGTGAAAAGTGATATGAAAGAAAAGGGAATTAGTGATAGTTTGACGGGTGACAGGACAGAATGGAAGAAGAAAACGTGTTGCGCCGACCCCAAGTAATATGGGATAAGGGCAGGAAGAAGAAAGAATTTTTATTTTTTATAATATGAATCCAAGGAGTCCAAACTCGATGGGGTTGTGTCGTTTATTACGGTGTTCCCATGGCTACCTTCCAACTCAATCTTCAGACCCCGGTAACCTTATAGGTTCAAAGTACTGGTCAATATAAATCAAAAGAGCCCAGGCTCGATGGTATTGTGTCGTTCTATTGCGGCGTTCCCATGGCTACCTTCCAACTCCATCATCAAACCATAGTAACCTTATAGGATTAAAGTACTCGTCAATACAAATTAAACGAGTCCAAACTCGATAGGGTTGTGTCGTTTTGTTGCAGAGTTCATATGGCCACCTTCCAGCTCCATCATTAGGCCCTGGTAACCATATAGGACCAAAGTACTCGGCAATACAAATTAAACGAGCCAAAACTCGATGAGATTGTGTCATTGTATTGCGGACTTCTTATGGCCCCGCCATTCAGCACCATCATTAGCTTTATTCAGCTCTATGTCATCATAATATTATATTGTCACGCACTTTACACGTGTATATAAAAGAACATTGGCCAAATCGTACCTAATTGCGTCCCTATATGCCATATACAAGGAAAAATCCACTATTTTTTACTGTTTTAGAAAAACCAAGAAATATCTCGCTATGAGGCCACCAAAAAAAGAAAACTTTATTTTCTGGTTTCTTCTTTACTTCAACTACTGTTGAAAATTATTTAGTTCTGATGTTCCGAACGCACCGGTTGACGTTTCATTTTCATATTAAAATAATTTCATACATAAAAGTAATAATGTTTATCGGGGTTTTTTTACGTTATTGGCATTAATTCAATAATTAAAACATACATATACATATATTTACAAAAAATCAAACAAAGCTTTTTTTATTTAGGTGGTTCTTGTCTAAAAAATAATAATAACAGTATGCGCGTATGTCAGTTTCAGGGTTTAGCACAGATGCGTAAAATGGAACGTCTAATGTTATTTACGCCATCGATTGACTGATTACTGATAAATATTCGCGTTCATGTCTCCGCGTTTGCTGCGTTTGTTGCGAATTGTGTGATACGTATTTGGAGGTATGCGGAACAGAGAGTGAGGTCCCACACACCTCCGTTGAAAAGGGAGGATCCTCCGACCAGACAGGTGTTATAGTCTGGTGGGCGACTGCCCGATAGATGATTTCGGGTTGCCGTATATGTTCAAATCGCGCGGAGAACTTTTGATTGCGCGATACAGGATTTCGTACTTTCTTCGTAGTTCTTATGTGGTGCCATAGATGTCGCTACATCACTCCCTTCCGGAGATCGGAGATCGAATTATGAGCAGCAGGCACATCTTGAGCCACACGCGCAACCTGAGCTACGGGCAGAACCCGAGCTGAAAATGAGAACTGGTGACTCCGATGACCGCTTGTCACAGTTATTAATGGTCCCAAGGCGTATATTAGAAAGATGGATGAATAAGGTTAGGGAAATATTGGTGTAAGATTTTGTGTCCAGAAATAATAATATGTGATGAGACTTATATTTATTTAAATAAAAGTTCGAACTATATGTTCCAAAAAGACACATACTCATTACATAATAATAGAAACTTATTAAAACCATTCCTACTGGTAGCACCTGGTGCTTACATTGTAGACTGCTTATGGCTATTGGGTGCTACACATGTTACGACGCTTGTGTGGCTTAGATGGGCTAGGAATCAACCAACAATATCAGCGCCACCAGAATTCCTCGATGCTGTAGTTGTGAGAGAGTATGATGAATTTTTGCTGGGTTGCTTGGGTTTCAATTCCTTAGAAGCTAGATGGTCACGCGATCAGATAATTGTGTGTCAAAATACTCAGGGAAATTATAGATGCTCCTGCCCTGCAGAACCTTATCTGTAACTTGTATGTGCCAAACAACTACAACCGAGGCAGGAAGCATCGGCTCCTGGCAGTTCCGACGTGTCGTACAGTTGCACACTCCGAATTGCCCATACCGCTGACACTCTGTGCTTAATGCTCTCCTTCACAAAAACACAGATTTTGATATGTTTGGGGTAGAATGGAAGACGATACTGTCAGAATGTATGAAATTCTGTGAGATGAATGCATGACTGTCCATATTTATTAAATAAGTAGGTATCTACCCAAGTCCAGCACGAAATAAATAACTTGTTTGTTTTAATTTTAATGTTTTATTATTGTTTTATATTTTACTAGCTTTTACGCGCGCCTCCCCTTTTCTTCCCTGTTTCTCCCCCTTTTCTCACTTTAAAAAATATGAGCCTGTGTCCGTCTCCAGGGTCCCAACTATCTCTATACCAAAATTCATCAAAATCGGATTTGCCATTTAGGCGTGAAGACGTAACAAATAAAATATCTCTTTCGCTTTTATAATATTAGTAAAGATTGTTTCGTCTTTTTTGCGTTGTCTGTATTTAAATGATGTAATTGACTACAGCCATTCTATTTAAATTAAATAAATAAATTGTGTTTTTGTCAAGACTTTTAATTTTTTACTCACTCCCTAAGGTTTTTTTTTGGTGCTTCTCTAATCTATACCATATTTTGGTAAGTAAAAAGATACGGGATCTGAAAAACTAAACATTATCTGTCAGTAAATCGACTTATTTGTTATTCTAACCTCAAAAAATATTATTGGCATTATAAAAGTTTTGCGGCCATTTAGATATAATTTTCACATCGGATAGTGTTTAAAACATAAAAACAATCTAATCTCACTATAATTTATTTTTGGACGCGAAAAATAAAAGTCAGGTACAACTGCTAAGTATAGAAATTTGGCCGATGTCCTTTCAGCTCAATCGGTAACCGGGAAGTGGATCAAATTTAGGTAACTTGCAAGATTTGATGACAGACAAACATTGGGACAGGTGAAACTAAATAAAATTTTGTAATAAAAAAATTTAGCCGACTTCAATGTTAAAAAAAACACTGAAAAGTACAAAATAGCTTTAATTTCAGAAGTCGGTGTTTCTATAATAGTTTTGTCTCTTCGTTATTTGACACCGTCTTCCGAAATTAGAGTTATTTTGTACTTTTCAGTGTTTTTTAGGGTTCCGTAGCCAAATGGCAAAAAACGGAACCCTTATAGATTCGTCATGTCTGTCTGTCTGTCTGTCTGTCCGTCCGTATGTCACAGCCACTTTTTTCCGAAACTATAAGAGCTATACTGTTGAAACTTTGTAAGTAGCTAAGTAGATGTATTCTGTGAACCGCATTAAGATTTTCGCACAAAAATAGAAAAAAGCAATAAATTTTGGGGGTCCCCATACATAGAACTGAAACTCAAAAATTTTTTTTTATCAAACTCATACGTGTGGGGTATCTATGGATAGGTCTTCAAAAATGATACTGAGGTTTTTAATATAATTATTTTCTAAACTGAATAGTTTGCGCGAGAGACACTTCCAAAGGGGTAAAATGTGTGTCCCCCCCTCTAACTTCTAAGATAAGAGAATGATAAAACTAAAAAAAATATATGATGTACATTACTATAAAAACTACCAACGAAAATTAGTTTGAACGAAATCCAGTAAGTAGTTTTTTTTTAATGCGTCATAAACCGAAAAAAATACACTATTATTAAAACATCGATGAAAGTTACAACACATTACAAGAACTTTTATATTATGTTACTTGCTGCTACGGAACTCTTCATGGGCGAGTCCGACTCGCGCTTGGCCGGTTTTTAACATTGAAGTCGGTTGTATTTTTCTTTGTAAAAAGTTTTTTATTATAGGTTAGTCTGCGATTAACAGGATTTTTATTCTTTTGTTTTCATTCCTTTTGCATTCGATTTCGAAATAAGTAGATACCTACCTAATCTACTTATTTCGAAATCGAATGCTATTTTTATAAATGTCAGTTGTGAAATAAAAAACCAGGCCTAGCATATTTGATTTGTTTTTTGAAAAAGGGTTACCCCAGTTTATAGATTTTGGTTAGGTTGTAAGTAGCTCTGTACGCATAGCGAGTAAGTATTCGCGAGTCGCATAGATAGGTACTAATCATTACCTACCTACTTAACGCGTATAATCGCCCAGTCAAGAAAAACAAATAAAGGCAAACCTTGCAAGCAAACATATTTTTATGCGATTTTCAGAAAAGTATTTGCTATACTTAGGAGCAGGTTTTGGTATATTAACCGACTTCAAAAAAAGGAGGTTATGAGTTTGAACCGTATGTATGTTTGCCCGCGATAATCTCGCGTTTGGCTGAACCGATTTTGATACAGTTTTCAGAAAAATATTATTAGTCACTACGAATACGTGACATAAAAAAAATCTATACTTATAATAAATCTGTAGAAGTGAAAATTCTGTACATTGAAAATACCAAAAAATAAATGGCAGCGGGTGTTTGGGCGTCTACTTGGTTTTCAAATAAAAAAAGAAAGAATTTATAATGCGTTTACTCTCCAAGGACTCAGTACAAAGTTTTTGAATCGAATGAAAAATTATAACAAGAAAAAAGGAATGATTGAACAGAGCGAGTGACATTAATTTCATTCGCGCGCAGAATTTGCTTCCTTTCGCCGCGTGTAGGTGACGCCACCGTCTTCACCGCTGTCGCGCTGATGGCCATCGAGTAGCTTGCGGTTTGCCACGTTTTCATACTAGATGGCGCTGTAGGTACCGAACAGGGGGTGTTGCTAGACCGACACCGACCCCAAAAATGTGATTAAAAAAATTTTTGTCTGTCTGTCTGTTTTTTTAGGCATCACGCAAAAACTACCGGTTTGATTACGATGAAACTTAGTAAAAATATTCTTTAATATCCTGGGCACCACACTGGGTACTTTTTATCCCGGAAAAATATATACAATAAAAAACAAACTTAATTTTGCGGTTCGATCCCAACCGCAAATAATAAGTTTGTCGTAGGTTACGTCACCCTCAGTGGAGTTCACTAAGGGGAGTTCACTAACCCCCCACAGAAACGGGAACCGCGTTACCCCGAATTTAACGCGAGCGAAGCCGCGGGCAAAACCTAAGTGTTGAAATAAAAATGTTTAAGTAAAAAGATAGAACCGACTTCAATATAGTCGTTGAAGTCGGTTCTATGCACGGAACAGTAAAAAAAGTGAAAGTAGCTTGAGAAAATGTTTGTTCCAGAAGCGGTGGCGAAACTCATACCTACATTTACAATTTACTCTTACTGCAAACCCAAAAATATGATTGGCTGAAAACAAAAACAGGCGTAGACGAAATGCAACTTTACAATCAACAGACTATTAATCAAATTGACAAAAACAAGAAAGAAATACATTTTTGACTACCAAGTACCGCCACTCGTCGCTAGATGGCATTTTCAGTAAATATATTCAGTACGAACTGTAATAACGTAAAAATAAGATTGGTATTTGAATGGCGTATCACTGACACGAATGCAGGCTACTCAAATAGTGATGTAACCTTATTCGATCGAAATAATATCGATTGTATGAAAACGTATTCAAAACATATAATGCAAAAAAAAAAATTGTATGCGATAGTGGGATAGTATTAAAATAATGAAATTAATATGATTAGAGGCAATTTTTAAACCTAGTAAAAAGGGTATTGAGCGAGAATTATGGGTATTCTGATGAAAATCAATGACTGGATGCTCAATGCAAATTAGTTTTTTAATAATTTTCGGTGTGAAAAATAGATTTTACAGAAAACAAGTGAAGACAAGTGACAAATAGAAGTGTCATATTTTTTCATATAATTTAGGAAGCTTGCAAGAAGGTTTTATCTCCAACATTTCCCCGGGCGTTGAAACCAATGGTTTCAACCAGATTCTGAAGACACAGGCAAAGGGCAGATTCGGTTGAATGCCCGTCGAACGACTCCAGTAGACGTCCGAATGTCAGCTACACGGGCGATACCATCCGTTCCTGGATGAACAGCCACGATCCGTCCAAGTCTCCACTTCAACGGAGGAAGATCGTCTTCCTTGATCACCACCAAGGAGTTCAGCATCAAACCATCCTTGCAGGAACGCCATTTGGAGCGTTGTTGCAATTCTGCAACATACTCCTTGCTCCATCTGCTCCAGAAATGCTGGCGAAGCTGCTCGATCCTCTGGTAACGAGACAGATAATTGGCAGAGCTATCCTGGTAATCAGGTTGCGGCAAAGAAGTAAGTGGCCGTCCCACAAGAAAATGTCCTGGCGTGAGCGGAGTATAATCTGCAGGATCTGAAGACAACGGCGTCAATGGACGAGAGTTCAAGATGGCTTCAATCTTGGTTAGTGTGGTGTACAGCTCCTCAAAAGTCAAGTTACAATTTCCCAACACTCTCTGAAGGTGATACTTTGCTGACTTGACACCCGCCTCCCAGAGTCCACCGAAATGTGGGGTGTAGGCGGGAATAAAATGGAACCTTATTCCGTCGTTTGCTGCACTTTCACCCAAGGACAAACTATTTAATTTTAAAAATTTGGAAAGGTCGTTGTATGCACCGACAAATGAGGTACCGTTATCGGAAAAAATATCAGCAGGTTTACCTCTCCGAGAAATAAACCGATACAAAGCCAGTAAATAACTATTGCTAGTTAAATCACCAACGAGCTCCAAATGAATGGCCTTGGTTGTGAAACAAATAAAAATAGCGACATACACCTTTACTAACCTACATCCACGGCCCTGGCGACTAGCACACATAATAGGGCCAGCGTAATCAACGCCTGTGCTTTCAAAGGGATAACCTGGACGAAGGCGTTCTCGTGGTAAGTTACCCATTAAGGGAGCTACAACCTTACCCTTCATACGGTGACACAAAACACACTTATGATAACAGGCTTTCGCCAACTTGCGACCTCCTATTGGCCAATAAGTTTCCCTAATGGAAGCTAATAATAATTGTGGGCCAGCATGCATCAGCCTTTTATGCTCAAAATTAAATAATAGTTTAGTGAAATCATGAGTGGACTGTAATAAAATAGGGTGTTTCTTACTATAAGCAAAATTAGAGTTATCGAGACGTCCTCCTACTCGCATTACATTATTATCGTCTAAATAAACATTAAACTTTAGAAGGGCGCTCTTTTTAGGTAAACTCTTTTTGTTCAAAAATAATTGGTATTCAGAAAATGACTGAATCTGACTCTTATAATGACAAGAGTTAGTGCATCTTGTACCTCATCATGTGACAAGTATTTGGTTTTAGGGTAATGCTTTCTACATGACTTAATAAATCGTAATACGTAGGCAACAGATCGTACGAGCCGTGTGTAATTGGAATAACGCCTAAAATCAATTAAAACTTCAGGTTTCGAATCGTTTACAACATGTAATATGATTTTAGGTCGAGTCTCCGGTAACGATTGTAGTCCTGGGCTCGTAATTTGAGAAGGCCATTCAGACGAATCTAGTTTTAAAAAATCTGGTCCTTTCCACCACAGATCTGACTCCTGCAGATCACTAATATCCATGCCACGAGATATTAGGTCTGCTGGATTTTGATCTGTTGGGACGTGCCTCCAAGTACAGTTACCCGACTTATCCAAAACCTCAGCAACGCGGTTGCGCACAAAGGGCTGAAGTCTGGTAGGCATCATCTGTAACCATCCCAAGACAATGGTTGAATCAGTCCAACAATAAACCCGACTGATCTTCACTCGAAGTGAGCTCATCACCTTCTCGTGAAGACGAGAACCGACTACCGCACCACATAACTCCAGTCGCGGAATTGTCGTAGGCTTGATGGGAGCAACTCGACTCTTTGCCATTAACAAGCGAGCCATGTACTCACCCTTAGCATTAACACTGCGAATGTAGACGCAAGCACCGTACGCGGACTCAGACGCGTCTGTGAAAATATGGAGTTCTAACTCCGTAAATGAATTGCAGACTACAAGTCGCGGAATGCGAACATGATTTAAAAGAGGTAAAGATTTAATAATAATCTCCCATTGTTTACAAATCTCATTAGGTAATGGTTGATCCCATGATAATTTATCTAACCACATTTTCTGTAGCAAGATCTTCATAGTAATAACAATAGGACCTAACAGACCTAAGGGATCAAAGATTCGCGCAATAACGGATAACAAGTCACGCTTTGTGTACCTAGTCGAAGATTTAGTCAGACCTATAGGAAACCCTATCTCATCAGTGCCGATATGCCAACAGAGACCAAGCAACTTTTCTGGCTCATTTTGTCCAATGTTCAAATCGTATGACGCAGGGACAGCATTCGACAATAATTGAGAATCATTTGACTTCCACTTTCTCAATGGCATACATGCCGACGCAAGCGCTTTGGTGACTTCAGTGCGAATGAACTTTACTTCATCTAAGTCATCCCCTCCGGTCAGCAAGTCGTCGACATAGAAGTCATGTTGGATGATTTCCGATATCTTAGGGTTCCTACAGTCGAGTCCTACTTGTTTAAGGCATCGTGTCGCAAGGAATGGCGCACTGGCCGTACCGTACGTGACGGTGTTTAATTGATAAACATTAATAGGATCACTAACATTATCACGCCAAACAATCTGTTGTAAATATCTGTCCGACGGGTGGACGACTATTTGTCTATACATCTTCTCCACATCCGCAGATAAAACATACTTGTGGACTCTAAAGCGAAGAAGTATAGACAATAGACCGTCCTGTACGGTTGGCCCAACCATCTGTAGGTCATTAGAGGACACTCCCGTCGAAGTAGAAGCACTAGCGTTGAAAACAACACGAAGTTTGGTCGTGGTACTCGACTCGCGTAAAACTCCCATATGTGGAATAAAATAACCCAAACATAAATTAGGTTTATTAATTTTTGTCATATGACCAAGTAACTCGTATTCTGACAAAAAGTCATGATACATTCTACTAAAGTTCGTCTTAACCTTTAATTTACGCTCTAAAGAATGTAAACAATGTGTGGCTTTATTAAAAGAATTTCCTAAAATTGAAGGATCTTTCTTAAGGGGGATGCGAACACAAAAACGACCATCAGACAATCGTGTCGTATTTGTAACGAAATTGTCTTCACACAATTTCTCTTCAGGCATATAAGAATTGGAAGACTTCGCATTCACCTCCTCTAATTGCCAAAATTTTGTCAATTCTGACTTGAGGTTTTCCCAGTCACCATCGCTGTCGGCAACCATTTTAGACATATTGCACTTTACGTCATTCGTCAGCAGTGAGATAGTATTCTGAGTAATTGGACCGGAAACTATCCATCCTAGACGGGTTTCACATAATATTGGTTTCCCGGTACCTAACTTTAGTCTTTGAGATCCTAACAAATCCCAAAAAAGATCAGCGCCGATTAAAATATCAACATCGGCAGGGTTATAAAAAGTAGGATCAGCTAAAGTAATATTCGAGGGTAAGTCGAAATCAGAAATATTTATCTGACGACACGGAACACTACTCGTAATGAACGGAAGAACAAAACAATTTAGTTCGAATACAAAGCTATCATCTAATGGCGTACCCTTAACCCGACATATTTTACCTACGTGCGAAGTGACGTTATTGATTCCAAGGATTGATCTATCTACCTGGCTAGTTTTTAAGTTAAGTTTATTGCACAACCTATCTGTTATGAGTGAAGACGTGCTACCACTATCGAGCACCGCGCGAGCGAGATGCACACACCCATTGTGGTCTCTTAATTTGATCAAAGCGGTTGATAACAACACATCTCGTTGCGTATGACCACACGGAGATGCAATGTTTGCGGATAAAGCTACGTTATTCGTTTCAGTCGTAGCAGACAAGTTATTCATCGAATTACCACTAGGTGTATTCGATACAGTGCCATTAGAATGTACGTGAACTAATGTGTTGTGCCTACGTTTGCATAGTTTGCAGCCTGGTTTTTTACATTTGTTAGCATAGTGTCCGGAACGAAAACAGTTAAAACATACCTTATAACTAGGTAATGATTTGAGACGGTCATCGTTACTCAATGCGAGAAACTGTGGACAATTATTTAATGTGTGATCGTTGTTATTACATTTAGGACAAGGTTTAGAAGCTGAGTCAGTGCTAGAATTGATAGGAGATTGTGCTACCATTGACTTGATCTTAGGACCTGATTTACCTGGTGATTGCGAATAATGATTGCGGGGGAGTTCCAGGGTCTCGATGAGGTCGGCTCGATTGCGTAAGAATTGCATAAATGCGTTAAACGTGATTAAGCCATCCTTGTCTATCCTACCTTTGCACTCCTCCCACTCACGATAGGTTTTTTGATCAAGTTTTCGTGTGACAATGTAGATTAAAAGTGTATCCCAGTGTTTCACAGGCTCCCCTAATGACTCTAAAGCTCGCAAGTCTTTATTTAACTGATCGATCAAATTCTTAATGGCAACAGAAGATTCTTTTGTAATTGATTCAATAGTAAATAATGAACTTATATGATTCTGAACCAGTAATCTTTTGTTGTCAAACCGATCACATAACAATGACCATGCCACAGAGTAATTACTTGAAGAAAACTCAATGGATTTGATAACTATAGCAGCTGTTCCCTCAAGTGATGCTCGCAAGTAGTGAAACTTATTGATTGCGTCTATGTCATCATTACAATGAATTAGGCTAGTAAAGGTGTCGCGGAATTCAAGCCAATTACAATATAATCCGCTAAACTTTGGTAACTGAATCGTTGGCAATTTAACCGGCTGCTTTATGCTAACACGAGTACTTTTACAACTTTCCATCGATTTATTATCTTTATTGTAGTCAGTCAGAATATTCTGGGCTCTAGATAAGGTTTTATAATAAATAGACTCAAACTCGGAACGCTGAGAATATTGTAAGTTGATGTCGTCAACAATGCATTCTAGACGTAACTGTACCTCATCATACTGCTCATACAACGCCTCTATCTTGCCCATGCGCAACTGCAACTCGGACACATCACAGCTAGATAGCTCCTTGTCCTTGAATGAGTCCAGAAAATTGAGGAAACTAGTCAAGCGACCTTTGAAGCTGCCTCGCTTCTTAATTAAATCCTTTTCCTCAGACATTCTGGGAGACGAGTGTTGTCAACCTGGCATTGATACAGGAATATAAAAATTAAAACAACAATATAATTTCAATAATTATACGCCTAGCTGTAGTCTATGCCCTTTCTGACTGCTAACTATAATTTATAACAATGACTTGTACTAATATCTAACACTCAAATATTTTTATTATGTCAAGATACTTGTTAAAAATTAATACCACTGTTAAGTAGTTATGTAATTAGTTACAGCTTAATATAATGTAAGTTTAATAATGTAGCAAAATAGCTAACTATACTGTTAAAAGTATGAGTTTAAACTTAACATTGCTGTTGAATAAAATACTAATCACAATGCAACAAAGTACCTAATGATTTTACTCAAACACAATATAATTGGTAATTTAATAAAATAGTACTGACCTTAGTATGACTACTTATATATACTACCTGAGTGTTGGGTGACGATATTAGCGTAATTATAACTGTACACCACTAACTAACTTGCTTGAAATCAATCCAGTTCTCCAGCAGTGAACTCATGAACCTCCATTCAGCGTGGAAGTCAGTCTCTATTCTTTTCCTTGAAAATAATCGCTGATCTTCTTAATTATATTTCATCCGGCTCGTTATGGACCATGAGCGAGAATTATGGGTATTCTGATGAAAATCAATGACTGGATGCTCAATGCAAATTAGTTTTTTAATAATTTTCGGTGTGAAAAATAGATTTTACAGAAAACAAGTGAAGACAAGTGACAAATAGAAGTGTCATATTTTTTCATATAATTTAGGAAGCTTGCAAGAAGGTTTTATCTCCAACAGGTATTTATTTGCATAGTACATCAATTATCATCATCTCAGCTGAAATGATCGTCATCGCCCACTGCTAAACATAAGAATATTAAGTGTAATTCAAACGCCCTATGTTGTTCCTAACTCTTTAACTAAATTTATTTAAAATACATCATAAATATCATACCACAATTTTTATTTTATTAAATTTATTAATTTAATAATTATCTGTATTATATTACTTATAAAAACTATTAAACTATAATATATAATTACTATTATTTTAAAAAGACCATGTAATACATATCGATTGATTTTATCGATAAAGTCACGCACTATTTGGATAGCGTCAAAAGTATAGGTAGACCAACGAATATTCCAGAAGAACCGAGAAAAGTAACCGAGAAAAGAAAATCAACTTTGTTTTTATGTCACTAAGGACTAGTTTGGTTTGTATATCCTGCGCAACATAATTTTATTTTTTCATTTTATTTAAATAAATCCGAAAATAATACTTTTCACCTCCATGAGTTAGATTTTTCCGACTATGGTTTAAAGTACAGTATGGCATATTATGGCATTTTAATATTATTTTTCGTTAAGTATATTATGTTGCGCAGTCTAGTCAGAGAATTAGTGCGCTTGAACAGCAAGTGCGCAACGCGGTTCTTAGTTCTTACTAGCGGCGACAGTGCCACGCCTACTTACTTCTTCCACTGTTTTTACTGTTCCGTGGTTCTATACAGGACACGCAGGCGCCCGGCCCACGCGCCCCGCGCCCAGTCGCGAGCTCGCGCTGCCCATGACGCGACATTGTGTGTGTTTGATGCAACGTGCACTCACAACCATAAACTTAATATACCTACCGCTCACAACTCAACTAAAGGTCATATAATTTACAACTTCCAAGCGTGAAATAGATAGTAAGGCCGATTTTCCTGTTTTTTTTTTTACTGTTGAAATATTCCCAAAGTTACGGAATATTTCGGAATACTTCCGAAGTTTTCGACGGGTATGATTCTGAATTTTTCCCTCCAGCATCTATAGTGGGGACCCTGTTGACAATTCGACAAAGCCGCACGTGGTTTTAGACCTTTTCCAACGGGACCCGATTGCTGTACTTCCGCTGTCTGGTGTCTGTCAGTTTGCTATATTTCATGAACCGTAATGGGAAGAGAAAATAATTTTTTTCGGAGTGTATCACTATTGCGGTTGCAGCTATAACTTGTTTACCGCTTGTACAAAAACCTAATAAAAAAGTACCTATGCTGTTCTATTTTATGCTTAACGACAAAACTGTCAGCTTGTTATCATAAGTCCGTAAGGTGAGATAATATGCGTGTGCGCAGCCGTATCGTTCAGAATAATTACTTGTTTATATGCAAGACGTGCATTAACGTGCATCGGAGAGTGCGCGCGGCCGCTACGTGACTAGACCGTGTTGCAACACATCAGTGTGTCGCCGCGCTAGTTCCGACACGAGCATGTGCTCACATGTTGCAGCGGCGAGTCTCCACGTGGCTCGTGCGGCGCTGCGCAGTCTGTTGCTGGCGTGCCGGTGCCGCCTCCAGTCCTTGGGCCTAGCGCGCACTGCCGTGTGTTTTTCTAACGCATAATCTGTGAAGTATAGAGTGCCATAGAAGTGCGCGCACTGCGGTGAAGTAAACGCAAGCGGTGTAGTCATTGTTGGCGTCTCGCTGCAAATGTGCGGTTAATCTACCGCACATTTTTTTTGTATCGCATAGAGATCTATGAATTGCACTGCGGTGAAAAAAACGCATTGGGCACTCATTTGCTGTTGGGATGCGACACAGATATGTACCTGGCGTGTCTCCGGTGACGGCGGCACAGTATTATAATGTGATGGCGGCGCGAGCATCGATCGCCAATTTAGACATTGAACTTATAATTAATGCAATAAATTTTATCGTGTACCTGCAAATTCGGACAGAATATTCAAGACAAGAATGTAGGAGGAATTTTATGATATTGTTATTAACAACATCAATATATTTTACAAAAGTACTTTTCAAATTCAAAGTCAAAGTATTTATTAGTGGGCTTTTTTGTGATACAACAGGTCTTACAGTTAATTTATGGTAACTCAAAAAGCTGCCCATTGGGCATACACTATGTAACAATATGAAAATTTAAAATTGATATAATATTCAAAACAATTAATGTCAAGATTTAAGTTACAATACAATTAATCATTATTACAAATATTAAAAATACAATCAATAAGTCAAGTTTTCAATTTACAATCCATACAGTCAAATATTATTAATTAGTCAAAAATACATAATTGTCAGTTTATAACATTTTGTCAAGAAGGAATTCGTCAATGGTATGGTAGCATTTTTCAATTAAAAAATCATTAAGTTTTCGTTTAAAATGTGCCAAGTTCAAATCTTTAATATTATTTGGTATTTTATTATATATTTTTGGAGTCATGCAGAGAATGCTTTTGTGCATACGGGCTGTCTTTGAAGCTCTTAGACTTAATTCGTGTCGATATTCTGGTCTTGTCGAACTATAACGTTCCTCTGAGGCTTTTTAGAACAATTTACTATTTTTCTTGATAAACAATGCAGTCTCGTACCTATATGTAAAGGCAAGGTAAAGTTGATATTCTAAGTGATTTAAAATGAGGTTTACAACTATCAGTTGATTTTAAATTACACATCGATATAATGCACCTCTTCTGTGCTTTAAAAATATTATTTTTCTCGCAGGAATTTGCCCAAAAAATTACTCCATAACGTAATATGGAATCAACATAACCACAATATGCAGCTATAACAGCTGCCTGATTAACTACTTTTTTAAGCTTATATAGAGCAAAGGCAAAGCGACTTAATTTTTTTATAAGTATTGATGCATGTTCTTTCCAAGTCAGTTTAGAGTCAATGGTCAAGCCTAGAAATTTTATATCCTCTACTTCTTCAATTCTGTTATTGTCCAAAAAAATAATTATTTATGGCAGGAGTATTTACTCTTTGTCTAAACTGCATAATTTTAGTTTTACTTAAATTTAATTTTAAATTATTTTGATCAAGCCAATGAACTGATTGTTGCAATGAGTCTTTGATGTCACATTTATAATTTCTATTTTTATTTTGTCTAACAATTGAAGTGCTGTCATCAGCAAAAAGAACCATAGGAAAAGTGACATGTTTTGGAAAGTCATTTATGTAAACTAAAAATAACGGCGAGCCCAACACGCTGCCCTGTGGTACGCCAAAAGTAACTTTACGTTTTTCAGATACATATTTAAGTTCTTTTTTGACCTTTTTAGAAATTCGTTTAATTTCTGTGCACTGTGTTCTACTATCTAGATACGGTTGTATAAGGGAAAATGCTTTGCCCCTTATTCCATACGCATTAAGTTTTTGTAGTAGAATCTTATGATCAACTAAATCTAAGGCTTTCGTCATATCTATAAATATAGCACTAATAGGAATTCTTTCATCAATATTGGCCATTATAATATTAAGGAAATCGTATACAGCTATATTTATTGGTTTATTTTTTCTGAACCCCTTTTGTTCCATTACTAAGAGGTTGTGTTTCGTGAAAAAGGAATCTATACGGTAATAAATAGCTTTCTCAAATATTTTTGATATTACCGGTATAAGGGCAATGGGTCTATAGTTATTAATATCAGTTTTGTCATGGTTTTTTTTTACATAAGGGCTTAATAATTGTTGGTTTGAGTTTATCAGGATAAATTCCAGAAGAGATACTGACATTAATGATGTGGCAAATGGGGCCTGATATTATATCGGGAACAAATTTTAATACTTTTCTTGAGATATCATCATACCCTACACTAACTTTATTTTTTAAATTCTTTATTATTCTGTATATTTCATCAGATGTTGTCGGAGTCAAGAAAATTGATTCGCAACATGTATTCGGGATCTCATAGCTTGCAGATTTTGAAGTCTTCGAAAGTAATTCTGCTTGATCCACAAAGTGATCATTAAATGCATTCGCTATATCACTAGGGTTTGTTATTGTAACCCCGTCCTTTCGTATTTCCACTATGTGTTCATAGGGAGGACAGTATTTATTTTCATTAATGATCTTCCATGTATCTTTCGATTGTTTGTTGATGTGATTATCCTATGGTTATTTTGTGCCTTTTGTGTTATTTTTATTATTTTTTTAAGTCTTTGTGAGTAACTTTTTAGTTTAGTAAAGTTATTGTTATTAGGTTTTGCTCTCAATTGCCAAAGAAGCAGTCTTTTATCTTTGCTACATCGTTTTATACCAGGTGTTAACCAGTTCGGTTTCCTTTTTAACTTATTTTTTTTGTTGATCAAGGGAAAACACAAGTCATAAAACAGCCGGAATATTTCCATAAAATCATCGTAGGCTATATTATATCATCTGCTTGATAAACTTCACAAAACGACAAAGGGTATAAACATGATCTAAATTTCATAAGGTTATCGTAACTGTAATCACGCGCTGTTATATTCCAACTTTTTATTTTATAAGTCTTTTTTACAGGGATCTTTGAGCGGTGTGATCTGACATGTTAAGGTCAATTATACTGTGGATACATTTTTGCTTAAAATTGTGCGCGAAATTATCTTTACATAATGTGTTGCTTTGTAACCTAGAGGGTTAATCGATTTGTCGTTTTAAATTATAGCTTAATAGATAATCGGTAAACTCAAGATAAGTTCTATTTTTTTCAATGTATTAATATTAAAGTCACCACATATAACAACATTTATGCGCGCTTTGTAACAAATTTTTGGCAAGAGAATGTCTAATTTAGAGTAAAAAGTATCAAGATTATTTGATTTAGGTATTCTGTAAATACATAAAACTATAATGTTGTGCTGTGTTAATTCGATTGCGCAGCACCCGAATGATCCCTGAATTGAGAATTTCTTAATATCGTCAAGCTCTTCGTATTGAAGATCATTTTTTATTAGTATGCACGCTCCGCCTCTTTTTGTGTCCCTAGAGTAACAAGCTGCCAATTTATAATTAGGTATACTGAGAAAATCTTCATATCCGGTTTCCATGAAATGTTTAGTCACGTAGATTACTCGTCTATGCTGTTTTGAAATTCATGCAGATGTATAAGTAATTGGTCTGCCTTATTTATTAATCCTGCGATGTTTTGATGCATTATTTTGACAGATAATCATAGAAAAAAATTATTTGATATATCTTCAAACGTGTCCATTGGGTTTGTATTACTACTATTTTCAATTTGGATTTCACGAATAGTCTTTTTGAGATTCAAAATTACGTTTTTCATGCCAGTGTCATTTAGAAGACCCTGACGACCCGAAAACATTGTATTATCATAACATAAGTCAGCGTTTGAGTCCAGTAAATAAGCATATTTATATGTTGTGTTGTGCAGATACAAAAGATTATTGAACATTTCAACCCTTGAGTTATATATTGTTGTGTAGTGTCCACATTGTCTGTAGGTTGGAAGACAAGCAGAATTATTGAAATGAACTGATAATATAATATAATGACAATAATAATATAAGTACATAATAATTAAGAAAGAAAGAAAGAAAGCTAATGGATATGTGTATTCTCCCCATTCTGACCTATGGTGCACAGACTTGGTCTTTGATTAGCCTCCAAAGGTTCAAACTTAAGGTTTGCCAACGTGCTATGGAGCGCAGCATACTAGGTGTTAAAATAACGGATCACGTTCGAAACACTACACTGCGCTCCAAAACGCAAATCTTTGACGTAGTTCAGAAGGCTGCCCAACTTAAGTGGGACTGGGCTGGACATTTATGCCGCATGCCTACCGAGCGGTGGGCCAGTAAAACGCAAAATTGGTGCCCTGAAATTGCACGACGGGGCCGCGGCAGACCAAGAAGGAGATGGCGGGACGACTTGGATGTCTTCCTTGGGAATTGGAAAGAGGTGGCTCAAAACCGGGAACATTGGAAGGAGTGGAGGGAGGCTTTTGCCCAGCAGTGGGACAATATGGGCTAGATATAATAATAATAATATAATAAAAATAATTATACAATGTAATTATGACATAATGAAGTTAAATTGAATTATTATTAATAAGTATATTATAACTGAAAATATAAATTCATACATAAAATAATATAATTAATCAATGCAATGTAATGATGATATATCTAATACTTAAAATGAATTGATATATTTACCTATACTAAATTATTAAATGAAACCTATACTAAAATAATAAATTAATAGTGGAAATGTAATGAATAATTTAATGCCTAATATGGACTAAGTGTCTGAAATAAAAAGATTTTATTTTATTTTTTTATAATTATATTGGTATGGCTTAGTTTTTCGATGGTATCTTTCAATCGTGGAAATTACAGACACAATAGAAAGACAATAGGTGCGCGAACGCCGGCGTTCGCTTGGGGTTTAATGAATATGGTAGATTAAATCGTGATAGTTTTTAGTTCTTAAGAAGTCCCCCTTTCTCCTATTAGAATAACACAATAGCCGGTTTTGTTATAGTGTTTGATCTTATTTTCTATGCCTAGTAGGAGTTGTTCAATACTACCATTTCGATATGAATAGTGGCAAAATTGAAAATTAGTTGCAAAGAAATCTTCAATAATGTTGCAAAGTCCATTTCTATTGTTAGCGCTTATTATACTTATTTTACTTTTTATTGTTTTTGTGTCAGGAGTCGTTTGTAGTTGGTCGTTTCTCGTCTTAAATCCTCACGTATTGAGTGTTCAATTCCATAGGTGTTACATTGAGTAGTCTTATTAACCATCTGGGGTATAACTTCCGGAGTTGATTTATCAGCTATTTCGGAAGTAACCTTCATAACTTTCTTCGTCGACTTGGGAGTGATTGAGAGTGAGAGTGAGTGAGATGTGACGTATATTATGTCAATAATACCTACGTACCTCCTTGTAGAGTTTATATCTATACTAGCTTTTGCCCGCGCGGCTTCGCTCCCGCTCTTCCCTACTTCAGCCTACTATACCCTACTCTACCCTACTCTACCCTATCTGATACAAGTAGAACGTAGTGAATACATACTCTTTGGATATGAGTGTCTCTTACTGTGTACGCACTGACGTATCTGTAGGTAGATAGTCTGTGACGTGACGGTGGGACGTGCAGCCTGCGCTCGGCGGTGTGTAGAGTCCATTTCACGAAAGAAGTCCCATAGACGCAGCGCTGTATTTTTTTTTTTTCCAATTTTATGGCATGGCCTTTTGGCCTTTGTGCCATTTCTTCATTTTTATCAGCGCTGTATTCGCGCGACATAATGTTGCCACGGTTAAATATGGGGAAATCAGGGGAAATAATTTATAGTTCATTTACTTTCATTGTATTAACTAGGTACCTACCTGTAGACCACAATGGCTTGGCAGATGGGCATGCCGGAATTTTTTGTGAAATACAGATTCAGATGGTAGAGGGTAAAAAAATAAACAATGACCAGAACATAATTGTTGAAAAACGAGTGTTCACAAAAAATAATCACAATACATTTGGTGAAAAAATTTTAGGTATCGACTGGTCTTCGATGGGAATTAACACGTTTTTAAATAAATTTAATAATGTTTTTCAATGTAGTTTCAGAAAGCGAAAAAAGCACGTAGTTTTATATAATAATAGTGCTGGTATAAAATGGACCACAAAGGGTATAAGGGTATCGAGCAAAACAAAAAGGTTTTTGTGTGTAAATAATGGAAATAGTCATAATACCATACTAACGTATAAAATGAATTATATTCGGCTGTTTAGGAAGGCTGTAAAAAATGCAAAAAGTATTGCTGTGAGAGACCAAATACAAAAAGCTAAAAATAAAAGCAAGGAAATCTGGCAAGTAGTAAATCGCCATAGGAACAAACACAAACCAACATTTTTGAAGAAACTTATAGTAAAATTGGATGAAAAAATTATAGATAACTCCAGGGAAGTTGCGAATGTGTTCGCTGAACAATTTAATAATTTTAACCATTCTTTGGATAGTGTAGAAGAATATAGTTCACTGTTTTATTTAAAAGAGTCTACTGACAGGGTTAATAATGAAATGCATTTGACACCCGTGACTCCTAAAGAAATAATAAAAATCGTGGGGTCAATGCCAAATAAACCATCAAGCGGGTATGATGACTTACCAATAAGTGTCATAAAACAACATGTTAATATACTTGCGTAGCCTTTATCGAATTTTTTCAACAAGTGTTTTGATGACGGTGTTTTCCCTGAGCAGCTCAAGATAGCAAAAGTTATTCCCTTACATAAAAAAGGTTCACAAACGGATCCAAAAAACTATAGACCCATTTCAGTTTTACCGACACTTTCAAAAATCTTTGAAAAATTAATTAAAATTCGTCTGGTCACTCATCTTAATACAAATAAAATTATCAATAAAAGACAATTTGGATATCAAAAGGGTGTTGGAACTGCAGAAGCAATTAGCTCATTGGTTGGCGATGTGATCGAAAAACTAAATAAAGAACTCAAGGTAGCTGGTATCTTCTTAGACCTAAGTTCTGCTTTTGACACTGTTAATCATACACTGTTGCTTGCTAAAATGGAACATTATGGTATTAGAGGACAGGTTCTGGAGCTTTTTCGCTCGTACTTAACGAATAGGAGAATGTATGTAGAAGTAAAAGATTTAAATCAAGATAACGTTCAGAAAGTCTACCATTCAAAATTACGCAGGGTTTTGACAGGTGTCCCACAGGGATCTATACTAGGTCCAATCCTATTCTTAATTTTTACGAACGATTTACTTAACCTAGTAACAAAAATAAATCCAGATATAACATTAGTAGCATTTGCAGACGATACAAATGCTGTTGTTAGCGAAACCAGTGCAGAGGCATTGAGCAACAGCATAAATACGGCTCTTGAGTTCTTCAAATTGTGGTTTACGGCAAATAAATTGATTATAAATACAAAAAAAAACAAACATCTTACTGTTCAAGTCTACATCACGTGCTAGTGATAATTTAAATGTTCACGTAAATGGAGATAAGATAGATACAGTAGATTCAGTAAAATTTTTAGGGGTTCATATTGATCATTTATTAAACTGGAAAAATGAATTAAAAGCCATAGACGGGTCAATATCATCAGCGTGCTATGCCCTCAGGAGCCTACGAGATGAACTTAGCTTAAATATTTTAAAATCAGTTTATTACTCACTGGTGGAGTCAAGATTGAGATATAGCATTCAACAATGGGGAAATAGCTACAAATATAACTCTGATAGAGCATTTCTGCTACAAAAGAGGGCGATCAGAACTATGGTTCGCATTCCCCAAATCGAGTCCTGTCGAAAGTATTTCCAAAGTCTGTCGATACTTACAGTACCTAGTCTTTATATACTGATAGTCTTGACTAGTCTGGCAAAACACATGAATGATTATGAAACGCAGGACGAAAGACACCTAAGAGAAAGCACACGGAATCAATACTTGAAACACAAAGTAAACCCCAAATTAAATATTGCAAAACATTATGTTCAATATCAAGCGGTAAAATTATTTAATTGTTTACCTAAAGAACTGAAAGAGATATTATATAAAATCACTCAATTTAGAAATAAACTCAAAAACTTTTTATTGGAAAAATGTTTCTACTCAGTTGAGGAATTTATGTCTCAACGCTATTGTTAATGATGTTAATTTCATTTGTTGTTTTGGTTTTTATTATTTATGTACCACAAAACAACTGTTTTTTTATAGGTTATGAAATATGTTTTTAAATTTTTGTAAGGTAAATATTATTATAGTTTCTTTTTCTTTTTCACTATGACATTTTTAACTATTTTAATGATTTTGAATTAGATGATTTTTGACAAATGACGAATTTTAAATTTTACTATCTGTTATTATTATTTTTAATTTTTATTCATTTTTGTTATTATTTTATAAAATACTAGTGGTTGACATAATGAACTTGTGACATTATTATTTCTTTGTGTGTTGACATTGTTTTATATTGTTTTATATTTGTGATTATTATTTAATTTTATTGATTAATTGATTGTATTGGAAATGTTTTAGCTATTACCAATTAATTTATTTTCTATTTTTTTTTTGTAAAACATTCAGACACAATTTATATTGTTAAATGAATAAATAAATGAAATGAAATGAAAACCTACTCGAATAGTTAGATAAGAAAAAAAATGTTTTTAATAGAATGTATTTTTAATATGTATAAAAGGTACCATTTGATGTCCATACTGCTAAGGTCAGATTAGTGAAAAATAAATCTTCCTGTAATTTCTAAAATATAAAATGGAGATGTTCGACCAACTTTAAATTAGAAAAATAAAATAACATTTAAAACTTGTATTCAATTTTTTATTGAATAATTATGATCAGTCATACTATGATCACTGCCAGAAGAGTGAATAGAAACAGCTTCATCCATAAGACCATCATTTTTTAAATATTCTTCCTTCAAATGCTGTACAAATGTAAACATACATTGAACTAGGTACCCAATCTTCCGTTGTAACAGTCTCAAAAGCCTCTTCTGTTAGATGTACAATTTCTTTTGGATCTTGGCCCACGTTTTTATCCGCTACCCGTCTCTTTACAAGGCTCCACATTTTTTCGATCGGATTGAGATCGCAGTGGTAAGGCGGCAATCTTAGCAATTCATGATTGTAATTGAGATTTTAATAATGCCTCCACGGCATATGTAGGTGGACTTTTGTTTTGTTTAATTAATTCAAATAATACAGCTTTTGTCCAAGTATCTTCAAAATATACTCCCTTTTCTCGCAGCCTTTCCTGCATGTCACGTTTAATACTTGACATTGTAGGTGCTTTATCTATTTGAGTGCAATGATACGGAGCGTTGTCCATTACCACAAGTGACCTTTCAGGTTAGGAATGACTTTTTCACTCATCCATTTCAAAAAATTAGTTGAGTTCATGTCATCGTGGTGATCTGAAGATTTGTATTGGGATTTGTATCTGTTCCCGCATGAGCAATTATCCAACGACTCTCTGATGACTCTGACACGAACATCCCAGGCTCCTCCTCACTTTGCCAGCAACTTTTGGCATGATAAGTGTTGTGTACATAGGTCTCGTCTAAATATACTACAGGTTTTTTCTCCACATTGCGATTTCTTCGGATTCTCTCCAAATATCTTGAACGCCATGCAGTAATATCATAACGTTCCATTAGTAATTTACGTTTCGATTGGCATCGCTTATACTTGAAACCGATGCTATGCAATATACGGTGCAATGTTGTGATGCTTCCTAGATAATTTATGTCGTCTCTCAAAGCTGCCCGTAATTTAATCAATGTAGGTAATTCCTTCTTCACAACATAAAAATTGTGAATTTTTTGCCGTATAGCGCACAAATCAAATCCATCCAAGTCGAACTTTTTAGGATGCGGGCGACTCTTCCCTGGGGTGACGATAACTTTAGAAGTACTCGCCGCTGTTGCGCCTTTTTATAACTCTCGTTACAGTTTTCTCTGAAACACCTGCAATAAAATGAAAAAAAAAAAAAAAATTCAAGCAAAGATTATTTTCGTATTTAATTACATTATTGTTGAATATAACTTTACAAATTTTTGTTGTGTTGTGTTAATTCCTTTTCAAATTTTCCTTAATAAAAATCGTGCATTAAAAAAACAAAAAACTTAATTCCAATCTGTAAATCAATCGGGAAAATATCTGTATATGGCAGCCCCAAAATTTACCTGTCATGACTGCAACTCTTTTGCGAGCATTGCCTATTGTTATTAAAACACCGCGATTCTTGTGTTCCGCTTCACAGAACTCCTTTACCTTTAATATCATTTCTCGACCTACACTTTTTACAACTTTTGGCATTGTAAATAAACCTTATAACGCACTAATCCAATAATAAACTCACAAAATATCTACCACAACAAACGCACCTTGATAACATCGACAAACGACAACATGGCCGATCTCCCCATCTGTCAAATTTAGTTCCACAATAATATTGTCCGCGGGACTTCTTTCGTGAAATGGACTTTAGTAGTGAGCCAGTGTAAAACCTAACCACCACCATTAGATATAATATATAATAGAATAGTATTACCATCAAGCAAAGGATCATTACAAGTGGTGACGAGGATAAAGGTCAGTGAAATGAAAAAAGGCGTAATTTTCAAAACAAAAAATTAAAAAAAAAAAAAATATGGCGGAAAGTAATGAATAGTTGTGTTGTTATTAGCTACGAAGACGAGCTGTTTTCGCAACGGACAGTAAATGTATTGGTTTTATGATCTGTATTTCGGACGTTTTTCCCAATATCGATTCGTTTAACATTGATAGAAATGTAAATATGTTACGATCGATAGATTGTTAAATAAAGCAAAAATAAAGCAAGAACTCATTTTTTTTTTGGATTTTTATGATCTGGTCACTTGGACCTTTAAGTCTATAAGAAAACAAAACGTCATAAAAAAACATTATTGCTTATTAACTAATGTGGCATAGATAATGCACACAACACCGTTATACCCTCCATAATAAAAAATAAAAAAATAATATCTATACTTATAATAAAACTGTAGAGAGGTCAATTCTGTACATTGAATATATATTCAAAATTAATATTAGAGGATGACTGGTGATCGATACTGACGTCAAAAATGCAATCAGTAAATTTTTTGTCTGTCTGTCTGTATGTGTACGCATGGGTCAAAAACTACTGAAGGGATTTTAACCAAAATTGGTACGATTGTGGTCCATACTCCTAGGCAGGTTATAGGCTATATAACATAACGCTAAGATACAAAGGAGCTGAGAAGGGACGATAAATTTGAAGCAAGTCGGTTGAAAATGCGCTTTCGAGCTCCTTATCCTCGGATACGTTGATCATACACCAAAAGTATGTATTACAAAAATGATGGTCTGTAATAGATCTACAAAAAGGTCCTCAATAGTATATATCTATCTTTTATAAATTAGCAACAATAACGTGTTTAACCGTTAGGCATTTCTTCAATAATAAAATCGTACATATAATAAAATCGTCAAAACTGTACACTAAGTATTTTTTAAAAAGAATACTTGGGGCGTAATCTACAATCGATATCGAAGCCAAAAATATAGTTTTTAGAATTTTTGTCTGTATGTATGTCCGGGCTAAACTCAAAAATTACTGCATGGATTTACTTCAAAATTTGCATGAATATTACTAAGAGGTCGGGTCAACATATAGGTTACATATTATCACGCTATCACCTACGGGGGAGGAGCTCTGAATCTTTATTTTTCTTACGCATTCTGTGACAGCGTGTAATCTAACGATGCATATTTAAATAATGTTTTTGAGTAAGCCATGCTATTATCTAGCTTTACACTATAAAAACTACGCCATTTCAGTAACTTGGGCAGAGAAACATAGTTTAATGAATGTTAGTAGTATAAAGACAATTTTGAAACAGCGCCATCTATGAGATTTCATAAAAATCAAATCAAGTTATATGTTAACACTTTTTGGAAATTAATAATTTATGGATCATGTTGGCGAGGTTAGTAGTTAGTTATTCTTAAAATTCATAGATGGTGATGTGATGTGATGTGCATTTTCTTCATAAAAGTTGTATCGTATAGTTTGTTTTGACAAATTGAAGTTCCAAAAAAACCCTCAAAATCTTGAGCAGAGTTGAGGAAGACAATTTAAAAAAAAATGCGGTGTTAACATGGTGACATTTTTCCAGCTCTGTGAAGTCGACCAGTTTGCGTGATCCCTTACGTATGACGAGGTGCTTTCATATTACACGTACGACAAGCAAAGGGGTGTATTTAACCGACGTCGACGAGGAGGTGCTGTGGAAGGTTTTTCGGAAACTTTCAATGACACCGCATTGGGTACCTACCGTGCAACCGAATAATGGCAAATGCTATTTTCTGCGGTTGTTACTTCCCACTGTTCGAGGCCCGACGTCCTTCGCCTTCCAGAGGATATTTGATGGCGTGGAGTATCCCACTTACCGCGCAGACTGCGTAGCACGTCACCTTCTCGACGGTGAAAAAAATTGGGATCGGTTGGTGTTTTGTGGAGTCGCGAACCCGGTAGCTTTGTGGGAGAAGTGTCGCCATCATCTGTCTGAAGATTTTTTAAGAGCTTTGAGGCGTGCTACTGGAGACGAAGACGAAGTAACTGATAAACGCGTGCTGAACACCTGTCTCAGTTCACTTCAAGATATGGTCATTTTTATCGGCAGCAAACCGCTGATCGAATATGGATTACCAGCTCCCCAATCATCACCGCATCAAGGCTGTGGAAATCGGGATTATAACGCTGGGATAAATTACGATCCGGGCGAAATGACCACCATACGAAATGACCATGTCACTTTGTTCTCTTCAGAGCAAAAACAAATTTATGACACCGTCCTTAAAAGCGTTGGGTAAAACCAGGGTAACATGTTTTTCTTGGATGCTCCTGGTAGAACAGGAAAAACATTTGTTACCACTAACATATTACTGTCAGGAGGCAAGCCAAAATTGCTATTAATGTAGCGTCGTCGAGAATCGCTGCCATACTGCTTCCGGGTGGCAAGACAGCACATGCCATGTTTAAAATTCCCATCGAATTAGAGAGCGCCGAAACGCCTGTTTGTGGTGTGTCACGTAACAGCGATAAGGGACACGTGCTCAAGGATTGCTCTTTGATCGTATGGGATGAGTGTACCATGGCCAATAGGAAGGCAGTTGAGGCCGTGGACATCCGCAGGAACGAACATTTGATGGGTGGTGTCACATTTCTGTTCAGTGGCGATTTCCGGCAAACACTTCCCGTGGTGACGCGGGTATCGAGGGCTGACGAGGTGAATGCTTCGTTGAAATGATCTTCGTTGTGGTCACGAGTTTGTTAGCTGCGCTTGACCATTAATATGAGAGCTCGGCTCGGCGGCAATGCACGTGCGTTGCAAGAATTCTCCGATGTCCTTCTAAGTCTTGGCGAAGGCACTCTGACAGGTGGTGCTTCCAGGGTCTCTCGGTAGAGTGGTATCCAGCTTAGAAGAACTCATTTGATGTGTGAACGGGGACATCAGTCGTATACCGCACCAGCTTCTTGGGTGTGTGAGGGACAACGCCGACGCCCAAAAATTATCAGGCTGCAGCAAATAACTAATGCATTCTCTCAAAAATTGAGGGGAATGAAGTGGTCTACACCTCGATAAACACTTTTGTCGAGCAAGATGACGCCACACATTATCCCGTGGAATTCTGAACACCCTGTCAGCAAGAAGACTTCCAGCGCATACCATCAAGCTGAAGGTCGGTGTCCCGATTATACTTCTTTGGAACCTTTCTCCTCCGAAATTGTGTAACGGGACCCGCCTTAAAGTCATCTCTCTCCACAGACACACCATTGAGGCGGAAATTCTTACGGGTTGTGGCGTAAGCGAGGCAGTATTTATACCACACATTCCCTTCATACCTCACAACTTCCCGTTCCAGTCCAAGCGCGTATAGTTCCCCGTGAGTGTTTGCTTCGCGATGACCATCAATAAGTCGCAGGGGCAGACACTGAGGGCAGCGGGTGTCGATCTCAGGACGAGTTGCTTCTCACACGGGCAACTGTACGTTGCTTGCTCTTGCGTCACCAGTCCTGACTCTCTTTACATTTTGGCTCCTGGCAGCATAACTACTAACGTAGTTTATAGGGAAGTGTTGTAAGGTATGATACCTTTGTACGTATTTTTATTTTTTTGTGCCCTGGAATGTATTCCTGCATTATTTTCTCTATTTCCTTCAGTCACATCTTTTGACTGAACTCAGCAGGATTCCCATATAACTCTTTTCACTTGCTTCGCTTGAAAAAAAATATATTTTAAAGCAATTTTTTTTTGAATAATTCAAAGTTGTTTACTTAATACTATAGCGACACTGACATCTTAGGTATTTTTGGTACTGCAGTGCCTTCACGCAGACAACGTCGCGGGCAGCAGCTAGTATTTAATAAAATTGAATTGACAGGATTGGCCTTATTTGTTATTGACGATGATATTTTAAATATAAAATACACTGCGTGTGATTTCCATTCAATTGGAAATGAGCTTCGGATTTCCATTCAATTGAAAATGAACTTCGGTTTTCCATTCAATTGGAAATGAACTTCGGTTTTCCATTCAATTGGAAATAACTCCGGTTTTCCACTCAATTGGAAATGAACTTCGGTTTTCCATTCCATTGGAAAAAACTTCAGTTTTCCATTCAATTGGAAATGAACTTCGGATTTCTATTTAATTGGAGATGAACTTCGGATTTCCATTAAATTGGAAGTACTCACATTATGAATTGTCAAAAAAATAAAAAATAAATAAGAGGTTATGAACTTTCATTAAATTGGAAGTGTTTTGACATCTATTCAATTGGGTGTATGTTCAGGTCACCCAATAAGATAAAAAATGACGAATTAATTACCACCACCTGGGAAATTGGATCTCGAGGGAGATAGTGCATCAGTCGATTTAAGATGGGAAAAATGGAAACGTTCTGTGGCGGCTTAGTAACTGCGATTCGCTGAGTTGCAATTTTGATGAAATACGGGAGCGCGAGCGCAAGGCTCGCCAGTCGCTTACGTTACACCGCCCTGCCTCGACACCTACATAGTACGTAGTTAGTAATAACGAAATATTGTGGAAACAGTATTAAAGACATTTATTTCATTGAAGTCACGTTTACTTTGAACGCCTTCCCGTACACTGAACACGCACAACACTGGTGACCCTTCGACGAATTCAAGATTTCGTGTTTTTCGTGACAATAGTAGGCGACTCAATAGCGTGCGAGGCAGAGGCATAAATACCGCGTGGTGCTAAGTAGAACGCAACGTGCTAAAGTGAGGTTATAAAGCAACGCGTGCAGATTGTTTTTCGAGATGAACCCGCAAGTGGCAACCGGTCCTTCAGGCGCAGCACCAGTACCAGCAGCAGATATAGCGATGGTTACGGTGCAAATGAGAGTTCCGGAATTTTGGAGAGAATTACCAAGGTCGTGGTTTTGCCAGTTCGAGGCAATTATGGGGCCACAGAAGCAAGGCGACGTTCAAAAGTACGATATGGTGCTCGCGAAATTGCCCACAGATGCATTACAGCAAGTTACTGACATCATAGAAGCTCCACCGGAAACAGGCAAGTACGAAACGATAAAAAAGCGTTTGTTGTCTGTTTAGGAAGAGAGTGCGGATAAACAATTTCAGAGGTTAATGCATGAAATGGACCTGGGAACACAAAAACCGTCACAGTTACTCAGGAAAATGACAGCTTTGGCGAAGAAATGCAATCTAACGGAAGAACCGCTAAAGAGGCTGTGGTTAGACAAATTAACACCCAATATACGCGCACTGCTGGCATTGAGCGAAGACACCAAGTTGGAGGACATGGCTAGGAAGGCGGACAGAATATTAGAAACCTTGGGAAACGGCGAGGTCGCATCCATAGCACCAGGTACGTCAACAGCAGGGTCCAGCGCAGACGACAGTGTAGCAAACCATCTGAAGGAATTAGCATTAGAGATGAAGGAATTACGAGGAGAAATAGATGAGATCAGGAAGCGAAATAGGAGCGCTGCAGGAAACACGGGAGGTGGACAATATCAACGTTTTAGATCCAGAAGCCGGACGCGGCGCACGCCAGAATCACCCGACTGGCTATGTAGACATCATTACCGCTATAAGAACAACGCGCGGGCATGCGAATCACCGTGTAATTGGGCCAAGAAGCAGCAGAAGACGGAAAACTAGACGCGGTGCAGTCAGCAGCTGTGGAGGATTGTGCCGCGGGAAACCACCGACTTTGTGTGAAAGACTTCAAAACGGGAATCGTGTATCTAGTGGACACAGGCGCTAATGTAAGTAAGTGAAAACAAAGCAAAAACAAGAGTGTACGTATAAACTTTTCGCAGCAAACAATTCTGAAATTACAACCTATGGCGTAGTGACTATAGAATTAAATTTAGGTTTACGTAGAGCGTATAAATGGTCATTTATAGTTTGCGATGTAAAACAGCCAATCATAGGGAATCTACCTTGAAGCAGCTGATATCACGATTCTAACTAAAAAGAGAGCTATATTGCTAGTACTCCCCCTAGGAGAGGTACTTAAAGAAATATTTTACAATTTGCCTGGAGCAAGCATAGGCCCTGAAGATAATGTTGAATTTTTTTGAGGTAGCTATTAACAAACTAGATGAATATTTCCTCCTCAAACAAAATAAGACCTACGAGAGACATCTTTTCCGACTTGTTAAGCAAGATGCAGGGGAAAGCTTTGAAAAATTTCTAATCAAACTAAGGGACCAGGCAGCCAAGTGTAAGTTTGAAAATCCTGATGACCACATAATTGACCAAATATTAGAAAAAAGCTTATCATCAGAGTTAAGAAAAAAAATATTGACTATGGGTGATGAAATTACACTAGACAAAGTCATTACAGTGGCTAATAATACATTAGAAATTGTGAACTATCAACTGGATAGTTACGAACAAAGAGAAAAGAAGACAAACGAAGTAAATGCAATAAAAATTAGGAATAGAGAGAATTCAAGGTGGGCTAAACAAGAAAAAGAATCTTATGAAGAGAAGAGAGCTTCAAGGTGTACTAGATGTGACAATTTTACACATGTTACACAAGCTTCTGCTTGTCCAGCAAAGAACAAGAAATGTCACGGTTGTGGAAAAATAGGCCACTATGAAAGATATTGCAGAACGAAAACACAGAAACATAAGCTCGAAAATCAAGAACAAGACAAAAACTATAAGAAGAAGTATACATATTCAACTTGAACAATGATGCGACAGTCAAATGTGAAATAGGAGGAGTAGATATGTTAATTGATTCAGGATGCAAATTAAATTTAATGTCGGAAAAAGCCTGGGAATATCTAAAGAATAATAAAATAAATTGTTACAAGCAAGTGAAAGAACCAAATAAGAGTTCATTAGCAAATGGAAGTAAAACACCTTTACAGATCAAAGGATCCTTTGAAGCAATAATAAAAGTGATCGAGAAAACGGAAAGGGCCATTATTTACGTTATTAAAGATGGATCACGAATCCTACTTGGTAAAGACACTGCATTGCAATTAGGCGTTTTGAAATTGGGTCTGGACATAAATCAAGTTGAACTAAAAACAAATACACCTTTTCCAAAATTCACAGACATTTTAATCAAGATTCCTATTGATTCATCAGTAAAACCAGTTAACAACCCTACCGGTAGAATTACTAGATTAAGATATCATAGAAGAGGTAGATGAACATTCACCATAGGTTTCTCCTTTAGTCCCAATCATTGAGGACAGTGGTGATGTATGCTTATGTATTGATATGTGACGTGCTAACGCTGCTATTTTGAGAGAGAATCACCCATTACCCTGTATGGAGAATTTACTACCTAAAATAAAGAAAGCAAAATTCTTTTCTAAGCTAGACATAAAAAACGCATTCCACCAAGTTGAATTACATCCACATTCTAGATATTTGACTACTTTTATAACATCTAATGGGCTTTACAGATATAAAAAACTCATGTTTGCAGTTACATGTGCTCCAGAACTCTTTCAAAAAATAATAGAAAAAATGCTAATAAATTGTAAAGGAAACAGAGTTTTGTTAAATAAAAAAAAATGCATTTATAAAGTCGTACAATACAATATTTAGGAAATGAACTAGAAAAAAAAAATCCAGACCAGAACCACCACCACCAGAACCAGAAGGAGTAAAACCGCTGCTTAAATAAATGAAGAGCATATCTGAGTTTAGAGTGCCAAAAACAACAGAAGAGTTACAAAATTTTCTTGGTTTAGTAATTATTTATATTACATAAACAAATGGATTCCAAATTTAGCCACGACAACAGAACCGCTAAAGCACTAGGACAAAAATTAAGGAAAAAAGCAAATATAGAAGAATACTGGAAAGTTGAACAAAATGAAGCATTTGAGAAGTTAAAGGAAACGTTATCAAGAATAGAAAGTTTAGGATATTACGATACAAAAGATAAGACACAAGTTATAGCCGATGCTAGTCCTGTAGGATTAGGAGCAGTCTTAGTACAGATAGATAGTAAAGGACCAAGAATTATTGCATACGGAAATCGAACACTCAGCCAATGTGAAAAAAAGTACAGCCAAACAGAAAAGGAGGCCCTTGCTCTGGTATAGGCAATCGAACATTTTAATACATTTCTTTTTGGTAAAAAAAATGATTTAATAACCGAACATAAGCCTTTAGAAATTATTTTCAGTCAAAAATCTAAACCTTGTGCTCGTGTTGAAAGGTGGGTTTTGCGGTTACAAGCTTATTGTTATAGCGTAAAATATAAACCGGGTAAGAGTAATATTGCGGACCCATTATCAAGGCTGTGTTAATGCTCGGATCAGCCAAAGTCAGAGGATTATGTTCATCAGATAGTTAAACTACGAGACCTTATGCAATTCCAATGCATCAAATTATTAAGGAATCAGAAACCGATCAGGAAATCAGTAATGATAAGAAAGGAATTTATAGTCATCAATGGGATAAATCTGTCAAGCCATATAAAATATTTTCAGATGAATTATGCTTTTATGAGAATATTTTGTTGAAAGGAAATAAAATAGTTATCCCACAAAATCTCAGAAAGGAAGTTTTATTAGCTGCTCATGAAGACCATCCGGGAATATTGGGCATGAAAAGTCGCCTTTGGTGTAAGGTTTGGTGGTCTAGAATCGATAAGGACGTTAAGTTGAAGGTAAAGAGCTGTAAAGGATGCACTCTAGTCAGCTTACCGAATCCTCCACCGCACCAATGAAACGTTTAAAGCTTCCTTCTGAACCTTGGATCGACATAGCGATGGACCTATTAGGCCCATTACCGAACAATGATTACATTTTAGTTATCATTGATTACTATAGCAGGTATAAAGAAATCAAAATTATCAAAACAATAACAAGCATACAAATAATTAAAATTTTGAAAAAACTTTTTAGTCGACTTGGTTATCCACAATCAATTACTGCTGATAATGGCCAGCAAATTTTTTAGTGAGGGGTTTAAACAATTTCGTCAAAACTGTAATATTAGGCTTTTTAACACAATACCGTATTTGCCGCAAATGAATGGAGAAGTAGAGCGACAAAATAGAGATATAATAAAAAGGCATAAAATTAGTTCTATTGAAAAACGAGATATGAAAGAAACACTTTATGAATATCTTATGATGTATAACTCCACTCCTCATTCAGTTGCTGGAAAGACACCGTCAGAACATTTTTTTTTTTAAAGATGAACATAGATAAAATCTCCATGTTGAAAATATGAATGAACTGAACAATGATGGGGATCGAGATAAGTTGCAGAAAGAAAAGGGGAAAGAATATGGAGACCGAAAAAGAAGAGCAGAATTACCAGAACTGACAAAAGGAGAGAAGGTGTATGTAAAAGGTATGGAAAAGACCAATAAGCTCTCAACTACATTTACTTCCACACCACACGTAGTGGAACAATCAGTAGGAGGAGATGTTAAGATAAGGAACGAAGAGATTGGACAAAGACTACGAAGGAATGTTATTCATTTAAAGCGAGTGGAAGGACAATGGAAAACAATGGAAGATGACATCAGTAAGAATGAAGATGAGAAAGTCGAAGAAGATGAAACGACTTTAATAAAAGTTTATTTTTATTATTAAAGTTTATTGTTTATTTGAGTAAATAAAAATAATAAATACTATGATTGTTTCAACAAATAATGTTAATTACATTTATGCACTAAATAAAATTTGTTAAAAGGGTAGAGATGTAGTGTTTATATCTATATAATAGATATAATACGTTGTCTCACGTACACAACCAGACGGGGCGGCGTTGCATGGCGGACAGAGCACAGGCGGGATCTCATGGTGAAATGGCGTCAACGACTATCGCAACCCAGTGCTGGGCACGCCACAATCATGGCGGTAAGTCCCCTCTTTGAGGCGTGGCTGGAAAGGCCTCACGGCGTCCTTACCTTCCGCATGACGCAGGTCCTCACCGGACATGGTTCGTTCGGGAGTTTCCTACACCGGATTCATGCGGAAGTGACGCCCGGGTGTCGCCACTGTGCGGAACGCCCGGAGGACACGGTGGAGCACACAGTCGAGGTGTGCCCTGCTTGGGCGGAGCATCGCCGTGCCCTCGTGGGGGCGATCGGCGGCGGAGACCTCTCGCGCCGGGCCTTGGTTGAGGCCATGGTCCGGAGCGAGGAGGAGTGGCAGGCGGTCGCCGACTTCTGTGAAGCAGTAATGCTTGCAAAGGAGGAGGCCGAATGCATCAGGCAACGGCGTTATCGCCGCCGCCGTCGCCGGGATTCTGATCCCGATTTCCGGCCAACGTAGACGCGGGCTTGCGGACAGTGAGCAATGGGTAGCTCGCTGTCCGGCCGTCCGGTAACTGTCCGGACCAAGCCCATGTCGTCGACGGCGCGCACTGTTCCCGCGCGCCTCAAGGAGTTGTCAGCAACAGCAGGGACCCAGCCGGGTCGAAGCCTACTGGGGCCAGGGTTATCCGAAAGGGCGCTCGAGCCCCGGTATGAAGGCTAGAAGGAATGGGGTGGGTCTTTTAGTCAGTAAGAGTCTGACACTATCTCCCGCTCCGCCCAAGGGCGGGGGATGTCAATGCATGATTTTTCCCACCATAAAAAAAAAAAAAAAAAAAAAGACGGGGCGGCGTCGACGAGTCAGTTAGGCTATCTGATACAAGTAGAACGTAGTGATTACATACTATTTGGATATGAGTGTCTCTTACTACTTTGTGTACGCACTGACGTATCTGTAGGTAGATAGTCTGTGACGTGACGGTGGGACGTGCGGCCTGCGCTCGGCGATGTGTAGTAGTGAGCCAGTATAAAACTTAACCACCACCATTAGATATAATATATAATAGAATAGTATTACCATCAAGCAAAGGATCATTACACTCCTTATGAATTTTAAAAACGTATTTTTGAACGAACGTCCTCTCTCTACCAAAGATTTTATGTATCCTTTGCCCTCTACTATTTATATATATAGATGTCAAACCTGTCAAACGTTATGTTTTCTTTTTCTCTATGACTTTAAGCTGGATGGCTGTTGAAATGTCTAATGTGCTGCTAATGCTTTTTCTGGTAATGTGATTCTCGATATTGTATTTATTGTTGTGACAACATCATTTATTGTATCATTTTAGCTACTACATTCTAAGCAAAAACAGTTATTTTTATTTTTATTATTTAAAGCGGAAATGTATTTCCGAAGTATTTATTATCAATACATAAAGCATAGTATATTATATTATATTAATACGGTTCAGTTTTAATAATAGAGTCCGTCTAATGAAAGTGTGACCTAAGAATAGGAGGTTATAACCATAAATTTTGAATGTGGTATTATTGAAATAGTAGGAGAAAAATGTTTTGATACTTGAGTATTTTTTGTATTTATGACAATTGTATAATAGTTGTATAAAGATTTAATTTCCAGTCAGAAACGTGTGTGTAGACTTAATTATTGGTGAGTGTATGGTAAAGGTCAATAACACACAAAATTTTAGTAATTATTCCAAAATTATTTTATCTATTCTTTCAAATGCCGCTATATAATATTTAAATAATATTCTTTATTTACCATTTCTGTTAAGAATACCAAGTGTACAAAACTGCGATAGTTAAATACAATAGTAAACATGATTTCAGCTTCATCACGTCTCGCCAACACTAATAATGTGTTTCAAGATTGTAGGGTTAGAATCGATTCGTTTTAGCATGGCGAAAATTCAGATCTTTTGGGATTAGTCAAATGGGAATATATTTCATACTCCAGTGATTATTTCAAATGATACGGATTGACTCGAGAGACACAGAAACTTCTATCTGCTTAAACTTGAACTAGGATTTTAGTCACTATTTCCTTCACTTTCACAATTTTAACTTCAGTTGAAGACATTGATGCACTACCAGACAGAGTGAGACAAATCTTTCATTACATCTTAACCGCTTTTGAACGCATTCTACCACTCATTAGCATGTGTTTTTGATTAAGTCGTTTCACCAAAAGCCTTCTTTGTTCGATGTTTTTTTCTATTATGAAATTCGCAATACGTCAGATTATCTAAAAATATAAGAAAAAATATCATTATATCGTAAATATAACTATATTTTCCTTCGCCGTAATGTTGGCTCCCCTGTATGTCTACAGAAAAAAGAAGGGAAAAGCAAAGAGTTGCCTACTCTACCAAAATTTTTTGCACGAAATGTGAAGCGAATTCGATTTAAAGGTACTCGCACCACTTAACACAAAAAAAAAAAATGTTACAACAAAGATGGTTATAGCAGTTAATAGATACATTCACACAACATTATGAGTTACCAGGGGGCCACAAGTGCAGAGGCAGTCATTGCCAAACAAACGTGTCTTCGACGTAGTCTTTAACCTTGTAATATTCTTTTTTGGTTAAGACATGTTTGGTATGAGTTTTGAATTTTCCTTCGCTAAGTTCAGTCACCGCTTTTGGTAGCTTGTTATAAAAGCGTATGCTATTTACCAAAAATGACTTACTGGTCTTGGCTAATCTCCATTTGGATAATATAATTTCGTGTTTTCTACGAGTATTTATGTTATGAAAATCGCTTCTAATTTTGATTAGTCCTAGGTTTTTACGGATATACAAAATACTTTCTAAGATATAAAGAGAAGGCAGTGTCAATATATCGATTTCTTTGAATTTATTTTCGAGGGACTCGCGAGGACCCATTTTATAAATAGCCCTGATTGCTCTCTTTTGCAATATGAAAATGTAGTCTACATCAGCTGCAGATCCCCACAGTAAAATGCCATAAGACATAATACTGTGCAAATAGGCATAGTAATCTAACCTAGCTGTAGCGACATTTGTCAACTGCCTTATTTTTCTTACTGCATATGCCGCTGAGCTTAATCTACCTGAGATAGTTCTTATATGAGCGCCCGACTGCAGTTTGGAATCGACAGTTATACCTAAGAATACAGTTTCTGTAATTACATCAAGTTATTTGCCATCAAGAATTAGATTGACGCCAACTTGAGGGACATTCGGTAATGGAAACTCTATACATTTAGTTTTATTTGCATTTAGTTGCGAAACTGGTCTAAAAGGAAGTTGTTAATGGAGAAGTACGAAATTGTGGCGTAGCGTTTTCAGTATTTGAAAGAATTGACAGACGAAATGGTGCACAGCGTCGTATATTTTATTCAAAAATAGTTTTTACATTTTCCAAAAGAAAACAAAAACAAACTTATACGACAACTGTCAAAAGTAACGAAATATCAGTTAAGCTCCCCAATTTTAAGTAATTTCATTGCTCAAAATATAGCAACACTGTTTTCCCGTATTGCCAACATTACGGCGAAGGAACCTCTTAAGTGAAACGCACAATCTATATATATAAAAGAAAGTCGTGTTAGTTACACCACTTATAACTCAAGAACGGCAGAACAGATTTGGGTGAAAATTGGTGGGGAGGTAGCTAAGAACCAGGAGAAGGACATAGGATACTTTTCTTTTTTTTTTTTAGGGTAGAGTAGAGTAGGGTAGGGTAGAGTAGGGTAGGGTAGAGTAGGGTAGGGTAGAGTAGGGTAGGGTAGAGTAGGGTAGGGTAGAGTAGGGTAGGGTAGAGTAGGGTATAGTAGGGTAGAGTAGAGTAGAGTAGAGTAGGGTAGGGTAGAGTAGGGTAGAGTAGGGTAGAGTAGGGTAGAGTAGGGTAGAGTAGAGTAGGGTAGAGTAGAGTAGGGTAGGGTAGAGTAGGGTAGAGTAGGGTAGGGTAGAGTAGGGTAGGGTAGAGCAGGGTATAGTAGGGTAGAGTAGGGTATAGTAGGCTGAAGTAGGGAAGAGCGGGAGCGAAGCCGCGGGCAAAAGCTAGTATCCAATAAGTCAACATGGATCAAGACTATAACGTCGTACTAACTTAAAAATTCAGAAATCGTATTTAAAGATTGTTGTTTATATTTGAAAACACCTTTCTCTTCTTGTTTTTGTTTGAATTTATTAACCATAGTCTGTTGTAGTTTTCGTACGTTACTGTTTATTGTTTTTCCCATAATTAAGCAATTATTCTTGCAAAATGGACGAGGATATGGCGACCCGCCAACACGCACTGGACCAGCGTGACGGGTTATGTTCCGAATCCCCCCAATGCAACATAAATATCTGCTTTCAAAAACTGACAATTACAATCATAGACTTTGACGTGATTTTGGCGGCAAAATAATGTTGCCACTTTCATTTAAATAACAAACTCTAGGTCACGCTTTCAGTAGACACACTATCATACGAATGTTTTATTACGTAATTATTTGCAGTTTCATACAATACCTAATTTATTAACTCTCGTGCATAAAGATTTTTTTTCAATTATTTATTTTCTGAATCTATACAAGTAATAAAGTACAGGGTGTGGCGTAAATAGTGGTCCGACGTTCAGGAGTCGATACGTCATATATTCAGCTATCACATACCACATTTTGAACCACTTTTTACCATAGGTCTCAGAATAATCGTAATCTTCCTGCCCTAGTTCCGTTTTATTTGGGGTCGGCGCAACACGTTTTTTTCTTCCATTCTATCCTATTACTCGTCACGCTTTCACTAACTCCCTTTTCTTTCATATCGCTTCTCACACAATCCGTCCATCTTTTCTTTGGCCTTCCTCTTCCCCTCCATCCATCCATATGTAAACTCATAACTTTTTTAGCAACATGCGTTTCATCCCTCCTTTTCACATGACCATACCAAGACAAACGATTCCCTTTCAGGTTTTCAGTCACTGGCGCCACTTTCAAACTTCCCATAATATACTCATTTCTCACTTTATCCATTCTCGTCACACCACACATCCATCTTAACATTCTCATCTCCGCTACATGCAATCTTTTTTCAATCCGTTTTTTTCACAGCCCAACATTCAGTGACAAGCCTTATCACGGACTTGTAGATTTTACCCTTCAACTTGAGGGGCATCCGTGGGTCACAAGTGGTTCCCGTGACCTGTAGCTATTTCATCCATCCTGCGTTGATCCGACGTGTTACGTCCCGGTCCACCTCACCATCCTCTTGGACGAGCCGAGGTACCGAAAGTCGGAACAGATTGGAATGGGCGTTCTGGCGAGAGCTAAAAGCACTGGATTGGAGACATCGCCGAAATCGCAGAACAAGTACTCCGTTTTGGTTCTACTCAATTTCAGGCCAACACCCTCCAATCTGTGCCACCACACCTCCAATCTGTTCTGGACCTCTAGACCACCCTCGGCAACTAGCACAATGTCATTGGCAAACAGCATACACCAGGGAGCCTCTTTCTGAATGTCCGACGTCAGAGCGTCCATTATCATCAGGCAGAGGTAAGGACTGAGAGCCGACCCTTGATGTAAGCCAACAGCCACATTGAAGCTGCCAGTGGTGCCAACTGTAGACCGGAATTGGGTATTACATCGACTATACATCGCTCGGATCAACTGCACATACTTCCCAGGCACACCTTTCTTCTTAAGGGCCCACCACAGAACCTCACGAGGTTGTAACCCGACCCAAATAAAATCGAATTGGTTCTGCGAAATTTCACTCTCTTCTCTCAGACGCCTTTTAATAACTTTCTCCCAGGCTTTCATAGTATGTGACATTAGGTTTATTCCTCTATAATTGCTGCACTTAAGCACATCACCTTTGTTTTTAAAGATGGGCACCAAGAAACTGCTGCACCAATCATCAGGTATGGCTTCTTCCTGCAACAACTTATTGAAGAACAAAGCTAACCACGTCCAACCATCCAACCATCCATACCAACTGGTATTCCATCTTGGCTTTACCATTTTTCATTCCATTCACTGCTATTCTGACTTCATCCATACTAACCATTCTCACTAACCCTACATTCACAGGTTTCCTCTCTAAAATTCTATTCCAATGATTTTCCTCATTCATTAATCTTTCAAAATAGTCCTTCCACCTCTCTCTTTGATTTTTTCATCGTCTGATAGGACCATTCCAGCTTCATTCTTTACACATCTTACCTGACAAACATCCCTCATCATTCTCTATCTTCTTTTAGCAAGCCGGTAGAGCTCTTTTTGGCCTACAGGATTGTCTAGTGTGTCGTAAAGTTTGTTTTGGGCTTTTGTTTTTGATAATGCCACGGGTTTCTTAGCTTTCTTCTTCAAAATATCATACTCACTCTTTTTCTCAGCTTTCTGACTACCATTTCCCGCTTCTACACGCAGCCATTCCTTGAACTTTCTTTTCTTCTCTTTCAACACATTCTGAATTTCTATGGACCACCACCATGTATCCCTATCTATTGTGCCTTTTCCTGTCGTTTCTCCCAAAATATCTTTCGCTGCATGTCTAAACACTGTCATCTCATTCCAGCTTTCATTTATACTTCAGTCATTTATGTCACTCATCTCCTCTCGTCACTCCTTTTCGTCATCACAGAGTCAGGTCTTAATAATTCAATCCAGGATGGTGAACTTATTCCACCAGATTATAAAATGCTACGATGTGATCGAGCAGATGGACGCAAACAAGGAGGAGTGTTTTTAGCGGCAACGCCGCGTTTTGAACTAAAGTGCGTTCCAATCGCTGATGTAAACTCAGCCTTATTTGAGATTACTTGTGCTACCGTTTACCAGGGAAATAATTGATTATTTTTATGTTGTGTGGTTTATATTCCACCAAAATGTAAAAGTAATGAATATATGCGATTATTTCATATTTTGGAAAGTGTCATACCATCTACAACTGTGGAAATACAAAGTTACTTAGAGTACGTAAATGCTTTCTGTGGATTTCGTCAGGTAGGTAAATAGTGTTTGCAATATAAATAATCGTACTTTAGACCTAGTGTTGACTACGTTTTTGACGAGTGACTTAGAGATGGAATTGTTAGGTGAACCCTTGGTAGATATTGATGTTCAGCATCCTCCACTTGTAGCTAAAGTAAAGTTTTGTGGTCGATTCAGTGAGCCAGTGTCGGTGCACAAACAGAGTTCTGAATTCGTAGTATCCGAAATAGACAATAAACATAAGTGGAATTTTTCTAAATGTGACTTCTCGAGATTGTTACAACGTGTTGTATTTACAATCAGTTGATTTGTATGAGATAGGGAGGGTTTGTATGAGATTCTGGATCCAGATAAAGCGTTAGATTTTTTTTACAGCGTATTGAATGACGCAATTAGTGAATGCACACCGACAAAAAGTAAAAGTAAAGTCACGAATAAATAGAACTGTAGTCCGTTGTAGTTCGTTATAACTTTGATCGATGTTTTAATAATAGTGTATGTTTTTAGATTTATGACGTATTAATGCATAAAACATATTAGATAAAAAAAAAACAAAAAAGTAAATATCCACCATTTGGATATTAACCCGGGTAAAAACCCTGAATTTTGGGTAGTTACGGGGTAGAAACATCTCTATCTACGACACGGGGTTTTTTTATGGTGGGAAAAAATCATCCAATGAAAACCCCCGCTTTTGGGCGCAGCGGGAGATAGTGTCAGACTTTTACTGACTAAAAGACCCACCCCGTTCCTTCTAGCCTGCAGTCTTTCGAAACTAACCCTGGCCCCAGTAGGCTTCGACCCAACTGGGTCCCTGCTGTTGCTGACCACTCCTTGAGGCGCGCGGGAACAGTGCGCGCCGTTGACAACTTGGGCTTGGTCCGGACAGTTACCGGACGGCCGGACAGTGAGCTACCCATTGCTCACTGTCCGCAAGCCCGCGCCTACGGTGGCCGGAAATCGGGATCAGAATCCCGGTGGCGGCGGCGAGAACGCCTTTCCCTGATGCGGTCGGCTACCTCCTTAGCGAGCATTACTGCTTCGCAGAAGTCAGCGACCGCCTGCCACTCCTCCTCGCTCCGAGGGAATGCAAACCGGTTAACCGAAAAACTGGTTTTTCGGCATATTTTTAATGATAAAAGATAAAAAAATCGGTTTATTTTTTAAGTAACCGTTTTTTTTGAGTTTTTTTTATTACTTTCAAATGACACTATTTTTTTTATCAGGCTTGATATCAGTCGTAGTTCTGTTTATAATATATATGTATAGCACAGTGATTGCTACATCAACTGTACAGCTCATCTGTATACGATCATTGAAAATCCAGGTCGGCCGTGTGTTGTGAGAACAGGCAGTGAATGCTGTCAGGGCCAGAATTAAATCTCGTAAGGACACAAAAATTCTTATTCGTAGATGAAATACCCACTTTTGTTACTCATCATATCATCATCACCATAAACGAGTCGCTTATATAGAAGAGAGTGAAAAGATCAAAATCTTTGCTTGTTCGTTACACTGATGAAAAACTCAGGGATATTTTTGCTACCAATGAGAAAATGTTTACAATCAAGGAATATTACAACAAGCAAACTGACCGGGTGTAAGCTTGTAACTCCAAAGAACACTCTCAACAGGTTGTCAGAGTCAGTCCAGAAAGACAATCCAGTTGGGTAGATCTAATTTCGAGAAAGAGATCAAACGTCGATTCCTACTCTGCTGGGCAGCGTTCGGGAAGCGGCGCGGTATCTTTTCGTTCAATATACCACAGTGTCTCAAGACGAAAGTCTTTGACCAGTGCGTGTTGATGACATATGGTGCCGAAACGTGGTCACTCACAATGGGCCTCATCAGAAGGCTTAAAGTCACCCAAAGGGCAATGGAAGCTCGGAGTTTCATTGCGTGATCGAATCAGAAATGAAGATATCCGCAGGAGAAACTTAAGTGGCAATGGGCAGGGAAACATAAGTGGCAATGGGCAGGGAAACTTAAGTGGCAATGAGCAGGGCACATGGCTCGCAGAACGGATGGCCGTTGGGCCGAAAGGTTCTGGAGTGGCAACCGCGTATTGGAAGACGCATGAATGAATGAATGATTGAATGATATATATTTATTTGCATGAATATAGGTATTTTACAAGTTCTTAAATATTTAATTTTATCATTTAAATTTAAATAACAAGTTAACAACAAATCAAAACAAAACATTAAATCATTAAAAAACTAATCATTTGTGAGCGCAGTGCGGAAAACCTCCTACAAGGTGGACCGATGACTTGGTGAAGGTTGCGGCAATCTGATGGATGCGAGACGCACAGGATCGTGCATTGTGGTGAAACTTGATCCCTCAAGTGTCGCCACAATGCACATGACATGATAGATGTCCACTGTTGGACAATGGCAATCGGTAAGTATCGGCTAAAATGATTATGATGATGATGATGATGAAGGGCATAAACAAATGACCAAGGTTCATTTTCGTGAAAATGGGCTACTCTAACTTCAGCTGCTTAGAGGGCATGGGCTACACGTAACAATAATAATTAAAAATCCTTGAAAAAATTGTATGATCAGCGGTGGACAACTTTCCAATGATCACCGTGCGTAAACCGATAGACGCTTGGCCTGAACGCTTAAAAGCCTGTGTAAGGCTAATGGTGGATATTTTGAGTAGAAGATATTGATTTCTGTCTTGGATTCTCTATGTATGACAAATCATTCTGAGACATTCGTTTTTATAGAGTAGATTTTTTGTTTTTAACAGAATTCCATATTAAGTATATAATATTTTGTTTTAATAGATAAGTTTCAAAGAATTACAGAAACAATTTAAAATTTCACTTAAAAAAATCTTAAAACCGGTTACCTTGTTAACAGGTTTCTTTTGCATTCCCTACTCTGGACCATGGCCTCAACCAAGGCCCGGCGCGAGAGGTCTCCGCCGCCGATCGCCCCCACGAGGGCACGGCGGAGTATCGCCGTGCCCTCGAGGTGTGCCCAGGCAGGGCACACCTCGACTGTGTGCTCCATCTTCGTGTCTTCCGGGCGTTCCGCACAGTGGCAACAGGGCGTCTCTTCCGTTCGAATCCGGAACAGGTACCTGCCGAACGTGCCATGTCCGGTGAGGACCTGCGTCATGCGGAAGGTGAGGACGTCGTGAGGTCTTTCCAGCCACGCCTCAAAGAGGGGACTTACCGCCATAGTTGTGGCGTGCCCAAACACGACACGGGGTGCTAGGGCTGTTGATAAAATATAGATATATCGAAATATACAGGGTGGCCAGATCATTGACGTCCAAAAATAAAATTTAGGTCCCTCGTATCGTGGGGTATCCGAATCACCCCCATGTATGTTCCGTGATTTTTCATAGATAGATTTTTGAGTTATAATTTTTTTTCTGATTTTTTGAGAATGATAAACCAGACCAATCTAAAAATTAAAAAAAAAAAAAGTACATGTTTTAGTCGAGATTTTTTTTTTTGCAACTGAATCTTCATGAGTAGTACTTTTATGCATAAAATAATTAGCTTCGTAACTGCGATGGAAGTTATGAAAAAGTTGGCCTAAAATGAAAAATTTACGTTCGTGAAATTATGACTTAGCTTTTCAACTTTGAATAAAAAATTTAAACAGGAGACTTCATGGTTTCTAAGTACAAACTTTTCTCGTACACCATGGGTTGTAAACGAAGGCGCTACTCCTATATCCTACATGAACCATGAAGTTTCCAGTTTAAATTTTTTATTTAAAGTTGAAAAGCTTAGTCATAATTTCACGAACGTAAATTTTTCACTCTATATCGCAGTTACGAAGCTGATTATTTTATACATAAAAGTACTACTCATGAAGATTCAGTTACAAAAAAAAATCTCGACAAAATCATGTACATTTTTAAAAAAAAAATTTAGATTTGTTTGGTCGATCATTCTCAAAAAATCAGAAAAAAAAATCATAACTCGAAAACTATGAAAAGTCGCGGAACATACATGGGGGTGATTCGGATACGAGGGACCTAAATTTTATTTTTGGACATCAATGTTCTGGCCACCCTGTAGATATTTTTGTCGAATTTTTTTTTTTTGACTTAATAAAACATTCGTAAGTCGACTCAAAAATAATTTACTCAATTTATATTTCATGATATTTATTAAACAAATTAAATTATGAATGTATGAAAATTTAGCGTTTTCAGTAATTATTCTTCAATTTTAATAAAACATTTATGCGTAGGTACCAATATTTCTCAAGAGTTTTTAAAAATACGAGCGTACATGTTTTATATGTTCAGCTGTTTGAGTACTGTGATAATATCGATATTTCGCTTTATCGATATTTTATCAACAGCCCTAGCGCCCCGTGCCGTAGACAAAACAGCTCTGTCTAAGACGTCTCAGATAGTCAAAAACGTCTTGGACATAACTGTTTTGTCTAAAACGTCTCAAACAGTTCTGTCTAAATCGTCTTGTCTCAAGTGTGCGCAGGCCCTTATAAGGTATTTGCTGTCAGAAAACCCACACACCCAAACCCCCCTTTTCGTGGTGGGCAAATCATCTAATGACACACCACGCTCTTGGGCGGAGCGGAAGATAGTGTCAGACTTTTACTGACTAAAAACCCACTCCTGTTCTTTCGTTGCCTTTCGTACCAGGCTTAACCTATGTTTCGAATTAACCCTGGCCCCAGTAGGCTTCGACCCAACTGGGCCCCTGCTGTTGCTGACAGCTCCGCCTCCTAGAGTGCACCGTCCCGCAGACTGGCCTTCACTTCGGATGTATCCGCAAGTGAACTACAGCCTGCGTCGTGGCACCCCACCCAGTTATGGGTTAAGGTTGCCTATATATATATGTTACGCTGAAAGATCGAAAACGCTCAGTGAGGGGAAAAATAACTCACAACGCGTTGTGGTCACAGCAAAACATCCACATGGCGAAATTCGTTTTACCTATGGCTCTAATGAAAACGCGCACGACGCGTTGTGCGAATCACAGAAAGACCAAATAGCGAGATTCGTGTCGTGGCTGACATGCTATTCGATCTCAACGTGTTGTGGCACTGAAGAAAAGTCATGACGCGTTCTGAGCATTCATTGTTTTAACCATATCACGACGGTTGTACATTTTGTGAAATTTGTGATATGCCCTTTTTTATTTTATTTTTTTCGAGGGGAAAAATCATCTTATGACAACCCCCGCTCTTGGGTGGAGCGAGAGATAGTGTCAGACTCTTACTGACTAAAAAACCCATCCCGTTCCTTCAAGCCTTCATACCGGGGCTCGAGCGCCCTTTCGGATAACCCTGGCCCCAGTAGGCTTCGACCCGGCTGGGCCCCTGCTGTTGCTGACAACTCCTTGAGGCGCGCGGGAACAGCGCGCGCCGTCGACGACTTGGGCTTGGTCCGGACTGTTACCGGACGGCCGGACAGCGAGCTACCCATTGCTCACTGTCCGCGAGCCCGCGCCTACGGTGGCTGGAAATCGGGATCGGAATCCCGGCGACGGTGGCGAGAGCGCCGTTGCCTGATGCGGTCGGCCTCCTCCTCAGCGAGCATTACTGCTTCGCAGAAGTCGGCGACCGCCTGCCACTCCTCCTCGCTCCGGACCATGGCCTCGATCAAGGCCCGGCGCGAGAGGCTCCGCCGCCGATCACCCCCACGAGGGCACGGCGATGCTCCGTCCAAGCAGGGCACACCGCGATTGTGTGCTCCACCGTGTCCTCCGGGCGTTCCGCACAGTGGCGACACCCGGGCGTCACTTCCGCTTTGATTCGGAACAGGAACCTCCCGAACTTGCCATTTCCGGTGAGGACCTGTGTCATGCGGAAGGTAAGGACGCCGTGAGGTCTTTCCAGCCTCGCCTCAAAGAGGGGACTTATCGCCATAATTGTGGCGTGCCCATGACGGGGTTGCGATAGTCGCTGACGCCATTCCACCATGAGATCCCGCCGAAGCTCTGTCCGCCACGCCGCGACCTCTCGCGGCAGAGGACTTTTACCCCGGCGTTGCATCTCCACGCGCATGTCGTACATGTGTGCAAGGACTGTTGCCTCCAGATCCCACGGTGGTAGGCCAGCCAGAAGGCTCGCCGCTTCGCGGGAAATCGTGCGGTATCCCCGCACCATCCGAATTGCCATGACCCTCTGGCAGGCGTTCAGAATGGCCGCCGGTCGCTTTTGCAGCGACGGCGCCCACACCGACGCCCCGTAGAGGGCCATGGACCGAACGATCCCCGCGTAGAGCCTCCGGCAGGAGGCGTCTGGACCCCCAAGGTTGGGCAGGAGCCGCTTGAGAGCGGCCCCAGTCCGGTTGAGTTTGGGTTGTGATATGCCCTCAACTTCGTCGTTAACACTTCGCTCAGCATCTATGTTATCATCTGGAAGTAAGCAAGGGTTTATAATGTGCCGCTGCAAAAGATACTGTATTGATAAAAAGTGCAAGTGTCGCTTCAAGAATATAAAATGCAACTCAAAATGCCACAGTACGAGTTCCTGTAAAAATAAATAGTAATCAAATATTTATTTTCCACAATTATAGTAATTTCTAATATAAGTAATTAATTTGAATACATTGTTGTTGGTTTTTGGTGATCAATAAACATTTATGTTTGTGTTAAATATTTTTATTATGAGCAACTTTTTTTTTTTAATTATTGTTTTTTTTTATTTTATAATTATTATTCTTTTTTGTAATCAATAGCACGATCAATTTTTTATTATTGTTATTATTATTATTTTTTATTCGTGTCTTATTTTATTATTATTATGTTTTTATTTTAAATCCTAATATATGAATTGGCATTGTGTGTAAACAAATTGTAAAATATGTAGGAGGGCAACTGTCTCCTGAGATACAGGTTCACTACCTAGTTCAGGAGGCAGAGCATTTATGTAAATGTGACACTTGTTTGAATTACTTGAAAGAATTTTAAATTGTGATTAAAAATTATTATCCCTAATTATTTTAAGTGTATAAGTATTATTATATAATTTACAAATTTACAAATGATTATTATTTTGTGTTCAGTAATTTATTACTCGTTGATTTTTTTAAATATAAAGTAATCTCAATAAATAACAAATATCGTTTTATTTTAATTTATATAATTACATAACATATTTAATAATGACAAACACGTTATGCAGTGATTTTATAAAATAAAAAATATTTCCTAAGGGCATCTACCAAAACGTTTCCAGCCTAGGCCTAATAGGATCCATATCGTAAAGTAGTGTGCGTTGTAATCAAATAATATTCCATACGCGTCATGGCTTTTCTTCATTGATAGCATGTCAGTCACGACACGAATTTCGTTATTTGGTCTTTATGTGATTGCCACAACGCGTCGTGCGCGTTTTCATTAGAGCCATAACACGAATTTCGTCATGTGGATGTTTTACTGTGACCACAAGGCGTTGTGAGCTATTTTTCCGCTCACTGAGCGTTTTCGATCTTTGAGTGTAACATATAGGGTAGGTGCTCCAGTGAATGAACACACCCCAGTGAATGAACAAAACGCAGTTTTTTCATTAAAATAAGAAATTGAAATATTTCTACCCAACGACGTATTTTTTTCGTAATTACAGCTCTATTTTCTATTATAATGACAATATTCACTTCATATGTTACTGTTCGTTTCAAAGCGGCGAGCGTTTAATGTTAACAGTGTTATGTAAAAATATTTTTGTTCGGGAAAGGACTCGGGGTAGACACAAAATTTTTGATATCAAATTGTGGCTGTAATTTAAATATGCACTATAAGTTATTTATTTATTTAAATAATAGATAGTTTTAATATATGTCTTAATAGTAGTTTATGTGACTAGGGGATAAAGCAGTGTCTTTAAGTCGCGGGCGGCATGTTGAATTCCGAACGAAACGAAGGTTGCTGATTTAATCCCGAACGATAGTGAGGGATTTATAAAATTAACTCCCGAGTATTGCGAGGGAGTTAATAAAGAAACCTGAGTGGAGTGAGGAATTTAAGCCGCCCAAGACAAAGACAGCTTTATCCCCGTGTTGCATACTCTACTTTTTACACCATCTGTGAGATAATTAAAAGACAATTTGGTCGACCAAATCATAAATTAGAGAAATATAAGTATTATATTAACAAGTTCATCAAACAAACAAAATTCACTCCTCCAAGATTCTATAGTTTCAATTTTCTATAATGCTCCCGTGTCGTCAGTAGAGTCTGTCTAATAAGTTAAACGACTTGGGTAATTATTAGGATTTAATGAAATCTGATGTAGTCAACACGAGTTCAATAATCAAGGTTGATTAAGAGATAAAAACTTAATAAAAAACTTTTAAAAATTACCGAATACTTGATTAAATATTATACAAAATTCTCAAGTTGGTTGACTTATTAGACAGACTATCTATTTTCTTTTTTTTGTTAGTGGCCAGTGTAAATCATAGTGATTACATACTCTTTGGTTTGAATTTCGAGTCAACTTGTTCGATGCGCCTATATTTTAATTCACAATGTTGACGATTCTTGATGCTCCAAATTCAAATCTCATTATTCCCTAGGGATCGGCCATACTGCATTATCTCCCTAGGAATATAATGACATGCTTTAAGTGAGGTTTGTATGACGTATAAAACGACATTATCGAGCAGATGGTGTAAAAAATCAATTACAGTGCCATTCCAGCTAGTTTTACGTAAAAATATCCGACGTCCCAGCATTGGAAATATAAAACGTTTGAAATCCGAATCAATCAAAATCCGAAAAAGACAAATGCAAATTTCATATTTTTATTGAAATATGTCATTTATTTTCATGCCATAATATATTTTGAGAGTCGTTTAATCAATCCATTTCTGATCTTTAGGCCAGTATTGGGACAGGGTGTGTTCATTCATTGGTTCATAAAATCCATTGAATGAACTAACATTTTTCGCCATGTTCAATTATTAGCTTTCGTCGTGATGATGTAACCATTAGTATGGCCCTGAAGCAGCTGAAAAACAATAAGGCGTCGGGTGACGACGGAATTACGGCCGAACTCCTGAAGGCGGGTGGGAAACTGGTCTTAAAGACCCTTCAGAAGCTATTTAAATCCGTCATACTCGAGGGAAAAACGCCACAGGCATGGAGCAGAGCCGTGGTGGTACTTTTCTTTAAGAAGGGCGATAATGCCCTGCTTAAGAATTACAGGCCCATCTCGCTTCTGAGCCATGTCTACAAGCTGTTTTCCAGAGTCATCACGAACCGTCTCGCGCGCAGGTTTGACGACTTCCAGCCTCCCGAACAAGCCGGATTCCGAAAAGGCTTTAGTACTGTGGACCACATACATACGCTGTGGCAGATTATACAGAAGACTGAAGAGTATAATCAGCCTCTCTGCTTAGCGTTTGTGGACTACGAGAAAGCCTTTGACTCGATCGAGACGTGGGCTGTACTGCAGTCTCTCCACTGGTGCCAGATTGATTATCGGTACATCGAAGTGCTGAAGTGTTTGTACAAAAACGCCACCATGTCATTCCGATTTCAAGACCAGACATCGAAACCTATCCTCTTGCAGCGAGGTGTGAGACAGGGAGACGTCATTTTTCCGAAACTGTTCACGGCTGCAATGGAGGATGTCTTCAAGGTTCTGGAATGGAGAGGACTAGGCATTAATGTCAACGGCGAGTACATCACTCACCTTCGGTTTGCTGACGACATAATAGTCATGGCTGAGACTACGGAGGAACTCAGTACAATGCTCGGTGACCTCAGTAGAGCTTCCGAAAGAGTGGGACTTAAGATGAACATGGACAAAACCAAAGTTATGGTTAACATCCATGTAGCGCCCACTCCTATTAAGATCGGAGACTGTACACTCGAAGTCGTGGACGATTACGTTTACCTGGGACAGACGGTCCAGTTGGGTAGGTCTAACTTCAAGAAAGAGGTCAATCGTCGAATCCGACTCGGCTGGGCGGTGTTCGGGAAGCTGCGCGGTGTCTTCTCGTCCAACATACCACAGTGTCTCAAGACGAAAGTCTATGACCAGTGCGTGTTGCCAGTGATGACAGTGGCTCCGAAACGTGGTCACTTACAATGGGTCTCATAAGAAGACTCAAAGTCACCCAAAGGGCGATGGAAAGGGCTATGCTTGGAGTTTCCTTGCGTGATCACATCAGAGGTGAAGATATCCGCAGGAGGACCAAGGTTACCGACGTAGCTCGAAGAATCGCCAAACTTAAGTGGCAATGGGCAGGACACATTGCACGCAGAACGGATGGTCGATGGGGACGAAAGGTTCTGGAGTGGCGACCACGTACCGGAAGATGCAGCGTTGGACGACCTCCAACAAGGTGGACCGATGACCTGGTCAGGGTCGCGGGAATCCGATGGATGCGTGATGCACAGGACCGGTAGTTGTGGCGACGCTTGGGGGAGGCCTATATTCAACAGTGGACGTCTTTCGGCTGATATGGTGATGTAACCATTAAATGAACACAATTTAATCAGTTAGAATTCATCCTTTTAAGACCTAAAATTTATTGTTACAAATTTTTTTCTTTTATTGTACCTTTAAATCACCATGAATTCCAATAAAAATAAATGCGAAAGGTTTTGATATACCTACCTAAGAAACTTTAAAAAAAGCTCTTGCCTATTGCTCACATAAACGCAAGGTTTAATTGTTCCTACTGCGCTGATTTGAACGATTTTAATAATATTACTACTTTATTCGCGGCACATCTAGCAAACGACCCAAAAGCTAGGTTGACTGACACTATACCGAAGATATCCCGGCACTCAGCCTGTGCGAGACTAGGCTGGCTCTGAAGCAACTTAAAAACCACAAGGCTTTTGGTGAGGAAGGAATTACGGCCGAACTCCAGAACGCGGGTGGAAAACCTGTTCTTAAAAGGCTCTTCAGAAGCTGTTCAATTACTTCATACTCAAAAAAGCAGAATTCTACTTTAAGAAAGGCGGCAATTCCTTGTTTAAGAATTATTCATACATCCACATCTGAGCCATGTTTACATGCTGTTTTCCAGAATCTTCACGAACTGTTTTGCGCGCAAGTTTGGCGACTTCTAGCTTCAGGACGGAAAAGGTTTCAGCACCAAATAGATGCTCTGCAGCAGAATATAAAGAAGACCGAGAAGTATAATCTGCCTCTCTGCTTAGCGTTTGTGTACTGCGAGTAAACACGCCTTTGATTTGATGGGCTGTGTCGCAGTACTCCCCAAGTCAATGGTGCCAGGTTAACCATAACGGTACATCGAAGAACTGAAGTATTTGTACGAAATGCCACCAGGTCAGTCCGACTTCAGGACCAAACCTTAAGAGGTTTAGACTTATCGGATAAGTTTAGACTAATTCTTTTACAGCGGAGTGTGAGACAGGGAGACGTAATTTTTCGGAAATAATACAAAGCCCCAATAGAGGATCTCTTCAAGGTTCTAGATTGGAGAGAGCTATCACTCACCTTTAATTTACCGACGATATAATAGTCATAGCTGAGGCTAAGCTTCAGAAATACTGGGTCTCAAGTTGAATATGGACAAAACCAAAGTCATGGTAAACAACTATTTAGAACCGCACCTGTCAAGATTAGAGACTAAACTCTAAGTTTTGGATGATTACATCCACCTGGGACTGAAGGTCCAATTGTGTTGGCCTAACTTCGAGTAACAGGTCAATCGTCAAATTCGACTCGGCTAGGCGGCGTTCAGGCAGTTGCGTGGTATTTTCTCATCCGATATACCACAGCAACTCAAGACGAAAGTCAATGACCAGTGCGTGTTGCCAATGATAGTGCCTATAGAGCTCTAAAACATGGTCGCTCACAATTGGCCTCATCAGAAGGCTTAAAATCACCCAAAAGACAAAGGAGAGGGCTATGCTTGGAATTTCCTTGTGTGATCGAATCAGGAATGAAAATATCCACAGGAGAACTAAATTTTCCGACATAGCCTGAAAAGGTAGGTCATATTGCTCGTGGAAAAGATGATTGATGAAACCGAAAGGTTCTGGAGTGGCTACCGTGTACTGGAATATGCAGCGTTTGTAGGCCACAGGTCCCACAAGGAGATGGAAGTAAGTTTGATGATTTGAAGGCTTTAGAGTATTTAATTTTGTTTATGTTTGTAAGAGATTTAGAGGAAGGGGACATATTTTCGTTTTTTAGCTTTTTCTGGGACTGAATATGTTACAAAAACATAGATTTTTTGAATTATTAAGCAAACAAAAATTGTGTTCATTTACTGGATTTACTCTGTTCATTTACTAGAAAATTTTGTTCATTTACTGGATTTACTCTGTTCTAAATATCTAAAAATGTATCCAGGTTATATCGTAAATTTATCTTAAAAACAATTCTTTAATATATTTACAATACCAAAATATACATTTGGACCGTATACCTTAGAATTAACATAGTGTAATTATTTTTTGAAGTTCAAAGATCGCTTAAGTGTTCATTCACTGGAGCACTTACCCTATATCAACTGTTCTATTTTTGTAATGGAGCTCGGCTCGGCGACAATGCACGTGCATTGCAAGAATTTTCCGATGTCCTTCTAAGTCTTGGTGAAGGCACTCTGACAGGTGGTGTTTCCAGAGTCTCTCGGTAGAGTGGTATCCAGCTTAGATGAACTCATTTGCTGTGTGTACGGGGACATCAGTCGTATACCGCACCAGCTTCTTGGGTGTGTGAGCGATAACGCCGAGTTGTCTTTGAGAGAGCCGACGCGCGACGCTAGGATATACCTAAACGATATTCGTTCGATCCATCTTTAGAGATAGGTTATTTTGGGGGTCCCCATACTTAGAACTGAAACTCAAAAAAATTTTATTCGTCAAGCCCATACGTGTGGGGTATCCTATCTATAGATAAGTCTTCAAAAATGATATTAAGCTTTCTAATATCATTTTTTTCTAACTTGAATAGTTTACGCGAGAGACACTTCTAAAGTGGTAAAATGTGCCCCCCCCCGTAACTTCTAAAATAAGAGAATGATAAAACTAAAAAAAATATATGATGTACATTACAATGCAAGCTACCAAAGAAAATTGGTTTGAACGAGATATAGTAAATAGTTATTTTTTAATTCGTCATAAATCTAAAAAAAAAAATACAGTATTATTAAAACATCGATCAAAGTTACAACGAACTACAAGAACTATTATATTATATTACTTGCTGCTACAGAACCCTCCATGGGCGAGTTCGACTCGCACTTGGCCAGTTTTTTTTGTTGATCAGATTGAAAATTAAAATATTCCATTGAGATAACATCATAAGAAACAAGGTTGGTAGGTATTCGACAAATGGTTAATTCCAAGATTTACAACGCTCAGATACACAATTGCGTAGATAAATGAAGATATTCTGTTGATGTATGATCTAGTCAGCTGTTAGAGAACATAACATGTAGTAATGTAGGTACGTGAATATAACAAGCGAGGTAAGTGACGCGGCGACCAGCGGCTCATCGCGGTTATTGACGTCTGTAGACGTAGAACAAGGTACCTACCCGCCACAGGTACTCATGACTACCTACGAGGTAGGTAAAACAAAACGGACTTGACAACGTACAAACGGTGGATTTCAAAACGTCATAAGGAAATGAGCAAAAAATAGGTACCTACCTACCTACGTCAGTTGAATTTCATAACGTCATGTTTAACATTCGTCGTTTCAATCAAAACTGCTGTTGAGGGGATTTTAGCAGTGCGTAGGCCAGCTCGGCTAGCCCGACCCACTCATTTACTTGACAGTGGTCGGGTTTTACCCACCGCCGTAGCTCTCACTACGTCCCTACTTAGTACGTAAGTTGTTTTTCCCTCACAACGATTAGTCAGCCAGAGACTCTTATCTGAGAACTTGCTGATTAATTATCACCTTATGTACTGGATCATGTCAAATCGTTTCAACATAATACTATTAACAAAAAAAAAATTATGCTTTCAATGTTTATTCGCTCTTTATTTATTTATTTATTAATAGTACTGCAACATCACATACATTTAACATTATTGGAAAACAATTGCATTACTATGGACTGATGTACGTGACAATGAGGGCGTACATAGCATTTACAATTTAACATCTCTTATGAATATATAAACCAACAAAATATACAATAAAATTAAAATTTAGTCAAAATTATTTGTAATACAAATGTCGAGATATAATTAATACAATATTATTTAATTTAATCTTAATTTAAATTTAAATTTAATATTATAAAACTAGTAACAATTCAATTAAACAATTGAAGTTCATATTCCGAGTATGCTCTTGACTTTTTTCTTAAAGTCACGTGGTTTATCGTGGAACACGTCTAGATCGGCCATTTTCAGTATAAGAGTATGGTACTCATCAATGATTCTACGGAGGGGTGCCTGACGTCCCAAATTAGATTTTATTGGTGGAGTGTGAAAAAGATTTCCGAATTTTCCTATTGGATAGCTGCGAGGAACCCTCAAAGACAGATTCTGAAGAAAGTAGGAACACTGACTTTGCCCGCTCATGATTTTATGAAAAAAGCACATGTCCAACAAACATCTCCGATCACGAAGAGGACACATTTAAAATTTTTTAAGCGCTCTTTTTAGGGATTCCTGTGCGAAAAGCCACTGAAATTAAAGGCCAGATGCCTAGTAAACGCTCTTTGGATACTTTCAACGCGCTGCGAATGTACTGCATAGAACGGATTCCATACAACGGTAGCAAATTCAAGATGACTGCGCACTAAGGTTTGGTACAGCAAGATTTTGGTGCGAGCATGTTTAAAACCGCTTGTGTTCCGTTTCAAAAACCCGAGCATTTGAGCTGCTTAAGTGACGGCCCTGTTGACATGCGAAGTAAATTTAAGTTTACTGTCAATTATCACGCCAAGATCTCTAATTTCATTTACTTCTGCCAGCAATGTGCTATTGAGCTTGTATTTCGTAGCAAGTGGTTTTGTTTTTCTTGTAAATTTAATATGAAAACATTTACTTGCATTGAGAGTCATACTATTGCAGTGACACCAATACAATATCTCGTCTAGGTCACTCTGCAATTGGCGAGAATCAACACCAGAATTTATAGTTTTATTAATTTTCAGATCATCGGCGAATAAAGCCACCTTACAGTGTTTTACCTTCTCCACCACGTCGTTAATAAATATCAGAAAAAGCAAAGGTCCCAAATGCGACCCCTGAGGAACACCCGTGCTCGCAAAATAAATGGCCGAGTTAAATCCGTTGACCATCACTGACTGGGGTCTTTGTTTTAAATAAGACTCGAACCATTTCCAAATCGCACCACCCACACCAAACTGATGCAGTTTCCGAAGAAGAATTGAATGGTTGACTCGATCAAATGCGCTGCTAAAGTCGGTATAGATGGCATCAACTTGCCTGCCTGAGTCGACCTCATTAGAAATGTCGGAAATATAGGGGACCAAGTTGGTAAAGATTGAGCGACCACGTCTGAAACGTGCTGAAAATCTGAAATATTACTGTCAACAAGATGAGAAATCACGGGATACACAATCATTTCAAATAATTTTGAAAAGCAAGACAGTATGGAAATAGGGCGATAATTTTGAATGTCACAGTTTTCTCCTTTCTTGAAAACAGGCACAATGTGTGCTTTTTTCCACTCTGATGGAAATGTGCCATCTGCTAATGATCGATTAAATATCAATGATAGCGGCAGAGCGATAGCAGATCCACACCTTTTCACAAACACGGGAGGAATCGCATCGGGTCCGGCACCTTTCGAAGAATCGATTTTTTTAATCGCACTAAGTACTTCAGACTCTTCAATATTTAAAGAGCATAATGTTTGTAGCGGAGACTGGTGACACTGGGTGTTAGGTGTGGAAGCTTCCGGAGGGGCTGTACTAGGCAAATAGGTTGGGGAAAAATGTTCAGCAAAAAGATTAACAATTTCAGGGCCTGTCCCCACAACCCAATCCTTTAACTTCACAGTAGCTGGCATCGACGAGTCTGCACAGTCCAGTAGCTCTACTTGCCAATCCACCCTTTTCAGACAATTAACTATAGATGGGTAATCAGCTCTATAGAAATTATATTTAGGCTCGCACTTCGGTTTCAGATAAACAACTCTGTTGAAAGGTAAATTCAGTAACAGACTGGGATTTTGCTTGTAGCATTTACTCAGCACATTTACAGGATTTACAACATGTGCATGCTCTTTCTCGTTGCAACTTAGATAGATTTATCTATATGTAAGCAGTAGGTAATGGGCCGCACCGCCTCTGCGCGCGACCCTATCCGCGCATCTGCAGACGCACAACGTCCTCCTGCTAACTCTCTACTCGCTTTTTGATGTTCCTCGAGTCGCCAACGAATTGCTATCCTCGTTCTCAACTTTGAGCTGGGCTCTTATTAGACCTTTATCTGACCTGATGGTAAGCGTCTATGTGGCTGTCGATAGAACACGTTTGCCTAGAAGAAACCTACTCACTCTTGACTTGACTTGAAGACCCCTAAGGTTAGGAATTCCATTGCTTAGCTGTACACAGTAAATTTAATGTGTTCCCGAAAAGTTTTGGACATATGGGTGGAATGTCTACCAAGTACCGGTGGCGATAGTGTTGTAAGAAACTCGAGTCTTTTAGTCTTCATTTCGAGACTTGAGTAGATTTTCAAGACTAGTACCTACTCTTTAGTCTCATGAGTCCGAGTCCTTTGAGTCCTTTGAGTCCTCTGAGTCCTTTCGAGTCTTTTGAGTTCTTCGAGCTAGACTGAGTCATGAACTTGAATTGGTGTGACGAAAGCGATTTGAGAGATTATTTTTCTGGCAGTTTGACGAAAAGAGAGTAGGCAAATATATGTTTGTTATTAAAACGAACGTATTTTGTCAATTTAAAATTGTAGTTTGTTTCTCGTATAGAAATAATATTAAATTATCAACATGACTAGTTAAGACGATAAAATAAAACCATTTTCACCCAGTATATTAAGATAATACGAAGCGAGCAGGGCTTTTCTAAGTCAGGAAATTTAATTATTAAACGACGAAACCGATTGGGAAATAAAACTGTAGGGGCTTCAATGGGCCTGACTTCGTGGCTCAAAACACCAAAATATATAAAAACAAATCCGTGGCTGGCGTGAATACATTAACATGTCGACTTGTAGGTTTTTTTTTATTGGCTCTATGCATTCTACGCGCTACGAATTTAAAGGAAAAAATTGACACGTCCAAATACACTCGAGAGCAAGAAAATCGCACATCATAATTCTTTTTGTTAAGGCAGTTTTTGTCATGAATGTGAATAGTTATTGAAAACATATTGTACATTAATTTAAAACTTATTTAATTACCTTTCTAATGATATGAGATACAGTGTAAAAAAATATCCTTGAAAGGGTTTAGAGCACAAAATCCAACAAATAGGAAAAATTACCAAATTCCACTTAAGAAAGAATGAGAGTCAAACTTAAAATTCTTGGTTATCCTGTTTGTTAATAAAGTGTATCCCTTTCTTAGCCTTATTTACAGCTGTTACTCGATTTTTCATCAGCCGTATTAATTTTACCATGAAATCTTAGGGTATGATGTCCCACTTCTCGTCAATGACAAATTGAAGTTCTTGGAGGCGTGGAGAGCCAGCCTTTTTGAACTAAGTCTTCTTCAAGGTCATTCCAGGTATGCTCAATTGGATTAAGATCAGAACTACGAGCTGGCCTTTCTATCGCAATAGTTCCAACGTCTTACACGTAGTCGCAAACTGTTCTAGTGGCATGCGATCTGGTGTTGTTCTGCATTAAGGAAAAAAAATGTACCATAAGCCACACAAGTGACATCACATATTCTTCGAGCACTTTTTTGATGTATCATAAAGCTATCAACCCTCTCGAAATCAGGCCAGTAATGGCCCAGTGATGAATACAATGTCAGTTTTAGTGTCCAACATTATGCCACCCTAATTCGCCTCCAAAACCCACTTCTTTGCTTATGCAGCATTGTTAAAATTGCCCTGATGACCTTCTGTAAACCCTACAGCATCGATCATGGTCATCTAAGTCATTCTGCACTTATCAGAAAACACAATAGCTTGTCATTAAGCGTAAACCAATTTAAGTGTTTCGTGGCAAATTATTGCTGGGCCTGTCGGTGAGCTGTGGTCAATTTGGTTCGATTTGAGGAGTGATGTTTTTTTTGATTCTTAAGTGATTTTTTTTTTCGATGGGAAAAATCATCTTATGGCAACCCCCGCTCTTGGGCGGAGCGGGAGATAGTGTCAGACTCTTACTGACTAAAAAACCCATCCCGTTCCTTCAAGCCTTCATACCGGGACTCGAGCGCCCTTTCGGATAACCCTGAACTGTAGAGAGGTCAATTCTGTACATTGAATATATATTCAAAATTAATATTAGAGGATGACTGGTGCAATCACCAGTCATCCTCTAAAATTATTGATTGCATTTTTGGCATCAGAATCAATATACTGATGCCAAAAATGCAATCAATAATTTTTTTGTCTGTCTGTCTGTCTGTATGTGCACGCATGGGTCAAAAACTACTGAAGGGATTTTAACCAAACTTGGTGCGATTGTGGTCTATGGACCACAACCGTACCTACACCCCGCCCGCCGCGGTATTAGTTTACCATTCTTTATATCCTCGGTTCACGGCATTGAGAAATTAATCAGGAATATCCTTTCTCCCTCACTGATTGATTTCAATGTGCCGTGCTTCATCGAGGCTATAGATGCCTGGAGACTCACTTGCCCGAATTCTAATCCGCCCGACGAAACATCATCCCAAAGACTGTGGGATGAGCCGCTCTGCAAAGTAGTTCAGGATAACCTGATTGCAACACTGCCCCTGCGGAGCGAGCGCGCCAGCTCGCTATGGGAGAGTGGGAGTCGGGTCTCTGGCATCACGCACTACCGTCGTCGAACATCGGCACCTTGCTCGACGATAATACTTTCTGCCTCGCTGTTGCCTTACTTGCCTTATTGTTGGAAGATGTGAAGGCCTTTAGTATGGGACGCTACTTGTGTCGATACTCTTGCGCCTTCATATCTTCCTAGCTCGTCGTGCTGGTGCTGCCGCTGCGGCTGCGGAGAACCTCAAGCGGCGGAAATATAACAACCTTGTTTGACGTTATATTTTCGAACCGTTTGGGGTTGAAACTCTTGGATCGTCTAGTTGACACTTCGCGTGACCCAAAGGCTGGCTTTTACCTTGGACAGAGGATAAGCATTGCCATACAGCGTGGCAATGCCGCCAGTCTTTTGGGCACATTACCAGTCGACAGCGATGTGGAAAAGTTTTTTGACGACATATTTTAGTTAGTGTATTTTAGCGTAGTATTTATTTATTTTTTAATTTACTGTAATTATAGTTATTAAGTTTTTTATAAGTGTAGATCATTAATTAATTTATAACATATATATGTGTGTACATATGTTTTAAATTACTTAAATAGAGAATGAAATTAAATAATATAGAATAAATATTAAAAAACAAATGGATCTATAAAATCTTTGCCGGAAAAATTTCTGTTTTAGACATGTCAACATATTCACGCCAGCCACGGAAATAATATAAATATTATAATAGTAGTTTTTACACCACCTGCTCGATAATATCGTTTTACAAGTCAAACAAACCTCACTTAAAGCAAGTCATTATATACCTAGGGAGATAATGCAGTATGGCCGATCCCTAGGGAATAATGAGATTTGAATTTGGAGCATCTAGAATCGTCAACATTGTGAATTAAAATGTAGGCGCATCGAACAAGTTGACTCGAAATTCAAACCAAAGAGTATGTAATCACTATGATTCAAACTGGCCACTAACAAAAAAAAAAGAAAATAGTACGTACTGACGACACGAGAGCATTTTAGAAAATTGAAACTATAGAATCTTGGAGTAGCGAATTTTGTTTGTTTGATGAACTTGTAAATATAATAGTTATATTTCTCTAATATATGATTTGGTCGACCAATACTATATTTTTTACACCATCTGTGAGATAATTAAAAGACAATTTGGTCAACCAAATCATATACTAGAGAAATATAAGTATTAGAGTCTGTTTAATAAGTTAAACGACTCGGGTAATTATCAGGATTTAATTAAATCTGATGTAGTCAACACGGGTTCAAAAATCAAGGTTAATTAAGAGATAGATCATTGTTTACTAACAGAAGAACCTTATGAAAAGTATCGAAAATAATTATTTTTTAAATGATTAAATATTGTACTAAATTCCCAAGTCGGTTGACTTATTAGACAACTTTATACGAGTATTTACAAGTTCATCAAACAAACAAAATTCACTACTCCAAGATTCTATAGTTTCAATTTTCTATAACGCTCCCGTCAGTACGCACGTTTTATTCTATTTTCTTATTTTTTGTTAGTGGCCAGTTTGAATCATAGTGATTACATACTTTTTGGTTTGAATTTGAAGTCAACTTATTCGATGCGCCTACATTTTAATTCACAATGTTGACGATTCTTGATGTTCCAAATTCAAATCTCATTATTCCCTAGGGATCGGCCATACTGCATTATCTCCCTAGGGATTGAATGACTTGCTTTAAGTGAGGTTTGTATGACGTATAAAACGACATTATCGAGCAGGTGGTGTAAAATAGTTATGTACGTACCTACTTAATAAATCAATAATTTATTAATTGCAATTTTATTTATTTCAATCTGTGATATAGGATTAGAGAACTCAGTCATGAGTTCTTTTAAAAAGACCGAGTCTTTGAGTTCTTTTTGGCAGGACTCAAGTCTTTTTACAAAAGGCTCCAAATAGGCTAGTTGCCGTAAATAATTGAATTAGTCCGACATTTAGTTTATAAACACGCCGTGCTACATTTTTTTTACACGGAGTGACGTCACACGTAACTTTAATGGGCTATATCTTTGCTATTTTTTGTTTAATCGAATAAAGAAAAAATACGTGACCAATATTTTTTTATAATCTAAAATACGAACTAAATAAAATGTTATTATTTTGACCCTGGAAACTACCCTATTCTATTCTATTCTTATCAAACGAGACTGCAAGACTTGAGTTTCTTACAACACTAGGTGGCAGTGGCGCAACACCCTATGTCTAGTGGTTCGATCTTCTTCTTCTTTTCATGTCGATGTTCTCGAGTTGCTGTTGTTCTGTTGTGTGTTTTTTCTGACCAATAGTCGGCAACCTGTACAGCTCTATTATTGGGCTCGTAAAGATCCTACAAAGTGCAGGTGAAGTGATTGTGCAGGATGGGCAACATAGCAGGTGACGCATGTCCTGTGCAGTGGCTCCACACTGATACTGTGTTAGAGATGGGTTGAGGAACCACCATTTGACCCAATTGTTTTTGCAGTCAACGGCCAACCTGGGTTCGCACTCAGTTTAGAGGAAAATGTTCTGATGAGGAGTAGGTGTAGTAGAGTTCTGCCTCCACAAGTATCTCTCAACCTCTTCAATGTGTTTTTCGAAAACGTCATAAAACATGCATAAAAGTTTTACGGCTCTACAGTTAAGCAGGTATTAGTTGGTGTTTATCAGCAGGTATTAGTTGGTGTTTATCAGCATGTATTAGATGGTGGTTATCAACATGTATTAGTTGGTATTTATCACCAACTAATACCTGCAGAAAAAAAAAGAGTCAGCAGAGGCAGACGGTCGTCCCGTCCCGTTTACTCTGCGATGTGGCTGGCTATCTCGTGGTGTACTCGCTGTGGTCCGATGATGGAATGGATTTGGCGGAATTAAAATATGCAATCCCAGTTAGTACACACTGCCCGAAATCTAAACGTTAGAAAACCGACCGAATAGAAACTCGGCGTTGATGCCCAAAACTTAGGACCTTCAACTCAACAAGTGCATTGCCTTAAGTCAGTCTATTTATTTAAAACATAAAATATTTGTAATATTTATGTGGTACTCCAGGTACCGTGTTTGTCCGATGCGTTGAATGCTTGGAAAATGGCTTGTCCGAACACGGATTTGCCCGACAACCTGGCCTTGCAGAGACGGTGGGATGTGCCGCTCTGCTATTATACGTAACAATCTAATTAATACGTCTTCAAATACTGCTGAGCGTGCGCGTCTGCTGGCTGTGGGGGAATGGGAGTCGGGCTTATGGCTTCAGGCACTCCCGTCATCCACCATAGGCACTATGATGGATGACACCTCGTTTCGGCTCGCAACCTGTCTACGCTTAGGTGCACCTTGTGTTGCTCCACATCGGTGCCACTGCGGCGAAGCTGTCGACAGTCTCGGACACCTTGGTCTGTCCTGCTGCAGGAGCGCAGGCCGCATAGCTTGATACGCTAGCATCAACTGGCAACAACGCACCGCCGGCGTACCCGCTGTATTAGAACCAAATGGCTTGGTACGTGACGATGGAAAGAGACCAGATGGTATGACGTTGGTACCGTGGAAGGTGGGTAGGCCTCTGGTGTGGGACGCAACCTGTGTCGACACCCTTGCGCCATCCCACATTCCATGTACAGCGGGCTGTACTAGCGCTGCCGCTGCGGCTGCTGAGACCCTTAAACGGCGTAACCTTATTGGTAATTACAGTTTTGAGCCGTTTGGGGTCTGATCCTGGGGACTGATCGACACCTTGCGTGACCAGAGGGCTGGCTCGTTCTTCGCTCAAAGAATTAGCATTGCCATTCAACGTGGTACTGGTAATGCTACCAGTCTTCTGGGCACATTCCCGGATCATCCAGGCCGGATGACAGCGATATGGAGGAGTACTTCGACGCCTGAGTGCACTTTGTGTTTTTGTATTTTATTTATATACGTTAGAAATTTATGTAACGAATTATTTGTAATAAAATTAGAATAAATAAAAAAAAATATCAAAAAAAAACTCGAAGAAGATAATAATAATAATAATAATCTGTGGTCCGGCTGTCAAGGTGAAAGACATCAAATTTTTTTCAATCAATATTTTTATTCAATATATTTACCAAATAAACAACAAAATGTATTTTATCCGCCAAATCACAAAAAAAAAGAAGAGACATCACATAACAATACCAAAAATTATACCGAGAATCTATATTTGACCGACGAAATGGAACTACAATAATGAAGTAAAATGTTGACAAGAAGCCGGGCACGCTCTCAAATCGCACAACCAACATCTTCGGGTTCGTCGCTCAGCTCCGCCTCGCAGCCGCCGGGACCAGCGCCAGCCGTGAGTCCAGTGATTCCGGAAGCTGCAGTTGCGTCGAGTTCGAGCGACGAATACTTCTCGCCGCCGACGACACCACCACCTGCGCGTCGGCGGGGAAGAGGCCGACCTCCGGCCAGCTTGGGACCTCGAGGCCCGCCGGCCTCTGGCGGGGTTCCCGCTGTCGGTGGAAGTGTGCAGCGCATGCGATGGACATCATCCATCAATGAAAATGTCATGCGCTCATACTTTGGGGCTACAGAGGGGGGAATTAACCTGACTGCGTACCGTGGTCGGATGCTCTCTCTGTTTCAGGTGCTTGAGCCAGCTGTCAACGTTTCGGTCCAACGACTATCGGATCAGGTGCGGGTCATCCAGCGTAATCGTATGTTGGATGACGCCGTACTTGATAGACTGCGCCTGGAATCACAGAGTTGCCGTGTTTCAGCCGCTACACCATCGGCCGCGGCGCAACGTCAACCCAGTGCTGCACCGCGACCCGACCACGTTGGTGAAGCCGATGATGACGCGGCAATATCTGTGAGTACCCAATGTAATGAACGATTGAGGGGCGCTTTGGAAGACGCATTTCGGGAATATCGCTCCATACCGCCGGAGCTTAGACCTCGCCGATGGATTATTACAATCTATTTATTTATTTTTATAGTTTGATATATTTGTTTTTATTTATTTATTTTTATTTATTTTTAAGTTGCACAATGTCAGATAATGATAGTTTTTTAACAGCTTGCAGTGACAATGACAGCTTCAGCAGCATCCCGTCGCTGGCTGACACGCTCGAGTCCAAGTTTTCCGATGTTCCAAAGAATCTTAATGTAGTCCATATTAATGCTCAAAGTATTCCGGCCCATCACCATGACATGCTGGCAAACCTTGACTGTAAGAACATCCATGCAATCCTTGTCTCTGAGTCATGGCTGAAGCCGTGCCTCCCGTCCACTTCCTACTCTCTACCCGGATACCAACTAATTAGAAATGATCGCACAGGCTGCGGTGGTGGCGGTGTTGCCATATATCTCCGAACTAACATTCCTTTCAAGGTTATTAATATGTCAACACAGCCACCACCGCCGAATGCTGGTGAGCATCTCTTCTTAGAGGTTAACCTTAACCACTCAAAGATACTCCTTGGTGTCTACTACTGTCCCTCTTTACGTATAGACTATTTTTCTTCTTTTGAAAGTCTCCTGGTAAACCTTATTCCTTCTTACAGTCACACTATTATAATGGGGGATTTTAACACTTGCCTTCTCAAACGCGATTCGCGGTCTTCTTCACTCCAATCCATCTCACATTCCTGTAATTTGTCTCTTCTTCCCCTAACTGCCACTCACCACTTTCCTAACTGTACTCCTTCGTTACTAGATATCATACTTGTTTCTTCTGCTCAACATGTCGCTAAGCATGGACAATGTACCGCTGACGCGTTCTCTTATCATGACCTTATCTTTCTTTCCTATAAAATTCGCCCTCCTAAGGCGAAACATAAGATCCTCCACCAGCGAAGTTTTGGTAGTATGAACCTTGAGAATCTCCGTGAGGATGCGAGCAGCATTGACTGGTCGGATCTTATTGCCGCTGAGTCGATGGACGTAAAAGTTAATTTACTCAATTCCAAACTTCTCCAACTGTATGATGCCCATGCACCTGTTCGGCCTGTGAAAATTAAGCACCTGCCGGCTCCTTGGCTAACAGACGACATAAAGGATATGTTAAGGAGGAAAGCAGCGGCGAAATCTAGGTACAGAAGCAAACCAAATGTTATAAATTTAGAAAAATATGTTGCAATCCGCAATCGCAGCAATTTGGTGTGTAGGGATGCTCAACGCCGCCACATTCATAAGTCCGTTGAAAACGGTGACCCAGCTAAAGTCTGGAAATTTCTCAGATCTATGGGAGTCGGGAAGTCGCGCCAAGATTCTATTCCTAAGGATATAGATCTTGAATTACTCAATCAACACTTTTCCACTTCTTTCAACTTCAATAGTACTGTCAAAGCAAAAACCTTAAATGATCTTTCATCTCTTCCTGCTCCCGAATATTCACCATTTGTCTTTAATCAATTTTCGGATTGTGATGTTAAGAAGAGCATAGAATCTATCACCTCTAATGCTGTTGGTACTGACAGTATCAGTCGCAAGATGATACTCCCTGTTCTTGACGAAATTCTGCCTGTCATCACCCATATCCTTAATTATTCCATATCCTGTGGTATTTTTCCGTCTTCTTGGAAAGAAGCACAAATTACCCCTCTTCCGAAAAAGTGTAATCCTGTTTCCCCTTCTGAATTCCGTCCTATCTCCATACTGCCGTTTCTCTCCAAAGTCCTAGAGCGTCTTATCCATAGCCAACTGAGTACTTTCCTTTGCAAAAACCGCCTCCTTAATCCTTTCCAATCCGGGTTTCGTCCAGGACATAGCACTACTACAGCTCTCGTTAGTATTACTGACGACATTAGACTTGGTATGGAAAACGGAAATCTGACGGTCCTTGCCTTGTTGGACTTCAGCAACGCCTTTAATACCGTCGATTTTGACATCTTACTTGGCATATTAAGCTCTCTTAACATATCTCCAACGGCAATTGATTGGTTTCGTAGTTACCTGTGTGGCCGTCGGCAACGTACTTGCATTGAAGGTTCGTCTTCTTCGTGGTGCAATACCTCTGCTGGCGTACCGCAGGGGGGCGTTCTCTCTCCTCTTCTTTTCGCTATATTTATAAACTCTATTTCTGATAAACTTCTCTCATCCTACCACCTTTACGCTGACGATCTCCAAATTTATTCGCAAGCTCCGCCACATGAACTATCCGAGGCAGTTAACATGGTCAACAAAGATTTAGCTCGTATATCTGAGTGGAGTGTGGCCCATGGTCTGAAGGTCAATCCTCTGAAGACCCAAGTCATTGTTGTCGGCAGCCCTAGGTTGCGGTCAAAAATAGACTGGACGCGGCTCCCACCTATTGTTTTTGATGGCTCAACGATTTCGTACAGCAACTCAGTGAAGGACCTTGGTGTTATCATCGATAAAGACTTTTCGTGGGGTCCTCAGGTGCAGGAAGTTAGCCGCAAGTTGTTTGCGTCTGCGGGGTCTTTACGAAGGCTGCGCAACTTTCTTCCAACTGCTACCAAAACTGCGCTCGCCCAATCCCTCCTTCTCCCAATCCTTGATTATGCCGATGTCAGTTATCTTGATCTAACCGAAGTGCAGCTAAATAAGCTTGAGCGGCTTCAAAATTTTTGTATTAGATTCATATTTGGATTGCGCAAATATGATCATATTTCTGAATTTCGTATTAAGCTCAAGTGGCTGCCAATCCGCCTTCGTCGGAATACTCATATTTTATCGTTGCTTTACAGTGTCCTGTTTATCCCTACAACCCCCTCTTATCTCAAAGAACGTTTTAAGTTCATTCATGACACACATTCTAGACACTTGAGATCATCGGAGAATTTGACCCTCTTAATGCCTTCGCATTCTACAAAATTCTCTGATAAGTCGTTTGCGATCCAAGCGGTTCGTTTGTGGAATGCGTTGCCATTACCAATTAAGCAAGCCCTTTCTCTCTAATACTATACTGATTCTACGTATTTTAATTTCTTCCACCAACCCTACTTTACTCTTTTTTTCTATCCTTTTTACTAATTAAATTGTGTAACTTATTATAATATGTATGTATATATGTATTTATAATTGAGTATTGTGTTTTATATAGTAGTTAGCAGTACACCACAGACTACCCCGTGTATTATTTTTAGCTCTTATCCATCCTAAGGTTGTCTGGAAGATATCGCTTTCAGCGATAAGACCGCCATAATTGTTCCCACAAACTGAAGTTTTTGTATAAGCTGTATTACTTTTTGGTGTACAATAAAGTCTATTCTATTCTATTCTATTCTATTCTCGCCTACCCCGTTTGCCCATGCACAAGAGAAATCGGGCGCTGGTGTGTGCTTTAGATTCGCAGCTATCAATTTGTTTTGATAGCAGCGAAGACCTCGCTGATACCCACTCGATCTTGTACTGTGCGGCTGTAGCAGCATGTCGTGTAGCTCACGTAAAATTTCCTAATTGTAACAGAGCTACACGACCAGCTGTGCCTGCTTGGCAGTGCAGGATAGAGCGGCGTATCGGTGAGGCTAGAGCACTCATCGGCAAGCTTATCTGCTTCAGGGAGGGCAACACTCGCCCTAGGGTGATGCGCTTTGTGAAGCGGGCATTCTCGGGGACTGATATTAGTCCTCGAGATTATCTGCCCTGCGTCACAGAGCGTATCGACTTCCTGAAGCAGAAGATCTATGCATGGGCAAACCGTATTCGTAGGTACAAGCGGCGAGTGGAGCGGTACACTCAGAATCGTACATTCCAAAGCAATGAAAGGTGGGTTTATAGGGCTTGGGAGCGACCGGACCAAGGTGTGACTGATACGCGCCTGCCGGATGATGACGCCATGTGTTCATTTTGGCGCAGCATTTGGTCGGCGCCTGTCAGTCACACCGAGGGTGATTGGATTCGAGAGGTCGAGCGCGCATGCGATCTTTTACCAGAAATGGGGGCAATAACCATCAGCCCCCAAGATGTAGCCCGTGCAGTTCGTCCGTTACCGAACTGGAAATCTCCAGGGCCGGACGGGCTGCACAATTTCTGGCTCAAATGGTTTCAAGGGTCGCACGCTCGCTTGGCATCTCAGTTCCAATCTGCCTTAGAGTCAGGGTCGCTGCCCCAGTTTCTAACAACAGGAATAACCCACCTGCTCCATAAATCAGGTAGTACTGCGGAACCCAAAAATTATAGACCGATTACGTGTTTGCCGACGGTCTATAAAGTTCTTACATCCATTCTGAGAGCTAAAATCAATAGTCATATTGAAACAAATTCTATCATGTCTGTCTCTCAGAATGGATGTAGGAACGGGTCCCGCGGTACTAAGGAGCTGCTCCTCATCGATACTGCCATTAGCCAACAGGTTCGACGTTCTCGAAAGAATCTGTCGGCATGCTGGATAGATTATAAGAAGGCCTATGACTCTGTTCCTCATACATGGCTCATGAGGGTGTTAGAACTGTATAAAGTTGATGCAACTTTGCGCACCTTCCTGATGTCATGTATGGGGCAGTGGAGAACAGTCCTTCACTATCCGGGATGTCGACAGATTTGGGAGAACAGCGAACCGATAAGGATTGAGCGTGGCATATTCCAGGGTGACAGTCTGAGTCCACTGTGGTTTTGCCTGGCTTTGAACCCTCTCAGCACACTGCTGGAGGGTTCTGGCTTAGGTTACCGGTTGAAAAGAGGCGGTCAGGTCATATCTCACCTTCTTTACATGGATGATCTGAAACTCTTTGCCCCCAACAACTTGCAACTGATGGAGCTACTGAAGGTAACTGAAACCTTCAGTAGTGCCATCAGGATGGACTTTGGTGTGGACAAATGTGCAGTCATACATGTAAAGCGAGGAGAGATTATGGAATCCGAGGGAATTCAACTCTCGGATTCCATACACCTTAGATCCCTCAGTTCAACCGAAACATACAAGTATTTGGGTATGTCGGAAGCGTTAGGCATCAATACTGATGACGTGAAACAATCGTTGAAGGAGCGCTTCTTTGGCCGCCTGAATAAAGTACTGAATAGTCTTTTGTCAGGCGGAAACAAGGTACGCGCTTTCAACGGTTGGGTCATGCCAGTATTGATGTATTCTTTCGGCATACTCAAATGGACTCAGACAGAACTTGACGCCCTGGATAGGAGGGTCCGTACACTACTTACCGCAAATCGGATGCATCACCCACGGTCATCGGTGATGAGACTGTATATCCCGCGGAAGTGTGGGGGTCGTGGCTTCTTAAATGCTAAGTCCCTGCACAACCGCGAGGTATGCAGTCTCAGGGAATATTTCCTAGCCGTCGACGTGGGTATGCACCGAGATGTGGTGGCGGTGGACAAGGGCCTCACCCCGCTCTTCTTAGCTAGCGAGAACTGGCGCAAACCTTTAGTAATGGATACTAATGACCGCAGGGAAGTATGGCAGGGCAAGGAGCTTCACGGACGCTTTTACCGGGCCTTACATGGGCCCGATGTAGACCTATTAGCGTCCGTATCTTGGCTACGTTTCGGTGACCTCTTCGGGGAAACCGAAGGTTTTGTCTTTGCAATTATGGACGAAGTTATGATGACGAACAATTACCGGAAATACATTGTGAAGGATGGTACGGTTGACATCTGTCGGGCATGCCACCGGCCCGGAGAATCAATCTGTCACATTATTTCTGGGTGTTCTCGTCTGGCTAACGGAGACTATTTGCATAGACACAACCTCGTAGCCAGGATTATTCACCAGCAACTTGCTCTTAAATACAATCTTGTAGAATCAGAAGTACCGTACTACAGGTATGTGCCCGACCCAGTTCTCGACAATGGCAGTATCACATTATATTGGGACCGATCTATCATCACTGACAGGACTATTGTTGCCAATAAACCTGATATAGTGGTGATAGATCGACTAGAGCGTCGCTCAATGATTGTTGATATAGCGGTCCCTCATGACGAGAACCTTGTGAAAGCTGAGAAAGATAAGCAGATTAAATATCTTGATTTAGCTCGCGAGATTGTCGACATGTGGGAAGTGGATAGAGCAATCATTGTGCCGATAGTCGTAACGGCCAATGGCTTAATAGCTAAGAGCCTCGAACAACATCTAAAGAGGCTCTCGTTAGGCAGCTGGATCAAGGGCCTGATCCAGAAAGCAGTACTCCTGGACACGGCGCGTATAGTTAGGAGGTTCCTCTCTCAGGAGCCCTGACCACCGGCAGCTTGGACCCTGTTCCCGATGCCGGTGGGCTACTATTTTTTAATTTTTAAATGTTTTTTTTTATGTACTTTTTAAAAAATATTTAAAAATGTAAATAATATGTATATATATATAATAAATGGAATAATAATCATAATGTTTTTTATATTTTTAAATGTTTTTTTAATAGTTTTTTTAAGAAATATTTAAAAATATAATGTTACATGTTAAAAAATGAATAAAGGAAATAATAATCATATGTTAATATTTAAATAAACGAAATAATAATCAGATGTTGCAGAAGGCCCCTTATGTAGGGACCAAATTAATTAACCGACTTGGTATTAGATAGATTTCACAACTTTTTACTAGAGTAGAAAGTAAATACTGATGTAATGAAATGACCTCCTTGGAAATGACATTTCATTAATTTAATTTTTAAGCTGTGGATACGGGGTGACGTATGATTGAATGGCAGATGATGTTTAGATTATTTTGTGCATTTTATGGTTATAAAACTTATAGAGAGATAAATAAAGGGATATAATTAAGGAGGCGATATTTGTGAACTTTAAATGTCGTTTCTTTGTTTTCAGGTGAGATAAAAGTGTAATTTTAGTTAAACGATAATTGTTATACTGTAAAACGTGTTGAATAAAACAAAACTTTGTTTTCAGAGAAACTATTTGTGGTTTATTTCGAAAATCCTCAATAATATATCTTATACTGATATACCACTCTAGTGTGTGGATGAATTTAAACCAAAGATTTTATGCTACTCTGTCAAGAAAGTACCGGGAAAAGATCAATAATACACAAAATTTTTGTTACTCATCCAAATTTATTTTATCACCTTCAAAGTATGCCCCTTCAGAAACGATACACGTACACCAACGAATAATCCAATCATCAAAACATTTTTTATACGATGTTTCTGAAATTGAGTTCAGTTCTCGCCGCGAATTCTACTTTATGTCTTCTACAGATTGTAAACGGGTGCCACGAAGTGGTAATTTGAGTTTAGGATAAAGATAGAAGTCGGCTGGAGCCATATCTGGCGAATATGGTGGCTGCTCGATGGTATTTGTTGAGTGTTTGGTCAAAAATTCGTTTACAAAGATGGCCTTGTGCGAAGGCATTATCGTGGTGTAAAATCCCAGAATTTTCTTTTCACAAATCTGCCCTTTTTCGTCGAATTTGCTCTCTTAAATGCCGCATAACGCTCAAATAATATTCTATATGTATAATGTTATTTACCGTTTGACCTTCTGGTAAGAATTACATTATGTACTTGCTCCGAGCGTTTTTACTTTTTTCTTTTTATCTGTCTACTGTCTCTTGTTCTGCTCTAATATTATCTGTGAAAACTTGTAATTGGCCTTCTTTCAATATTTTTCAACTATCTGTATCTTAGCTGTAAGTTTTCCGAAAATAATAAAATAAAATATAAATAATAACATTCTCACATACATACATAGCCTGTTAAAATCATGACCCTCCTTTGGCTTTGTCGTAGTCGTAGTAGTAGATGGTCATACTTCCAAAGGCCAAAAATGAAGCGAGTACACAAATTCTGCAGACACTCCAGTTTGTCAAGAAGTTCTTTAGTCGCATCAAGGAAGCAGACATCAGCGTAGTCAAGAAGAGGTAGAAGACGAGACTGAGCAAGAGTAACTTTATTGAAAAAGGCCGGGACTTCTGAAGACGTTTCAGTGACTGAAGCGAGCAAAACATCCTCCTGCTTACATCTGCAATGTTGACATTCCAAGACAGGTTACCGTTTAGGAAAACACCTAAGTTTTAAACTTTTTTTGAATAGGCTATAACGACAGCATCGTACACAACAGGTGGGAGAGACCGGTTACTCAACAAGTTTACGAAATATCTGCCACTCATAATAAGAGCTTGTGATTTTGTTGGATTGACTAAGAGTCCGAAACTTTTAGCCCATTGACAGATATTTTCAAGATCATGATTAATGGCATCGATAGCGTCGCTGAGTTTTTCTAACTTAAAGTGGTGACAAAGCTGCAAGTCGTCTGTATATAGATGAAAGTATGAAGGTAGGACCTTAATGATAGCGTTACTAAAAACAGAAAAAAGAAGAGGAGAAAAACGCCACCTTGGTCCTTGTACCTAACGTTTTTGTGCATTAGTCTTCAAAGTTATTATCGACTTATGCAAAATATAAATAAATAAATACCTAAATACTCTAGATTAGAAAGTATTCTATGCGAGGCGAGATGCCGCTGTTTGCCAAGCCCCAGTGTGTTGATAGGTAAACATAAGTAAGGCAGAAACATAAAATAATTTAGTTGGAATATCCTAACGTAAATAAGTAGGTACCATAAAACTAACCGCGGTTGCAATCATTAACGTTGAGGTCTTGAGGATAACAAAATACATAATTCTGTTCAGTTTTGTTGATGACGATCGCTCGGAGTAGGCAATTAATTATTTACCTGTTCTCCACGAGGAAAACAGTCACCGCCTCAAATACCTACCGGCTGGCTGCGGCGGCCGCGAGCGCTATTATACACTGCGACACGGATGCGACCGCGAGCTGGCGCGCGCGTTCGTGCCGATAGTGCATTCAGTACTTATATTATAATACTAGATATCGCAAACTTAGAAACTCTTATGAGTCTTTGCTCTGCGCAGGTACGTCAGACAGAATACAAACAGAAGGCGGCTTATCTCGCAGATAAGCAGGTACAACGGAACAATAGTGTAATAACAACTTGGCAAATATATCAGTCGTCGAGCTCATTACGACTTAGTGGCGTGATGGGCGCGGCGGCGGCGATTAGATAGATGTCGCGCACCGACAGATAACGCTGATCTGCAGCTCCACTTCCAACACGCAATCTGGTTGAACGTGTTACATTACAGCGACGTTTTTTAATTTGGCGCGGCTAATTGTAAGGCCGCGTGTCGTACGATATGACTGCGACGTATAATGTTCGTGACCCAGTTTTAGAATTGATCATTCCATGATGTGACTGACCATTTCCTGAAATGGAACCATCTCATGATGTAGACACTCGCCAAATCATTCAAACGTCAAATTTTAGATAGAATAGAATAGAATAGAATAGAATAGAATAGAATAGAATAGAATAGAATAGAATAGAATAGAATAGAATAGAATAGAATAGAATAGAATAGAATAGAATAGAATAGAATAGAATAGAATAGAATAGAATAGAATAGAATAGAATTAGAATACAATAGAATAGAATAGAATAGAAAGTAACATTCCTGACATAAACTGCCAATTGCTTTTAAAAACGTTCGGATGTCTTTAGCACGATTGTACCGTAACTGCATTCGAAGTGCTGATTGACTGCAGCCCCGATAACGCAGTTTGTGTATTAATTATATTACTGCACTTTTATTTTCCACTTGAAACAAAAAACAAAAAAAAAACTCTCACACTATGTTACGTCAAAAAAACAAAGCGAAATCAGCACATCCACCAGAGGTAGAGTTTGTTGAATATCGTGTCAATAATACTATTTTATATAATATGGCTACTCATGTTTGACAGTAACATGAAATAATTGTGCGTTTAGATGTTCACATTGTTAAAAGTAAATTGATGACAGTTTTGTTCAGCAACACGATGTGGCTAGTGGGCAAGGTTCTATATCGTGAAATACGACCATTTCATGATATGGTTGATTAAATCTTTAAGTGATCCATTGTAAGGTCTGGCCACGACATATACACGACACATGCATATTTACATACATACTTAATTAGAAATGAAATTGAAGTATCTATTTGTAACTACAATATATTTTTATTAAATATATAATTGTGATAGTATATTATTCGATACCTTTAACAAAACTATGGGTCTGTCTGTCTTTTTGTTCCGGCTAATCTCCAAAACGGCTGATCCGATTTGGACTGGACTGTCACCGGCATTTAGTTGATGTTATAAAGAGCCTAACTAAGGCCACTTTAATTTTAGAAAATTAATTAGGAGTGTACGTAGTGTAAGAGCTGTTCCACAAATGTACCTGCTGCGCTGGAAATATGATAGCAATGATAGTTTTGTACTCTCTAGCTCTATTTGTATATTATCTGCGCCCTTTGTATTTTTCTATTCTCTTTTTGTAATAACGGGAGCAGAAAGACGCGAAAATATGATATACAGGTAGATTGCGATAATTATCCGTAGAACAGTTTTTATGAAAACGAGTTCGAAACTGCTTAAAATATGAATGATGTTTATTCAGTTAATTGTTCATAAAGAACACTTTATCACGTGAGAATTTAGTTTTTATTGTCACATTCGCAATTCGGTTCCACGTCGCACATTGTCGAGTAGGTACGCACTTGAGTGCGCCTGTCCCGCCACCCCGCGGACAAATATTACGTTTTGGCATCTTGCTTAAGTGCCTGTGTTTACCTTGCTTTACCTATGTTTTTTTATTGTGTTTTGATGAGCTCAGAAAATTCAGTTTTATATACTGCACATAATTGGGTAGCGACTCAGTTCATAAACTGCCACCAATAGGTATTGTAATATGTCACGTGACAGTATCATGAACTACAACGACACCAGGAACCCCTAGTGCCGCACTAATGAAGCGCAACCAATACAGCTAGGAAACGAAGATGTTTGTCAACATGTCGAACGTCGCTCCCCCCTCCGCACCCCGCGCAGCCTGCGCCCGCATGCGCGCGCCGCCGACCGCGTGACTGCTGCTCAGGCGCTCACCGCAACGTGCCGGTCACATTCGTATGCTAATTTATGTTAAACATTTGGGAATAATTTGACTTATATAATACGATAGTTCAAATAAATAAGAAACGTGTTTGCCTGCGACTACGATCTGCTAAAAGCTGAACATAACAAGGAACTGAAATGTAAGGAAATAAACAAAATACCTACCTACCTTTATAGTTGTTTCAACTTATTCTGAAAATAAAATGTTACCTACTTCAATTTTAATGTAAAAAAGTGCACAAAATTAGAGTCACGAACACAACAGTGACAGTCGCTCCAGTGCGGAACTCAGAGTTCTAAAACAAGCTTATAGGTAGTACAACGAGGTTCTACAGGTACATTATATTGTAACTACTATTAGGCAATATCCAGCAAATAACGGTGAAAAATTACGTTTGTTATTTGGGAGCCCCACTTAAATATTTATTTTAATCTATTTTTCAATATTTGTGTGTTTCTTTTACCACCGTGACAGAAATACATCATTTGTGAAAATTTCAACTGCAGGTACTATCTCGCATCAAGAGATACAGCCTGGTGACAGACAGACGAACTGTGGGGTCTTAGTAATAAAGTACCGTTTTACCCAAAGGGTTAAAGCGGAACTCTAGAAATGATTGTCTTCTAAGTACTCAGGTTCAGGTAACTAAATGCCACTCAGATTAGAGAAGCACCTACTGATGCGCACATATACTGACGAGGGTATCTACGCTCGTACCGTCTAATATAATGGCAGTTCGCTTCATTCGCCGATTTGGTACGAACAGAACGTACCTTGATATCGGATTCACTGCACAGCTAATCTGAAAATAGATATTTCGGTCGAAAATCGAAACAGAAACGGTCGGATTCTAGTAAATGTAATTTAGCTTGTTAGTCTACCAGCAATGGTCACAGCTTGTTCCTGTGTACCCACGACCTGCGTCGGCGCAGCAGCTTCGTGGCGCACCTTCTTCGCCAGGCATCTTCGACGTCCGCCAAAGAACGGATGAATATCATGGACTTGGGATGAAGGTATAGGGCCGTCTAAAGTACCTGTAGGAATCCGAGGCCTCATTAGAAAGTCTACATGCTCACAGACGCGGGCAGGTGTAGGCTGTCTGGGCACACCACAAACATGGCGGTAAGTCCCCTCTTTGAGGCGTGGCTGGAAAGTCCTCACGGTGTCCTTACCTTCCGCATGACGCAGGTACTCACCGGACATGGTTCGTTCGGGAGTTTCCTGCACTCGATTGATGCGGAAGAGACGCCCGGGTGTCGCCACTGTGCGGAACGCCCGGAGGACACGGTGGAGCACAAAGTCGAGGTGTGCCCTGCTTGGGCGGAGCATCGCCGTGCCCTCTTGGGGAGATCCTCGATCGGCGGCGGAGACCTCTCGAGCCGGGCCTTGGTTGAGGCCATGGTCCGGAGCAAGGAGGAGTGGCAGGCGGACGCCGACTTTTGCGAAGCAGTAATGCTCGCAAAGGAGGAGGCCGAACGCATCAGGCAACGGCGTTATCGCCGCCGCCGCCGCCGCCGGGATTCTGATCCCTATTTCTGGCCAACGTAGGCGCGGGCTTGCGGACAGTGAGCAATGGGTAGCTCACTGTCCGGCCGTCCGGTAACTGTCCGGACCAAGCCCAAGTCGTCGACGGCGCGCACTGTTCCCGCGCGCCTCAAGGAGTTGTCAGCAACAGCAGGGACCCAGCCGGGTCGAAGCCTACTGGGGCCAGGGTTATCCGAAAGGGCGCTCGAACCCCGGTATGAAGGCTAGAAGGAACGGGGTGGATCTTTTGTCAGTAAGAGTCTGACACTATGTCCCGCTCCGTCCAAGCGCGGGGGATGTCAATGCATGATTTTTGAACGCACCATAAAAAAAAAAATTTTGGCTTTCGACCATGCGCCGATGCAATGGGGATGGATATGGTGCAAAAATGCACATATACGGCGATAGAAAACGCCTACGATATGCAATATGGAAAAACAAGGAGTAGTATAATATAAGTGCGAGACGAGTTCGTGCACTAAGGGTACAAACTTACCGTACAAACTTACCTATGAAAACAGTTCGATTGTCGAATTCAGTTAAGAAGATTTTTCCAAATCGAAAAAAAGTTTATTTGTTTTGTGACCTAACTACAAATTTACAGTTTTCAGACTTTTTCCAAATCTAAATGTTCTCTAAGACTTTGTTTCATGCCAAATTTCAGGATTCTAGGTCAACGAGAAATAAGCGTTCCTACCCTATGAATTTCGATTCCCTTGAGTTGAGAGCGTCGAAATACACGTTTTTTGCGCCGGCTGTATCTTTTTTTTTCGTTAACTCAGAAATATGTTTCTTTTTTACAGCTTCAAGGGACCACAGATCTGAGTATATGATTTTAATTACAACTCGCTGCCTTCACGTGTACACGAGATAAAGGGTCTAGATAAATAGGTAGACAGACGGACAACAATGTGATCGTATAAGGGTTCCGTTTTTTCCGTTTTAGATACGGAACGCTAAAAAATGAAATCTGGGGTGCTGTTCGGCTACAGTTCTATAACCATATACTCTGTGGAAATCATCATCATCAGCCTTTTTTAACGTTCCCACTGCTGGGACTCAGGCCTCCTCTCTATGAGAGGGAATGGGCCATAATCCACCACGCGGGCCCAGTGCGGGTTAGTGAGGGATCCCTTCTTTTCGCATAATGTTCTTTACCCTAATATACTTCGGCATAACGATTTTGGCACAATTTGTTTTGCCATAATAATACTTCGGCATAATTTTTTTAGGCATACATTTTATCTTGGCATAATCATCTTAAAGACTAATTTATATATATATATATATATATACGTACTCCAGACTTTGAGTGGAAATGGTGGTGGTGAACTTTTAGTGCCCCATACATAATTCTGATCAAACCAATTTGCTATAGTTTCTGTAACAATTAAATAATATTGTTGGTTAAAAATTTATTAAATTTTTAACCAACAATATTATTTTGCAAAACCGACCCCACGTAGTCTTGTTTGTCCTACCCCTAGAGTGTAATTTAAAATCGCGTAGGCGCGTAAGGGCGAGGCAAGCCGAAGCTGCGGTGGTGAGCGAAAGCCGTCTGCGAAGATTAGGGTCAACTCACAACAAAAGAGCTTCGAAGCGCAGCGAAGCGGATCGCAGTTTCAGTGTCATATGAGTTTTAACTTTATTTTCATTGCTATAATACTTATTATCGCTTGAGAAAATAAGATACTTATTATCGGATGCCCGCGGCGCCGCGGGAATTCCAGCGAATTCTATGAACGCTAAACGGGTCGCTGCCCTTTGCCGCTCTTTCGGTGTGAGTTGACCCTTAGCACGCGCGGGGCCGCCGGAGGCCCGCAGCGCCGGAGTCGTGACAGGAAACCCTGCTTGCTGCATGCTGCATGCTCGCTTGAATGCTGCATGCTGCATGCTTACTTGCATGCTGCATGCTTGCTTGTTTGCTACATGCTTGCTTGCATGCTGTTTGCTACATGCTTGCTTGCATGCTGTATGCTTGCTTGCATGATGTATGCTTGCTTGCATGCTGTATGCTTGTTTGCTTCATGCTTCCTAATTATTTCATTGTTATACCTATAAAAATATGTTTTAATATCATTTTGCGTAAATAAATTTATGCTTTAGGATATTATGCTTAAAAAAGTTATGCTTTAGAATATTATGCTTAATCATTATTATGGTTAGAGAAATTATGCAAAACAAAATTATGCTAAGTTAAAAGGTCTTAAAATAAGTTAAAGTCTTAAAATTTTATGCAAATGGATAGGGAACCGGTTGGTGAATGTCACAATGTCTTCAAATTTTTGGTTCTAGGACATGTCGGTTTTCTCACGATGTATTCCTTCACCGTTTTGAGAGCAGTGGTGATGAAATAAATTACACAAAGTAAGTTGCCTGGCTGTTTTCGAACTCGCGACCTACACCTCGTAAGTCGGGGCCATTACCACTCGGCCACCACTGCTCTTTGGAAATAATATAATAATAAATATAATGGTTTGATAAATGATAATGTACACCCAGGACCTCTGCGAGATCTGTGACTTAGGACTCTGCATCCGAGTTCTTGCACCCCCTGAGTGAAGACAGCTCTAGATGTATTGCAGCCGCAACATAATATAAATAATAAACATCGCTGAACCGCGCCAAGGACTCTATAATCCATCAACACCTTCCGAGTTTAGTGAGCATTATCTTGAGGAGATCGCGGATGAATGTTCCGACACTGATATGTCATTCGCGTAAGTACGCTAATCTAGTCGCCTGTCACTGCGTATCGCCCCAACGTGCAGATAAACTGTCGCTCATTCAATATGTGACAGCTTCTCGTCTGCGTGACGTTTTCGATTCGAACGATACTGAGGATAACGCTTCACAGGTAGCTACGATAGTGACCGGGCAGGTGAATCAACCGATAACACTCAGTTTGAGCATGTTTTACATCACAAAGAGCAGGTGCAGCTACACGTGCTCATCCGGAGACCACCGCGGAGGCGTGCACGCCGCGCGCAGCGAGCGATCGATATCTGAAACAATAGAGTCAAGTAGGAGTCTGTAAAATGTTAAGCACCTTTATCTTTAGCAGCACATGTTGTGCAACGCACGACGTCGTCAGTATATTGTAAAAACAAACACGACAAATAGATAATAAGAAACAAGAAACCGCCACAGTCTTCAGCTCCACACATTAAGTACAACTACGAATTCCAATTAGGGTTTAGTTCCATCACGACTGCCTGTATATATTATGGTGTGATACACATCAAAAAGCTAAAACACAGTATCAAGGAGCGGAACTCCCCAGCGGCATCGGCGACGACACACTGGTCCTGGCGCAAGGAGAGCCGCATCAGGTGACGGCCGAACTAGCGACGCGCGGGGTAGTGACGGTTGTGGAGAGGATTCGACAGTTTGAGCTCGAGGTGGCCCTACAAATCTGAGACCATGTGCCTTCATGGCCGTCGGAATGCGCCACCATCGGGTTCCCAAATAACGGTAAAGGTTTCATATCGGCGTCGGGTCGATGATGAACTACTAAGGACTTGTCTTCGATAGCCTGTCGAATTCCGAGGAATTTCGAGCAGCCCTCGATCAGCTTCTGCCCAATCTAAGGGCACAGATGCCTCTTGTTGGTGGCTCTACGTGAGAATTGTGTGGTTCATGTTTCTTTACGGGGAGCCGATGTGGGCGTTGTCGCTGCGGAAGCAACTAGCCCGTAATTTGTACACGTATCCGAGCAACGGGCAGGTCGTAGTCTGGCTGACACGCCCTGCTCGCTCCACCCTAGAGCGGGACGGCGGCGAGAAGGAGTAGCAGGCGGTCGCCTCCTTCCGCGCAGCAATAATGCTAGTAAAGAAGGTGGCCGACCGCATGAAGCAACGACGCTCACGCCCCAGCCGCCGCCGGGATTCCGATCTTGATTTTCGGCCACCGTAGGCGGGTAGCTCGCTGTCCAACCGTCTGGTAACTGCCCGGACCGAGCCAGAGGCGACTCTAGCCTTCGGAGCGCCCGTGTGCAACCAATTTCTTGGCGCCCTCTATTAGGCATGTGGACAACATCCAAATACTTAAGCCCCATCCGCACTAGGGGACATGTCGCGCGCGACTTGTCACTCAACATGTGTCGAGCGAAGTCGCAGGGGACATCACGCGACTTTTTGGCGACATCTTGAACAACTTCCGATGTGTGGACGAGCGGAATGTTGCTCGACATTGTCACCGGACATGTCGCGCGACTTGCCCCCTGGTGCGGATACCTATTATGATATTTATGTTTAAGTAAGTAAGTAGGTATATAAATATATATATCCACAGCTTGAGAAAAAAAAACGCGTACTTAGCACACAAACATTGCCTCTTACGTGATTCGAACACGCGACACCTAGCTTTGCAGTCCGGAGCGCAAACCACTTGGCCAAGGAGGTAGGAGTAGTACAATCAGTTAACGCAAAAATTACAGCAAAAGTAAAGTCGTATTTTAAAACAACGACACTCGATGACATACAAACCAACATATTTAAAACTCTCAGTCGAGGTTTCAAGAAATAAGGACCTAAAAATGTTAAGTTACTTATTTACATTTTTACTGTACCTTTATTCCGCACTGCACTGGGGTCTGAGATTAACAATTTATGGGAAGTTTGAGGTAGATCCGTAACCGTAACTTGTAGCTTCGATATCAATATCACTCGCTGTTTATTATTTTCACGTACTTAAGATTTCGCTAGTTATTTCTAATGAGCATCGCATAATTATGGCAAAAAATTACCAATTTTATCTTTTATATTATTTTTGATCAAAAGAAAAGCCGATTTACTTCATATTTATGTGTTTACTTCAGATTCAGATTTATTTATTTGTAAACATATCAAATCAAATCAAATCAAATCAAAGCATTTATTTCAAATAGACCATTTACAGGCACTTTTGAATAGTCAAATGTCGGTCAGTCCAAGAAAAGTGAAGCTAAATTGCACGTTCCAAAGAGTAGGTCTCTATGGAGAAGAATGTGCAAGAAACTCCATGGACACTCTTTTAAATCATATTATGTGTTACATATAATGCTTGGTTACATATTACTTGTTGCTTCTATCATGTGAGCACAATGTCGATACCTAGTGAAATAAAAATGTAAAATAATTAAAAGATAGAAACTGAATTAAGCCACTGGCAGCTAAGAGAAGACCAGTCCCATCTGACGGCACCCGTTCACGAGCATGACGCGTGCTTCAGCCCCACTCAGCTCAACCATTTTGAAGGGAACTGAACGACCCAATAACACGTGCCACCAACAGCAAGACATTTGAGTGAGCATGACAAACTCTCAACTGCCATGCTCGTAATGTCAAAAATAAAAAGTTGTAACCTAATAAAAATGCTCCATGGTGCTTCACATTCACAAACTTGGAAAAAGTGCTTCTACATTATACAATGCAATTGTGTCTTTCAAATTAAAAAAATAATAATATTAGTTTCCAAATAATGAACTAATTAGTACGCCCTAGTGGTAGTGGAGCTGGACCAGTATTGAGCCAAGCATTTTTATCTTGAATATAATCCTCCAACTTATATTATGTTTGCCTGCATAGTGTGCGTTTAATACAAGATTTAAATTTCGTTTCATTGAGTTCTAATATGTGGGGAGGTATTTTATTATAACATTTCAAACAGTACACCATGAAAGAAGAGGCCACTTTAGCCAGTCTGAAACCTGGTTGAACTAATTGATCCATATTTCTTGTAACATAATTATGTCTATCGCCTCTTTTGCTAAAAAGATGAAGATTTTTTCTAACATACATTACCTATGTTTTCATAGATATATTGACAAGGTACTGTCATTATGTTAATATCTTTAAACAGTTCCCTTAAAGAATCGCACCGGCGGAGATTGTAAATCGCTCTGATGGCTCTTTTCTGTAATATAAAGATTGACTCGATGTCAGCAGCCCGTCCCCATAGTAAGATACCGTACGACATGACACTATGAAAATAACTAAAATAGACTAGTCTAGCGGTATCAACATCCGTAAATTGGCGGATTTTTCTAACAGCATATGCAGCTGAGCTAAGCCGCCCTGCAAGAGATGTTAAGTGAGGACCCCATTGTAGCCTTGAATCAAGCGTAATCCCCAGGAAAATCGTTTTATCAACAAATTCTAGTTTTTCATTATTCAATACAATGTCACAATCACTACTTTTGACATTCGGTAAGGAAAATAGGGATAGGAAAATAGGTTACCGATACACATGAGTGTGAGATGTTACATTTTTGTTGGTTCTCTATGCTTAGCCATTAGGCGTACAAATGTTAATATGTAATCATTTAGCTTCACTTTTCTTGGACTGACCGACATTTGACTATTCAAAAGTGCCTGTAAATGGTCTATATGAAATAAATGCTTTGATTTGATTTGATTTGATTTGACTACGCGAATATAGTCTCTAATTGTAATGTCTTATGACTGATTTCACGTAAAAACAAAAGTTTTTAGGTAGCCGCACGTGCGACATGAGTTGTCTTTGAGAGAGCCGACGCGCGACGCTAGGATATACTTAAACGATATTCGTTCGATCCATCTTTGGAGATAGGTTGAGATAGGTACCTATTTGCGAGCGGCGCTCGGCGCCTCCTGAGATCCGGCGCCCGTGTGCACCGCACACCCTGCACACTGGGTAAAAGACGGCCCTGGACCGAGCCCAAGTCGTAGTGCAAGGCTTGTGTTGGTGGACAATTATTGGACATACAGGCTACTACTTTTAACGTCACAGTAATTGGGAATGATTAAAAATCTTAGGATCAGCAGTCGACAACTTTCCTGAGAACACAGTGCTTAAAGCGATAGACGTGTGGCCTGAACGCTTAAAGACTTGTGTTAAGTGGTTAAGGCTAAGTATGTTCTACACTTTGACTAGAAGTAGTATTGCAAGTGTTGCGACTTCACCCCTCTCTTTTTTAGGGTTCCGTAGCCAAATGGCAAAAAACGGAACCCTTATAGATTCGTCATGTCTGTCTGTCTGTCTGTCTGTCTGTCTGTCCGTCCGTCCGTATGTCACAGCCACTTTTTTCCTAAACTATAAGAGCTATACTGTTGAAACTTTGTAAGTAGATTTATTCTGTGAACCGCATTAAGATTTTCACACAAAAATAGAAAAAAAGCAATAAATTTTCGGGGTCCCCACACAGAACTAAAACCCAAACATTTTTTTTTCATCAAACCCATGCGTGTGGGGTATCTATGGATAGGTCTTCAAAAATGATACTGAGGTTTCTAGTATCATTTTTTTTTCTAAACTGAATAGTTTGAGCGAGAGACACTTCCAAAGTGGTAAAATGTGCCCCCCCCCCCCCTTGTAACTTCTAAAATAAGAGAATGATAAAACTGAAAAAAATATAAGATATACATTACCATGTAAACTACCAACGAAAATTGGTTTGAACGAGATCTAGTAAGTAGTTTTTTTTTAATACGTCATAAATCTAAAAAAATACACTATTATTAAAACATCGATCAAAGTTACAACGAACTACTAGAACTTTTATATTATGTTACTTGCTGCTACGGAACCCTTCATGGGCGAGTCCGACTCGCACTTGGCCGGTTTTTTTCTAAGCCGCCGGCGCCGGGCGCGTCGCCGCCGTCTAACCACAGTTAGACGGCCACAGACGCACTTTTTTTTTATCTGTTGTAAACTAGTACTTGACTGCGATCCCGCCTGATGGTAAGCAGTGATGCAATCGTTGGTGGTGACTTTAATTTATGTCAGCCCTTAACTGTAGAATATAGAAGGGTTACATTAAATGTATAATGAAAACAAAAACGAAAAATCATCGAAAACCGTGTTAATAATATGTATAGCTTTTTATTCAGGTCTCTTAATATTACAATGCTTGTAAACTTCTAAAAAAACTGTAACTAATTTTAAACTAATATTTGTTACTATCAAGCAACAAATATTAGTTTCTTATCGACACATATACTAGTTCCTTATCGCCGCTCTTTTGTTAGCAAATCTCAATGCTTCAGTAGTACACCGTCACGTACACGTTAATACCAAGATGTTCACAATTAAGTTTTCTGAACATTCATTTCAGTACCGCAGAAAATAGTATGGAGATGGCCTGCCTGAGAGACGTTTTTAAGGTTCCGTAGCCAAATGGCAAAAAACGGAACCCTTATAGATTCGTCATGTCTGTCTGTCTGTCTTTCCGTCCGTATGTCACAGCCACTTTTTTGCGAAACTATAAGAGCTATGCTGTTGAAACTTAGTAAATAGATGTATTCTGTGAACCGCATTAAGAATTTCACACAAAAATAGAAAAAAAGCAATAAATTTTGGGGCTCCCCATACTTAGAACTGAAAAACAAAAATTTTTTTTTCGTCAAACCCATACGTGTGGGGTATCTATGGATAGGTCTTCAAAAATGATATTGAGGTTTCTAATATAATTTTTTTCTAACTTGAATAGTTTACGCGAGAGACACTTCCAAAGTGGTAAAATGTGTGTGTTTCCCCCCCTGTAATTTCTAAAATAAGAGAATGATAAAACTTGTGTGTTGATGTACATAACCATGTAAACTACCAACGAAAATTGGTTTGAACGAGATATAGTAAATAGTTATTTTTTAATACGTAATAAATTTAAAAAAATACAATATTATTAAATCATCGATCAAAGTTACAACGAACTACAAGAACTTTTATATTATATTACTTGCTGCTATGGAACCCTCCATGAGCGAGTCCGACTCGCACTTGGCCGGTTTTTTCTCTGACGAGAATGCTTTTCTTTTCTACTTGATTTTTAGCTGTACTACGTCTGTATACGTCATTTATTAGTCGAATCTATTTATATTCAGTTCCTTGTTCTTGTAGTGCCTCCCATATTTATTCCATGTAGAAGAGACTCGAATAATTTAAGCGTTTATAATATCATTAAACACATTATATCACGAGAAAACGCAACCAAGAAGAATCCTTGCTAGATCTTGTACTATGCAGTGATGACACATTTGTTTGTAATATTGAGTTGGTACTCAATATCCTTATCATCTCTTTTCAATGGGAGGATGGTTTCTCCCATATGAAAAAGTGATGACTTGGTAATTAAATTAACATCAATAATAGTAAAAAATACAAGAGGAACCCAAATTAATACTATTATCACAAAGAGGACTATTAAGAAATCACCAAACATTTGACCAAGAGTCTAACTATAATTATTGAAAACTCTATTGACGGCATGTGGCTATCTTTTAAAAACAAAATCCATTAGACAATAGAACACAATGTATCAAAAAAGTTTATTAATATGAAGCAACATACCAATAAGCCCTGGATAAGCAAAAAAATCATTGGTCTTATTGTAAATAAAAAGAAACTATAGATCAGTCATAGAGGCAGTCCAAATGAAAACGCGTACGACTGATATCGAAAAATAAACGATATCATTAAAATAATAGGTCGTAGAAAATCAATATTCGAATCTATTGTCATAGATAAAGGTAGGTCCTAAACCTAGGAGTTAAAAGGTCTAGTAAACAAGTCTTTATACTACGAAAAAGTGGCTTATTTTAAACACAACATTAATAGTAAAATATATCAACCCAAAATACTGTGGAAAAATCTAAAATCAATCTTGTTACCTTTTAAAACTGTATCGGATTTACCCTCTCATATCAATGACCCTGACGAAATTAATTCACATTTCTTGAATGTTCTAGGTGATAGCATGGCACCTGAATCATGTTTAAATTTCTATAAGACTCACAGATTTAATGAGGCTGTTTTCTCTATTAATTCTGTAGATCAATCTGACATTATCAAAATTATATCAAAAATAAATCTAATGCAGAAGGTTTTGACCACATTACGCTTGACATGTTTTCTCTGACTCTCCCTCAAACTTTAGATATGTTGACCTCTATTGTTAACTATTCCATTTTTACATCGAGCTTCCCGGACCTGTGGAAAATTGCTGTGGTCCGTCCAATTCCAAAAGTGGTAAATCCAAGCACTGTTAAGGATTTAAGGCCGATAAGCATTTTACCTTTCTTGTCAAAAGTGTTGGAAAGGGTAGTGAATTCCCAACTGAGTACATATCTTGAGCAAAATAACATTCTACCGGAGACGCAATCAGGTTTTGGGAAAGGTCGTAGCACTGCAACGGCTCTGTTAGATGTAACCGACAACATATTATCGGCTCAAGATGAAGGAGAATGTACTTTGTTGGTTCTACTAGACTTTTCCCGAGCGTTTGATGCAATTAATTTGTCTCTTTTGCTCGCTAAGATGATATATTATGGTTTTGACGAGCCTGCAGTTGCATGGTTCAGAAGCTACCTAAATAACCGTAAACAGCTGGTAGAAATAAAGGATGTACATGGATCGAGTATATTTTCGGACATGACTCCAGTCGTGAAGGGTGTTCCACAGGGTTCAATATTGGGTCCTCCTTTGTTTATTTTGTATAGTGCTGATATTGTAAATGTTATAAAAAATTCTAAATTTCATATTTATGCGGATGACATTCAATTATATATTTCTTTTAAACCCCAAGACTATGAATCTGCAGTAAAATTGCTAAATGAAGATCTAGACCGGATCGTGGACTGGTCGAAACAAAACTCCCTATTACTAAACCCGGCTAAAACTAAATTTATGCTTTTCGGTTCTAAAAGTCAACTAAATAAAATAAACTATAGTCATGCAAAGGTGACAGTAATGGGCCAATGCATTGATCGTGTCTTTGAGGCGAGAAATCTAGGTTTGATCATGGACCAAGAATTGCGCTATGAGGCTCATATTGCAAACAATGTGAAAAACTGTTTCTACCGTCTGAAAGTATTGTACAAGATGCGCCCCTACCTAAGTGAAGAACTGCGTGTTCAGCTGGTTGAAAGTCTGGTTCTTTCGAAATTAAATTATGCAGATTCCATCGTGGGACCTAGACTTCTGGCACGTACTGTAAGACTTATTCAACGGGTTCAAAATGCTTGCGCGCGCTTTTGCTTCAACGTACCACGGAGGAGTCACATTACACCTTTTCTAAACAAGCATAATATTTTAAAAATGAAGTCGCGTCGGAAGTTACACTTAGCTTGTCTCCTTTTTGGTGTCATCAAAAATAAATGTCGGTCATACCTGTACTCTAAGCTAGTCACCGGCAGCGCAAGGCCAGGCGATGTGCTCAGCAACTGGCTACTCCGCATCACCATACTGCAGCCTTCAGAGGTAGTTTTCGGTACATGGCTAGTAAATGTTGGAATAATATTCCCCCACCAATTAGGGACCTGAAAAATATAAATACGTTTAAGGCTAGTCTTAAGAATTTTATACTGAGTTCACAAATCGAATTTAATGACGTTAATATTGATAAATCATTTATATAATTCAGTAGTTACATGTCTATTTATTTTTAATTACTATTATAAAAGTAATCATTAATCTAATCAATCACCAATTTAATTATGCATTCTCTAATTTTCAATTTTTAATCTAATCTTTTGCTCGTGTAATACGAAACTTACCATTATGTTTTGTTCCATATTCCAGGTAATAAGGGTGTCTGTAGGTAGACTTTGATTTATAATCAAAGTAGGAAGTTTGTATTTGACGAGCGCGTTGCATCTGTGTCGCCAGGAACCACGTAGTACTCACTCCACTTTCGTTTTGTTTCTATTCTACTCCTTTCCAATTTGTAATTATAAACTTTGGCAATCGAAATAAACTCTTTTTCTGGAAGCCAAAATTATTTTTACGTAATATTTGTATATATTTGTCTTAAACCAAGATAGCGGTTAGTCGCCGAGCCAGTGCAGCGATGTGTCTCGATTTATGCGTCATCAAGTCAACCGTCGCATCGCGCGATGCACTATGTTTCCCGCGATATATTTTGTTGAAATATTGTGGGTATAGTGAGAAAATTGGTTTTGTAACTACCATGGCACATTTTATAAAATATTTAATTACGTATCTATACAACAATATTATCACACAAATACACTCGTATCAATATTTATTTTAATTATGGGTTATATTTATATAGATTATATTTATTTGTATAAGTATACTTTATTTCCCATCATCCGTGCGTCACTGCGGGGTGCCAGCTGAAAATCAGCGCTGGGTGTTTGACGCCCAGCAATTGCTGAGTTGGTGACCCTTTCGGTTCAGGCACATTCACTGCAACTGTATTGTATGTCTGTACTCTTTTTTTATTATTTTTTATGTTGTGTATATTGTGTTGCTTGCACCGAATAAATGCTATTCTATTCTATTCTATTCTCTTATTTATGTAAAAATCCTTTATATTTACGAGCCTTCATCCTATTGTTCTAACAAGAAGCACAAGAAGGGCATCCCACTGATGTAATGTCGGCAATATTGCTTAACAGACGCTTTAATGCTCATGCATGAGAATTTACGTGAAGTTATGTCATTTTTTTAGGAACTTTAAAGCGTATGTTAAAAAATACGGCCGACGGAATGTGTCTGGGAGTATTGGTGACTTGATTTTATAGATATCGCCTACAACATACGTAAAAATCAGCCTTGAGAAAATACGTGAAGTTACATTATTTTTTTGGGAGCTTTAAAGCGTCTGTTAAACAATACGGCCGACGGAATGTGTCTGGGAGTATTGGCGACTTGATTTTAATGATATTGCCTACAAAAGACGTAAAAGTCGGGTTTGAGAAATTACGTGAGGTAAGTAATAATTTTATGTACCTTGATTATCTGATACCTGAAAATTGGCCGTCTAAGCAAGCTAGCAGGTAGGCATGCGTTCTTAGTACATACTAACAGTACTCAATCGTCCACATTTGGTTCCTCAGAAAATACGTGATATCTGGCGGTCCTGGGATCTTACTCTATCACTATTATAAATAACATGAACTCACTTTTATTTTGGTTGTACCACAGGACATGTTCCACAGTACAAGCTTCACACACCTTCAACAGCTTCCTAAAATTGAGGGGCTCAGTAGCACCATATCATCAGCATAACTTAAATTATTGACACATATGTCATCAAATGGCATCCAATGAATTTGCAATCATTTTTGCATCACTGATGCCATCACACACATAGGCAGACTCGCTTTACCATTTAAACTTTTAGTGCTTTTCCAAAAATGGATGTTGAATGTTCTAGGGAGATGCATCAAAAAAAAGAACTTCTGAGGAAAGAACATAGACATTAAAAGTGTGATATAAGATAAGAAGGCCCCTCCTTCTTATCTTATATCACACTTTTGAGGAGCATTTTCTCGCTTTGTCTTAGGATTTATCGAGCCCGGATGATTTTTCTTCCTTTTGGGCTTTGATGCCAGGAATGCTCGTTCTGTTCATTATCAACTTGCGTAGCGTTACTTTCGTAAAGTTTACTGTAACAGGATAAAGCAAAAATATCTGTTTTGCGATTATTCTATTTTTTTGGGTTTATTAGAAAAATAAATGCTTTGAGTTTGGGAATTAATTGTTATTATCTATACTAATATACTAATACTAATACTTACTAATAATATTATAAAGCGGAAGAGTTTGTTTGTTTGAACGCGCTAATCTCAGGAACTACTGGTCCGATTTGAAAATTTCTTTCACTGTTAGATAGCCCATTTAATGAGGAAGGTTATAGGCTATATAACATCACGCTACGACTAATAGGAGCGGAGCAGTAACCAATGATGCGGGTGAAACCGCAAGGTACAGCTAGTTATTTATAAAATGCACGTACCATGTGCACCTGTCATCACGCGTCCTGCGTTCCAACGCAGTCAGCCTCAAGGTACCGGCCGGCATCCGCCTGGCCGCCAGCCCGCCGCGGTGACCCCGCACAGTGGCCGCTGATAACGTAACAGTAATAGTAATGATGACATGACAATACCTGGGAAACAATAATGAAGACACAGCTGATAGCACGAACCACTTAACGCCACGCAAGGTTACCACTTCGATTAGACCGTTTTGTCAACAATTACACTCGACAACATGTAATCTATTTCGGGACATTTTAATTTATTTTAAGACATTTTATTTAATTTTATTTTTATTTTATTTTTATTTATCCGTAATTATTAATTCCAATTCTGTTATAATTAGTTTGACATAAGTATTGTATTCAAGTTTAATTTTGACATTACTTTTATTATATAATATTTTCATAATGCTTAAGCTGTGGTTGCCTATAATTGAGTGTTCATTATAGGACCAGGTTACTTTTACCATTTTCTATTTCTTAAGTTTTTTTATTTGTAATACTCGTTGGTGATCCTTAAATAAATAAATAAATAAACATCACCCTCCTTCTGGGATAGTTTGTTAGTAAATAACAAAAAAATACCAATTGTAATACCAATATTTACACCGCTAAATTTTGATCGTATTAATCCCGTCGAGGGTCGATCCGGTATATGAAACACTACCGATTTGTAAAGATAAAATTAAAAAATAATGAACCTTTTTTTCAAAACTCGTATTAATATACAGCTCTCAGCGTCAGCTGAGCGAGTTCAATGACCTGTAGGTAGTTTGTAGGCAACGCCGGCTACTATCATTGTATACTACGGTCATTGGACTCGCTCAGCTGATGTTTTCATAAATAAATTAATTTCGTACATGCGCAAAATTAATACGAGTTTTGAAAAAAGGTACATTATTTTTAAATTTTATCTTTACAAATTTATAGTGTTTCATGTACCGGATCGACCCTCCACGGGATTAAAACGATTAAAATTTAGCGGTGTATAAGAAGTATGGTATGGAAGCTAATGCAAGCTCGGTGGGTAATCTCTCCCAAGCGTAATTAATACGGATTGAGCAACTCCCCAAACGTCCTCTATAAGATGTCTCAAAATGTGTAGAAATTCTAGAAAGACTTCAAAAACTGTGACTCTTTGAGTGCCTATGAGTTTTAATGATGGCCCTTTTTTTGTGGTGGGAAATCATCAAGCTCGTCTCACTCTGAGTAAAGCGTTTGGAAAACCCACTCGTGTTGCTCCCCCACCAGTTAGGTACTCTTTGCGCCTCAGGGCCGCGGTATCTCCCATAATACATAATATTGCACCCTTGCTTGAAGCCACAGCGTTCACTTTTGTAAAATATTAGCCGCTTCGTCCACGTCATAATAAAAAATATCTCAAGAGAACATGTTCCTGGAATGAAAGTATCTATCTGCTATTCCAGAACATGGTGTCCCTAAGTTTTATCGAAACCCGTTCAGCCGTTCAAGCGTGAACAAGTTACAAAAATACAATATACACACTCACAAGCTTTATCGCTTATAATATTAGTATGATTAAAAATAAAAACAACATGTTCCCTATAGTTCACATAGCGACAATAATGGTGTACCAATACTATGAATAAGTAGGCTATGAAACCGTCGTCGTGGTCGACGTATGCATCGTGTAGTCAGCTATTGTGAACATGAGCCGAGTCTGAGCTGTCGCAACATCCTCCGGCAGGATCCAAGCCGGCCGATTAAAATGTAAGACAATGAGGTAACCGACCTTCAGCCTCGGCCGGAATGCGCAATACGGATAAAAAAAACCTGAATGGACCGTATCGGCGCCAAGTGACAATTACTATGGTAAATACTCAACATGACACAAATGTATTGTTTACTGCTCCCCTTTGTGACTGTCCCTAAAAGACCCTAGACTGATAAAATTTTAATCATTTATTTATTTATTTACTTTAACATAACACGGTCAAAAGCCAATTACATTAGTTATTAAAGAATATATTTACAAAATTACGTAGTAAAAATACAAAATAATAACTACACAGTCATACACTCATCTGACAATACTCTAAACAGACAGACAAAATGTTCTTCCATTCATGTGCGAACACGTCACAATCAGGTTTGGCATCCAAGAGAGCGTTGAGCGCGGAGATTGCACGAAGGATAAGAGACTGGCCTCGGGAGACGGTACGACTCCCAGAAACAGCAAACAGTCGGTGCCTCCAATTGCGGCTAATCGGAGCAAACAGTTGGCAAAGCTCGTCGTGCAGTTCAGGAGCATCTATTTTCCCGTGAAATATTTTACACAATTATTAATGATTTGGTCATTTTTTCTTCTCGCCTCGAGAAAATTATACCCTAAGCTCCCTAGGAGAAAGTTAGAAGGATACAAGAATAGGTAGTATCCATGAAAGCGTTTATACAAGTACCCAAGATAAGGTTTCTGAACCTTTTCTAAAAGTAATGTGTATTTATTTTCATAGGGATTCCAGACACGTGCACTAGACTCCAGCTTACTGTGAACTAATACATTAAAAATAGATTTAATAGCGTTAATGTTGTTAAAGTCTAGCGTTACGAGGTATAATCCTAATCGCCTAAATGAATCTTTTGCTACCAAAATGATATGATCCTGAAATGTTAGCTTGTTGTCTTGTTGTGTCTTGTTGTAAAAGTGATACCCAGATCCTTCATTCCACTTGTCCTGGTAATGGTGCTCTCGTTCATTTTGTATGCATAGTTGATAGGGTATCGTGTACGAGTGAAACTCACAACGAAGCATTTGCTTCAGTTTAATTCCATTTTGTTCTTGATACTCCTACAGTGGAGTATCAAGAACAAAATGGAATATAGCATTCAAGTCACACTGTAGCGCCAAGCAGTCGGCTTCAGAGTGGATTTCGGAAAAAAGTTTTAAATCATCCACACACAGTAGATTTTTGGCGTGATGAATAATTGATGGAAGATCGTTGACCATTATTAAGAACAAAATGGTCCTAGGATTGATCCTTGACTGGGTATGATAGGGTCGGGATGCTCCGGAATGCGTATGATAGGGTTGGGATGCTCCGGAATGCGTATAATAGGGTTGGGATTCTTAGATGCCCAGCCTGACAAACTACTGGCGATCACGGAGGTAGTCAGCGAGGAGCCGCAGCAGACCAGGTGGAAAACCGATAGCGCATAGTTTTGCAAGCAAAATATCATCATGGTGTGAAGGTCGGTTTCCCCTGAAGGGGAAAAGAGCGAGCTGCACCTCCACTCGCCCCTGTAGTTCTCTTCCTAGTGACTTGGATAAACCACCGCCGATTTAATGGTGAATTCCAAAATTACGAAGTAGTCCTACCTAGTAGTACCTTATCGCATTGTTTGGACTAGGAAAGGGTTGAAAGAATTGTTGAGTGAGACTTTGGACTTCATTATATGAAATATATTAGAAGTGGTTTTTGAACGACAAAATATAACTAAGAGATGTAAAGTTATGATTAATTAATATTAAATCATGTGTGATGTGAGTTACGCAAGCGTACCTCCGAACTCATGGCACTTAGGGCAACAAGAACAATACCGTTGACGTATTGTTGCTAAATAGTCGCATGGCCCTATTGAAACATTCCTAGCAGTTCTCTCGAACTGAAAAACCTGACGTAACAACTTTACCTGCTGCCAACCATGCGATCGTCCTTGTCCAGCAACGGGCCATGCTAGTTCCATTGCATTGCGTCCACATCATGCTCCTATTGAGTTATGGTCCCTTGGACTTTTACTGTATAACATGTGAAATGTGGTCAACCCATCCACAGGAGGTTGCACCCTTTGTACAATAAGTACATCTGCAAGATACTGTGCTCGTATCTAACCGAAGTAATGGTCGCAGATAGAGAATATAAACTCAAAAGTAAAACCAAATACTATATAAAAAAGGTTAAGCATTTCAATTCTCTTGAAGCCCAAAAGTGCCCACAACAGTCACCACTTCCTAGTATTTGAGCTGGGGAGAAGAAGTAGCGCAACAAACACCCCAGCAACACGTTTCTGTCTATTTAGTTATAAGAACTTTAGACAACTAGCTTCTTCCGCGACTCCGCTCGTACCTTTGTGTATAGTAACACAATATAAAACAATTAGACCTTGTCGCGTAACCTCAACATTTGCTACAACTGCAAGTCGTACTAACATTGGTAGCAATGCACCCTTGAATTGTCTGATGGGAAGTTACAATAAAATGGCTACACGATCCAATAGCATCGACATCTTCTCCAACTCCTTTGAAAAATTCCTTATACAGCTTTTTAACCAGCTTGGAACCTGAGTGTGACACGAACAATCCTATAATATAATTAAGTTAGGTATTTACTTCAATTTATATATGTTTTTTATATTTTCTGTCCTCTGTACTAAATAAAAAATAAAATTTTGTTGAATTTAAATAAATATTTAGGCTTGTACTTGTTGTAATTAATTGTTAATTTTTTTTTTCAGTACTGTGTACCTCTGTAAGTGACAAATTCACTATGCCTAAAAATTTTTGTGTCTTCTGATAGTGTATGTCTTAGTAAGTAAGTCGTTGAGGTGTCTACTTAATAAATAAATTAATTAATAAAATAAAATCAGCCTAGGATAAATCAGAATAACTCCAACAAACACACACACTTTTCTAGTGTAAGTACTAGACCAATCAGCCGGACCATTTGTATCTAATTGAATCACAATACTAGCTCTTAAGCATTACAACGGGACATAGCCGTATGATATCTACCGAGCCAGCTAGCTTAGCTCGTCGACGTCCGAACCCTACCCTGCCCGGAAGCCAAGTGTCATCTCGTGGTAGAGTCAACTCTTCCCATCCATCGTCTTACGGCTCTTGCAGCTTGTTAGCAAAAAGTGGGAAAGGCTAGGGAATAGCCTGCTAACAAGGTTTTGTTGCTTGGTTTTTGGATTGTTTCTAAAAATCCTGCACATATGCTGTGATTCGAAATCGCATCCTTTGTTCATTTTCGTCACTTTATTTTTTATAATTGCTCCTTTCACATTAAAAAATCAATTTATGTGCCATGTTTTTAAAGTGCCGTGGTGTTTTTAAAGATACAGACAGTCACACCCTCATTAATTGGCAGAGATTCAAGTAATGAATGCAGCTGAAGCAATAAGTGCTAACCTCTGGTCACTCTCTCGCCCGATCTTTTAAAATCGTACTTTTGCGCAAGTGCGAGTAGCCACGCCGTGTCGTGCCGAGCGCGAGTCGCCACGCGCGCGAGGCGTACCCGGCGTGCTCGTGCTGCAGCAGTGACCGCGCCCGCGTGCCTCCACCACGCCGTGTCGTGCCGAGCGCGAGTCGCCACGCGCGCGAGGCGTACCCGGCGTGCTCGTGCTGCAGCAGTGACCGCGCCCGCGTGCCTCCACCACGCCGTGTCGTGCCGAGCGCGAGTCGCCACGCGCGCGAGGCGTACCCGGCGTGCTCGTGCTGCAGCAGTGACCGCGTCCGCGTGCCTCGACTACATACACCTCATGCTGAGCGCGAGTCGACACGCGCACGAGTCGTGCCCGGCGTGCTCGTGCTAACGAGTGCGCCACGCTACGGCGTCAGGTGATAACCACGTCTAAGTACTCCCTAAAAGAAGCCCAATATTTACTCTCATTAGGTTCCAAGTGTTAATTTCAATGTAATCAAACAATTTGAGATTAACTTATTTGCTTCCGTTTCGTAATTATATGAAAACAAAACAGACCACGTGCCGGAGGCGGCGGCGAGTGGACTCACTGGGAGATTATTTTACGCTCTCACTAGTCTTCTAGAAAGAAAATAAAGATTTATTCTCAATAGTATACGGATCAATCAGCAAGTAAAAAATGGCAGTAAGTATCTACCTAGTTTTCATTTATAATATTGGGGCCCAGGATGTGCAAGTGTCTTAAGAACCTTCTTAAGACACTTGCACGTGGATATCCCTTCGATATATCATCGATACTTATAAGATGAACTGGCGAATTGAACAATCATTGTTCGATCAATTAATATCAATATTCTACATGGAATAGAATAAACTTCTTTGTACACCAAATAATTATTAAGGCATAGTCTGTCTAAAAAAACTTTTTACAAAAAAATATAACAGACTTATTAAAAAAACACTTAAACCATCAAAATAACTTTAATTTCGGAAGTCGGTGTTTCTATAATAGTTTTGCCTCTTCGTTATTTAACACCGACTTCCGAAATTAAAGTTATTTTGATGGTTTTAGTGTTTTTTTAGTAAGTCGGTTATATTTTTTTGTAAAAAGTTTTTTTTTTATTTCAGACTTTTTAGTTGCCATTTGACAATTCCAATTAACTCAAACCTTGCTACATTGTTTTATTATGAAATTCCGGTGCCTATCTTCCGGCTCCATCATCATCATCAGGTCACAATGATGATACCATTTTCAACATACCTATTCAGAACTATTCATTTATTTGTTACTATGTTCATTGGGAGATCTGTGTGAGTATGAACTTCCGTTGGCCATTTCTGGTCTTCTTCACCAGTTCCAGTTCATCAAATGTCATGTTTTGACTATAAATGTTTAAGTTTTTGATGAAAATACCAAAAGAACTATATGGTTGCCTATAATATTTAAGGAGTTCCCTCGATTTCGCCAAGATTCCATCATCAGATCTCGACTTGGTGACTATGGGACCATTTGGGAAGTATACCCTTTCTAACAAAAAAATATTTTTTCAAATCGGTTGGCAAGTGACGAAGTTATGCGCGAACATACATACATAAAAAAAAAATACAAACATCCGAATTGAGAACCTCCTCCTTTTTTAGAAGTCGGTTAAAAAGTCAACCGACTTGGGAATTAATAATTTTTTTTTAATTGTTTTATTATTTAAAAAAAATACTTATATTCGATACTTTTTAAAATAATAACTCAATAACTTGAAAATAACTCAATTATGTCCGCATCTCAGAATGGATGTAGGAACGGGTCTCGCGGTACTAAGGTGCTACTATTGACATGGCCATAAAACAACAGGTTCGTCGATCCCGCAAGGATTTATCGACATGCTGGATAGATTATAAGAAGGCCTATGACTCTGTTCCATGATCTGAAACTCATTGCCCCCAACAAGTTACAACTGATGGAACTACTGAAGGTAACGGAAACTTTCAGTTGTGCCATCAATATGGAATTTGGTGTCGATAAATGTGCAGACATGCATGTTAAGCGAGGGGAGATTATGGAATTTGAGAGGATTCAACTCTCGGATTCCATACACTTTAGATCCCTCTCCTCGACCGAAACCTATAAGTATTTAGGTATGTCGGAAGCGTTAGACATGAAGCAATAGTTGAAGGAGCGCTTCTTGGGCCGCCTGAAGAAGGTATTAAACAGCCTTCTTTCAGGTCGTGCCGGTCTTAATATACTGTTTCGGCATACTCAAATGGACTCAGACCGAGCTAGATACTCTGGATAGGCGGGTCCGTACTCTGCTGACCGCAAATCGGATGCATCACCCACGATCGTCGGTTCCCGCGGAAGTGTGGAGGTCAAGGTTTTCTAAACGCGAAGACCCTACACAACCGCGAGGTGTGCAGCCTCAGAGAATACTTTCATAAAATCGATGTGGGTATGCACCGAGATGTGGTCGCAGTGAACGAGGGACTCACCCCGTTGTCCATGGCTAAGGAGAACTGGCGCAAACCTGTGCTACTTACAACTGATGACCGTAAGGAAGTATGGAAAAGCAAGGAGCTACACGGACGCTTCATGAGCCTGATATAGATTTTGGAGCGTCCGTCGCCTGGCTACGTTTCAACAACCTCTTTGGGGAAACTGAAGGTTTTATCTGTACAATTATGGACGAGGTTATCTTGACGAATAACTATCGGAGATATATAATTAAGGATGGGACGGTAGACGTGTGTACGCGTATTATTATTATTCTCTTTATTCAATTTTTTTTTTACATATAAAATTACATTTTTAAATATTTTTTAACGAAATTATACAAAAAAAAACCTTTTAAAAATATAAAAATATAGTTATCCACCGGTGTCGGGAGCAGGGTCCAAGCTACCGGTGGTTAGGGCTGCAGAGACAGGAACCTCCTCACAATGCGAGCCGTATCGAGGATTACTGCCTTCTGTATCAGGCCCTTGATCCACCCGTGCAACGATAGCTTCGACAGATGGTCGTCAAAGCTTTTGGCTATAAGGCCATTAGCGGTCACAATAATCGGCACAATGACAGCCGAGTCCACATTCCACATGTCGACAACCTCGTGTGCTAAGTCAAGATATTTTATTTGTTTTTCTTTCTCAGCTTTCACGAGATTATCGTCATGCGGGATGGTGACATCGACTATCATTGCACGGCGCGCTAATCGGTCTATCACCACTATGTCCGGCTTATTGGCTACAATAGTCCGGTCAGTAATGATATACCGATCCCAGTACAACGTGACATGGTCATTTTCAAGAACTGGGTCGGGCACATACCTGTAGTACGGTACCTCAGAGTCCACTAGGTTGTATTTCAAAGCAAGTTGCTGATGAAGAATCCTGGCTACTTGGTTATGCCTGGGCAAATACTCGCCGTTAGCCAGACGAGAACAACCAGAGATAATATGTCTGATGGACTCACCCGGACGATGACATGCCCGACACACGTCAACCGTCCCATCCTTCATTATATGTCTCCGGTAGTTGTTCGTCAAGATAACCTCGTCCATAATCGCACAGACAAAACCTACAGTTTCTCCGAAGACGTTGCTGAATCGTAACCAGGCCACGGACGCCGAAAAGTCTACATCAGGCCCATGAAGAGCCCGAAAAAAGCGCCCGTGATTATATTATTATTATTATTATTATTATTGTAGCCAATAAGCCGAATATAGTAGTGATAGACCGATTAGCGCGCCGCGCAATGATAGTCGATGTCACCATCCCACATGACGAGAATCTCTTGAAAGCAGAGAAAGAGAAAAAAATCAAATATCTCGACTTAGCACACGAGGTTGTTGACATGTGGAATGTGGACTCGACTGTCATTGTGCTGATAGTCGTGACCGTCAATGGCCTTATAGCCAAAAGCTTCAACGACCATCTGTCGAAGCTATCATTGCGCAGATGGATCAAGGGCCTGATACAGAAGGCAGTACTTCTCGATATGGCTCGCATTGTGAGGAGGTTCCTGTCTCTGGAGCCCTAACCACCGGTAGCGTGGACCCTGCTCCCGACACCAGCCGCCAACTATTTTTTATATTTTTAAATGTTTTTGTTTTTAACATGTTTTAAAAAAAAAATTAGAATGTAAATTATATGTAAAAAAGACAAATAAAGGAAATAATATTATTAAAAAATTTAGTTGCTCCAAAAACTTACAAAACAATATAAATGTACGAGCATCGCCACATGATTTTAATTGTGTTACTTTTTAACTTATTATGCTGTATTAACATTGCGCTGAATGGGCGCCTTCGTTGCGCAACCTACTATTATAATAACATGTTATTTATAGTTTCGATTTACTAATTTAGTACAATAAATACTCTCATCGAAAACGGATACAAAAACGGTGATTTTATTTCTGTGAACTTCCCGTCTTCGTTGACAACACACTACACAACAAACACATCTCAAGTGTACGGGCAAACAGCTCGTACATTTTTTGGTCCTTCGAGCCGGATCCTGCGCAACTGGAACAACAGTCCTGCAAACCACCTCAGGTACGTAGAATCTCTATTTACGACAGCGAATCGGTTTGGCCGGTCTTCCACAAGCGGATCGCCCCGGGCAGATTGAGAAGGCGCATATATCGTTCACAGTGAGTCCTGCGGTTCCTGTGATCACAACAGGTAACAACAACAGTCAGGGATCCGGAAGCTATTTGAAGTTAAAAGATTAGTGGTCCATAACATTTTTACAGCAACAATGGACACTAAACAACAAGAACTTCTCAAGCGGCAGCAGATCATCGCCGAAGGTATCAGGAAGATTGGTATCAACTTTGGAAAAGATGGTCCAGATCGTAAGAACGCAGCTTACATTAAGGTTAGATTGGATAACCTCAAGGCTCATTGGAATGAATTTGAGATGAATCACGGCGTGCTGCAGCTTTCTGAATACCAAACTCATGAATATTATTCCAGCAAAGCATACGACCAGGTCAAGCTTGAATACTTGAACACACTACAGAAGTTACAATCGTGGCCTACTTATGCTGCTGGTGATCAGGATCAGGAAACAGCCGGAAACTCGGGCGAGCCTAGCAAGAACACTGGTGTTTATTCCAAATCTGATGAGCTTAAAACTCAACAAGCCACTAACTTTAGAGCCTTCTCTCGCTTCACACGCAACTTGAATATTGCTAACATCTGCGAGAAATGGGACATTGAGGACAAACTCAAGACTCTCGAGTCCAGATGGAAGGTAATTGACGATGTCCACTGGCAACTCGATAACATCCTCGTCGGTAGCGACGTAAACTACGAGCTTGAGTTTTCAAAGTATGAAACAACTTACGAGTCAACAAAACGTGATCTTAATCGCAAACTCAACCTCGCTTTTCAGCAACGCGACAGTGCTCCGAAAATAGAAATACCTATTTTTTCTGGAAACTATTCGCAGTGGCCTACATTTTTAGATTTATACACTGCTGCTATTCATAACAACCCTACCTTTTCTAAGGGTCAGAAGATGCAACATCTGAAAGGGAAATTGAAGGGAGAAGCTGAGCGCTTGGTGCAACATTTACCTGTTTCCGAGAGTAACTACGAATCTTGCTGGGAAATTCTCAACCATAGGTATAACAACCTGCAACTGCTATTCACCAAGCAGATGCAAACCTTGATGAGTCAGCCTTCCATTCAACATCAAAACTCTTACGAACTAAAGCGTCTACATGATACAAGCCTAGAAACGGTACATGCCTTGCGCAACCTAGGAATCGACACAACAACATGGGGCCCTATTCTGGTGCATATCCTGTCGGGAAAACTGGATTCTCAAACTTTTTCCGATTACATGGAAGCAAGAAAACATCCTCGAGACCTTCCTGATTTCCATGAATTTATCGAATTCATAGAAAGCAAGTTTACTGCACTGGAATCTGTGACGAAGAAAAGGGCTCCTTCAAACAACAACAAGCCATCCTATGCGCCGCCTACGTCTTCAAAGAAGGAAATTACTTCCTCAACATTCCATCGGGACGCACACAACAAATACAAACATGCTCCCAAAGCGAACCATACAAGTTCAGAGAGAAATTGTCCTATTTGTAAAACTAACCACATTTTACTACATTGTAAGTCATTTCAAGGAATGACACCGGACATACAAATGAGGTCAATTGAGCAATTAGATATTTGCAAGAATTGTATGTTTTCACATAATGGAAATAAATGTAATTCACGTAAAAGATGCCGAGTGTGCAATGACGCACACCACACGACACTACATGACATGCTACGTGACACTTCTACCGGTCAACCACCCGTCAATAATGCCAACAATCAACACTATAACAAATTATCAACTTCGCAAGGGAAATCTAATCATGTATCAGGAGATTTTAACGAAGTTTTACTGGCGACTGTACAAGTCAAGGTAAAAGCCGTTAACGGGACATACATAACATTACGATGCCTTCTGGACCAAGGTTCTCAACTGAACCTTATAACTGAGTGTGCAGCTCAACGACTTGGTCTTCCAAGAAGCAACCAAAACTCTACTGTGACCGGAGTTGGAACACTCGCTTGCCACAGCAATGGCACCATTCAATTGAATTGCATGTCGCTATACGATGATTACCAGTTTACAACACAAGCACTGGTCATGCCCAAGCTACTCAACAATCTACCTAACTACTCGTTTGAGAGGCATGACTGGCCTCACATACAGAACATAAACCTGGCTGATCCACACTTCAATTTATCACGCCCAATTGATATTTTACTTGACGCCGGAGTATATGCCGACATAATCATGAGCAACATCCTACGAGGCAACATACATGCGCCCATAGCGCAACAAACCAAACTCGGATGGGTATTAGTTGGAAACACAAAGACATTCAACTGCCATGTAGTCGTTAACTCCGACAACATTTCACGCTTTTGGGAAATGGAAGAGATATCATCTCACACCGAATCCTTGACAGTCAGTGAGGAGTACTGCGAGGAATTATACGCTTCTACAACAACAAGGCTGGAAGATGGACGCTACGAAGTTCGTATCCCAATGAAACCAAACTTTGAACAGAATTTGGGACAGTCTAAGCCTCAAGCAGCTGCACAATTCAAACAACTAGAAAAACGATTAGCAAGAGATGAAACCTTCGCTTCAAACTACAAAGCCTTCATCGACGAGTACATATCTTTGAACCACATGAAACCATGCGAAGTATTGATGAAACCAAGTAGCTTCCTACCCCATCATGGAGTGATACGACCTGATTCAACTACTACAAAGCTGCGTGTGGTCTTCAACGCATCTGCAACCACGAGTTCAGGCCAAAGCCTTAATCAACTAATGGAGTGCGGACCAAATTTGCAACAAGACTTACAAGGCTTACTATTACGATGGAGGACTTTTGAATACGTATATACAGCGGACATTGAAAAATTTTATCGACAGATACGTATTAATGAGAAGGATCAACATTTACAAAAAATACTCTGGCGTGACTCCGTGTCTGAACCACTGAAGGAGTTTCAACTATGCACTGTAACGTATGGCACCAAATCGGCTCCATTCTTGGCTATGCGTACCATCAAACAACTGACTAAAGACGACGGCGAGCAATACCCTCTAGCAGCAAACATTCTTTCCAATCAACTCTACGTTGACGATTTACTAGGAGGCTGTAACGACATCATAATGGCACAGAAAGCCCAAACCGAACTTATAACTATGCTGAAGGGTGGAGGATTCAACCTGCGTAAATGGGCCAGTAACAACTCGCGCCTCTTGGAGAACTTGCCTGATGACTTAATAAGCCAAAGAATGTTTGATTTCAAAGATGCCGAAACAAACAAAACATTAGGCATTACATGGAACCCGCACACGGATCAGTTTTCATACACACAATTACCGGCACTCTGCACTAAGCGTGAACTCAACACAAAGCGTACCCTACTCTCGGACATATCGAAATTGTATGACCCACTTGGTTGGCTGGCACCAGTTACACTAAAGGCCAAGTTGATCTTCCAACAAGCTTGGACTGCAAATGTAAGCTGGGATGACAAGCTTCCATCGAACATACAACAAGAATGGGAACAATTCCGTGTCCAGATGATTCACCTTTACGAAGTTACAATACCACGCTGGATCGGTAACACTGAACAACCATTTGAACTTCATGGATTTTGTGATGCATCTGAACGAGCCTACGGATGTGTCGTGTACTGCAAGTCCTACGATAAAAATAACGAACAGCTGATCAGACTGGTTGTAGCAAAAACAAAATTAGCTCCGCGGAAAAAACCAATCTCTCTCCCTCGATTAGAGTTATGCGGTGCTGCCCTGTTAGCTCAACTGATGAAAAAGGTCAAGGAGTCAATTAACATGCAAACTAACCCCACGTACTGTTGGACTGATTCAATGGTAGTTCTTGGGTGGCTACAAGGTGATGTGAGTCGCTGGAAAAGCTTTGTGGCCAACAGAGTGGTACAGATAACACAGATAATTCCATCAGAATTTTGGAGACACGTCAAGTCTGAAGAAAACCCTGCGGATAGCGCAAGCAGAGGACTTTCTCCATATGATTTCATGAGGCACACACTGTGGTGGAATGCCCCTTCCTGGCTTCGAACGGACAACATACCCGAACAAAATACGTTCATTACAACCGAAGAGCTAAGGAAACAAAAACAAATATGTGCAGCACAAACAAAGAACGCGCCACTTATTGAAGAATTATTGCAAAAGTACAGTTCATTGAGTTTTGCAAACAGAATTATAAGCTGGATACTGCGATTTGTAAATAACTCACGTGACGCAACCCGAGCCAAGCGAGCCTCACACTTGACGACAGCGGACATAGAGTTGGCTCAGCAATTAATTGTCAAAACTGTACAGAACAATTATTTTGGCGATGACATAGTTTACATACGAAAGCACAACAAACCACGAACCACGAGTAAACTATTGAACTTGACCCCGACATTAGATGCACAAGGTATTCTTCGAGTGGGTGGCCGGCTTGCACATGCGAACTTATCCAACTCTCAAAAACATCCGATTATTTTACCAAGCAACCACAAGTTATCTCAACTGTTGATTGACCAAGCTCACAAAAATACCCTTCATGGCGGAGCCAGACTAACTTTGGGACACATTCGAAACAAGTATTGGATACTCGGCGGCATGAAAACAATCAAGTCACAATTAATAAAATGTGTCACCTGCCATCGCTACAAAATGCAACGCAGCAATCAGCTGATGGCTGACCTACCGACGCCTCGAGTTACACCGTCTCGACCATTCACACATATAGGTGTGGATTTTACTGGGCATGTTGAAATAAAAGCCAATAAAGGACGAGGCATAAAAACAGTAAAGGCATACATCGCTATTTTTATTTGTTTATGTACTAAGGCTATACATCTTGAGTTGGTGTCTGATCTCAGCACCGTCACATTTTTAGCTGCCTTGAAACGACTCTGTGCACGGCGTGGAACACCGAAACATGTCTACAGCGACAATGGAACAAACTTTGTCGGTGCAGCAAAAGCACTAGCAAAGGAACGTCAAGAGGCACTGCGGCTTATAGTGAACGACGACCTCGTTAACAACATTTCCGAGTGTGGCATTGAATGGCATTTTAATGCTCCATGTTGGCCAACAGCTGGAGGTCTGTGGGAAGCTGCAGTGAAGAGTATGAAGCATCATCTCAAAAGGGTTCTTGGTGAACAGAAGTTAACGTACGAAGAGTTCTCCACGTTACTGGTACAAATAGAAGCATGTCTCAACTCAAGACCACTTATTGCTTTAACAAATGATCCTGACGACATCGATTATTTGACACCGGGACACTTCTTAGTCGGCGGTCCAGTTCTCGCTCCTCCTGTGACGTCAGAGATTGAAAACACTAGCCTAACTGTACGATGGCGTCTCACAGAAAACATGTACAAGAGTTTCTGGAAGAAATGGTCGCACGATTATCTTCAAACGTTACAGCTAAGGGGAAAATGGAAAACTCCTACACAAAACATTGCAGTGGGTGATGTGGTTCTCATCAAGGAAGAACATGTGCCGCCTGCCAGATGGCTACTGGGACGAGTTATAGAAGCACATCCTGGAGCTGACAACTTAGTACGAGTCGTCACAGTAAAGACAAAATCCAATATTATGAAAAGACCTATAACAAAGCTATCTCGACTTCCCATTGATACAAAGGATCATACACAAGACATGGAATCAATCAATGAACAAACAGAGACGACACCACCACTTTGGCGTCGACAGAGATCTACACAACCAAAGAAAGGTCTCTTCATGAATTGCTTGAGTGCATTACTATTTTTCATGACTATTTGCGTCACACCTGCCGTACAGCAACTTGTCAACGTTACATCTCTCGATCCATCTCGTCTGGTATACTTTGACAAAATGGCAGACATACAGATAATACAAGACGAATGGAAACTGGTGATTTATTACAACATGTCAACATATTGGAAAAGTGTATCTGCTGTTGAACTATATGTCAAGCAACTGCAATCACTTGATCAGAAAAATTTGGTCTATTTTGCTATCTCTACACAATTAGAGCACGAACTAAACGAACTGCGACATTATCATTCAGTACTGCTAAGCGAACATGGAAGACGTAGCAGACGAGGTTTTATAAATGTAATTGGTAACGCTGCTAATTATCTCTTTGGTGTCCTAGATGACAAATTCGCCGAAAAATATCACGAAGACATCAAATTAATTCAAAGCAACGAAGATCACTTGCTGAATCTGTACAAAAACCATACCTCAGTAATTGAAGGCGAATACAACTTGCTGAAAAGAAACGAACAAGTAATGAACAGACAATTCATACTAATCAACAAACACTTAAGAGATTCAATAAACCAACTGAAAACAGAACAAGACCAGTCAGCATTCATTACCGCAACTGCACTTGCTGCGAACATGATGGTTGCAAACTTGCGAAGAATACAAGACACACTGATCGACTTGGTTACAGATCTTCGCAACGGACGAGTCGATACGCATTTGTTGAAACCAGATGCTTTTGAAAGAGAGCTGAATATTATATCAGGACAAGTGCCTAAAGGATTATCGCTACCCTGCACTAACAGTCTTAAATGCATCAGAAAGTTGTACAAACTATCAAGAGTCCATGGAAAACTCATCAATGAGTTCCTTATTTTTGAAGTGAAAATCCCCTTGATAACCGACGAACAATACGAATTAACGGAAGTTATACCAATCCACAACATAAAGGGACATTCTATGATCAACATAAAGCCTACTTCGAAATACATGGCTGTAAACTTAAAAAAGGATCTAATGATACCTTTAAACGAACATCAAATACAATCATGTATAGAAATAAATACATATCAGCTGTTGTGCAATTTCGATTTACCTATATATGAGATAAAAACTACAACAAACATATGCGAAGCTGATATTATAAACAATCGAGGAGGATCCAGTTGCCGCACAGAAGTATCAAGTTGCACGAATGAATGGATTAAGCTACACAGCAAGGACGCTTGGCTGTATACGTGTTGCGAGGAATGCACTATGCGCATTTTCTGTCCAGCCGGTATTACGTCACAGACTCTACGTAACACGGGAACAATCACCTTAGCGACAGGATGTATGATGCGCGGTGACAACCATCTAATTCACTCACACTACAATCTGCAAAGCAAACTGGAAATAGGAAATGATGAAGAAATCTATGTACCGGAAACAAACATAAATTATTTACTTACAAGTAACAACAATATTGGAAACTATACGGACTTCAAAATAGAAACACATGAAGAACAATTTAACAGTATAAAGAGGAAAATAGAACAAATTAAGGAACAACAGAACATACAAACCATCAAATCATCAGATGCAGAACCACATCATTACGTACTGTATTGTTTTATGTCAATCTGTGGAATTATTTTCTGTATCTGGGTATACTGCAAGGTGAAGAGATTTTGCTTCTGTCAATCGCAAACAAATAAAGGAAGGGCATCAGAACACAAGGAAGAAATTGAGATGGTTACGGTGGAAGGTTCTAAGGACACGAGAACGGAAGGAAACGAATCAGCGACAGATCAAATCACTGATCACCGATTTCAAGCACACGCCAGCGTCAACAACAGGGTGGACAACGGAACATCCCCTATTCTATTTGGCGTTGAACGAAGAACCTTTTAACATATTGTGCATTTCATTTTATTATTTTACTTTTTATTTTATATAATTTTTATGTAATGTTCATTTACTGTATTTTTTTGTAGTTGGCAGGATGTACGAGCATCGCCACATGATTTTAATTGTGTTACTTTTTAACTTATTATGCTGTATTAACATTGCGCTGAATGGGCGCCTTCGTTGCGCAACCTACTATTATAATAACATGTTATTTATAGTTTCGATTTACTAATTTAGTACAATAAATACTCTCATCGAAAACGGATACAAAAACGGTGATTTTATTTCTGTGAACTTCCCGTCTTCGTTGACAACACACTACACAACAAACACATCTCAAGTGTACGGGCAAACAGCTCGTACAATAAATATTGTTTAACAAGTAGTAACAAAGTGAATCAAGGTTCAAAAATTAAGTTTTTACAAATTGAAAATTACAAATTACAAGTGGTTGGTAGCAGGATACTGAGGGTGAACAAAAACAAGATCTGTACGCAAATTAATGAGCCCTGCCTCTTAAACTAGGGTTGTCCTGTTTCATAAGAGACAGTGATCAGCTATTAGTTTTCATTTATAATATTAACAAAACTTGTGAATTGTGTCGGTCTACTATAGATTTTAAAGTAATACCACTTGTTTATCTGAGGAGGACTGGTGAAGAAGGAAGAAAAGACGAAGTGCAGACCTTACATGTCGGAGAGTGTGTGTGCAAGTGATGAGTTAGTGTAGCTACACACTCAAGTGTATATGAGTGAGGTTACGAGTATGCAGCGGAAGAAATAATAAATAAATTATATACTATTTAAATCAAGCAATGTATGTAAGCAAAGCCTCGGTTTGTGAATAATCCTTTTTAAGTAGCCATTCTGTCACCATCGACTTTACTGTAAACTTGTTGAGGTCACGGATGTTGAGGTCTTTGAGTGTTTTTTTGTAAACGTGGGCGCTTAATGTGTTGAATTGGAGTCTGGCGAAAGATGTTTTCTGCTGTGTGCCTGGGGGAATATTAGTACACTTTTTGGCATCGGAAGGAGTGACGAGTGCGTGTCTTCTGAGTACTGCTCGAAGGAAGTAAAGCTGTCGAACCGAAAGCACCTTACACTCCGAGAACAATTGCGTAGTAGGGTAGCGATAAGGCTTACGCAGCATTGCTTTAATATAGCTCTCTGTGCTCTCTCAACTTTGACAAGACCAGTTTTGGTTGCGCCACCCCATGCAGAGATACAGTACCCAATGACTGATTGACAGAGCGCATAGAAGACCATTTTCAGAATATCAACATCAGCCGATTCTCTTAGCGACTTAAAAATGTGGATCAATCTCATAGTTAAAAGGTAAAGGCACTGATCTGATAATGCCAACGTAAGCCCGTGGATTTCATTTTACTCTAATAATTATACAAGTCGGTTGACTTATTAGACAGACTATAATGGATGTGATTGAAAGTATCGCGAAGGGCAGCGGCCGAGGAACCGGAGGAAGGCAGCAGACTGGATGCTGTCTAGTACATTCATTACAACTAGTAGGTATTGGCGTTATTGCTTCTGATTGAATATAATTACAAGCATTCATAGGTCGACATGAAGAGTATTTAGTATTGATTAGTTTGCATTGTTAGCGAGTGGTAACGGGAGCGTGTGTACAGTCACCTGGGACCACTGCGAGTGTAACCGTGCGGCTGGGAGCTGTCGAGGGGCCGCGTCGTAGCAGTGTGAGCGGTGCCGTGTGGGCACAGTGCCTGTTACCACCCTGAGTGTGACTCCGCGGCTGGGATGGAGGGGTACTGTGTGTACAGCGGGCTGTGACGCCCTTTGTAGATGTAGCCGGGTACAGACTGCTGTAACGTAACATGCAAAGTAACATGAAGTGAGCATTTCATAGTGTGGATGTGGATGCAGCGCGCACACGAACCGAGCATTTACCATCTACTCGCATCCGATTTTCGCATCTGTTTCCAGCATGCGCGCGTCGAATATAACTTTAATCCCGTGTAGATCGATCCGCTGAGCGAGTCCAATGATCTGTAGGTAATAGTCGGCATTGCGTACTAACTACCTACAGTTCATTGGACTCAGCAGACGTTTTCTTAAAGAAATTAATTTCTTACATGCGTAAATTGATACGAGTTGTAAAGAAAAGGTAATTTAATTTTTAATTTTATCTTTACAAATCGATAGTGTTTCATGTACCCGATTGACCCGCCATAGGATTAAAACGATTAAAATTTAACGATGTATAATAGTGATCATGATAAAAAAAAAATTGGGCAAACGCGAGTCGGACACTCGCGCCCTGAAGGTTCTGTACAAACATACCTAATTACCTATGTAAATAGTTCAATTTTGGAATGGAGACTCGGAAGATTTTTCTAAATCGCAAAATAAAAATTGTGACGGACCTAACAATTTTACAGTTTTCAGATTTATTCCAATATTTGTGCTATAAGACCTTACTTTGTGCCAAATTTCTGGATTCCGGGTCAACAGGAGGTACCTTATGAATTTTGATTTTCTCGAGAGTCTTGAAATGTAAATTTTTTGCCACATAAACTAAAGTATCTTTTTTTCGCGTTAGCTTCCAAGTTTGATTTTTTTTACTGCCTAAAGAGTCCGCAGACCTGAGTGAGTATGTGGTTTTAATTTTAACTCGATACCTTCACGCGTTCTCGAGATCTTGCAGACAGATACACAGACAGACAGACAGACAGACGGACGGACGACAAAGTGATCCAATAAGGGTTCCGTTTTTTCTTTTGAGGTACGGAACCCTAAAAATGCCTAAAAATTCGGCGTTTGACGATGATTATGTGTCTTCTTCCTCCATTGATACACTACTTTACTAAATAGTCTGCTGAGTCCTTACCAATCTGGTTTCAGACGCCACAGCACTGTCACATCTCTCGTCAAAATAATTGATTATATAAAACTGGCCATGGATGATAAGTGTTTAACTGTTTTGATTTTATTGGGCTTTAGCAGTGCCTTTAACTCAGTTGACTTTATTTATTTATTTATTTATTTATTTATTTAATTAAATAGAACGGCCGAAGCCAATTACACTATTTAAACTTATACCTAATTCTTTAACTCAGTCATGCATTCTTCTCACAAAAATTCAAACATTCAAACATTATCGCCTTCCATTCATCTGCAAACATATCAAAACCTGTGTTTGAGTTCAGGAGAGCGTTAATGGCGGCTACTGTCCGCGGAATAGGCGACTTGGAATGTGCAATAGTACGGGAAGTTGGAACAGCCAGTAAGCGATGTTTCCTGCCACGACAATAATTGTCTGGGACGAACAGATTGAATATTTCATTGTGCAGGCCGGGATCATCAATAATACCCCTAAGAATTTTAAAGACAACAGTCATCTGATCGCGCGACCGTCTTACTTCCAGGGAGTTGAAATTTAAGCAACCCAACAAGAATTTAGTGGGATACAAATAGGGATAGAACCCATACAAGTGCTTGTAAAGGAACCTAAGGAATGCTTTTTGTACTTTCTCCAAAGCTAATACGTACTGCTTTTCATACGGATTCCATACGCACGCACTAGACTCAAGCTTGCTACGGACCAACGCGCAAAAAACAAGCTTGATGACGTGGGAGTTCTGGAAGTCACGACAATTTCTTAAAACAAAACCAAGGCGCCTGAAGGACTCCTTAGCAGTAGATGTGATGTGGTCGTGAAAAGTGAGCTTGCGGTCGAATATGACTCCCAGGTCTTTAATGGAATCAGTTCTATTAATTATATCACCATTCAGTTTGTATAGAAAGTTGACTGGGTGCCGCATTCGACCTTTGCTGACTTTGACATCCTCTTAGGAATCCTGTCTTCACTTAATATCTCTGATTCGGTTATTGAGAGTTTCAAATCTTCGGGGTCACTCGCAGTCCGTTCGATCTCATGAGGACTCCTTTGAACGGTGTGATTTGGCTGCGGGTGTTCCTCAAGGTGGCGTCCTCTTTCATCTACTTTTTTCAGTTTTTATAAATGCTCTCACTAAGGTCCTAACTTTTAATTATCATCTCTATGCAGACGATTTGCAGCTATATCGGTATTTTAAAGTAGATGTACTTGCTGAGACTTTGGCTGCCATCAATGAGGATCTTGAAAATATCCATAAGTGGGCTATTATGGACTCTTATTGAACCCAAAAAATCTCAAGTTCTCATTATTGGTGGCTTTTTAGATACATGCTCAACCTATTAGATTACCACGCGCTGCCACCAGTAGTGTATGATTCTGAACCAATATTATACTCCAAAAGTGTCACCACACTTCCGGCCGCTATGATGGCTCCTTAACTGTAACTGCAGTGCGTCTCTGGAAATCTCTCCCGCATTCCCTTCGCGACAGCTTTTCTCTGGATATCTTTAAGAGGAAAATTAAAGGGCACTTCCTTTCTCATTGACATAATATTAGTATATATATTATATGTTTATGTATATATATATATATATATATGTAATGAAATGACCTCCTTGGAAATGACATTTCATTAATTTAATTTTTAAGCTGTGGATACGGGGTGACGTATGATTGAATGGCAGATGATATTTAGATTATTTTGTGCATTTATGGTTATAAAACTTATAGAGAGATAAATAAAGGGATATAATTGAGGAGGCGATATTAGTGAACTTTAAAGTTCGTTTCTTTGTTTTCAGGTGAGATAAAAGTGTATTTTTAGTTAAATGATAATTGTTATACTGTAAAAGCGTGTTGAATAAAACAAAACTTTGTTTTCAGAGAAACAATTTGTGGTTTATTTCGAAAATCCTCAATAATATATCTTATTGTAGCGACATCTATGGCGCCACATAAGAACTACGAAGAAAGTACGAAATCCTGCATCGCGCAATCACAGTTCTCCGCGCGATTTGAACATATACGACAGCCCGAAATCATCTATCGGGCAGTCGCCCACCAGACTATAACACCCGTCTGGTCGGAGGATCCTCCCTTTTCAATGGAGGTTTGCGGGACTTTACTCTCTGTTCCGCATACCTCCAAACTGGTGACCCTCGACAAAGAACGTCAGCGCAGCCTTCGTGCAGCTACTACTTCGTGACGTCATCATCACTTCCTCAAGCTTTCGAGCAGCGAGCCATACAGCCAGCACCCACGGCTATAGAGGGTATCCTGACCACCAGCATGCCTACCTGGTCATACCTGGTCACCACCTTCAGCCTCATCAGCGACCTTGGCTTGGCCAGTCACATGAAGAGCCATGAAGAACCTCTCCTGGTCGACGCCAACAGTCAAGCCCTACGTCGCACAAGCACCGCTCCGACTCACTGGAGCCAGCAGCACTACTCCGACTCACTGGAGCCTGCAGCATCGTCCCGACTCACTGGGACAGCACCACCCCGACTCACTGGGGCATCATCCCGACTCACTGGGACATCATCTCCCCGACTCACTGGGGCATCATACCGACTCACTGGGATACCAACACCCCGACTCACTGGGGCATCACCGCAGACAGTTCCGACTCACCGAGAACTATGCGGCATCGGTTCCGACCCACTGGAACCAACCTACGCTGGCCTGGCGCGCATCAAGAACCATCGATCTCCGATCTCCGGAGGGGAGTGATGTAGCGACATCTATGGCGCCACATAAGAACTGCGGAGAAAGTACGAAATCCTGCATCGCGCAATCACAGTTCTCCGCGCGATTTGAACATATACGACAGCCCGAAATCATCTATCGGGCAGTCGCCCACCAGACTATAACACCCGTCTGGTCGGAGGATCCTCCCTTTTCAACGGAGGTATGTGGGACTTTACTCTCTGTTCCGCATATCTCCAAATTATAAAACGACATTTTTGTTACCTAAAAGAAGATGGACCGGCTGCAATTTGAGTTTACGATGATAGCTTCAAATGATGGCAAATCAAATGTATTAGCCATAACCTCAATATCTACAGAAGAAGGAAAATGTTATATATTACCTGATGAGCTGAAGCCGGTGATGCATCATACATATATTGTCAAAATAAATACTTTCCCAAAAATAAAAAAATAGTATAAAGAAAAGTCATCAAAGTAGAAAAATATGGATAAAATTGGATGAAGATCTTAAGAAAACATATAGAGATGAGGATGGTAATATGCAATTTTTAGATCAATATTTACAAGAAATGAGCACAAAACAACCAATAGACAAAAACGACAATTTGCAACATATCTTGGAAAAATCAATAGAAACTACTACAAAGAAAGAAAATCAACATAAAATAAAACATATTTCAGAGAAATTTATTATTGAAAAATTCACAAGCAAGAACCCTAATGCAATGCAATGGATTGAGAATTTTGAAAAGGAGTATGAGTGCTTTAATATATGAAAAGATGAAACAAAAATAGATATATTGAGATTATTTTTAGAAAAATCTTTTTTGGATTGGTATAGCTCGATGGCCATAAAACTAACAATAAAAGCTGAATGGAATGAATGGAAAGACAAATTTTTAGGAACTTTTAAAAACCGAGGGTGGGACATAGTTACATATGCTCTCGCATTTAGATATAAAGAAGGACTACTAATTGATTACGCTATTAGAAAAGAAAGGCTTATGCTAGACATAAACAAATCGATAGACTTTTTTTTTTTATTAATGATAGGCTTGCGTTTGACCACTATCTCACTCCAAAACAATGATAGATTTTATTGCAAAAGGTTTACCTGGGTTTATCTTAAATAGGTTAAACAGAGATGAACTCAATGACACTACTGATTTGTTCAATGAGATAAGAAAATATGAAGGCATGATGTACAAAAACAACTCAAGAACAATAAAGAGTCGTACATTCCTTTATAAAAATAAAACTAATGAGAAGAAGCCATGTAACACTTGTGAAACTTTGGACAAAGGAATTAGATATCATCCGGAAGAGTCATGTTGGTTCAAGAAAAATAAAAATGAATCTGAAAAGGTTTTTAAACCCAGAAATGTAAATAACAACTCCATTATTGAAGTACATAGATATAAATACTGAGAAAAAAACCGGCCAAGTGCGAGTCGGACTCGCACTTGGCCGGTTTACATACCAAGAAGTGCAATTATTTTAGACCCATTACATGTCATAATTTATTAAGAAAAAATGAAAAGTTTGTGTGTTCAGAGACTTCTCTGAAGTGAAGAATCATTTAATCAAATAAAAAGATATTTATGTTCTCAACCTGTGTTGGAAATATTTGACAAAGACTTACCAATAAAAATCTTTACAGATGCATCTTTAGAGGGTATCGGGGCAATATTAAAACAGACTCAACTAGACGGTAAAGACAAACCGGTGGCATATTTTTCAAAAAACTAAACGAATCTCAAAAACGAATAAAGAATAATAATAATATATTTGGAATGTATTGCTATGAAAGAAGCAGTTAAATACTGGCAACACTGGCTAATAAAAAAAGCACTTTACTATTTACTCAGATCACAAACCTCTAGAGAACATGAATATTAAATGCAGGACAGATGAGGAATTGGGTGACCTCACATATTACTTATCTCAATATGACTTTACAGTAAAATATATATCTGGTAAAGAAAATATAGAAGCCGACTGTTTGAGCCGAAACCCTGTATTAGAATCAGAAGAAAAAAGGAGGAACTATTAAAAATAGTTAATTTAATACAAATAAAAGATATAGTTGAAGACCAAGAAAAAAATGAAACAATAAAAGAAAAGAAACAAAATCTACTACATAAAAATAAAATATATTATAAAAAAATAAAGAAACATGAAAAGATTATAGAGAACTCTCAGACGAATTTAGTGAAAAAATTATAAAAAAGGTTTATGAAGATTTATGCCATTTTGGTATCAGAAATTTACAGAAAAAAATAAGTCCACTATATACAGCTAAAAACCTAACAAAAAATATCATAAATATTTGTAAAACATGCGAAATATGCACAAAAAATAAATCAAGATGTCAAGGAAAATTTGAGTTAATGTCACAACTGGGACCAGCAACAAAACCATTTGAGATAATGTCAATGGACACTATAGGTGGCTTTGGAGGATCTAGGTCAACAAAAAAATACTTACACCTTTTAGTAGACCACTACACAAGATATGCGTTTATTGTGACTTCAAAAACACAGAACGCAAGTGACTTTATAAAACTAACAAAGAAAGTACTAGAGACAGATGAGATTGGAATAATTCTGACAGACCAATATCCAGGCATCAACTCAAAAGAATTAAAACAGTATTTGCAGGAGAATAACATCAAACTAATATTTACAGCTGTGAATACGCCATTTTCGAACGGCTTGAACGAAAGATTAAACCGAACAATAGTAAATAAAATAAGATGTAAAATAAATGAGAAAAATAATAAGAGAGCATGGACAACAGTAGCAAGAGAATGTGTACAGAAATATAATGAAACAGACCATTCTGTTACAGGTTTTGCATTAAAATATTTACTGGATGGTACAAATTTCAGTATTTTACCAAATGAAATTAAAATAATAGAAAAGGAAGACAAGTGGATTGCTGATCGAAGATTAGCATTAGAAGTACAATAAAATCCCACAAGTACAACAAGAAAATATTTGATAGAAATAGGAAAACTACAAGAGTTCGAGATAGGAGACAGTTTATATGTAGAAAATGGAAATAGACTGAACTGGAAAAAAATAGACGAATTAAAAATAGGCCCTTTCAAGATAATAGAGAAAATGTCGAACTCCATTTATAAGATTGACACTGGCAACAGAAAAACAGAATCAACTTTATTCCACATAACAAAATTACAGCCTGTTACGGCAGAAGATGAAGTAGAAGAAAACGAATAGGTATAAAGATAACTTGCAGGTGCATTGTTTATGTTATATTATTTAGAATTGTCGTTCCTATGGGGGGGGAGATGTAATGAAATGACCTCCTTGGAAATGAATCCGAGAGTTGGGTTCCCACGGATTCCATAATCTCCCCTCGCTTTACATGCATGACTGCACATTTGTCCAAACCAAATTCCATCCTGATGGCACTACTGAAGGTTTCAGTTACCTTCAGTAGCTCCATCAGTGGCAAGTTGTTGGAAGCAAAAAGTTTCAGATCATCCATGTAAAGAAGGTGTGATATGACCTGACCCTCTCTTCTCAACCGGTAGCCTAAACCCGAACCCTCCAGCAGTGTGCTGAGAGGGTTCAAGGCTAGGCAAAACCACAGTGGACTCAGACTGTCACCCTGGAATATGCCACGCTCGATCCTTAACGGTTCGCTGTTCTCCGAAACCCGTCGACACCCTGGATAGTGAAGGACCGTCCTCCACTGCCCCATACATGACATCAGGAAGGCGCGAAGAGTTGCATCAACTTTATACAGCTCCAGCACCCTCATGAGCCACGTATGCGGCACTGAGTCATAGGCCTTCTTATAATCTATCCAACATGTCGACAGATCTCCTCGAGAACTACGAACCTGTTGGCTAATGGCAACATCAATGAGGAGCAGCTCCTTAGTACCACGGGACCCGTTCCTACATCCATTCTGAGAAGCAGACATGATGGAATTTGTCTCAATATGATTATTAATTTTAGCTCTCAGGATGGATGTAAGAACTTTATAGACCGTCGGCAAACACGTAATCGGTCTATAATTTTTGGGTTCCGCAGTACTACCCGATTTATAGAGCAGGTGGGTTATTCCTGTCGTCAGGAACTGGGGCAGCGACCCTGACTCTAAGGCAGAATGGAATTGGGACGCCAAGCGAGCGTGCGAACTTTTAAACCATTTAAGCCAAAAGTTGTGCAGCCCGTCCGGCCCTGGAGATTTCCAGTTTGGTAACGGACGGACTGCACGAGCTACATCTTAGGGGCTGATGGTAACTGCCCCCATTTCTGGTATAAGTTCGCATTCTCGCTCGACCTCCCGAGTCCAATCACCCTCAGTGTGATTGACAGGCACCGACCAAATGCTGCGCCAAAATGAATACATGGCATCATCATCCGGTAGGCGCGTATCAATCACACTTTGGTCCGGTCGCTCCCAAGACCTGTAAACCCACCTTTCGTTGCTTTGGAACGCGCGATTCTGGGTGGACCGCTCCACTCGCCGCTTGTACCGTCGTATACGGTTTGCCCATGCATAGATAGACTTTCTGCCTCAGGAAGTCGAAACGCTCTGTGATACGGGGTAGATAATCTCGTGGACTGATATTGATGCGCTTTGTGAGGCGGGCGTTCTCGGGGACAGACCCCGAGAACGCCCGCCTCACAAAGCGCATCACTCTAGGGCGAGTGTTGCCCTCCCTGAAGCAGATAAGTTTGCCGATGAGTGCTCTAGCCTCACCGATACGACGCTCGATCCTGCACTGCCAAGCTGGTTTAGCTGGTCGTGTAGCTCTGTCACTATTTGGAATTTTGACGTGAGCTACACGACACGCCGCTGCAGCCGCACAGTACAAGATCGAGTGGGTATCGGTAAGGTCTTCGCTGCTATCAAAACAATTTGATAGCTGCGAATCTAGAGCACACACCAACGCCCTATTTTTTCTATGCATAGGCAAACGAGGTAGACGAGGTCTAAGCTCTGGTGGTATAGAGCGGTACTCCCGGAATGCATCCTACAAAGCGCTCCTCAAACGTACATTGCACTGGGTACTCACGGATATAGCTCCGTCATCATCATCCTCACCAACGTGGTCGGGTCGCGGTGTAACACTGGGTTGACGTTGCACCGCGGCCAGTGGTGAAACAGGTGAGACACGGCCATTCCGTGATTCTAGGCGCAGTCTATCAAGTACGGCGTCATCCAACATACGGTTACGCTGGATGACCCGCACCTGATCCGATAGTCTTTGGGCCGAAACGTTGACAGCTGGCTCAAGCACCTGAAACAGAGAGAGCATCCGACCACGGTACGCAGTCAGGTTAGTTCCCCCCTCTGTAGCCCCAAAGTATGAGCGCATGACATTTTCATTAATGGATTGTGTCCATCGCATGCGCTGCACACTTCCACCGGCAGCGAGGACCCTGTCAGAGGCCGGAGGGCCTCGAGGTCCCAAGCAGGCCGGAGGTCGGCCTCTTCCTCGCCGACGCGCAGGTGGTGGTGTCGTCGGCGGCGAGAAGTATTCGTCGCTCGAGCTCGACGCAACTGCAGCTACCGGAATCTCTGGACTCACGGCTGGCGCTGGTCCCGGCGGCTGCGAGGCGGAGCTGAGCGACGAACCCGAAGATGTTGGTTGTGCGATTTGAGAGCGTGCCCGGCTTCTTGTCAACATTTTACTTCATTATTGTAGTTCCATTTCGTCGGTCAAATATAGATTCTCGGTATAATTTTTGGTATTGTTATGTGATGTCTCTTCTTTTTTTTGTGATTTGGCGGATAAAATACATTTTGTTGTTTATTTGGTAAATATATTGAATAAAAATATTGATTGAAAAAAAATGTCTTTCACCTTGACAGCCGGACCACAGATTATTATTATCTCCTTTATTTTTCATTTGAACATATTATTTTACATTTTTAAACATTTCTTAAAAAAATAATTAAAAAAAAAAAACATTTAAAAATATAAAAAATAGTTGTCCGCCGGTGTCGGGAGCAGGGTCCAAGCTACCGGTGGTTAGGGCTCCAGAGACAGGAACCTCCTCACAATACGAGCCGTATCGAGGAGTACTACCTTCTGTATCAGGCCCTTGATCCATCCGCGCAACGCCAGCTTCGACAGATGGTCGTCGAAGCTTTTGGCTATAAGGCCATTGACGCTCACGACAATCGGCACAATGACAGCCGAGTCCACATTCCACAAATCGACAACCTCGTGTGCTAAGTCGAGATATTTGATTTTTTTCTCTTTCTCAGCTTTCACGAGATTCTCGTCATGTGGGATGGTGACATCGACTAACATTGCGCGGCGCGCTAATCGGTCTATCACTACTATATCCGGCCCATTGGCTATAATAGTCCGATCAGTAATGATAGTCCGATCCCAGTACAACGTGACATGGTCATTTTCGAGAACTGGGTCGGGCACATACCTGTAATACGGTACCTCTGATTCCATAAGTTTGTATTTCAAAGCAAGTTGCTGGTGAATAATCCTGGCCACTTGGTTGTGTCTGTGCAAGTACTTATTATTATTATTATTATATCTAGCCCGTATTGTCCCACTGCTGGGCAAAGGCCTCCCTCCACTCCTTCCAATGTTCCCGGTTTTGAGCCACCTCTTTCCAATTCCCAAGGAAGACATCCAAGTCGTCCCGCCATCTCCTTCTTGGTCTGCCGCGGCCCCGTCGTGCAATTTCAGGGCACCAATTTTGCGTTTTACTGGCCCATCGCTCGGTAGGCATGCGCCAGACATGTCCAGCCCAGTCCCACTTAAGTTGGGCAGCCTTCTGAACTACGTCAAAGATTTGCGTTTTGGAGCGCAGTGTAGTGTTTCGAACGTATTATTAAATATTATATTATTACTATACACTGTTAAATTTTGATCGTTTTAATCCCGTAGAGGGTCGGTACATGAAACACTATCGAAGTGTTTCATGTAGCGGATCGACCCTCCACGGGATTATATTTACAGATTTATATATTTTATGGGTAAATAATTATATAATAATATTGACAGTGTCTGGTGTGTTCAGTGTGTTCTGGGTGTAATGGGAGAGCCATTGTAGTTTATTGAATACTATTGCTGGTGGAAACAAATGGACGTCGCGCGTCGTAACGTTTCCATTAGATATGGCGACGGGACAATAACACAATACAATAGCTTAATAAAGCAGACACCACTAAAAGCGATACAGAAGAAACATAATTGTTGAAAAAATAAATATTAATATTCATTTATGAATAAATTATTGTAAGCATATTTTCCTCATGGTATCAGGTAACGCGAGGGGTTGGCGTGAGTTCGAAGTTGTATTCATTGATAATAATGCTGCGATGCGGCCGGTGGGGCATGAGCGGGTGGCGCCGAACGGGTGACGCCGATAAGAGAATGCCTCGCTGATGAGTACCAGCAGTGCATGCGATGGGCAAGGCTGGTCCCTGAGTGGAGCCGCGCGTGCAGGAATCACTCTTTCTGCTGAAATATTTAAGTTATTGGCATAACAGGAATAGTTCATATGTTTTTACACCACCTGGTCGAAAACGTTCTTATATATATCATTCAACAATCACTTAAAGCAAATCATTCTATCCCTAGGGAGATAATGCACAGTATGGCAGATCCCTAGGGAATAATGAGATTTGAATTTGGAACATCAAAAATTGTCAACATCTCTGTGGTCAACATTATAAAATGTACGTGCATCGAACGAGTTTATTCGAAATTCAAACTGGGCACTAAGAAAAAACAAACCAATTAATACGTGGTTTATTGACGGGTGTCTAAAAAAAAGTAAAGAAATAATTAAAAACAATCTTTTGTAACTCAAATCGTAATTTATAAAATTTATTACGACGGATCTCAATAACAAAATTATTTCGAAAATGAAGGCGAAATGTATTTTTTATACTAACTGCTCGATAATGTCGTTTTATACGTCATACAAACCTCACTTAAGACACCACCCCCTTCTTTAATGCACTGATGTTGAGCACTTTCTCTATCCCTCCTATATACCACATATCTGTCGTCGAATAGCTCGCTACTCAGCACCATCAACTCGGTGCTGAGTAGCGAGCAAGCAACCAGGTCTCAGATAGAATTATTATGTCATAATTATTACAGAGAATATTACGATACACAGTATGCGTCTTAGTCCTTAACCCTATTTATAGTCTAAGTACAAGCAAAAAAAGAAAAGAGGGAAAAGTACATTTTAAAGTATTATTCTTAATATATTAGTTTAAGGTTTTTAAAATATCTATGTTTTTAATTAAAATATGATCGTCACCGTCTGTTTTTCTGACAAATATCCTACCGTTTCTCACCCAGACGTATTTGTAACCATTTTCTTTTGCTTTAATTCTCGTTGCAGCGTGAAGAGCCTTTTTGGCTGGAGACAAATGTTCAGCAATGAAGACAGGAGACCTATTGCCAGCTATGCCAAGGTCTGCGGTGTTGAGCTTATCGTGGATTTTATTCTTGTTATATTGGATCACAGAGGCCATCAGCTGATCACGGATTCTCGGAGAGGCAAACTGGATAACAATGGACCGAGGGCGAGCATTGCTGGTGTTGAGTTTTGCAATCCGTGTGCAGTGTGAAATGTCGCTATCTTTAATCTCACACCCGACAACTGATCCCAACTGCTTGACAACGGTATATTTATTTTCAGGTAAACATTGCAGCTCCAGGTTGTTGGCTCGTGCGTGTTGCTCCAAATAATTAAGTCGTTGATTAAGATCAGTCACGGTGTTTTGCAGTTGAATGTTTTCACCTTTTAAATCTCTCATAGTATTATTAAACTTGTCGTGTTCCGACCTAAATGCATCAAATTTGTTTGTATGAAAATTCAAGGACTTTTTAAGGACCTCAATATCTTCACGGATCGGGGCCAACTCCCTATTTACAGTGTTTACAATAGTACTATTTATTTGCTGAAGCATAATTGCTAACTCTGTCTTTACAACTTCTTGCACGATAGAACGCACCTCTTCGCTGGTAATAGCTGGGGCAGTTTCAGGAGGAGAGTTCAGAGCGAATCTCTTACTTCCTCTAGTAGTTGCGATATTACGAACCGTCTTTGCACACACCTTCGTACAGTCCTTCTTAGAGGAAGCTAGGGGCTGACTCATGCTTGTACATCCCGAACATTTCCAATCGCGATACGCTTCCGATTCGCTAAGTATTTCCGATATGGACAAACAAATAAAGTGGTACGATTTATTACAGCGAGTGCAATTGACGAATCTGTAGTTTTCTTTAGAGCTGTCGTTGGTGCAGCACCCCCATAAAGTTGACGCCATGTTTACCAGCTTAAGTTGCTTAAGTAACAGTTAAAAAGCGAAAATTAGACAATTTCAGTATTCACGTTTAATGTTTATTTGACGTAAAGCTCATTAGTAAGGTCACGAGTCCAAAGTCCAAAAACGCCGCCGCCGCCGCGCGCTAGCCGTTTGTAAGCGAGCTCGCGAGAAGAACGTCGTAAGTGATGCTTATATCACGTCGGTTACGCGTTCCGAGCGAACACTTAACGTTAACACTTATAGACGGTATCTGTTTCATGTGTATTGATTAATATTGCGAATTAATCGTAGATTAACACTCTTGACTTGTGCACTCACTATACAGTTAGGTAATTTGAACTGTTAATTGATTTATTTTCACAAAAACTTAGCCGAACTCTGCTTTTAAACATAAACAATAACAAAAAATCTAAGAGCACAATTACTAATATGTTTACCGCGCGGTAGCTAAGGTAATGTGCTTATATAACATAATAAAATATGTAAACTTCGTTTACATATTTTAATAGGCTCTTAATAAACTAGTGCGCCTCACCATCAAAGATTGCATCGCTACTTACCATCAGGTGGGATCGCAGTCAAGCACTAGTTTATCCCAATTAAAAATAAAATGAAAATAAGCCCCAGTGGCGGACTAACAGGGGGGCGGAAGGGGCGCGGGCGGCCCGCCTCGGGCCTCCAGTCTTGGGGAGCCCCCAAATGCCTCCACGTTCTCCTCATCAAATCCTAAACAAGACTTTAAAAATGTGCTTAGTACCTACATAATAAAAATTACAAAAGAAATCGATTTCACGGAAGTGATTGAGAGTTCAGTAAATTGAAGGCATGAAAATACAAAAACGCTAAAAAAATAAAAAATCTAACTTTGATTTATTTTATCTATTTTTTTTTTTGTTGATTGTTTCGCTTTTTATTTTCTTTACCCATATCCATCCAGTAGGTTTAAATTTAGCCTAAATAATTGAAGTCGAATTTAAAGGATCATGGCGGTCCCGAAACAATTTTGGTGGCATATGTTTTTTTGCGTCAACAACAGATTTTTCTAAACAATTTTTTCTCAGACATTAATATTAAAAGAATCCGTCTATTAAATATATTATATTCCAGTTTAAAATTAACGAGATTATGTTTATTATGTCAATAATACTATCTAGAGTCTGTCTAATAAGTTAAATAACTTGGGTAATTATTAGGATTTAATGAAATCTAATGTAGTCAACACTAGTTCAATAATCAAGGTTGATTAAGAGATAGAGATCGGCCAAGAACGTGTCGGGCCACGCTCAGTGTAAGGTTCCGTAGTTTCCCGTCCGTCACAATAAGTGTTCCCACTTATAAGTTTAAAAAAGGCTATTTATTACGTTGTCATACTAAATACGGAACTCTAATACATACGGAACCCTAAAAACGGGTCCACAAAGGACGATGATAACTAAAACAGTATGCAAGTACTAGACATTTCAGTGACTGTGTACTCGTAAAATTACGAATATATTTAAGAAGCAACAATTTTTACCACGGTAGGTCATGAAAGCACGGAAAATCTTAACATCGACTTTTAAAAAGATGACGTCATTACGCAACGTCATCTATCGAACCATTTATGAACTGGTTTTTACCTTGGCTGGCGCCACTTGCCACACAGCACGTGAAACCATGGCTTTGTTGCGAGAAAAATTTGGTGAACAGTTAATTTTGCGTTTCGGACCAGTCAATTGGCCGCCTAGATCCTGTGATATCACACTCTTAGACTTTTTTCTGTGGGGTTATGTAAAGTCCAAAGTTTATATGGATAAGCCGCGTACGAATGATCAACTGGAAGCCAACATTACTCGCGTTATTCGCCAAATACCACTGGAAATGCTCGGTCGGGTCATCGAAAACTGGAACTCCAGAATGGACCACCTTAATCGCAGTTACGGACAACATTTGAAAGAAATTATCTTTAAAAAGTAAATGTAAGGAATGGTTCTTTTGTATTATAATAAAGATTTTTTTTTTTTTAATAGCCATAACTGTCCCACTGCTGGGCAAAGGCCTCCCCCAAGTCCTTCCAGACATTCTTCTCTCGCGTCGTCTCTAACCAGTTCTCGTGATACGCGTCTAGATCATCTCGCCACCTCTTTCTAGGACGACATCGATGGCGCTCACCGTTTGCAGGAACCCACCGGGTGGCGATACTTGCCCAGCGGTTACTGCTCATGCGGCTGACGTGACCCGCCCAATCCCATTTAAGCCTGGCAGCCTTTTTGCCCACGTCAATTACGCCCGTTTTGGAGCGCAGCGTGTTATTGCGAACTCGGTCTGCTCTTTTTACACCCAGAATGCTGCGCTCCATAGCTCTTTGGCAAACCCCAAGGCGGAACTTTTGCGATTCGGTGAATGACCAGGTCTGAGCACCGTAGGTTAGGATGGGCAGGATACACATGTCGATGAGTTTACGCTTCAGGGAGATCGGCAGATCACCCTTCATTAGCGTCTTCATGGACCAGTAACTTTTCCAGGCGTTCTGAATACGTCGATCGATCTCCTTTTCCTGCCTGTTTTCGAAAGACACTAACTGGCCCAAGTAAATATACTCATCGACATAATGTATTTCCTGCGCATCTACCTCGACCCTACGTTTGATGCTGTTAGTCATCACTTTTGTTTTAGACCGATTCATTGCAAGTCCCACCCTGAGGCCGTGCTCAGTTCTTGAAGCATTATTTGTAGTTCCTGAGCTGTGGGGGCAAAAAGGACTATGTCGTCGGCAAATCGGAGATTTGTTAGCCTCTTGTTACCGACGTCAATGCCTTTGGTGTTCCATGAGGCTGCCAGTGACTTAAATACCTCTTCCAATGTGCTTGTAAACAATTTGGAAGAGAGCGGATCACCTTGTTTGACACCTCTTTCAATTCTGAAAGATGGTCCTGTGCTATTTTGTTTAGTTTGATGTTTGCAGAGCTATTGCAGTAAATGATCTTGAGCAAGTCTATATACTGTTTTTCAAGATCTTGGTTTTCCAGAGATGTAAAAATTTCGTTGTGTCGGACACTATCAAAGGCTTTCGCGTAGTCGACGAAAGCCATATATAATGGAATATTAAATTCTGCGTACTTTTCTATTATTTGGTTAAGCGTTTGAAGGTGGTCAGTTGTGGAATAGTTAGGGCGAAATCCGGCTTGTTCCGGTGGCTGATGTTTATCCAGTTTTTCATCTAGTCGATTATGTATTACTTTAATGAAAGTTTTGTAAATATGGGAAGTTAGGCTTATTGGTCGATAATTGCCGATATCACTTTTATCTCCTTTTTTATGTAAAAGTATAATATTTGAGTGACACATGGCACTTGGTACTTTTCCTGTTTGTAGTATTGTGTTAAACAGATTGGTAAGATGGGGAAGTAAAGTTTGGGAGCCGATTTTTAAGGCTTCGGTGGTGATCCCATCCTCTCCAGGACTTCTGTTAAAGCGCATAGTAGTAAGTGCTTTATGCACTTCATAACCGTTTATCGGAGGAATGGAATCTGAGATACTGTATTCTGTGTTGACAGCTGGTGAAAGGTGATCAGAATATAATGATTTGTAAAATTTTGTAGCTATTTCTATTATCCGGTCTCTACTGTATTGTTTTATTTATTTATTTATCTTCCTTACAACTATCATTACAGGTACATCGGGTTGTCCGATGGTAGAATTGCGATGGCGGAATCAAGTCATGCAATTCCTGCGCACTCTCTCCAAAATGCATCCTGTAAAACACCGAAAGGCTGGCTAACCTACGCCTGTGCTCAAGGCTTTGAAGGTTCGACTTAACCAAATCTGGATCACCAATTAGCCTCTTTGCACGCCTTTCCACCAAGTCTAAAGCTGCCAGCTGGCATTTTGCAGCACCAGCCCATATGTGACTGCAGTACTCCACACACGAACGGACCTGTGCTTTGTATAACATTAAGAGCTGTCCCGATGTGAAGTACCGTCTGCAAGAACGCCTAGCTTCCTAGCAGCTACCTTGGCTTTGACTCAATGAACCGCCCAAAGTTAAGGTCTGAGGGAATTTCAACCCCCAAGAGCTGAAGGCGGTCGGTGTACTCCAGGGATAAATTCCGAAAAGTAGGAACCAAGGTGCACGGGCTCCTTTTGGTAGTGAAAAGACACGCTTGTGTTTTGGCAGCGTTGAATCCCACTAGATTGGCTTCACCCCGCTTGGAGACTGCCTTAAGTGAGATATTCGTTCGCTCTACTATAGCCTCTCTTTCGGACTGGATAAGCTCCTTACTAGGCCGAGCACTGGGCAGGTATCTCTCTACAATTGCGCTATCATCTGCATACCCATAGATACCGGGCACCAGCAGATCGTTGATATGCAACAGGAAGAGAGTTGCAGAGAGAACAGACCCCTGAGGAACTCCAGCATTAATCGTCATGGGCTCTGATGAGCATCCGTCGTCAACAACTCGGAGAGACCGTTCACTCAGGAAGTCTTTTACCCAGTTAATCAGACCAGGAGAAATGCCGTACGCTGGAAGCTTACTCAATGGGCTAGCGTGCCATACCCTGTCGAAGGCCTTCGAGACGTCTAAGAAAACTGTAATCGCCTCCCCATTCTTCTCGGGGGACTCGCCCCACAAGTGGCTGGCATAAACCAGTAGATTCCCAGTAGACCGCATGCGGCGAAACCTGTACTATCGGTCACTGAGGAGATAATTACCTTCCAGGTATACCATGAGGCGCGAGTTCAATACACGCTCCATAATCTTGCAGAGTATGGAGGTTACCGAAATCAGCCGATAGTTGGCAGGATCGGCATGACTGCCCTTTTTGGGAACGGGTTGCACGTTGGCAAGCTTCCACTACTTGGGTTCTATACCAGTCCTAAATGAGAGGCGATACAAGTGCATCAATACAGGAAACAACTTGGGCGCACAAGCCTTTAGAACAATCGCTAGTATGCCATCTGGTCCTCTGGCTTTATTAACGTCTAGACGACGCAGCTCTCTCAGAACTTCTCTGTTCCTCATGTGAACCTCCTGCATTGTGAGAGTTACAATGAGGCAGAGTCGGTGGAGCAGCATTGCCAGTGTCAAGACGAGAATTATGGGCAAAGAGAGATGCAAAGAGTCCTGCTTTCTCTCTTGCCGTATGAGCCAGTGTTCCATCAGGTTTTACCAGCGGAAGCAAAGAGGGCCGACAGAAGTTCGTCTCGACCGACTTGGCAAGGGACCAGAATGCTCTGCTACCGGACGGCTGTGAAGAGAGTTTTTTGCCAATATGGGTAATGCGGTCGAAGCGTGCCTTCTTTAGTGCTTTTTTGTAGGACTTGGCAGCATGGTTGAAGGCTCTCTTCTTTGAATTCAGATCCGGAGCTTTGCGGTCACGAGCGTCAACCCAGGCGAGAAACGCCGAATGCTTACGCTCTTCAGCCTGAACGCAATCGGCGCTGAACAACGGGTGAGCTGAGCCACCGATTAGTACATTACTATTAGGGATAAAATACTCCATGGCTTGACGTATCACATCGGTTAGAGCATCCGCACAGCTCGACGGATTTTCAGAAGAGAAGCAGACCTGCTGCCAATGATAAGACGCAAAGAATTGCCGCATCTCATCCCAATCTGCCGACCTGTATCGCCACATTCGCCGTTCGCCACTTCAGTCGCGGTCAGGTGGGGAGAAGGACGATACAGACTTCACTAGACAGTGATCTGAAGTTCCAAGAGGTGAGGAAACTGTTACGACACATCTGTCCGGATCGGTGGTCAGCAGTAGGTCCAGACAATTGGCAGTATGACCAACTACATCAGGCACCCTCTTCGCTTGCTTTATCAACTGGGAGAGACCCAGCGACACTGCAAAGTTTCGAGTTTCCCTCCCAGCGTGGTCGGTCCTCTGGTATGGGAAAAGCCAGTCTTGATAGCAGGCGTTAAAATCCCCAGAGTGACAAACTGCGCATCAGGGTGACGATGCAGAGCCTCATCGGCGGCCTCACTGAGGTGGCCAAACAGCCGAGTCGTCTCCTGGTCGCCACTGTGCGACCGGTAAACACAGGTGTAGACAATTTTGTCCACATCGGTGTCCACCAATAACCATAAACTTAAAAAACTGGGCTTATTAAGAAAGGTTTTGTTATTATTTAATATTATATGAATAAAAGGCGATCAAAATGAAAAAAAAAAACAATCCACTACTCGTAGTAGCAATTGTTATGAATGATTGATTGCTTTATTTATTTATTTATTTAGTACATGGAGGACTTACAGCTAATAAAACCAGACAAAAAATAAGGAATCCATAATCACTAGAAAGCCAATTACAAGTCCTCACGTGTAGACATTATAGTATAAATACATTAAATATTACGAATTACGACTTACGAGTTGTAGGTCGCGGGTTCGAACCCAAGTCAAAGTCAAAGTCAAAAGTTTTTTATTTCACATAGGCCTACATGGGCACTTATAAAACGTCAGAAGCTAGTGCACGGTTCGAAATTGGTCGTTTCCTATGGAGAAGAACCGGCAAGAAACTCCATGGTTACTCTTTTAAAAAAGTGGTTGTAGTTACAATATTTCCATATTACAGTATTAATAGGTATTATTTAAGAACAGTGTAAACCGGTCTATAGTGTACTCAAAAGAACAATAAAATCATCAAAATAATCATTTAAAAAAAGTGAGTCAAAATATGAAGTAATCTAAGAATTCGTGGAGTCTACAGTGTTCTTCCATTTACATTGTAAAAAGAGGCTATATAAAAAAAAAGATGTCAATAAATGAGACGTTAACAACCAAAAAAGAAAAACTAACGAATTTAATGTGGTTGGAGTCAGATAATATAAAATTAAATAAAAATATTGCAAAAGCAATGTGTTAGGAGGAAAAAAAAAAAAAATGTTACAACAACCCAGCCAGGCACATTACTTTGTGCAATTTATTTCATCACCACTGCTCTCAAAACAGTGAAGGATAACATCGTGAGGAAACCGGCATGTCCTAGAACCAAAAATTTGAAGACATGTGACATTCATCAACCCGTACTGGGCCCGCGTGGTGGATTACGGCCCATTCCCTCATCTGGAGAGGAGGCCTGAGTCCCAGCAGTGGGAATTAAAAGTGGGATGATGACTGGCTGGCTGGTGTGAGCACAAAAACAATAAATTGCGCTTTTTAACCGACTTCTAAAAAAGGAGGAGGTTCTTAATTCGGATGTTTGTATTTTTTTTTATTTTTATTTTTTATGTATGTTCGCGCATAACTTCGTCACTTGGCAACCGATTTGAAAAATTCTTCTTTTGTTCGAAAGGGTATACTTCCCAAATGGTCCTATAGTTACCAAGTCGGGATCTGATGATGGAATCTTGGCGAAATCGAGGGAACTCCTCAAATATTTTAGGCAACCATATACTTCTTTGGGTATTTTCATCAAAGACCTAAGCATTTATAGTCAAAACATGAAATTTGATGAAGTGGAACTGGTGAAGAAGATCGGAAATGGCCAACGGAAGTTCATACTCACACAGATCTCCCAATAAACATAGTTACAAATAAATGAATAGTTCTGAATAGATATGTTGAAAATGGTATATTCGATGTGATCTGATGATGATGATGGAGCCGGAAGATAGGCACCGGAACTCCGTAATTAATCAATGTAGGGTTTGAGTTAATTGTAATTGTCATGAGAAAAAGATACTCTGGCTGTAAGTGTATTGCATCTAAAAAGTGTGAAATAAAAAACTTTTTACAAAAAAAAAAAAAAAAAATAACCGACTTACTAAAAAAAAACACTAAAACTATCAAAATAACTTTAATTTCGGTGTCTAACTGTAAAGTCGGTGTTAAATAACGAAGAGGCAAAACTATTACAGAAACACCGACTTCCGAAATTAAAGTTATTTTGATAGTTTTAGTGTTTTTTTTAGTAAGTCGGTTTAATTTTTTTTTGTAGGATACAGCAAAAAACCTTGGCTTGCACTTAAATAACTAATTAATAATACCTATTAAACCTAATGCTACTTGAAGAATTTTAGACTTAAGCTCCTTCAATTCAATTATGAATTTACCAAGTATGACTTTTCTTGGACAATAATATTTTGAAATTTGTTTTTTTTTTTACTTTTGATACACAACTATGATCAGTAATGGGTTCCCGATCCCGATTTCAGGCCGCTATGGCTTGCGGATGGCGAGCAATGTCGCCATCCGGCTGTCCGGCAACCTTCCGGAACGGGTTCGAGTCGACGGCACGTAGTGTTTTATTTGTGCCTCAATGAGATGTTAGCAAAACCGTAGGGGCCCAGCAGAGTCGAAGCCTACTGGGACTATGGGTCGTGCGAAAGAGAACCCTGGGACCCTGGAACGAAGTACGTAGGGTTTTAGTCAGTAAAAGTTTGACACGCCCTGCCGCTCCGCCTAAGAGCGGGAGAAGTCATTGGATTAATTCTAAGATTATAAAAAAAAAACCTATGTACGTGTTACACTTTTTCTATGCGCTACACTCTAAACGCTTCGGGTAGCGGGTTATACGTTACGTGATTCAAGCTATGTGACATTCATCACATTACCTACGTAGAATATGAATCTCTTCATCGCAGTGATTGAGATAGTTTTGGGATAGGGCAGTAGGACCCTGAAACAGTTTTGCAAAATGGGGGATCGGGGACGTAATAGTTTGATAGGGTGACGCGGATAGTTGTGATATATTTTATTTAACTGATGACAATTTGAGGAATTTAGTATTTTTCCACAGCGTGTTACATTATCCAAACGTATGTTAATATAAGGAATAGATACTATTAATCAGAATCAGATCAAAGACAATGCGATAGTAAGTTGGTCCGACTTAGTGGTGTGTCGTGTGGTGCGCTCGCGGCGATGAATTAATGATGCGTTATAGATCGACGTTTGTTTGCGCGGTGGGCGGCAGCGGTCGCGGTGCTGGATATTATTAGCGCGTCAACCGTCGGGGATCGATAGGTAGCTGGCGAGCAATCACAACAAACGCCAAGCAATGGATTCATCTGAATAACTGTTCAGTTTCTATAAACGATGCATCTATAGCGGCGGCTCTACATCTCTCCTACGAATCCATTTCTTAACCTCTTCTCAAGAGTTCATAATCAGTGTAACATACGAGGTCACCATACACTATTTCAGTTTAGGTCGTCGAATGGATAGCGTTTAGAGCTCGTGGTAGGACCTCTGTACTTGCTCCAAACATGATCGAACTTGTACTTAATAAAAGTTGAGCAGCTGTTCCGGTTTGAAGTACCGTGGTAAAGTACGATAGATGTTCGATTCAACTGACTTAGCTAGGGACCAACACGCTTTTCTATCTGATAATAATAATAATAATAAGGAACAAATAGTAGCTACTCGTAACTACAGAAAATACATCATGAAAGACCAGAATCAGACAACTGATTTCTGCAGACACTGCAACAGTGCCTCCGAAACCATTCAACATATAACAGGAGCATGTAAATCGCTAGTCCAAACTGATTATAAACATCGCCATGACCAAGTTGCTGCTATAATCCACCAACATTTAGCATGCAAATATAAACTTGTAACTGAAACGATGCCGTATTATAAATATAAACCACAAATAATTTTAGAAAGTAAGGACATCAAAATTTACTGGGATCGGACTATTATTACAGACAAAACTATTCATTACAATAGACCAAACATTACTGTTCACGATAAAACTAACAAAACAGTATATCACAATGTTCAAACCACAATATCCGAAAAGCTCAGTAAATACCAAGATCTCGTATCCATACATTAAAACCCTATGGAAAGCTCAGACAGTCCATATTGTTCCGATTGTTCTTTCGTCGACTGGTATAATACCAAAATCTCTCGCACAGAGCCACAACACTCTACAGATGCCAGCTCAAACACTGTACGTGCTCCAAAAAGCCACCATCCTTAACACCTGTCGTATCACTAGAAAATTCCTGACATCTTCCACACTGACATCAACCTTTTCCATTTAAACCCCGCTTTCCTTACTTGGCCTCGGCCCGTGTGTAAGGTTTATTAATCTCTCTTACATGGGAGGAACTATAAAGAACTAAACAAAATAATAATAATAATCTGTGGCCCGGCTGTCAAAGTGAATGACTGAAAATTTTTTCTCGCCGATCTTTTTCCTTTAATTTAATTCAATAATATAACAAATAAAATGCCAAACCACCGAAAAATAGTCCGAAAAAAAAAAAACCACATCACATCACCGTATACCAACTAAAGTAAATATACCATCGAACAAAGTTTCATACAAGACGACGTGGCGATGAAATTATAATGACATGTTGACGAGAAGCCGGGCAACAACAAACACACCCAACATCTTCGGATTCGTCGTTCAGCTCCGCCTCGCAGCCGCCGGGACCAGCGCCAGCCGTGAGTCCAGTGATTCCGGTAGCTGCAGTTGCGTCGAGCTCAAGCGACGAATACTTCTCGCCGCCGACGACACCACCACTTGCGCGTCGGCGGGGAAGAGGCCGACCTCCGGCCTGCTTGGGACCTCGAGGCCCTCCGGCCTCTGACGGGGTCCCCGCTGCCGGTGGAAGTGTGCAGCGCATGCGATGGACACAATCCATTAATGAAAATGTGATGCTCTCATACTTTGGGGCTACAGAGGGGGGAACTAACCTGACTGCGTACTGTGGTCGGATGCTCTCTCTGTTTCAGGTGCTTGAACCAGCTGTCAACGTTTCGGCTCAAAGATTATCGGATCAGGTGCGGGTCATCCAGCGTAACCGTATGTTGGATGACACCGTACTTGATAGACTGCTCCTAGAATCACGGAATGGCCGTGTCTCACCCGTTTCACCACCGGCCGCGGTGCAACTGCAACCCAGTGTTTCACCGCGACCCGACCACGTTGGTGAGGATGATGATGACGGGGCTATATCCGTGAGTACCCAGTGCAATGCACGTTTGAGGAGCGCTTTGGAGGATGCATTCAGATGCATTCCGGGAGTATCGTTCTATACCACCAGAGCTTAGACCTCGTCTACCTCGTTTGCCTATGCATAGAAAAAATAGGGCGTTGGTGTGTGCTCTAGATTCGCAGCTATCAAATTGTTTTGATAGCAGCGGAGACCTTACCGATACCCACTCGATCTTGTACTGTGCGGCTGCAGCGGCGTGTCGTGTAGCTCACGTCAAAATTCCAAATAGTGACAGAGCTACACGACCAGCTAAATCAGCTTGGCAGTGCAGGATCGAGCGTCGTATCGGTGAGGCTAGAGCGCTCATCAGCAAACTTATCTGCTTCAGGGAGGGCAACACTCGCCCTAGAGTGATGGGCTTTGTGAAGCGGGCGTTCTCGGGGACAGATGTTAGTCCTCGAGATTATCTACCCCGTATCACAGAACGTATCGACTTCCTGAGGCAGAAAGTCTATGCATGGGCAAACCGTATACGACGGTACAAGCGGCGAGTGGGGCGGTACACCCAGAATCGCGCGTTCCAAAGCAACGAAAGGTGGGTTTACAGGGCTTAGGAGCGACCGGACCAAAGTGTGATTGATACGCGCCTACCGGATGATGATGCCATGTATTCATTTTGGCGCAGCATTTGGTCGGTGCCTGTCAGTCACACTAAGGGTGATTGGACTCGGGAGGTCGAGCGAGAGTGCGGACTTATACCAGAAATGGGGGCAATTACCATCAGCCCCCAAGATGTAGCTCGGGCAGTCCGTCCGTTACCAAATTGGAAATCTCCAGGGCCGGACGGGCTGCACAATTTTTGGCTTAAACGGTTTAAAAGTTCGCACGCTCGCTTGGCGTCCCAATTTCAATCTGCCTTAGAGTCAGGGTCGCTGCCCCAGTTCCTAACGACAGGAATAACCCACCTGCTCCATAAATCGGGTAGTACTGCGGAACCCAAAAATTATAGACCGATTACGTGTTTGCCGACGGTCTATAAAGTTCTTACATCCATCCTGAGAGCTAAAATTAATAATCATATTGAGACAAATTCCATCATGTCTGCTTCTCAGAATGGATGTAGGAACGGGTCCCGTGGTACTAAGGAGCTGCTCCTCATTGATGTTGCCATTAGCCAACAGGTTCGTCATTCTCGAAGAGATCTGTCGACATGTTGGATAGATTACAAGAAGGCCTATGACTCAGTGCAGCATACATGGCTCATGAGGGTGCTGGAGCTATATAAAATTGATGTAACTCTGCGCACCTTTCTGATGTCATGTATGGCGCAGTGGAGGACGGTCCTTCACTATCCAGGGTGTCAACGGGTTTCGGAGAACAGCGAACCGTTAAGGATCGAGCGTGGCATATTCCAGGGTGACAGTCTGAGTCCACTGTGGTTTTGCCTAGCTTTGAACCCTCTCAGCACACTGCTGGAGGGTTCGGGTTTAGGCTACCAGTTGAGAAGAGAGGGTCAGGTCATATCTCACCTTCTTTATATGGATGATCTGAAACTTTTTGCTTCCAACAACTTGCAACTGATGGAGCTACTGAAGGTAACTGAAACCTTCAGTAGTGCCATCAGAATGGAATTTGGTTTGGACAAATGTGCAGTCATGCATGTAAAGTGAGGGGAGATTATGGAATCTGTGGGAACCCTACTCTCAGATTCCATACACCTCAGATCTCTCAGCTCAACCGAAACTTACAAGTATTTGGGTATGTCGGAAGCGTTGGGCATCAATGCTGCTGACGTGAAACAATCGTTGAAGGAGCGCTTCTTTGGCCGCCTGAATAAAGTACTGAAAAGTCTTTTATCGGGCGGGAACAAGGTGCGCGCTTTCAACGGTTGGGTCATGCCGGTTTTGATGTACTTTTTCGGTATACTCAAATGGACTCAGACGGAACTCGACGCCCTGGATAGGACAGTCCGCACTCTGCTTACCGCAAATCGGATGCATCACCCATGATCATCGGTGATGAGGCTGTATATCCCGCGGAAGTGTGGGGGTCGTGGCTTGTTAAATGCCAAGACCCTGCACAACCGTGAGGTATGCAGTCTCAGGGAATACTTCCTGGAAACCGACGTGGGGATGCACCGAGATGTAGTGGCTGGATGTGGTGGACAAAGGCCTCACCCCGCTCTCCTTGGCCAACGAGAACTGGCGCAAACCTGTAGTAATGGATACTAATGAACGCAAGGAAGTATGGAAGGGCAAGGAGCTTCACGGGCCTTACATGGGCCCGATGTAGATCTTTTAGCGTCCGTCTCCTGGCTACGCTTTCGTGACCTCTTTGGAGAAACCGAAGGTTTTGTCTTTGCAATTATGGACGAAGTTATGATGACGAACAACTACCGGAAATATATTGTGAAGGACGGTACGGTTGACATCTGTCGGGGATGCCACCGGCCTGGAGAATCAATCCGACACATTATTTCTGGATGTTCTCATTTAGCTAACGGAGACTATTTGCACAGACATAACCTTGTAGCCAAGATTATCCATCAGCAACTTGCTCTAAAATACAATTCTTGTTGAATCGGAAGTACCGTACTATAGGTATGTGCCCGTCCCAGTTCTCGAGAATGGCAGCGTCACATTGTATTGGGACCGATCTATCATCACTGACAGAACTATTGTTGCCAATAAGCCTGACATAGTGGTGATAGATCGACTAGAGCGTCGCACAATGATTGTTGATATAGCGGTCCCTCATGACGAGAACCTCGTGAAAGCTGAGAAAGATAAACCAACTAAATATCTTGACTTGGCTCGCGAGGTTGTCGACATGTGGGAAGTGGATAGAGCAATTATTGTGCCGATAGTTGTGACGGCCAATGGCTTAATAGCCAAGAGCCTCGACCAACATCTGCGGAGGCTCTCGTTAGGCAGTTAGATCAAGGGCTTGATCCAGAAAGCAGTACTCCTAGACACGGCCCGTATTGTCCGGAGGTTCCTCTCTCAGGAACCCTGACCGCCGGCAGCTTGGACCCTGTTCCCGATACCGGTGGGCTACTATTTTTTATATTTTTAAATGTTTTTTTTTTAAGGAATATTTAAAAATATAATATAATATGTATAAATGGTAAATAAAGGAAATAATAATAGCAGTAATGCTAGCGAAGGAAGAGGCCGCACGCATGATGTTCGTTCGTGTGTTCGTTCGAAAATCTTTAAACCCAGCCGCCGAGAACCTCGACCTCAACTACCAGCCACGGTAGACGCGCCATTGCCGACGACGAGCAATGGATAGCTCGCCGTCCAGCCGTCCGGTAATCGATCGGACCGAGCCCAAGTTATAGACAGCACGTAGTGTGTTTCATGCGCTCGTCAAAGAGATCCAGCAGAGCCGTTTGGATTTTCTGAAAAGGAAACCCGTGGTCTTAGGGTGCAAAGGGTAACTAAAGGACACAGGTGCGTTTTAGTCAGTAAAAGTCTGGCCCTCCTACTTCATCCGGATTCAGTCAATAACTTCTCCTGATCCATTCCCATTCATAATAAAAAAATACTGTTACTGTTATTATGTTTTTAATAATGTTAGATTTGTTATTACATCATAAGTCTGTTGAAAAGTGTTGTTTATAAATATTAAAATAAAAATTGTAAATATTGTCCAGCAGTAAAAAACTGAACGTACATACAGCGGCGGCAGCAGCGCTGCTCCACACTTACCAGGCGTAGCATTGTTACCTAATCATAGAAATTATCAATTTCTTAGTATTTTCGATCAGCTAATCTTGTGCTCAGTGCATAACCACGGGCACGCTCGTACTGTTAGTAGTGGCGCCAGAGCTCGGCGCCAATTCCAAATGCTGCAGAACTGTTGAGGCAGAAATTTGGTAAACAATTTTAATAACAGTTTGGCTGCCGTGCCTAACCCATTGGGGGAATGTCGATGTGGTGGCTCAGGGTGTCGTCACAGTGTTGGGTTTACTCTCCTAACTAAAACAAGGTGCGCGCTTGACGTACTTAGTAGTGCGGTCATGAAGCTGTAATGAATTGGGCGCCCCCGCCCCCGCGTCGCCTCCACTCCCGCGGCTCTTCGTTATTGCGCTGTGTCCATTGTTATCACTCGTTTGGTTATAGCGCATTGTTTGTCGCCACCTCGCCGCGCCTGCGGACGCCGAACCGGCTCCGACACCAAAAACAACTTACAGTTTCATAATAACTACTGGGTCATTGTCAGTGCATAATGCATACTTTGTGATTGCGGTGGAAACTTGTCGAATAAAGAGGTTACCTCCGTCATACGCTTATGGTCAGACACCTGCCCCGGGACACCGCATTCTCCGTCGTGAGGGCTCGCACGTGCATGATGGCGTCCACCGTAGAGCGCATTCTGCGGAAGCCGAACTGGCCGTCCGATAGGTCCGGCCCCACCCGTGCTAGGCGTGCGATGAATCGGTTACTGGGTTAGGCTAGGTTAGGTTAGGTTTTATTTGTATTTTTTTGCTCGTTTGGAGTTAATTATTAGGATTTATTAGTTTTATTCCTACGAACATTATGTGTTTAAATCATTATGCGTATATAACATTATGATTTTTAAAATTGTGCTTCATTATTATTATGCTAGCGGTACTTATGGCAACAAGCATTATGGCAAAACATTTTATGCCTAATAGTATTATGCGTAATGATCATTATGCTGAATTTCGTTATGCCAATGTAAATTGTGACATTATATTTTATGCTTATCATTAGTAAACCATGAGCCGAACGTACGAGTAGAATTACAAAACAGTGAACTAGGATACAGGTGCATTCACCACACTGTGAGATGGAACAAATTCTAGCTCCAAGACCCAGTTTAGACTTCAGTGATCCCTCTCAGTTCAATACGAAATATTTTATTTCACATAGGCCTAAATGCATTTAAGAAACTTCAGAAGTTAGTTGAACTCGAATGCAGAGAACTCTCTCTCTGGAACTCTCTGCCATACTCTCTTCGCGACAGCCCTTCTCTAGATGTCTTCAAGAGGAAACTTAAAGAGCACTTTCACTTTTGACACAATATTAGTATATATAGTAGACGAGTGTATGTATAATATAATTATATTGTAGACTTTGACTTAGAATATAATTTTATTGTATATTATACTTTTATATTTAGACTAATTAGATTACCTACATATATTGTGCACTGGATCTTACCCTCAAATAAGTTCTGTCTCTGTAACTCACAGGTTTGCTGGGAGAAAACTTATTGCTGAGTTAAGCTTGCATTTGTACGTCTGACTGTCAGACTGTCTGTATGTCCAAATGTCATGTTATGTCCTTGTGTACAATGTTTTTACAGTGTCAAATGAAAATATATGTCTTTTAGCGAACGCAAAGAAAAAAAATGATGTCAATTTTGGTTTATTTATATATTTATTCAATTTTTTATCTGACATTTAATTATTATTCTTTTTGACATTTTAACAATATAAACTTTTATTTTATTTCTAAATTGACATTTACTATTATTTTATTTTTGACATTTTATAGTGATGAGACAATGGTAACTTTTGATTTTTATTATTTTGACATTTCAATAATATTCATGGACATTTAAATTATTTTAAACTGACCTTTTATTGTGATAGCAAGTATTGGTATAACTTAAGATGCTACATGGTGCTTCACATTCACAAATCTTGAAAAAAAAGTGCTTTTACATTATACAATGCTATTTAGTTTCCAATTAAAAAAGGTAATAAATTATCATAAGCTCTATTGAAATAAATAAATAAATAAAAAATACATTTCGAAAACAAAAAATTAATAGCCAAGAGCGTCGACCAAAACACGACACGGCTCGTATAGTCAGGAGGTTCATTTCTCTGGAGCCTGAACGCCGGTGGCTTGGACCTTGTTCCCGATACCGGTGGGAAACTATTTTTAAATGCTTTTTATTTAAATATTTAAAAATATAATTTGTATGCATGTTGAATGAATAAACGAATGATAATGATATATCCATACCAATATTATAAACGTCAAAGCTTTGATTATATATTTGTCTAGATAGAGCAATGCAAACAAACGAATGCACTAAAACTGTCTCAAATTGCGAGATATGTGTGAGTACCGCTTGCGTACTTATTGTCGTCAAACTGTCAAGGTGTGCGTGTTTAGGGATGCCTGCTCCAAATGATTAACTTTCCTTTTAATCGTTATTTATTATGAAGAAAGTTTAACAAAATAGGTTGAATGAAATAATATTTTGTAAATTAAAGAAAAAAAAAATACATTTATTTAACACAGACTTTAAGACACACAGTTCTCTGCTTATATGTACTTATATGTATGTACATAAAACCAACAAATATAAAGTATAAAGTCCGATGTAAGACAAGACAAGACAAAAAATTGAGTGAAAAAAATAACAGTCTTTTATTTTTTTATTGATAGGTTCGCGTTTGACCACCATCTCACCTGATGGTATGGATGACGAAATAGGCGTGTTTAAGATCAAAGAATTTTAGTTCTTTAGCCGTCTTAAACCCTTTTTTGTAAAATATAAATCATCATCAGAAAAATGTTCAGAACACACGACTAAAGTCCTGTGGGATTTCCACTGGTCTTAATTTCGAGTCAGCAGTATAATGTCTCTCCAGCAATTTGCTAGTATGGGATCCGTAAGAAATCTGAAACCCAAAATATTAGAAAGAACTAACAAAAATACTATTTAGTGCATGACGTCATGGGTTTTATTTATTTTATAGGCATAGATAAGTTATCATTTATTGATTTAATAAATAATGTAATTTTTAAATTGATTTATTGATATAATAATGTTCTCCTGATCGAAAGATGACGTAATAATATTTGTATTATGTCTCCCATAGTTTCGCCAAATCTCCCTAGTAAAAAACTGACAACACTGGCTAATCAGAATAACTTACAAAAAAAAACGAATTAAAAAATCGTGTTTCTTAAAATAATAGTGGGTAAATAACAAAACTTACCGATGAAAAGGCATTTTGGTATTATTATACGGTTTTCCCACATAATTGCGGTACAGTCTGATAGCACAAACCGGCATAATTAATTACTTTTCGTGAGCACGTTATCCTTTGGTGTTTCAAATGACACTGACGTAAGGGAGAAGCGAGTCTACCAATTTTAGTAGACTTTATTTGGGCCGTTCAATAGGTGTCAATGTGGTATCTAGACAAGTATATAATCAAACGTCAAAGTTTGTATGTGTGGATGGATGTTTGTTACTTTTTCACGCAAATACTACTGAACGGATTTCGATGAAACTTGGTACACAGGTAGATCATATCCTAGAACAACACGTAGGATACTTTTTATCCTGGGATTATGTTCCCTTGGGATATTTTTCTATCACGCAAGTGAAAATCCAATGACAAATGACAGCAACTGTCAAATACATTGATTCAAATTCATCCATCATTCGGTCAATCATTCCATCATTCGGTCATTCATTCTATCATTTGGTCAACCATTCCAAGATTGACAACACATAATGCGAAATCTCGGATAATTTCAATGTCACAGCCTGTATATCTTTTACTTATAAATAAAACAAAGTCGTACCTATTAGTTACACTATTTATAACACCACACATAAGAAACACAGAATCACGTAAAAAAAATAAACACAGACTGCGTTTGGAAGAGTTTTTCCGTTTACGCGATACAATTAAAATCAAAGGAGATGTAGCACAAATATTGTAACGCAGAAAAGAGTCAGCAGACGCGGTGTCGACGAGGTCCACACAGCAGCTGAGTGAAAAGGCCCCACGCGGCTCTCAAAGGCTAGAAGGGATGCGGCGGACAGGTTTCGCATGGCCGGTAGAGTAGCTTCCAGAGGCCAGAGGAACCGAAAAAAGGTCCACATGGCGAGGCAGATCGATTTTTTGTTCTGCACGGATGGTTGGGGTCCGTAGAGACCAGAGCAGCAGAAGACACCTTTCTCACAGCCGATAACTACATTTTAGTTCATTTTACTTCAACTCACTAACTGACGTTCTCAAAAAATTTCAGCTGACAACCAGACTGACATAGCAGTTTTTTTGTTCACAATATTATTTTTCGTGAAAAGTAAAGGATAAAAAATTGCTAGTGTGGGTTATCCGTAAGAGATAGACATACCATCGCAGATGTTTTTACAGAACTTCAATCGTGGAAATCACAGACACAATAGAAAGACAATAGGTGCGCGAACGCCGGCGTTCGCTTGGGGTTTAATGAATTAAGGTGTATAATACTGAAGTACATTATTTTGATTTATAATCTTGTAGGGTTCAAGGGGGGGGGGATGGGGTACGGGGGGTTTTGCAATGTAAGCGCAAAAAAATGTGGTTTACGACATCACATTAGAAATTAGTAAAATTATCTGGTTTCTCTACTGTATTTTTTTAAATTACTCTATATATTAAAAAAAACGCATCAAAATCCGTTGCGTAGTTTTAAAGAATTAAGCATACATAGGACAGACAGCGGGAAGCGACTTTGTTATAAACTAGGTATGTATAGTGATTGTTTATACATTGTATAAATATAAATATATTGATCTCGTGTCGGCGACGACGAGACTGTTAGTCTCAACGCTTGATTATATTTGCCATATAAGTGAAAAGGAAAACGTATAGCGCGCAAGGTGGACCGCACTGCTAAAATATATGAATACGATTTCATAAAAGGAGATGGTTAACTAATTCGTCGACTAACCTCGACTTTGAGGAAGTCTTGGCATTCGGAAGGAGCGTGGCTTGGCACGTTGTGGCACAGTATGGCGCGGTGTGGCACAGTATAGCGCGGTGTGGCACGGTATAGCGCGGTGTGGTACGGTAAGGCACGGTGTGGCTCGGCATGGCGCGGTGTGGCACAGTATAGCGCGGTGTAGCACGGCATGGCGCGGTGTGGCACGGTATGGCGCGGTGTGGCATGGTATAGCGCGGTGTGGCACGGTATGCCGCGGTGTGGCACGGTATGCCGCGGTGTGGCACGGTATGGCGTTACACGGTGACGAAGTTAATGCTTTATCCTATAGTCACATAATCTACTGTTAATGCACTGTAGTGATGTCGTCAGCAGACTCAAAGTTATCGGCCTTAAGCAGATCGTTTATGTGCAGAAAGAAAAATTTTTCCGAGAGCGCTGACCCCTGAGGTACTTCGGCAATAATGGCTATTTGACTGGACGAGTAGCTATTGATGACCACTCGGATAGACCGGTTACTCAGGAAGTCTGAGATCTAAGCACAGAATACAGCAGGTAAACCCAGAGAAGGAAGCTTGAATACCTATGTGATCAGCGCCACAGTTTTAACTGGTTCAGCAGTAGGGCAATCGGAGCTCTTACCTCGCATTCCTTGATACTAACGAATTTGTCTTTTCATTTAAAATAATTCAATTTTCAGTGAAGGTATATTTTGTGATAAGATAACTGTTGATAAGATAACTGTTATAGGGGGCATGTAGGAATCGATTTATACTAGGAGTGTTTTCGAGATGTGGTTCCGGAGAAAATCAAGAAGTACTTTTCCTGGATGAATACAAAACTAAAAATTAAGTGTACGCAGAAGTACTTTAAGATGTTGACTAAGCTAATTATCATAGTTACCTCCATCACTGCATAGTATAAAACAAAGTCGCTTTCCGTTACCTGTCCTATGTATGCTATGTATCTTTAAAATTACGCAACAGATTTTCATGCGGTTTGTTTTAATAACTTTAATTTTAACTTTGTGATAATTAACACTGATAATTATAGAGGTGTTAATGTGATGTCGTAAATAAACACATTTTTTGCGCTTACATTGCAAACGCTGGCTGAACCCTACGAGGTAGATCAAATTAATGTACTACAATATTGTTTACCTTAAAAAGGTCTACAAAAAAATCCGCGATGGTATACAACTATATCTTATAGATAACCCACAATAATCATTTTTTACCCTTAACTTTTTACGAGAAATAATGGCTTATTTACGAAGCGATTTTAAGCAATACAGTAATAATCCTTATCCAATTAAGTAGGTACCTTAAATACATTGTGCATTTAATACAAATCAATATGGTCAGCATAATATACACTTCTGGACACATCTATTGGCCCACCTTAGAGTTTAGGTTTCGATGGCCCCTACCGAAATATGATTGCTAGATTGAACAAAAACTGTTGATGCATTTTTAAACCTGATACATTTTACCATCTTTTTCGATCGTATTGTTTTAAATTTAAATTCAGAATACCATACGACATGGAGCTACGCCTAACAAGTCGGATATGCGCCTTGTTAAAGGCAATTGATTTTTGAATAAAAAAGATGTTTTATCAAATAAAGGTTTAATTTAATAACGCGTGTTGCCTCCATGGGCATCTACCACAGCTCTCATATGATTAGGTATAGAGTTTATCAACCGCTCTATGAAATTTTGAGGGATCATCTCTCATTCCTCTTCTATGGCAGTTTTCAACTCCTGCATCGTCTGGGCAACTGGCTGACGAGCCCTAACACGTCTTTTTAGCTCGTCCCACATGTGCTCAATGGGGTTCATGTCTGGGCTTCTGGCTGGCCAGTCCATAACTATGATGTTTACATCCCGAAGATATTCCCTGACGATGCCGGCCGCATGGGCTCTTGCATTATCATGCATAAAAAGGAAATTTGGGCCCACATAGTCCGCGTATGGTATCACGTGAGGTTCTAAGCACTCACGAATATACCTTTCAGCATTTAATGTTGGCAGCCGTGGTCCTGTAACAACCTCAAGTTGAGTTTTGCCGTTCGCGGATATACCGCCTTAGACAGTCCATGAGCCACCGCCATAAGCAACCCTCTCTTCAAAGCAGCATTGTGCAAAATGCTCTCCCTTACGTCGGTAGACCGTCTTCCTTCCATAATTGCCATGTAACACAATTTTAGACTCATCAGAAAAGAGTACACGGCTCCAATCTTGCTGTGTCCAATTTAAATGACTGCGTGCGAAATGAAGGCGCGCTGTGCGGTGGGCTCGCGTTAGTTTGGGCCCATTAGCTGGCTTATGTGTTACCATATCGCGTTCTTTTAACCTTCTCCGAACAGTTCGAGCGCTCTCAGATACTCCGTGGAAGTCGCGAAGTTGGTTTTGTATCTCAATGGAGGTAAGGTGACGATTTATCAAGCTGGTCGTCACGATGAATCGATCCTGCCTTTCAGTTGTGACCCGAGATCGTGGCCTTCCTTGGCAACGAACAAAGCCGCCAGTCTCTAGGTACCTCCGATAAACATTTCGGACCGCAGATCGACTTAAATTAAGTTGAGCACTCACGTTTCTTTGGCTGTGTCCGGCCTGAATAAGTGCCACAGCTTGGGCGGTGACTTCAGGTGAAGTATCCATAGATTATTGATAGAACCTCACCTTAATGTTAAGAATAAGTAATGTTTGTTGCAAAACCAAAGATATCAATCACTTTTTCAAGAATTAAATCCAAGTAAACCAATAAAACCAAGTTTTCTTAGTATTCGTTTGTTTGATATCAACAAACAGGCTCCAAATTGTCTTTTGTTTCTTTAAATTCTGTGTTCGAAATTCAAAAAAAGACTATTGAATGAAATTGTGAATGTGCCAGGTTCAAAACTGCATAAAAACTTTTTGCTCGACCTAATATAAAATTTTAGCTAGGACCAAACGAAACTGAAAATACAAGGTGGGCCAATAGATGTGTCCAGAAGTGTATAAGTAAAAAAAAATATTCTAAGATATTACAGATTTAAAATGCAGGGACATAGCGATTGCGCTGGACTGCCTTCTCATGATTCTTGGTAATGTTTTTAATAACCGTTTTTATAGGTAAGTTTTTACGGAAACCTCAGTGCGCGAGTCCGACTCGCACCTTTCCGGGTTTTCTTATTTATCACGAACTTTCGAAATTAAAGTTATTTTGAACTTCTTAGTGGTTTTTTAGTGAGGTCAGTATTTTTTTTTTTGTAATACTATATGCACTTATAACTAGAGTGCCTATTTCTCATGACAATTCCAATTAACCCTGCTAGGATACATTGCTTTATTATGAAGTTCCCGTGTTCCTCCACCTTCCGGCTCCAACTTGATTTAATATCAATCCGGTAGTACCTTATAGCCAAAGTGCATCTCGTGTCTAAGAATTCAAATAAATCCAAACACGGCTCGAGTTCACCGATTAATCACCGAGTGCCGGTGCCTATCTTCAGGCTCCATCACCACCATGCACCACTCACCACACTCATCATTCGGTCACTTTAATGTTACCATTTTCAACATAATTATTCAGAACCCTTTATTTATTTGTATTGTCATAGCTTAATTAAGCGTGTTAAGCGGGGAGCGCTTTGCCCAAAAAGAGTAAAGATTACATAAATGCTCCATGCTTTCTTTCATAAAAAATCATAGTAAATATTTAATAAAGATGATTACCTACTTATAACCATTTCGCATAGGTAATTATTTATCGTTCGTCACGAACTGAAATTGTTTATGTTTACCTGCGCTCTAAGGAAGATTAGGCAAAGGGAAAACTCTTGAGTCATCAAACTAAATGTCGGAATTATTTTGTAATTTTTAGTGTGTGCTAAAAGCGTGTTTTTTATACTATTATTTTTTTATTTTCTTTTCCAATGACCATTATTAAATCGGAGGGTCAAACTTTCAACGTTACAGGCTTAGATTTGAGCGTTCAGTGTTTTCACATGGCCTATAATTATGACGTTATTTTAAAAGTAACATAAAATAATAAAAAACCGGCCAAGTGCGAGTCGGACTCGCCCATGAAGGGTTCCGTAGCAGCAAGTAACATAATATAAAAGTTCTTGTAATGTGTTGTAACTTTGATCGATGTTTTAATAATAGTGTATTTTTTTCGGTTTATGACGCATTAAAAAAAACTACTTACTGGATTTCGTTCAAACCAATTTTCGTTTATAGTTTTTATAGTAATGTACATCATATATTTTTTTTAGTTTTATCATTCTCTTATCTTGGAAGTTAGAGGGGGGGGGACACACATTTTACCACTTTGGAAGTGTCTCTCGCGCAAACTAATCAGTTTAGAAAAAAATGATATTAGAAACCTCAGTATCATTTTTGAAGACCTATCCATAGATACCCCACACGCATGGGTTTGATGAAAAAAAAAATTTTTGAGTTTCAGTTCTATGTATGGGGACCCCCAAAATTTATTGATTTTTTTCTATTTTTGTGTGAAAATCTTAATGCGGTTCACAGAATACATCTACTTACAAAGTTTCAACAGTATAGCTCTTACAGTTTCGGAAAAAAGTGGCTGTGACATACGGACGGACGGACAGACAGACAGACAGACAGACAGACAGACAGACAGACAGACAGACAGACAGACAGACAGACAGACAGACAGACATGACGAATCTATAAGGGTTCCGTTTTTTGCCATTTGGCTACGGAACCCTAAAAACATGTTTTTATTGTTAACAAAAAACTGGACAAGTGCGAGTCGGAACCGCGCACCAAGCGTTCCGTGCTACCATTCCCGAGTGGAGTCTCGAATTTTTTTCGGAATTGCAAAAAATATTTTTTTATTTTGTGACGTAGGTACAGTCTGTCAAGAAAGTCATGAAAAGAAGGGAGGGCGCCACCATCATTAAACATGGTATCCCAATAAATTTCGACTAAAAGATATTGATACTTTTATTTATAAAATAATAATTACCGATTTACGGTCCCTTTACTGCCGTGTAGGTACATTATTTTACCGATCTATCTGACACTCACAACACAAAATGCCACATTCGCAAATGACATTTTGCGAATGTGGCATTGTGCGCCTAATCCTTCGAACTCAGTATTTTTTTTCATTTGGACGTTAGTATGTTTTTATGGAAAGCCATCTAAAACTTAATAACTGCTTGATTACAAGTATAGCATGCAAGATACATTAATTATATTATACACTGATTGAATTTAATAGACATTGATTATAATATAATTATATCACTGAATACTTTTAGCTAAAAAACTTATTAAAAATGAGAGGAGGTAAGTAATTTGGAATAAAAAACTAATTAGTTTATTCTCAGGGTAAATAAAATCAGTGTAATATTTATATCACCCACCTGGCAAAAATTATTTATTTATTTACTTATACTTTATTTTATTTTATGTTAAAATACCTAAATGAAAATGTATAAATTTGATTAAATTCTGGAAAATTTTAATTGGTATTATTTTTATTCATAAATTTATTAACAAGCCCACTGCAAGAAGTAAATGAGTAATTTTATTTATTTTAATTTATGTAAATCGCTCATTTTGCGACAATTATGATTTTTTTAGAACGTGTTATATTGAGAATGTGTCATTTTGCTAATATGGCATTTTGAGAAAAGTCATTTTGCGAATGTGGCATTGTGCGCCTAATCCACTCTTACTTATAACAGTGTGATGTACCGTAAAGCAGCTTAGCTACTCAGACTTTACAAATATTTCCAACTTTTACGAAAATTATAAATAACCTTCCCTTTCGCGCCGTCAGGTAAAAAAATCGTTATTGTTAATGTTGTCAGTCACGGCATTGTGTTCCAAGAGGGCGGGGAGTCGTGGATGGATAAATTCGAATGAATGAGATTTAATGAAAATAAACTTGTATCGTTGAATTTATAAAAAAGAAGTTGTAATTCCTAGCAGAGAATTGATCCCGCTAACTTAAGGGATAAACAGTTGTATTCCAGTCTCAATTGGAAAGTATGCAGGATATCATTCTGGGGACTAGTGACAAAAATGGCAAATTAAATTTTGATAAAAAATACTCTCATCTTCATGAAAGCTGGCCTAAGTGCTGATTTATTATTCGCTATTCCACATAGTTTAGGATTTGGACATCTACGCCCACTTGCTAAATTTCACCTTCTGCCTAGGCACAAGGTGAAACTTGACGAAACCGGATATACTTGGTGTACTGTTTCGTTTAGGTTAAAGCGTCACTATGAGACGCGGAAATAGACAGCAGTTGAGTGTGTAGGTGTCTAGCTCCTTCTCGCGTCTTTGCTCCGCTGCCTTGTTTACTGCTATATAATATAGAGTATTGAATAAACTCGTTGCGGACCTTTGAACTTTTCCTACTACAAAAATTACTGTGTTCTTTTGTTTCTTCTACTACAAAAAATGACATCAGCAGAAAGTTATATAAAGTCTACAACGGCAGTGCTCCTGTGGTGGTGACGACAACGACGACGCCGCATGCGACGCGTGCTGATCTCCCGCACATCGAGCACCAAGTGTTGCCGGCGCGAGTGCTGGTGCTTGTGCGCGACCACGTATCGAGGCTGACCGTCAGCTCACTGCTCAAAGTGTAGCACAAGTGTGTGGTTAAAAAACGAAACAAAGCATGTTCACCAAACATAAACAAAAACTACTTTTAGTTTATATTAATGACCTTCCCTTCATGATGGCTACTTTATCCGATATAATTCTATTTGCTGATGACACTTCTCTTATTTTTAAAGTGGACAGTAAAAGATGGGGATGTCTTGCATGTCAACGAAAGTCTGGCTGTTCTTTCCGAATGGTTTGCAGCTTAATCTCTTATTAAATGCAAATAAAATTAAATGTATAAAATTTTCATTGCCAAATGTCCCTCAAGTTGACTTCAATCTAATTCTTGACAGCAAAAAACTAGATGTTATTACAGAAACTGTGTTTTTAGGTATAACTATCGATTCTAAACTGCAGTGGGGTGCTCAAATTTGAACTCGCACTGAAAAATATTCGTAATAAACACGAAATTCTCTTACCCAAATGGAGATTAGCTTACAGCGGGTTTCTGAATTGAGCATTTCGAGCTAAGAACGTCTCAAACCTTACTTAAGTGTTTCAAATTTTGACAGGTTTTAAAGCTAAAGTAGTTTGAGAAATACTCAACTTCAAATGCTTATATCAGAAATCGGGGGTAAGACTAGCAAGTCATTCTTAGTAAACAGCTTTCGCTTATAAAACAAGCTGCCAAAGGCGGTAACTGAACTTAGTGAGGGAAAATGCGTCTCCTAACAAAAAATCCGGCCAAGTGAGAGTCGAACTCGCCCATGAAGGGTTCCGTAGCAGCAAGTAACATAATATAAAAGTTCTCGTAGTTCGTTTTAACTTTGATCGATGTTTTAATAATAGTGTTTTTTATTTTACATTTATGACGTATTAAAAAAAAAACTACTTACTAGATCTCGTTCAAACCAATTTTCGTTGGCGGTTTGCATGGTAATGTACATCATATATTTTTTTTAGTTTGATTATTCTCTTAATTTAGACGTTACATGGGGGGGGGGGGGCATTTTACCACTTTGGAAGTGTCTCTCGTGCAAACCATTCAGTTTAGAAAAAAATTATATTAAGAGATAATTTAGTGCAGCCAAAGTGCGAGGTATTGGAGACTGAGCACGGGCAACAGTGCGACACTGAGGCACAGCAAACATTCTGTGCTTCTTGCCGCGGCAGTAATTGTCCGGGACAAAGAAACGTGCCAGCACAGTAAGTAAATCAGGCGCATCAACAGTGCCACGGAGCGTCTTGCAGGCTATGATGAGCTGATCTCTGAATCTGAATCTTAGATTACTTCATATTTTGACTCAGTTTTTTAAATGATTATTTTGATGATTTTATTGTTATTTTGAGTACAATATAGACCGGTTTACACTGTTCTTAAATAATACCTATTAATACTGTAATATGGAAATATTGTAACTACAACCACTTTTTTAAAAGAGTAACCATGGAGTTTCTTGCCGGTTCTTCTCCATAGGAAACGACCAATTTCGAACCGTGCACTAGCTTCTGACGTTTTATAAGTGCCCATGTAGGCCTATGTGAAATAAAAAACTTTTGACTTTGACTTTGATCTCGTGCTCGTCTTACCTCTAGCGAGTTATATCCGAGGCAACCCAAAACAAATTTTGTCGGATAGAGGTAGACAAGACATACGGACGGACAGACAGACCGACAGACTACAGACCTATGACGAATCTATAATGGTTCCGTTTTTTGCCATTTGGCTACGGAACCCTAAAAAGCATACTACTATGTCGAAAATACGCTTGTTTGGCAATGACTGCACATGAGGCCCCCTGGCAACTCATTAATATTGTGTAAATGTATGTATTAAGTGCTCCATTTTCTTTAATATGTACATTTTTTCTGGATTTCTAACATACATATATTGCTTTTGCAATACCTACCTATTTTTCTAAAGTATTTAGATTTCAACTATCTTAAATTATTTATTTATTTTCTTAACATTTTATCTGTGAATGTGAGTACACTGTAGACTTTATGAATTCTTAGATTACTTCTTATTACCACTCACTTTTTATTATGAATTTTTTTTTAGACTTTTGGGTATAATATTGACTAATCTACACTGTTCTTACATAATATCTATTATTATAGTCTGTCTAATAAGTCAACCGGCTTGGGAATTTTGTATAATATTTAATCATTTGAAAAAAAAACTTATATTCGGTACCTTTTATAAGTTCTTTAGTAAACAATGAGATCTATCTCTTAATCAACCTTGATTATTAAACCCGTGTTGACTACATCAGATTTCATTAAATCCTAACAATTACCCAAGTCGTTTAACTTATTAGACAGACTCTACTGTAAAGTTGAAATATTGTAACGAGACACTTTTTTTAAAAGATTAACCATGGAGTTTCTTGCCGGTTCTTCTCCATAGGAAACGACCAATTTGGAACCGTGCACTACTTAGATTCTGACGTTTTATAAGTGCCCATGTAGGCCTATGTCGCGGGCTTGCGGACAGTGAGCAATGGGTAACTCACTGTCCGGCCATCCGGTAACTGTCCGGACAAAGCCCAAGTAATCGACGGCGCGCACTTCAAGGAGTTGTCAGCAACAGCAGGGACCCAGCCGGGTCGAAGCCTACTGGGGCCAGAGTTGTCCGAAAGGGCGCTCGAGCCCCGGTATGAAGGCTAGAAGGAACGGGGTGGGTCTTTTAGTCAGTAAGAGTCTGACACTATCTCCCGCTCCGCCCAAGGGCGGGGGATGTCAATGCATAATTTTTTCTCACCATAAAAAAAGCCTATGTGAAATAAAATATTTTGAATTGAACAAGAGACATTAAGATAATCTGTTAGCATCACAACATCACCGTCAAATCTTCGGATTGACTTGGAACTAAAGCTAGCGCAAGATAGATAGCGTGGCCAAAATTGCAAACTAATCGTTTGACGTTAATGTCATGTGTTGTGTTTTTTATCGTTTGTAAAATAAATAGTCGTCATTATTATACCAAAAGTGATTAAAAGTGCTAGCAGGGATATTATCTTGAAAGTCAAACGTGTTTGTGAAGAGAAATGAGAAAATATTGGGCCTACGGTACCATTTTCCAAAATTAGACCCATTTGTCAAATAATTTTTCGGGTGACCATCATAATAAAATTTCCCTAAATATGCGTACCCGAGCGGTACCTGGCGAGTCAACAAAGTTTGTTGAAAATGTACTTTTATGTGCTCAAATCTTTATCAAGTGACTATCATGATGGTATGAATTCTGCAAACTTCATCCATGAAAAAATAAATATCCATTAAATGATTTACAAAGTTTTTCAAGACTTTTTTTTTAAATTAAATTACTTATGTAAATGAAAATAACCTATAGTCAATTTGTTTTGGAATTAGGTACTAGCTGAAAATCTTGACATGTTTCTGTACCTAAAAATGCTTTTTTCTTAGAAAAATTACAAAAAATAATTATAGCTACATTGTTTACCAATCTATATTTTTAGAAAACCTGACTGTATTATAATATATGTTATGAAACATATTTCCCATTTTTAATTCTTTAAATTACATTGTGTTATGATAGAACGGTTTTAAACAAATAATAAATAAATAAATATAAATAAATTTATTTATTTTGATCCAATAACATACAGATAACACACAAGAACTAAACAATCTCGAGTTATAGATAGGTACATATTTTAGTTAATACATATTTTAGTTGAGACCTTGGACCTCAAACTAGGCAAGAGATGTCTGTATTTTGGAAGTCCAAATTAAGGAAAATAGATTTGTTAGACTGGCAACATTAAGCACGCCCTCAGCTACGCGCCAAGTTATCTTGCTCGCACTCTAGTAACCCGTTTTAAAAAAACGTCAAATTGATAACTAGGTAAGGATAAGAACCTAATATTCCATCGCAACGTTGACTTTGACTTTGAAAAACAGGGTGTACAAGTTTACGTGATTACTGAATCACGCGGGTAAGAATGTCATATGAAAGCGACGAGCTCGCCGCCACGCCTCCAAGGATACGGGAGTCGACCCCCAATAAGCAGCCGCTCATCATCATGCATCATACGATTAGGTGTTTAAAAGTAGACCTTTATAAGAAAGAATAGAAAAGTTGAGACAGATTCAACGGTCAGCAAATTACAGAGCGAGCGCAGCGGACCGCGGCCCGGACGTCGCCGGGGAGCGGGTACAATGGGAGGGGAGGTGGGGGGTCGGCTTCGTAAATTGAGATTCATTTAACTAAATGAAGCGTCAATCGTTTATTCACTGTTGACGAGTATCGATTGTTTCACTATAACTAGCGCATCAACAGAACACTACGATTTAGCAAGCGCCTGGATCACTCCTTACCACTCGTGCGTCGGGAGCGCTACTTCTACAGAAACTGATCTCTGAGGAAGGCATACTCTAGTGAAGCAGGCCCTTATCTTATCCTTATCACTCTCTTTGTCCAGTGCATCTTACAGACAGAATATTAGTTCTACAGTCGAGGAGCAGTACTTGACTACAAAGAACAAAGTCGGTATTCATTGAAGTGCACAATTAATTTAATAATCTTTATCGTCTGAAGGTGTTTGTTTCTCATTGAGCGGCGCTAAGCCGAGTGCTAACAGAGGCGGCGCGGGCGCCAGGTGCTCGACGTTACGTACGTGAAGTATGTTAGGCGATTATCACACTGCCACGCATCACGCTGCATTTTGCATGTTAATGCACCTACGCGCGAACTTGCGAGAGTGCAGATCCGCATCATCGTGCGGGTTTTTTACGCACTCAGGCGCGTAGTTGCGTTTTGTAGATTCACGCGGGCTCTCACTCATTTCATCCAAAAACACGCACAGCACTACGAGACTTAGTGTAATAGTGTGTCATACCTTGCGTCACGCCTCACACCAACGCGCGTATGTGCATATTTCTCGGCTTGTAGGTGCGTGATCTGCATGAACGCGCGTGGATGCATTTTCTGAGTCAACGACTGTGCGTGTTTTCTATACAAACGGAGATACAAGCAACGTTAAAACACGCATTCATAGTGTGTGGCAGTGTGATAATCGCCTTACGGCATGGCCTGCAGGATACCTCACAGGCGCTGCGTGGACAATCTCGCAGACTCGCATGATGACGACGACGTGGCCGTGTTTACGAAATTGTGACCTATTCATATTAATAAATGCATATGGTAAAGATACGAAAAACGGCTTGGAGGCAACGGCGCGGGCGCATTGCGCCACGGTGTGGTGTCGGCCCTGGTGCGGGTCGCGCGTTATCTCTTGCGGCGCGCGCCACATGGGCTATAAAGATTATTATAGAATGTGTGCGGCACCGGCGGCGGCGCGGGGGCGCCGGGCGCGCTGGCTTCGCGCCCGGCTGCGCCTGCGCATCGCCTCGGCATGCCGCTGTGTCAGAGCTACAGGATTCCCCGGGGACCGGCCGGTCGTTTATTGACCTGTTGTTGACTACTATTTTTTATTCATGTAAGAAGACCTCAAACTATTAATTTAATGATTGTTGGGCTCGTTAACGTGACGTCATAGCTGCACATAAATGGCCCATCTATAGTAAGATTTCAATAGGTCTTCAACACTTGATTACTAAATTCTTACAATGTCTTTAATTATAATCCAAATAGTATTGTTACTAAATGTACTGTTGTCAATCACTTGGTTCATTGCGAGCAGTCAACGTGCTAATTGCTTCTACTTTCGAATACCGTAAATATAGACACAATAGAAAGACAATGAGAATGCGAACGTCAGCGTTCGCTTGGGGTTTAATGTATAAATTAATTAGTTTAAAGCTAAGCCTTATGGCTTAAGTCCCTTGAACCATCTGGCCGAAATTAAATGGACACAACTCTCGTACCCGCGCAGGCGGTATTACGCGTATCTGCATTTAATTGAGGCTAGCTGCGCCCAGATAGTGCGCGGCTGACCTTTAAATCAATTTTCTTTGCGAAATATTGATTGATTTACATATGCTATGTTCACTTTGAACAATATTTAACCACCAATTTTTGTGTGTAAAATGTTTCTAAAGATCCAAGCCATTTCTAAGCAGTAAAAAAGTAAAGTATTATTCGCACGAAAAAATCAAATGTTGATATTGTTGTTCATGAATCTATAATAAACATATATTTTTTTCAAACCTATTAACCTGGCCGTTACCGAGAAATAGGCTTCAGAAAGTCACGGTTTAATGGCAATTTCGGGCGCTTGGACCTTAAGTAATTTGCAGTCGTTCTCATTACTTAATTTCAATAAATAAACCTGCCAAGATCGGAATTGAGTCGGGAACAGTCAGGAACATCTTACTGTACAGTTATCCTCTCGGTATTTATCGACGTAGTAACTAAGAACACATTATTAGCGGTTCTGCGATCGGTACAGCTATACCATACCATGTCAAGACACCAACAAGTAAGTGCAAGTCTGTGGAGGACGAGCGCAGCCAGCCAGCAGCCGGGGCCAGCCACTACTTCTGCTCGTGACGTCACTGTAGGCGCGCGGGGCACTCCGCTGAGTCAGCGTGGCGCACGCGTCGTCATCAATGGGCACATCCCCTCCCTCGGCCCCGCGCTTGCGCCCACTCGCCGCAGTCACATGACGAGCCCCCCCCCCCCCGCCACACATGCCTCGCGCTCCCCTCCCTGCCTGACGTTCGACTTTCCTGTGTACCCCCCACGAGCACACGAGCGCGTGCGCCGGGTCGTCGACCTGACCCGGTGCCTGCACTACCTTGCACTACATACATGCCGCATGGGAACGACCTTGCTTGGGCATCCCGCTGCTGAATTTAGATACCTCTGTCTGCTATCGGGTACAGACCCAGCAGGCCCGTTGATAAATTACGTGGGCTGGTAGCCAGGTGCACGACAGAGTTGTCAGTAGCCAGCAAGCTGACGCGCCGCCATTCAATCCAGATTGGATCGCGACATTACTATTCCACGTAAGTTTTCGTCACATGAGACGCAAATGAAGTGCATCGCAGGTCACACAGTCGCGCGGCACTCGGCGGTAGTGTGCGTGTGCGCGCCGCTCGTCACGTGAGCCCAGCCGCGCCGGCCCGCCCGCGCCGCGCTCCACTCCGGCCCCGGTCTGTCCCAGAAACCTGTTCTGTGAGGACTGCGCATGGACCCGCGTCATTAATATCTAAATACATATTACGTCTAAAACAATACTCTTATAGCATTCATGTTTATAAGCTATTATTTTGGCCCTCCTAAGTTCTTAGGCAAAAGTCGTAAAAGCTTATAGATGTGTGTGACAGAGCCATGACCATCATGCAGCCCAGCTCCCCGGCGGCGGCCGGCAGGACTCGGGCGCAGTGCACTCGCTGCTCGCTGGCCGCTGCCCACTGCTCGTTGGCAATGGCGGCGGCGCTCCTGCTAAAGAGTTCAACGCGCGCTGCACCACAGCATGACTAAAGCATTGCTGATCGCAGTGAGCTTCTTTGATAGAATATTTATTAACCTACATAGCTTTGATAATCACGATTGCATAAACTAACGTGTTTTTGTCATGGGGCATTATGTAGTTATATACTGCTAACAGTAACTACATAATGCCACTTGAACGATCTTAACTTGCGTACTTCTACCTGGTTAACATTCAAACATCGATCAACACAGCCATTCTTTTATTCATTTTACAGTCAACGTATTACATTTTCATCTAGTAAAAAGTAGACGTGTTTAACTCTTTACTGAACCGCCGGCCGCCCGGCCTGTGGTACCTGCTTCTGTCTGCGGTTCATAGTTACCAGGCGCCCGCCACGGCGCGCGCGCTGCTCCAGCGGAGAGCGCCCGCTGCGGCGCCGGCCGCCCGGCCTGTGGTACCTGCTTCTGTCTGAAGCACGTAGTTACCAGACGCCCGCCCCGGTGCGCTACTCTAACTTCCAAATTTATGAGTTGTATTGCATTTATAAAAGAAAAGAGAGTTAGTGATAGTGTGACGGGCGTTAGGACAAAATGGGAGAAAAAAACGTGTTGCGCCGACCCCAAGTAATCTATCTATAATATAAAAACCGGCCAAGTGCGAGTCGGACTCGCCCATGAAGGGTCCCGTAGCAGCAAGTAACATAATATAAAAGTTCTTGTAATGTGTTGTAACTTTGATCGATGTTTTAATAATAGTGTATTTTTTTCGATTTATGACGCATTAAAAAAAAAACTACTTACTAGATTTCGTTCAAACCAATTTTCGTTGGTAGTTTTTATAGTAATGTACATCATATATTTTTTTTAGTTTTATCATTCTCTTATTTTAGAAGTTAGAGGGGGTGGGACACACATTTTACCACTTTGGAAGTGTCTCTCGCGCAAACTGTTCAGTTTAGAAAAAAATGATATTAGAAACCTCAGTAACATTTTTGAAGACCTATCCATAGATAACCCACACGCATGGGTTTGACGAAAAAGAAATTTTTGCGTTTCAGTTCTATGTATGGGGACCCCCAAAATTTAATGCTTTTTTTTCTATTTTTGTGTGAAAATCTTAATGCGGTTAACAGAATACATCTACTTACAAAGTTTCAACAATATAGCTCTTATAGTTTCGGAAAAAAGTGGCTGTGACATACGGACGGACAGACAGACAGACAGACAGACAGACATGACGAATCTATAAGGGTTCCGTTTTTTGCCATTTGGCTACGGAACCCTAAAAATGAATCGCAAAATGTGTTGGTAAGCGCATAACTCAACAACGCCTGGACCGAATTCGCTATTTTTTTTTTGTTGTGTTCGTTATTATGAGGAGACGGTTCTTATGGAAAAAAAAGAAAATTAGGGTAGTGTAGGGTAGAGTAGGATAGTGTAGGGTAGTGTAGGGTAGAGTAAGGTAGAGGAGGGTAGAGTAGAGTAGAGTAGGGTAGGGTAGAGTAGGGTAGAGTAGGGTAGAGTAGGGTAGAGTAGGGTAGAGTAGGGTAGAGTAGGGTAGAGTAGGGTAGAGTAGGGTAGAGTAGAATAGAGTAGGGTAGGGTAGAGTAGGGTAGAGTAGGGTAGAGTAGGGTATAGTAGGCTGAAGTAGGGAAGAGCGGGAGCGAAGCCGCGCGGGCAAAAGCTAGTAAGGGATAAAAGTAGGAAGCAGAAAAAGATTGCAATTATATATTTTTTCTTATTATTTATTTATCCCAGGACCCTGAGGTCCTGGACCTTTGGAAGGCGTACGAGGAGCCAAAACCAACTCGCAGAGGCTCTTTTAGACGCTTTTAAAGAAACGTGGCACCAACCGGTGATTATCCCTGTACGCGCCATGCTAGTGCATTCAAGGACAACCCGCGGCTGAAGGGAAACTATTGCTACATATACATTTAAATCTTGCAATCGGTTGGACAACCATTAGCAGATTGTTTCTGGGAATCCATTGATGCAAAGGTTCATTCTTCCATTGCTGCATATATGGAAAACAAAGATAAAAGAGCTATTATTTAGAGTCTGGACTGGTTACCAGGAACTATGTGACTATGGCCCCTGCCTGAATAATGTTATTAAAATTTATTGATAAAAAGGCAGAGGGTGACTTGCACACTCAACAAATAGGCCCCCAAAACGGTCGCTAGCACAAAGTGACGTAGCAACAAGAGGGCAACATATCCTGATAAGCTTGAGGAGTGAAGAGGCACGGCTACTAGGACCACGGCTATTAGGACAATCCCGGAAGTACGGTCAAGATCCCTACCAGAACCTTACTGGATTATACGTCCTTCTCCCGAGCACGTTTGCTCTTGCGAATCTCCACTCAACCCAGTCAATTAAGGCAAGGAAGAGGTGAGAGCTCTGTTCCTCGTCAGTGTTGACTAGGGCCGTTCAATAAAGGCAAGCCGGGGATGAAGAACAAGAATTCTCTTGGGAGATCGGGTCCGTGGGGTCGCTAATGCCCATCAGTTTACCACAAAACTGCCCTGCGGATTGTTTCTCTCTTAGTCTGGCCCCTCACCCTAGGCATACTGCGACAAAGCAAACTCTACCGGTACAGACTTAGGGTTTGGAGCGCGCAAGCCCCACCACGACGTTAACGTAGAGATACGGCGATGGGTTCTTATTCTTATTATTTTTTTGCAATTGATTTGCATTTTTTTTTTTGTTATAAAATTTTATATGAACCAGTGAGGTTTGAGTGACGGACGACTGACGACACGCTTAACTGTTGGTACCTGAGCACTCACCGCGGCGCGGCCCATTTGGGGTGAGTCTCGTAATAGGGATGTCAGAATCTTGCAATAAAGTATCGATACATATCGTTATCGATATTTTTATTTAACAATCGATATATAGGTACGAAACAAAAAAAAAATGGTCTAATCTGCTTCAGTCATCTTAGGTAGGTACATTACCAGATAAGTAATAATCAACAGACATCTTTTTCAATAAATCAAGAACAAACGATAAAAAAGAGTCCATACAGCAAACATGTCATGATCAAATCCATAGATATAAGAAATATGGTAAAATCTTATGAGAACTATGCAGATTGAGCCTGGGATGGTCTTTTGAAGAAAGAACTTAATAGTTCTAAGTGGACCTGTCCAGTCAGTGCAAGCATTTCTCAGCGTGCGTTTAGCTCAACTCAGGACTACTAAGAATGGACATTTGGGTAGGCCGCATCAAATACTCAAAACTGCCAGACATCATGTGAAAATAAAAGAAAAGGAAAGAGTAATCTACATAGTTGATAAGAAATTGTTAATAAGAAAGACAACATGTTTATTTGGAACACAATAAACAAACAAGTATTGAAAGCTTAAATTAAAAGAATAAAAAATAATATAAAAACAACAACAATGTGTCTCAAGGCAGTGCTAAATAAGTTCAGTTTAGCATAATGCCAGGCAAATACGTAATAATAGGTCTTTAAATGAAACTACCGTTTTTTAAAACGGGTTGTTTTGTAGTGTTATATCTTTGGATTGACTTAGAATTAAAAGTACAAAAAAACTTTATATTAAAGGTACATTATTCTTTTTTACAATTAGGTATTTATTGGTTTCTTTGTATTTTGTATTTTCTGTAATATCGCAGTACTTCACTTCATAGCAAGACGTTTCTAAAACCGACTATCTCATAGGTAAAGACCTGTTATAATTGTAATTGACATAATAAAATAATAATAATGTTACTGGTGTTGATATCAGGTTCTCATCGGACATGGCAAGTTCGGGAGGTTCCTGTACCGGATTCTTGCGGAATTGACGCCCGGGTGTCGCCACTGTGCGGAACACCTCGGAGGACACAGTGGAGCACACAGTTTATGTTTGTGCCCTGTTTGGGCGGAGCAACGCCGTGCCCTCGTGGGGGCGATCGGCGGCGGAGATCTCATGCGCCGGGCCTTGGTTCAGACCATGTTCCGGAGCGAGGAGGTGTGGCAGGCGGTCGCCTCCTTCAACGAAGCAGTAATGCTGGCAAAGGAGGAGGCCGACCGCATCAGACAACGGCGTTCTTGCCGCCGCTGGGATCCCGATCCCGATTTCCAGCCACCGTAGACGCGGGCTTGCGGACGGCGAGCAAATGGGTAGCTCGCTGTCCGACCGTCTCGTAACTGTCCGGACCGAGCCCAAGTCGTCCACGACGTGCACTGTTCCCGCGCGTTTCAAGGAGTTGTCAGCAATAGCAGGGGCCCAGCTGGGTCGAAGCCTACTGGGGCCAGGGTTAGTTTTGAGAGGTAGCTCAGCCTCGGTATGAAGGCACGAAGGAACAGGGTGGTTTTTTAGTGCAAGAGTGAGGGTGATCATTAGATGATTTTCCCATCATAAAAAAAATGTTGGTATAATTTCTTTACTAAGCTCTAAAACTTAGATACAAAATAAATGATTAATTGATTTATTATATTTGTTATTTCATTGAAATAATTAAGTCTATCGTTCAAAATACACACATATATATATATATATATATATATATATATATATATATATATATATATATATATATTCGTCGCAACGCGGTATGACACATTGTATTACAAGTTCTTGCGCCGCCGCCGCCTTATTGATAAACATTGTGTAATGTAATTCGGCTACCGCACGTTCAACCGAATTTCAATTCGGCTGAAATAAAGTATGCCGCATTATATGCGCACTGTGAGTTGTCAAAACAGCTCAGTAACGTTAAGCCACGTCCAACGTCAGCATTTGTTAAAATAAGCCCTAAAAATAGTTCTGCACAACAATAAAAATGACGTCACAATCGACAAAGGTATCACAAGTCACAACCACACAACCAATAGTCCAAGAGCGAGCCAAGCGAGAGCGCCCGACACAGACAGGTTGCGCTAGGACGAGGACCCAGACTCCGTCGAGTTATTGCCAGGTGGTAATCATTATAAGCATTTTACTCCGGTTACTGACTATGAAGAAATTACAAAAATAACATATTTAATGCACAAAGTTTTTGTTTTTTTTTTTTAAGTTTTGAGTACTTACCTATTTTATTTTTATTGGTACTTAGTTTCGCGCTTAATCTCAGTCTCACCTAATGGAAAGCGACGATGAGGAAAAAAATATGAATGAATGAATTTTAAATATCCTCTAAATATTTTTGTTATCTCATAGAGACTGAATAGGTTTTATGTCTTTTGAGTGGTATATCTAAAGAATTATATAGTCAATTTATGTTATGCTTTAAAAAAATGTTATTTGAAAATTATTTCAATCGTTTATATTAACTGATCGTTAGATCAGATAAAATTATAGATTCAGTTGTTATATATCTTGTAAATATTAGAGATTTTGTAATTATTTAATGTATGTATGTAGCTATCACTTGCCCGTCTATTTGTATTGCTTCAGTTATCTCAGGGATCATACCTACAGTTGGCTCGTCGGATGCTCGTGTCGTCGCAGATATTCTTATCTTTACTATTATACGAGTAGGTATTATTGAGCAATGTCGCTTGCAGCGTCTGTCTGTTTGCCCGCTAACTCTTCTTAAACCACGCAATGAATTTTGATGCTGTTTTCACCTATTATGGTTATCCGCATAACCATTTGGTACAGATATGGATAATTGGATATACTGTACCTAAGTAATACTTACATATTATTCTGGTGTCGGATACTGCTACGGTCGTTACGGATACGATATTTAATCGGATATCCGATAGTTCCGGTTACGATTACGAAGTTCCCTGACATACTTGGTTTTTACCTATAGAAAAAGCCACACGGGAAAGGTTTTTAAGGAAGCCGGGCGGGGGGCACTAGTTCAAGTTAAAGATAAAGAGGATCGACAAAACATCCGTTTGATTCACGGTCTATTATTTGTAGGCAGGCCAGTTGAAAAGTTTGCTTACCTGAAATGTGTGCTCATTATAACCACTCTTACCATTTAACTTGAAATAAAATATAAAATATATCTTAAAACATAGGTTAACCTACTTAACGTTCGCAGGACTCGATTTCTAAATGGCAAAAGAAAATAATTATGTAACTGTGGTTGACGCTGATCATCACTGGTGCTGCTGAGCGCACACATACCCGGCTCGTCAGTCTGACAAACCGCGGCGACGTACGCCGGTAAAGACATACAAATATACACACTCAAAGTTGATTAATGAAGTGGCAAACATAAGTTACATAAGTGCCGAGCGAGCTTTGAGTGCACCAATAATGAGAATGACACATGATGTGAGCCAACGGTGACGGGAGCTCGATGTTTACAATGTCAGGGGAGTGTGTGCGCGGGGCGCGGTGGAAGGTACGGCGGGGCGCGGGGCGCGGGCGCGCAGCTTCCGCGCATCTCGGGGCGAGCGGGCCGCGGCAGGCGGGTGCGGCACATCGACACTCCGCGCGCGACGCCGCCGCACCGCCAGTTGCGCTCCAACCGCGCCGCCGACCGCACATTCCGCGCCCTCGCGCCCGCCGCGCGCTCCGACACACGACACTCAGCACCACGACCGGCCCACCGCGACCCCCGCCGCACGCCCGCTCTCGCTCCATGCGCCCCTGACGCTGCCTGTCGCACCGCACGCACCGCCCGCACCCCGACCACCCACACAAGTGAGTCCCGCAACCCATGTCCCGAGGTGGACGTCGGCGGCGGCGGCGCGCTGTCCCGATTGGGGCCGCCTGGTGAGGGCCTGCAGCTCCGCCGCCGCCGCCGTCACTGTTGCTCACGTAGTTGCTGACACTTGGCCATTTGTTATCGCTTCGGGCCCCTCCGTGCCACCATTGCGTTGCTGGTGCCCGTGACCAGTGTCTACATAGTATTGTGTTAAAAAAATACTGTTGGTCAACAGCGAGGTGAGTCACACAGCGTTGTTCGCATTCCTTGCTTATTATCCTGTTTAAATTGTTGTTGTTAATTAGTTAATTGCAACGATCGCTCAAAGATACAGCGAAAGCGAAACGTCATCGTATCCTAATGAAGTCGATTAACTATTGACGACCGTAACTGCTATCTACCTGACTATCTGTCCCTGCATATGACATGTACCGAATCGCCAAGTTCCCATATTCAACACTTAGTAAAGTTATCGCATTGCGCGAGAATGGACACAGGTAGGTGACTTATAAATTCCTCGGCGTTACTTTCACGCGCCGGCAGCCGGCAGCCGCGCCAGCGAGCGCCCGCAGCTCTCGCGGTACCCGCTGCATTCGGTCGTTGGCAAAAACCGGGCTCTTCAAGTAAAATATTAAACTGCAACTAGGGTTCATACACCATAGGCCCTGGCAATGAAACCAAAAATGTTGCTGGGATGATGTGACAAGTGAGCGGTTTTAATAATGTACCTATTTGTATTATAACAAGTGTATAGCGAGACTACATGACAGATACCTACATGGTTTTATTTACTAAAAATACTTCTGAACCATCATCATTTACGCGTAGTATGTTTAAAACTGATAGAGTAGAAAACCGACGCAAACGACTTCAGCAAACATTACAAAGTTGTGCCACTACAGCACTACTCTTGCTACCTATTACATTTCATTACAGCAGCAGTGCCGGCCCGAACCTAGCCGTTTAAACGCCCGGTGCGAGCTTCGATAACGTTCTGCTCCCCTCCCTCCCCTTAAAATAAGTTTTAGTAATAAAAAGAAGAATGACTAAATATTAAAAAAATACGCGTTACATGCTTCTTGGAATTCGCCTACCACCACCATCCTCTTGAACGTAGATACTGGAGCCCTGATCATCTACAGAATCGGCAATCCTATTAGGGCATGAATAATAATAATTACGTGTTGTGTGTAAGCTACTAGTTATCAAATATGATCCAAAAGTTGGTCTGGTTGGATCATTTCTGCGCCGTACCTGGGCACCCCTGACACTGCCCTAGTTACAGCACTACAGCTATGAAACTTTCTGATATTTTGCAAATATATTAATCTTAAAGTGCTCCATCGTCACTGCAGATTGCACGACGACAGCTTGAGGCACTCAGCACACTGTAAGTAGTGCGTTCAAAAATAACCAGATTCGAGTAGAGTTGCAACGGGTCGTTCATAAATAACTCGAGTAGAGCTACCCTAGAGTTAACCCAACTAACCCAAACTTTGGGCAGGGTAGGTTGGAGTAAGCGGCAATATGCTTGACATTGACAGTTGAACTCCGTTCGCGGTCAAAAATGCTAGGGTAGAGTAATTACCCAATGACGTAATTAGAGTTAACTCTAAACTCAAATTTGAACGCAGCCCTGGGAAAATGCAGAATTTGGTGGTCCGCAGCTTACTTTGAAAGGTTGCCTGCCGTTTTACCGAAAAGATTTTGACAAAATGTCACTAGGTACCTAAACAAATTTTAGCAACCATTGCAATATTTCGAATGATTTTAGTACGCATATTTTTATTTGGTGAAATTTTGTCTTGGCAAAATATTATCAAGTATAATGTGATAATGTCATTATGGCATTTGGTCTTTAATCAAATGATTTATTACAGCGAAAAATCTTCAGACAGTAAACGTTTGGTGAAATGATTTGTTAAGATTAAGACAAAAAATATTATGTAAAAATGCGTATGTTAGGTTAGGTTAAAACTGACCTACGCACGAGCCGCGCAGTGGCCGGCGAGTGCAAAAAACGACTTGCATTCTTAGAAAAACCGGCCAAGTGCGAGTCGGACTCGCCCATGAAGGGTTCCGTAGCAGCAAGTAACATAATATAAAAGCTCTTGTAATGTATTGTAACTTTGATCGATGTTTTAATAATAGTGTATTTTTTTCGATTTACGACGCATTAAAAAAAAACTACTTACTAAATTTCGTTCAAACCAATTTTCGTTGGTAGTTTTTATAGTAATGTACATCATATATTTTTTTTAGTTTTATCATTCTCTTATCTTAGAAGTTAGAGGGGGGGGGACACACATTTTACCACTTTGGAAGTGTCTCTCGCGTAAACTATTCAGTTTAGAAAAAAATGATTTTAGAAACCTCAGTATCATTTTTGAAGACCTATCCATAGATACCCCACACGCATGGGTTTGATGAAAAAAAAAATTTTGAGTTTCAGTTCTATGTATGGGGACCCCCAAAATTTATTGCATTTTTTCTATTTTTGTGTGAAAATCTTAATGCGGTTCACAGAATACATCTACTTACAAAGTTTCAACAGTATAGCTCTTATAGTTTCGGAAAAAAGTGGCTGTGACATACGGACGGACAGACAGACAGACAGACAGACAGACAGACAGACAGACAGACAGACAGACATGACGAATATATAAGGGTTCCGTTTTTTGCCATTTGGCTACGGAACCCTAAAAAGAGATTTTTCTATCTGTTTTAAACTAGTACTTGACTACGATTCCGCCTGCTGGTCAGCAGTGATGCATCGTTGATGGTGAGGCGCGCTAGTTTATTAAGAGCCTATTCTCTCTAACCTTCAAGACACCTAAATTATAATCAGACGGGAAGGCAAATTGTTCCAGTCCTTCGATGTACGCGATATAAATGACGAGGCGAAACGCTTAGTCTGGACCGTAGATTTTTCAACGACGTAAGGGTGGATACTCGTCGTGCGTCGGTTTGTCCGATGGTAGAAATGAGATAGCGGAATCAAGTCATGCAATTCCCAGATTGACTCCCAGATTGATTTTTAGTAGGTTACCCGGAACAGAACTACAAGTATTTAGATTAGGATAATTACTTGTTTAAAAAAAAATGGTTATGTTAGGTTAAAACTGTCACCACCTACGCACGAACCGAGCGAGCGAAGCGAGGAGCGGTGTCGCGGTAAGGGCCGGCGAGTGCCAGGAACGACTACATTATATAGAAAAAAACTCACGATACTAAATATTTGTCTTATTTGATTTTGCGTAAAAACTGTTATTCCAACTGAAATATTTGCTAAATAAAAAATGTTAAAAGAACCTACTAGTTGGTAAACAAATTCTAGTTTAAACGTTCATTTCCTAAACATTATGTTTGCGTTACAATTTTTTGTGAATAGAATTTTTGCTAGGTAATAATTTGGGAAATGAAATTATGCGAAAAATTTTTTGGGAAGTGAAAATTAGTCAAATGCCTTTCGGTCAAATAAGAGAGACCCACTTTAAAAGCCCATAGACCGGCAGAGCCATCGCGTAAATTCAAAATGAATCTCGGTCACTATGCGAAATGACATGAAAATGTTTGAATTGGAAATAGTGATCCGTAGCTGTAGGAGAACGCGCGCCGCGCCGCCTGCGCCGCTTCAGAACGGGTTCGCTGGCTTTGCTGTTGAGGATAAACAGCGCAACATACTTTAATATTACATTCTTTTCCTTCTTCAGACAAGTTTTTAATGAATACGTGAATAATAATTAATTAATCTTAGTCTGTTATTTCGTGAAATGAGCTAAAGAATAACAAAAAAATTAAGTTACTGGTCACAAAATTTGAGGAGTCATTGTGGGAGAACGATCATTTTTTTACTTACCTATACATAGATAACGAAGATAACTCCGTAGTTCGACGATGGTGATGGGCGACGTTAAATTGCATGTCATTTCGTACAATATCGTAATAAAATTTGATGAACAGACCTTTCGGCATCTTGATTTTATAAAAATTTCGTTGAATTTAATTAATTAGATTTTTGAACTAGATCTTTGTGGAAATCATTATACCATAATTCATACTTCAAAAGTTATTTATTCAACTTCAACTCTTACGAGTAATTAATGGCCTCTGTGGAAGAGACACCACAATTTTGCCAATAACACGTGCGGACTGTTAATAAACCATCAAACGTTGGAGAGTATTTAGCGTGAATTAATAGTAAAAAAATATCTTTCATTTTAACAAGTTATTTATTTAGGTAGGCCTAAACATGCACAAATTAGTGTCAAAACATGGAAGTTTCGACGCATATAACTTCAAAGTTTATATTTTTTAATGTTTTTCTTTTACTGGACTAGATAATGACGAAAGAGATCAATATTATTTTTATTGTTTTGAAATTACACTGCCAAACAATAAAGTTTTAGCCGTACTGCGTTTGTATGGATGAATGACCGACTAGAGCACCCCCTTATCTAGGTAAAGAGTGTCATTCTGGATTTCGACAGTTCATTATTTCAACACAGTCCCAATTTCAAAAAACACTATTGGTCGAACTATTTCGTGTTTTTACTAATCATTGCTTCGACAGAACATTTATTTAACAAGTATTAGTCCGACAGAACATAATTCGACAACACACTCCTTTGCAGAATACTAGGTACTTCGACAGAATCCTTCTTCGATATGCATTTGTTCGGCAGAACTTAATTTAGACAGAACGAAATTTTAATCGAACGTATGTTCGATTAAAAAAAAAACGTGATTTAAACAGATGCAAAGAAAAGAAAGAAAGAATATAAAATATCTTTACAGTATAGATAAATAAATAGAAGTGATATATAAGAAGAGTGACATTGCTAGAAAGTATAAATCAAACGCTCCGGCCCTGGATGTGAGTGGCTTGCAGGAGCAGCGTCACTTGCTCGGATGGACATGGCTTGGTTAAAGCAGGAGATGGATGCTTATATACTTAAAAATGTCTTGAATCACTGCGCTGGAAGAGGTGAAAGTTTAAGTTGCCAAAAGTGTGCAAGAAATGCCTGAAAATGAGCTGGACAGACAGGATCGGTTGGCTATGTTAAGACGGCAAAAGATTTTCTCCAAGGGGTAATATTAATAAATAGTAGGTAATAAATAGAAGGTAAGTTGATATGGTTGACTGGTAGAAAATGTCTTGTTACATTAAGCCCGTCTATGTACCACTGTTATACATGAAGTTTAAGTAAATGTGGAGCACACAATCGCGGTGTGCCCTGCTTGGACGGAGCATCGCCGTGCCCTCGTGGGGGTGATCGGCGGCGGAGACCTCTCGCGCCGGGCCTTGGTCGAGGCCATGGTCCGGAGCGAGGAGGAGTGGCAGGCGGTCGCCGACTTCTGCGAAGCAGTAATGCTCGCTAAGGAGGAGGCCGACCGCATCAGGCAACGGCGCTCTCGCCGCCGCCGCCGGGATTCCGATCCCGATTTCCAGCCACCGTAGACGCGGGCTTGCGGACAGTGGGCAATGGGTAGCCCGCTGTCCGGCCGTCCGGTAACAGTCCGGACCAAGCTCAAGTAGTCGACGGCGCGCGCTGTTCCCGCGCGCCTCAAGGAGTTGTCAGCAACAGCAGGGGCCCAGCCGGGTCGAAGCCTACTGGGGCCAGGGTTATCCGAAAGGGCGCTCGAGCCCCGGTATGAAGGCTTGAAGGAACGGGATGGGTTTTTTAGTCAGTAAGAGTCTGACACTATCTCCCGCTCCGCCCAAGAGCGGGGGTTGTCATAAGATGATTTTTCCCATCGAAAAAAAAAAAAAAAAAAAAAAAAGTTTAAGTAAATAAATAAGAATATATTTACGCGTGTTGTGTTTATTCTGTCTAAATTGCTGCAGTGGTCATTAATGTAGTGGCAAGGGTCCTTCAAAGCGAATGTAAGGGCGGCTAGAGACTAAAGTGACCATTATAAAGAAATATATCAATGTAGTACAAGTTAGAGATAGGTATACACCTGGAGCATACGCGTATTCAGTTCTAGCTTGAAAACTGTAAAACCGCCAATCCGATATTCCCTTGAGATTTGGAATACATCAGCGATGATTTGGAATATTTTGAACAATAATACAAAACAGAAGTACAGCAGAGCATCACTAATCATTCTTACGTCCCTGATAGTTAGTTTTGACTCGTAGCTACCAAATCCGAGCCCTTTCGCAGCTGTCTGATGCACCTGATCTGGCTTTTAGTTTGTTTGGAAGGCTGCTGGATGGCGAGGAGCGGCTGCTGGATTTTCCCCTGACGCGACGACTTTAGAAGGGGATGTTGCATTGTACGTGTCGGTAGCTTTATTCTCTTATAACTGAATTAATTAATTAGTAATCAAAATTATAGTACCTATGATGAGGCCAGCCCAGAAAAGGGTGGCAAGATTTGTAAGCGTACCCGGAACCACTCCTTTAGTGAAAAGCAACCTAGGTCTTGGGGGACGCGTTTATCAGTAGTTCAGCAATGGTTAGCCAAAAAGCCGGATTTCATTAAAAACTGGGCAAGTGTGAGTCGGACTCGCGCGCTGACGGTAAGTTTATATAACTTACATATCTAAAGCTAAAGAGTTAAATTCCCGATCAGAGTCCCGAAGTTTTTTCCAAATCGAAAATAATAATAGTTATGTAACAACTTTTCAGTCTTTAGATTTATTGTTATACTTGTGTTATAAGACCTTGCCTTATGCCTTTCAGGATTTTGGGTCAACAAGAAGTAACCTAGAATTTTGGTTACCTTGGGTGTCGAAATATATGTTTTTTGCGACATAAACGGCCATATCTTTTTTTCTGTTAGTTTAGAAGTTTGATTTCTTCACAGCTTCAAGTGACTGCAGACCTCAGTAGGTCAACTCAACTCGATACCTCCACGCATTTCCGAGATAAAGGGTCTTGACAGACAGACGGGCGGACTGCAAAGTGATCCTATAAGGGTCCGTTTGTTCCTTTTGAGGTACGGCATCTTAAAAAACACTACAAAGTGAAAAATTACTAATTTTGGAAGTCAATGTCTCCAGTTTAGTTCCGGTTGTTATTAATTTAACTAGGACTTTCGAAATGTTAACTTTTTACCCGACTTGAGCTCTTCTTGAGTTGTTTTTATTTAATGGTTAAGTCGTGCTGCTGAACAACTAAAACTAAGCAGTGAGCAAGTCATATATTAAGGTCATCAATCTGTCTATAATAGCCTTTTCCTTACTTACTTACTCTATAGGTATATATTGCTACAACTTGAAGGCTGGCTCGTTGTTTGCCCAAAGAATTAGGATTTCCATTCAATGGCAGTACTGCCAGCCGTCTGGAATTGGACACGTTTCCAGATGGTTATGTGATTGTTTATATGTGGAGGTACGTAGTGGCTTAGTACGGGCTTCATTTTAGACACTATTAAAATCATTTATAGCCAGTGTTAATTCCTATAATCCTAAACATGTCTACGATACAACGTTTATGGAATTCTGATACCTGTCTTCCGGTTTCATAGTAGATCAGTCCAATGGAAATATTTTTATTGAAATTTGTTTTGACATAGTTTCTTGTATTTTTGGTAATACATACAAATTATGGCTTTGGAAATTATAGTGGTTTACACCGGCTCAAGTGTAGTTCATGAATAGTTTACAGTTCTTCAGTGCCGTCAAAATGCGGCGCTCAGTATATGGGAGAGAGAACTCTAGAGAGACACACGCGCACACACTTGACAGCTACACTGACGGTTGTTGGCTGTCAAAGGGAAAAGGATTCATTTGCAAGAGCAAGGCATGCCCGCGGTGTACCCTTCTGATCCTGACTGCGTATTCTATTGGGATTTGAAATTAATGATAAACTTGACGTTACAGTACTAGACCTGTAGCCCGATTCACGTAATGAAAACCGTAACGATATCGTAGCGATTTAGTCGTTTAGACCATTTCCGTATTCACATCCATCAATCGAGTTTGAACGACACCGATTTTAAAGTCGTTTGAAATTCGTCGAATTAAAAAAAAAGTCTGTATGTAATAATTATTAATATAACTGGAAATAAGTCGATAGATCGTGAATACCGCTTTTGGATAGGACTTCGATCGAACGACTATAAAACTTCAATGATATTTGGCTTGTTTGATTTTACGTGAATCAGGCTACTGGGCCTCAAGTCTGCTATTACAATAGTGTCAGAATGGTCTATGATTGATTACAAAATTGTAGATTTTGACAAGTTTGGTAATCTACTAATATAATTTATTTATTTAGTACATGGAGGACTTACAGCTAATAAAACCAGACAAAAAAAAGGAATCCATAATCACTAGAAAGTCAATTACAAGTCCTCACGTGTAGACATTATATTTAGTATAAATTAAATAAGGTGTGAGCACAAAAACAAAAAGCTGCGCTTCTTTGTTAAGTAGGATACAGCAAAAATCCTTAGCTTGCACTTAAGAAACTAATTAATAAACTATTAAACCTAATACTATTTGAAAAATTTGAGACTTAAGCTCCTTCTGGCCGAGTTCACACTAAAATGGTGAATGGATCCAGATCATATTCCTTGCATATGTCATTGAAGTTACTGCTTGCACGCACGATATAACTGTTCCGTCTATAATTTGAAGATGTGTGAGGAACACGAATGGGTGGATTAAAACGAAATGTTTTATTTGGCACATTAAAATAAAACTTGGATTAAAGGTCAGGACTATCAATCTTGTTATGAAGGATTTTGAGCAAAAACAGACAGTCGGCAATTCTACGACGATCTACCAGTGGTAACAGATGGTACTTCTTACACAGTTCAAGATAATCAGTTGACTGATATGGAATCTTTTGATGGAAGCAAAGATATTTAATAAAACGTCTCTGGATGTTTTCAATGCGGTCTATGTATTTATGATAACGTGGATTCCATATCTGAGACGCGACGTCACTATGACTTTCCAATGGTCAACCACTGACACTCCATTGAAAGAAATGGCTTATAATGGTAATCTCGTAAACATTGACAAATTAATGTCTGACGTATGCGGCAATCTGCAAAAATTTTGACAGTTCCTTTGATCAGTAACCTACCATTACCGCCTATTGTACACATAATCTTTTGTAAATGATTATCCTGTATTAAGCTAAGGTGTGCAATAAAATTATAAATAAATAACCTACCATTAGAACGTCATTGTGCAGTTATTGCTTTTATAAGGCTCGATATTGTCATTTTACTGCAACTCTATTACGAGACCATTGGTCGATCAATGATCGATCATTATGAATTAGCAGATTACGAACTTTTAGCAAAATGCCAATGGGATCGTGTTGGAATGATGAATTTATAAAAATAGTAGACTTGGGCCCAGGATCACAAAAAAACTGCCCACTGTTCTTGTGTTGATACCAAGAAAAAAACTTGAAGATTTCTCTGAATCACAAAAAAAAAAAAATTTTTGTGACGTAATTACAAATTTACAGTTTTCCGATTTATTCCTATAGGTTTGAGACTTGTGCTATGAGACACTGCGTCATGCTTAATTTCAGGATTCTAGGTCAACAGAAAGCACAAAATGAATTTTGATTCCCTTGAAAATGTCGAAACTCGAAATAGGTACTTATATCTAAGTTTTTGGCTACTTATAAGACCATATCTTTTTTTTCGTTAACATAGAAATTTGATTTTTTCACAGCTTCAAGACCGTAGACTAGAGTATATGGTTTTAATTTCGACTCGATACCTCCTCGTGTTCCCGAGATTTTGACAGACAGACAGACGGACAACAAAGTAATCCTATAAGGGTTTTTTTTCGTCTTGAGGTACGGAACCCTAAAAACATGTACCTATATGTATAATTTTCTTTTTTCTGTTTAATTCATTAAACGTCTTTCTATTGTGTCTGCAATTTCCACGATTGAAAGGTTAATCAAGTCTTCGTGGCAGTAGCCAGTTCTCCAAGTGGCGTCCCTCTTGTAAGTGTTTACGTGCGTTATCACTTATCAGTAATGCGGATAATCCAGTGTGGCGTGCTGTGATGTGATTGATTCGCCAAAGTACAAGGCGATGTGCGGCGCGGAGTGCGCGGGTGCGCGTGCGGCGATGCGCCGACGCCGCCGCCGCCAGCCGGGCCGGCGCCGCGCTTCTCGTGCTTCTCTGTATTTATACTCATCATTGTTACGTAGGTACATGAAGCTTAGCAGTAGTATTTTCGTATTTTCAAACATTGCGACGACTAGCTGCGCCCATTCTTCGTGTCTAAGATACCTTATGGATGTCTGTCGGGATCCCTTCTTATCGCATAATATTCTTTTTCCTAATATGTCATAACGATTTTGGTATAATTTGTTTTGCCATAATTAGACTTTGCTATATATATATTTTTTTTTGGTATACAGTTTATGTTGGCATAATTATCTTGAAGGTTAATTTGTTTTGGCATAAATTTATTTCGCATAAAAATATACATAATAATATTTAGGTACACAATTAGTAGAAATAACGAAAACAAATATAGTGACAGAACCGAATCGCTGCAAAACCGATTTCACGTAGTCTTGTTGGCCCTACTTCTAGTGTGTAATTTAAAACTTGAGGCGCGTAGGGGCGAGGCGGCCCGTGGGCTGAGGAGTAGGCCGTTGCGAGCGAGCCGCCGCGGCTGAAGCTGGCCGGCAAAGCCGAAGCTGTGGTGGTGAGCGAAAGCCGTCTGCGACGATTAGCACGCGCGGCGCCGCCGCAGGCCCGCAGCGCCGGAGCCGTGATGGAAACCGTGCCTGCTGCATGTTGGATGCTCGTTTGAATGCAGCATGCTAGCTTGTATGCTGACTTGCATGCTTGCTTACTGTTGCATGCTTGCTTGCATGCCTGGTGTATGCTTGTTTGCTGCATGCATGGTATATGCTTGTTTGCATGCTTTTTACAGCGAAAAAAACCTACAAAATGTTCAAAACAAATATATTATGTATTACCTGCTTTAGGTGATATGGTTTAAAAGGGTTTAAATTTATGTTTTAGAATGTTATGTTTAATAAAGTTATGCTTTAGAATGTTATACTTAGTAAATTTATGATTTAGAATGTTATGCTTAATCATTATTATGATTAGAGAAATTATGCGTTAATATTATTATGCAAAAATATAATTAGGACAAACAAAAGTATGCCAAGTTTTAATAGGTCTTAAAATTTTATGCATTTGAATAGGGAACCATGGCTATCTGGCTTAAACCGGTGCGCTAGAATTTCATTCTACACATGAACATGGGATTCATTCATCACATACACAAAGGCACGCCACAATTATGGCGGTAAGTCCCCTCTTTGAGGCGTGGCTGGAAAGACTTCACGGCGTCCTTACCTTCTGCATGACGCAGGTCCTCACCGAACTTGGCACGTTCGCGAGGTAACTGTTCCGGATTCGAGCGGAAGAGACGCCCGGGTGTCGCCACTGTGCGGAACGCCCGGAGGACACGGTGGAGCACACAGTCAAGGTGTGCCCTGCTTGGGCGGAGCATTGCTGTGCCCTCGTGGGGGCGATCGGCGGCGGAGACCACTCGCGCCGGGCTTTGGTTGAGGCCATAGTCCGGAGCGAGGAGGAGTGGCAGGCGGTCGCCGACTTCTGCGAAGCAGCAATGCTCTCTAATCTCTATTGTCTCTTCACCACCCTAGGTTGACTGGTAGAGAATGCCTAAGGCATTAAGTCCGCCTATGTACTTTTTTGTTGCATAAAGGCTAAATAAATAAATAAATAAATGCTCGAAGGAGGAGGTTGACCGCATCAGGCAACGGCGTTCTCGCCGCCGCCGCCGGGATTCTGATCCCGATTTCCGGCCACCGTAGGCGCGGGCTTGCGGACACTAAGCAATGGGTAGCTCGCTGTCCGGTCTTCCGGTAACTGTCCGGATTAAGCCCAAGTCGTCGACGGCGCGCACTGTTCCCGCGCGCCACAAGGAGTTGTCAGCAACAGCAGGGACCTAGCCGGGTCGAAGTCTACTGGGGCCAGGGTTATCCGAAAGGGAACTCGAGCCCCGGTATGAAGGCTAGAAGGAACAGGGTGGGTCTTTTAGTCAGTGAGAGTCTGACACTATCTCCCGCTCCGCCCAAGAGCGGGGGTTATTGGATAATTTTTTCCCATCATAAGAAAAAAAAAACATAATATATTCACACAACGTCTACGGGACGTGTAAGTGACTGAAATTGTATACATAATATTTAGATTAATTAAATTAAATGATATCATTTAGTAGATAAGAAAGCTACTGGTAGAAAATAGGTGTGGTGTGGACTAGAGAGGTGTGCTTTCGTAGAAACTCGCGGCAGAGAGAGAATATCTAGAGAACAGAAATAATCTTATAGTCCCATTGAGCATCAGCCCATCAGAACGTGTCAGGATTGTGCAGTTGGGAACAGATTGTTATTAGAACCTACCTATTTAGGCGTGCTGTTGTCTAGGTATACCGGTGTCCAGGCGTCGCGGTGTCCAGGCGTCCTGGTGTCCCGGCGTCCCATTGCCCGGCGCGTGGTGTGCTGTTGTCTAGGCGTCTCAGGTGTTCCGGCGTCCCATTGCCCAGTTGTCCTAGTGTCCCGGCGTCCCGTTGCCTAGGCGTCACGGCGTCCAAGCGTGCCGTTGCCCAGGTATCCCGGTGACCAGGGGGTTCCGCGATGTCCAGGTATCCCGGTTTCTAAGCGTCCGGTGTCCCAACGCGTAGCGTGCTGTTGTCTAGGCGTCCCGGTTCCCCGGCGTCCGTTGTCCAGGTGTCCCGTTGTCCTGACGTCCCGTTGTCTTGCGCATCCGTCCATTTGTGAACCACCTAAAAGTTGAAACAGTAATGTACCTAGGTACTTTGAGGCTTAATCTATTGTTTTATGGCGCCATTTTTTTTATTTGAAAATTAGCTAATCAACCATTTTGATACACGTCCGCTAATACCTGTATGTTATAGAAGTATAGCAGAGCCCTCTTGGCTCTGCTATTAGTATACTAGTGTATAACGTCGGTACCGCACAAGCAGGCGCGCCCAAGCCACAGCTGAACACCTAGCTCGACAGAGATGAGGCTGGCACTGGCCTTCTCGCCTTATCAAACTGCGCACCATCATTACAGTCACTGATTGTTTGTTGGCAAAGCAAGTAGCATAGCGTACTGTTCTACATATGTATGTATACAAGCACATACCTATATTTATTACTCATACAAATGTATATATAAGATGCAAGTATCTGTTCATGATGTCCAACTAAAAGCTTTTGACTAAATGCATAATATGATTATGTTTGCATGAAATTGTGAACAAAATGGCAAGTATTTGAATATAATCAGACACAGTCGCAGGCAGCAGTTAGTACGTAAATGTGCGAGTACTGTGTAGTTTAAAATGTAGCTAATATGGCATGGTGTAAGTAAATTGTAGGCACAAGTGCGTGTCGCCTCGCCTGTCGTGCGCGCGCGGCGAGCACGCCTCTCCGGTCATGTGACAGTGGAGCCATGAGCTGACGTGCTACAGAGCCACTATCAAATGTACTGCCATTTAAATTTAAAGTAATTCAGTTTGTTTTAATGACGTCGCGAGCCGCAATACAGAGACCTTGTTGATTGTAAACACATGACTTGAGCAGAGCGCGCGCGGTCCTATCGAGCGAGCTGATTACCTATTATTTTATTGTGGAAAGACTTTTGAGTCTAAATTCCTAAGCCTCATTACGTTGACGGCTAAGCAACACGGTCTGATAAAGACTCAAAACCGGCCAAGTGCGAGTCGGACTCGCCCATGGAGGGTTCCGTAGCAGCAAGTAACATAATATAAAAGTTCTTGTAGTTCGTTGTAACTTTGATCGATGTTAAAACAAGTTTTCGTTGGTAGTTTACATGGTAATGTACCTACATCATATATTTTTTTTAGTTTTATCATTCTCTTATTTTAGAAGTTACAGGGGGGGAGGACACACATTTTACCACTTTGGAAGTGTCTCTCGCGTGAACTATTCAATTTAGAAAAAAACCGGCCAAGTGCGAGTCGGACTCGCCCATGAAGGGTTCCGTAGCAGCAAGTAACATAATATTAAAGTTCTTGTAATGTGTTGTAACTTTGATCGATGTTTTATAATAGTGTATTGTTTTCGATTTATGACGCATTAAAAAAAAACTACTTACTAGATTTCGTTCAAACCAATTATCGTTGGTAGTTTTTATAGTAATGTACATCATATATTTTTTTTTAGTTTTATCATTCTCTTATTTTAGAAGTTAGAGGGGGGGGGACACACATTTTACCACTTTGGAAGTGTCTCTCGCGCAAACTATTCAGTTTAGAAAAAAATGATATTAGAAACCTCAGTATCATTTTTAAAGACCTATCCATAGATACCCCCACACGTATGGGTTTGATGAAAAAAAATTTTTCGAGTTTCAGTTTTAAGTATGGGGACCCCCAAAATGTATTGATTTTTTTCTATTTTTATGTGATAATCTTAATGCGGTTCACAGAATACATCTACTTACATAGTTTCAACAGTATAGCTCTTATAGTTTCGGAAAAAAGTGACTGTGACATACGGACGGACAGACAGACAGACAGACATGACGAATGTATAAGGGTTCCGTTTTTTGCCATTTGGCTACGGAACCCTAAAAATGATTTTAGAAACTTCAATATCTTTTTTTGAAGACCTATCCATAGATACCCCACAAGTATGGGTTTGATAAAAAAAAAGTTTTTGGGTTTCAGTTCTAAGTAGGTATGGGGACCCCCAAAATTTATTGCTCTTTTTTTATTTATGTGTGAAAATCTTAAAGCGGTTCACAGAATACATCTACTTACTAAGCTTCAATAGTATAATTATATAGCTCTTATAGTTTCGGAAAAAACTGGCTGTGACATACGGACGGACAGACAGACAGACAGACATGATAAATCTATAAGGGTTCCGTTTTTTGCCATTTGGCTACGGAACCCTAAAAATGGCCGCACAAGTCTATTTCAAAAGTCAGTAACAAAAAAGGTTTCTAAGGGGTATTAACGCACAGCGGTGGCCTACGGGACAAGCTCCAATCTCTTCCTTGAGGAGTGGTCAGAGCGACGCCGCTGCGCCCTCACGACGCTTGTTTTGGGAGTTTCTGTTTCTGATTTATCCAGATGTAACTTTAATACTAATATGTAGATCGACTGGAGTACCTATCGGGCTTAGTTTACGGTGGAAGTTTGCCCCGCTTGAGCAGAACACTGCCTTGTCCTTGTGAAAGAGTTTGGTGACGGCGAACTTTCGCGTCTGCCTTCGTTAATAGTACGGAGTGAGATGGCTTGGAAAGTAGCCACCTTCTTCTAGAGGCAGAGAAAAGCGTGAGTGAGAGGCCCCTTCATCTTCACGCCCCGACTGAGACGCGGACGGCCAATGTAAGTAGCTCCCAGTCTGATAAGAACGCGGTCTCGTTTGACGGCGCATTGTGTTCCAGCGTAGTTTATGCGTAGCTTATGCCTAGCAAGGCTGGATTAGAGTCATTGCGGCCCTGGAATATAAAGGGTTTTAATCGTCAAAAGTCCGGGTGTTTCTATGGTGAAACTATCCGTGGGTGAAACCGTTTAATCGAAAGAATTGATGAAAGTTTATGTACCTATTTTTTTTAATATAATATACTATTCCACACGACTATTACACAACGCCGTCTAGTCCCAAGCTAAGCAGAGCTTGTGTAATGGGTAGGTACTAGACAGCTGACAACTGATAAACATATATATTGCTAAATACATACATATTAAATACAGGTCCTACCTAGTTCAGGCAACAAAGGCGTTGCGTATATATGAGTTAAAATTGTTTTTGTATTTTTATTTAATTGTGCCACTTTTATTGAATAAACAATATTCTATTTTATTCTATTCTATATTATAGATAAATTACACCCAGACACAGAACAGATGATCATGCTCATCACATAAACATTTGTCCTGGGTGGGAATCGAACCCACGACATCCGGCATAGCAGTCAGGGTCACTAACCACTAGACCAACAGGCCAGTATCATCCTTAGGTATACCTTTAGTTTTCAATTAGTACAAAAATAAATAGGGCTCTATCCGTACGCGATACTGATCATATTTTTGTAGTCAAAAGTGAAAAAAACGAAATCCAAAAATTGTCATTGTCATGTACAACATTCTATGAATTGAGTGATATTTTGGGATATAAACAAACGCTAATAATTTTGCTGACTTTACTTAAATAATAACAAGACCTTTTCTAATAATGTTAACTTATTACATTAGTAATGTAATTAGTTTTTTTAAACGTGTTGCGCTGACCCCAAATAAAAGGGAAAAGGGCAGGAGGGTGATGATGATGAAGGGGCAAATCAGACAAAACGTGGCATGCTCTCATTTGTGTAAACCTTATGAATGGTTTCTGTTTGAGGGATATCATCCAAGCGGGGCAGAACGTTATTATTGTGCAAATATCGTTTCTACAAATAATGGGGAAGGTCAGGTGGTCCGTGTCTACTGTGATCCACACAGTAACACAGAGACCTGGGACAGAGCTGTTTTACACTACTAATAGATGCATTGAGCTTGTTGTATTTAGGTGCCTACAGGTTAAAGGAAAACCGGCTGGTCGCTATCTTGACTTTCAGAAGGAATGCATTCCTAAGAGATATCGCCTGGACAAAAAAGGAGGAGTGAATAAATCCAAAGCCGTGTGAGGGATTTCGCTGAACACAATTATTTGAGGTTCGAAGATTTTAATTTTGCGCAGAGCAAAGAAATTGAATTTCTGAAACAAAATAGAATAAACTTTATTGTACCTACACCAAAAAAGTAACACAAAAAAAGAAACATAAAAAAGTAACATAAATAAAGAAAGAAGGAGAAGAAGGCTTATCTAGAAAAAAGAGCAGCGTAGTCAGGGCCCTTAGCGCGCTCTTCGCTGACGAATGGGTAACCATTTCAAGAGCAAATGATGCGCGGATACCATGATCATATCTATCTACCTACGGAGGTTGGAAACAAATCGAATGCAGTTATCCATAAGATGGTCAAGTTTATGGAGCAGATCTGCATTCAGGTAGTACACATCAGCTTAATTAATTATGGGAAAGACTAGGGACTGTACAAGCACCGCCTTTATGTGAGCTGGGAAAAAATTCTTTAGATGATAATGTGATAGTAGCGTTCTAGTGACTTTTTGACTGACGTTTAAGACCTGCTTCCGTTAATCAAGACAAGCATTGACATGCAGACCAAGGTGCTTAAGCAAACGGAATCACCTCGGAGCCAAACAGAATGACCATGTTTTTGAAGATTACTGGTGGTTGGGTTAGTCTATCTAGCTTTCTCCGACAAGGGGGCTCCCAATTATAATGGCCTGACACTAGGGCTAACCGCTACCTCGAATTAATCAGACCGGTTTTGTAATGACTTGTAAATTTTATCCCGGCTAGTTGTCCACACCTTCCTCCGCTTAATAGGTATTCAACCCACAACGAGCCTTGACTAGTGCTGTCCACGCGGCTGCTGACAGAGATTAGGGGACCGCGTAAATACGGTTGCAACTTTGCACCGCTCGGCTGGCGCGAACTCGTCAAAGACTCTGTCACAGTGGTGTGAGGTCATCACCGCTTCAGGCTAGTTCTCAAGCTTCCGTACTTTGACTTTGTACTTGACTTTGCCGACTTATTATAATACTTTAGGACAAAAAGTCTTAGCTTTATTCTTAAAAGTATTATTGCACTCGGTTTGGACTGTTGGAAAAAACCTTTATTCAATTATCTATCTTTGTTCATTGTAAAATCGTGATTGCCTAATTTACTGATTGAAGTGTTATTTAGTTTACTGAATATTTTTAGTCTGATTTGTATCTGTACTAGTTTTGTTGGATTTAAATCATTATTAGGCCGCTGTGATCGGAAAATATATAACTTGCAACGACTTGTTTTATGTAGTCGGAGTAAAGAAAAATATGATAAATACATTTTAGAAATAGTTGCGGCAGATCAAGTTGCTTCTACGTACTTGTATAACACGTTTAACAGTTATTATGTAAGTCTTTTTGTTGTGGTTATTTTATTTCGTTTATGTTTATGATTCTCATTTTGTTTTCTGTGCTGTGCAAGTCATAAACTTTTTTTTATTGTTTCTTGCTTCTTTTAGATATATGGTGTTCTTAGTCGACAACAAAATGTTTGGTGTCAAAAACCTTACATTCTTACAACCTCAAAAAAAAAAACCCAAAATCCAAAATAAATATCAAGTAAATGCAATGTTGGGATAAGTAGGTACGATAAGTGAGTGTTGACATGATTTGTTTTATGGAATTGCATAGAAACTTATTATCCTGCTATTCATCTTCTAAAGTTTGGTGATATCACCGTACTAGGTATTAGGAAACCCCATCCCGCAAATGCGGGATTCCGAATCTTTTTGCGGGATAGACATACTGGATTACTCAAGTGAGATCCCGCACATCTGCGGGATTGAATTTTTTATTGGATTCAGACGATGCGCCGTTCTGACTATGTATTTACTAGACCCAGCACAGCCTCATTTATAAGTAAGTGATGTAATAACAACTTTACAACTAATGTTTTTATAAAGCTTGTATGGAAAATAATTTTTGTTTTCAGCTTTGCCTTACAGCTAATTAAAAAATTATAAAGTTGGTGGTATTCTACTAAATGTAAACTTGTGTCAGACTTTTACTGACTAAAACCCACCTGTGTTGCCCTATGCGTTCCATGGACACGGTAACTCGTCCAAACAATCGTGCAGCCCTAGCAGGTTATTAGAGACCCCTTGATTATCAGTAATGGTGTTTCCGGTTACTACGTTTTAGAATACCAACTGGATTTCAGAACATACCTGTTGCTTAACAGCTTGTGCGTTTTGAACCTGCCGTGCTCTGAAGTGCGCTCTGAAGACGCTGGCGATTCATCGCGGTTGGTTTACCTTCAATCGTCTTGTAATATTGCTATGCAGGAGCTGCTTTCTGCAGGAATCGATTTAATACAATTCATATTTAGCAGTGGTAACGATCCCGACTTATGAGTTGTAAAACCCAGCCAGGCAAATTACTTTGTGTAAATTTCGTCACTATTGCTCTCAAAACGGTACAGGAAAACATAGTAAGGAAACTGGCACGTCCTAGAACTAAAAAAACGAAAACGTGACATCTACCAATCCGCACTGCGCCCGCATGTGGGTGGTGGATTACGGCCCATTCCCTCTTCTGATTAGGCAATATGTTATGCTACACGTAGAACATAGACGGGTGATAGCGAAACTGCGTCAAGTTGTACATGTTAGTGCGAAATTAGTAAGTAGAGCCTTCTGTTGCAGAATGATCCCGAGACGCAAACACAACGCGTCGTCCGGCTCGCTGCCGCCGCCCGACGACAAGCACGCCAGCAATGACTACATCCGTGAGTAGCCCCTCTCTACCCTTCTCCGACCCCCTGAACATTTCGATTGCGATTTAAGAATCAACAACTCGTACCTAATTACCAGTCAAATTATTTTTGAACTGGGAACTTAGCTATCATGATGAGTTTCTTTTTTACGGTCAACCAGGCCGTGTAGTTATTACCGAGAAGTTCTGCGCAGTTAGAGCTGCACAGTGCCGAGAGTCGCTTGCATTCACTCCGCGTGATTCGTGTCGCTCACTCGCGATGACTGGCGGAACAGCCGCTGATGAAGTGTGAAATAGATCGCGCGCGCGTGGCGGCGGCGCGCGCCCCTGAACTTGACCGTGCCGCGCACGTCGAACTGCGCCACGAGTCAGTCGCGACCTCTTATTACTACAAAATATCATTTATTGGGCACGCCAGTGGCAATCTGCTTTCAGTTTCTTTGCTTCGCGCAGTAGTTGTAACATGATTTTCCGTTTCTGTTGGCAGTGTCTGACAGTGCGTCCCGCTGCGGATGGCGCGCGGCCCTGCGACGACGTCTGAACCGTAAGACACTACACAAGCGCTTGCCTGTAACGGCGTGGCTGCCGCAGTACAACGCAGAGAAGGCGCTGGGGGACTTGATCGCCGGCATCACGGTGGGGCTGACGGTGATCCCGCAGTCGCTGGCGTACTCCAACATCGCGGGGTTGCCGCCGCAGTACGGGCTGTATGGCTCGTTCCTGGGCTGTTTCGTATACATCGTGCTTGGCGGCTGCCGCGCCGTGCCCGCCGGCCCTACGGCCATCGCGTCGTTGCTCACCTTCCAGGTGGCGGGCGGCGTGGTGGAGAAGGCCATCCTCCTCAACTTCCTGGCGGGGCTTGTGGAGCTGCTCATGGGCGTGCTCGGGCTCGGCTTTCTCATTAACTTCGTGTCAGGCCCGGTATCCTCGGGCTTCACGTCAGCCGTCGCTCTTATGATCGCCACCTCGCAAGTCAAGGACCTGTTCGCGATCTCAGTGAGCGGTACTACGTTCCTGCAGCAGTGGATCTCCATCTTTCGTAACCTGCACACAGCCAAGCTGTGGGACCCCGTCCTAGGCTTCTCGTGCATCGCGCTCTTACTGTTTATGAGGGTGAGTACCGCGACTGATGACTGAAACCTGTTCTTACTGTCACTATTATATTTTCAATCACGATTAATAACTGTGCTAATTATGTTTTTTCAGAAAATCGGTATGATAAAATTGGGCGCAAAGTCTGAAGATGGGCCAAGCACAAGGCAGAAAGTGATAACCAAGTGTTTGTGGATGGTTAGCACGTGTCGCAACGCTATCATAGTGGTGGCCACCGGAGTACTGGGTTACTGGTTAGTGGCTGTCGACGAACAGCCACCCGTACGCCTGATGGGTACGTACCGCTCCGATATTCATCTTAATACTTTCTATGAGATTCCCAGACTTAAGTATTTTTTTCTGTTTTTGTGCAAACGCCAGCCGAGAATAGTCGCAGCGGTTAGTAGCGTAGAGAGTAGCAACCCTCACGTCATCGTTCAACTTCATGTAGAGTAGCTAGCATCAGTGAGCAGTAGTGAGCACACAGTCATGTCGGGAGCGGCGCGGTGTGGCAGGCATGAGAGTGAGAGTGCGCGTGTTGCAGGTGCCATCCCGTCGGGCGTGCCGATGCCGCAGCTGCCGCCTTTCAGCTACGTGCGCGCCGACAACTCCACCGCCGACTTCCTGGACATGGTTTCGGAGCTGGGCTCGGGGCTGCTCGTCATCCCACTCATCGTGCTTCTAGAGGACATCGCCATCTGCAAGGCGTTCTCAGACGGCCGCACCATCGACGCTACGCAAGAAATGATCGCACTGGGTGTGGCCAGCGTGGCAAACTCTTTCATGCAGGCGTACCCGGGTGGTGGTTCGCTGGCACGTTCTGTAGTGTCCAACGGCTCGGGCGTCAAAACCACGCTCAACGGCCTGTACACCGGTGAGTATTGCCGCCACCGACCTCAATGTTCTAGCTGTGTCGCACGTAATTTAGTACCTACTGACGCCTGCTTCTGTTTCCGTAGGCGTGATGGTGATCCTGGCGCTGCAATTCTTCACGCAGTACTTCGGGTACATCCCGAAAGCGGCGCTAGCGGCCGTTATCGTGTCCGCCATACTGTTCATGGTGGAGTACAACGTCATCAAGCCCATGTGGCGAGCCAAAAGTGAGTCGATCACTTGTTTTTATTTTAAGTTGTGATATACCTACGGCGCTAATTCGAATAAGAAAAGATTACGATTCGATCAAACATTTAGTATAACATTCTTATACAAACCAATTTAGTGAGTTAGTTAGTTAGTAGAGTAGGTTAGAGTAGGTTAGTAGAGTAGGTTAGTTTCTTCATTTCTCCTTATAAATCTTTTTAACATTGCGCAAATATGCGCAATGTAGGTACTTAAGGACTCAAATAAAAGCGACACATTCAAGTACTGATTGCTTCCTATGATATCTCCCCAGTCTGCGTCGTGGAAGCGCGATTGATACGATACGATATAATGTTAACAAGTTTTCAATGAAAATCATTTTTTCGTAGCAAGCTTTTATAGCGCGGTCTGTATTTAATTAATATTCATCAAGAAAATTCCAAAGAGTTCAAACGCGCTTATTACCGAGTAGCTCGAGTGGCCGTATTCCAGCTCCATCATCAGATCCTGGTTATCATCTAGCAACAAAGTACTTGTCAAGACAGACCATACGAGCTCGAACTCGATGGGGTCGTAAGTATTGTTTAATTACCGAGTTTCCGAGGCCACCTTTCGGTTCCATCGTCATTCGTCAGATCATCTCCATATGATAATAATTTTTCAATATCATCGGATTTACACATGCAAGCAAAAATTCAGCTCAATCGGTAATCGAGAAGTGGATCTTTCATTTGCAAGATTTGATTACCTACAGACAAACATCGGGACAGGTAAAACTAAATAAAAGCTTGTAAAAAAATTTAGGATTTATAGTATTAGCAAAGGTTGGTATCTCATGATTCATAACTTTAGGATCTTTGTGAACCTTTACAGAGCTGGACCTGATCCCAGGCGTGGGCACGTTCGTACTGTGCCTCACGCTGCCCATCGAGCTCGGCATCCTCACCGGCGTCATCGTCAACATCATCTTCATCCTGTACCACGCTGCGCGCCCCAAGCTCTCCGTGGAAATGCTCAAGGTGAGGCGTCGCATCATCACGACCTTGGTGTGAAGGCATGTGTGTGTGACGGTGTACTGACGGGTGTACGTATAAATTACAGACGGAGCACGGCGTCGAGTACCTGATGATCACTCCGGACCGCTGCCTCATGTTCCCGTCCGTGGACTACGTGCGCCGCCTCGTCACCAAGCATGCAGCCTCTAGCTCCGTGCCCGTAGTCATCGAGTGCACGCATATCTACAGCGCTGACTACACGGCTGCCAAGAGCATCGAGCAGCTCACGGCCGACTTCCACGCCACGCGCCAGCCGCTGTACTTCTACAACGTCAAGCCGTCCGTGTGCTCCATCTTCGAAGCCGTGGCCAAGCCCGAGCACTTCGTAGTGTTCTACGAGGACGACGAGCTGGACAGGCTGCTGGCCGCCGACGAGCGGCTCGAACCCACTAAGGTGCCGCCGGCGCACGCCTAGACTGAACCCTCTGCTACGTTACTAATGCGAAAAGATATTTTTTGAGATTGACTTGATGGAGTGTGATATTTAGATTAAACGAGACGTTATTATTATACACGTAAGTATAGTAATTATATGTATATTGAAGTAGCGGACTGTAAATACGTTCCACTTCACGCGAGCCGCTGAACCATCGGCGCACGGCTGCGTCGATGTAAAATTGTCTTGTTGTGTACATACATAGAGATACTTATATTTTGTAGACGATAGAATCTGAGAGCTTATGGCTGTGCGAGCTGTGATGGCCCCGGCCCGCGCCGCACTGATTCATGCGCCTCCAGTATGCGGGGCGGGCTGCGGGGCACTTATATTTATGGTTGCGAGACGAGGTGTGCATGTGTCGCTCATGCTTTTCTTTCGAGAGCAAAGCAGACCTTCGACTATAATATCAAACTTAAATTTTACTAGTAGGGACTAAACAGTAACAAAACGTGATAGCTATGCATAGAAGTAAGCATCGATCTATTTATTTGTAGGAAATGAAGTACAAGTTAGGATACTATCATTACTTTATCGTTAAGGGTTTAAGAAGCAAGCTTTAACTGGCCTAGAGAGCAGGCGGTGCTCGGCGTGTGACGCCCGGTCCGTGGCTCGGCTACCAGCGCAGCGCTGCGTAGCGGCCGCACAGCGGTGCTCGAGCCCCGCCACGCAGCGCTCGCCAGCTATGAGCTAGGCGTGTGACGCCCGGTCCGTAGCTCGGCTACCAGCGCAGCGCTGCGTAGCGGCCGCTCGGCGGTGCTCGAGCCCGCCACGCAGCGCTCGCCAGCTATGAGCTAGGCGTGTGACGCCCGGTCCGTAGCTCGGCTACCAGCGCAGCGCTGCGTAGCGGCCGCTCGGCGGTGCTCGAGCCCGCCACGCAGCGCTCGCCAGCTATGAGCTAGGCGTGTGACGCCCGGTCCGTAGCTCGGCTACCAGCGCAGCGCTGCGTAGCGGCCGCTCGGCGGTGCTCGAGCCCGCCACGCAGCGCTCGCCAGCTATGAGCTAGGCGTGTGACGCCCGGTCCGTAGCTCGGCTACCAGCGCAGCGCTGCGTAGCGGCCGCTCGGCGGTGCTCGAGCCCGCCACGCAGCGCTCGCCAGCTATGAGCTAGGCGTGTGACGCCCGGTCCGTAGCTCGGGTGCCAGCGCAGCGCTGCGTAGCGGCCGCTCGGCGGTGCTCGAGCCCCGCCACGCAGCGCTCGCCATCTATGAGTTAGGCGTGTGACGTGCAGTCCGCAGCTCGGCTACCAGCTCAGCGCTGCGTAGCGGCCGTACGACGGTGTTCGAGTCCCGCCACGACATGCTCGCCATCTATGAGCTCGGGCGGCGCGTGGCGCTCTGCTCTTCGGTTCGAGTAGGATTTATCCATTATTTTGTGATCCTCTACTAATACATTTAAGTAATAAATATATTTTGAAGATAATAAAATAAATTATAAATATTATGTCATTATAATATGGAAGTTTATCTAACGATTGTGATGTACTATGTATGAATGTGATGGTTGCTGTGCCGCGAAAGATTTAAAGAATTTATTCAGTCACCGTTCTAAGAACAAATTCAATAAACTCTTTGAGAGTAATAAAAACTTGTAGTTTTATTTATTCCTAGTGTCCCTCAAGCGTAGGCTTCACGAAATATATTTACGAACGACAAGCTGCTTGTACCAACATTTTTGCCATCGACGTATATCTTATTAAAATACGACGTCATCGTACCAACCACACAATATGTGACTGGCGTGAATACATTGACATGTCGACTTGCATTTTTTTATTTTTTATTGGCTCTATGGATTCTACACGCTAGGAATTTATAGGGAAAAAAAAACCGGCTAAGAGTGTGTCGGGCCACGCTCAGTGTAGGATTCCGTAGTGTCCCGTCCGTCACAATAAGTGTACCCATTTATGATACGATATACGATTATACTACCAACTTAGTCCAGAAATTATTTTGTAGAACCCTTTTGTCTTTTTTGTACAAAAACTGTTCTTTCCATCAAGTTCAAAATAAATTTCCTAGAAAGTCCTTATAAAGTTCTACTTTTCAGAATTTTTTCATATTTTCTAAACTCTTGGTTCAAAAGTTAGAGGGGGGGGACACATTGTTTTTTACTTTTGGAGCGATTATTTCCGAAATTATTGACATTATCAAAAAATGATTTTAATACCGCCCCTAAGGCTACCCACTGACCTAAACCCCTATTCATTTTTAAATACCTATCCAACGATATATCACACGTTAGGGTTGAAATTTAAAAAAAAAATCACTTCCCACTTTACACATAGGGGGGCTACCCTAATAAATCATTTTTTCCAATTTTTATTTTACCACTTTGTCGGCGTGATTGATATACATATTGGTACCAAATTTCAGCTTTCTAGTGCTAACGGTCACAGAGATTAAGCGAGGACGGACAGACAGACATGGCGAAACTATAAGGGTTCCTAGTTGACTACGGAACCCTAAAAATTGACACGTCCATAATATATGTATCTTAATTTTGAAGCAATCGGCTGTGGTTAGATTTTGACATCTCTCATTTTGACGTGTTTATGTTGACTTGTCATTTTATCAATTTATGCACAGTGACCAAAATAATATTCATTAGGTATTTGATAATTAACTTATACACATTATAGTTTTGTTTTCCTTCTCATTTTAAATTGACAGCAATACGTCAGTGTATGAAAATCTCAAATATTAATATAAATTAATATAAAATTGAACAAAAAACCGATTTAAGTATCGGTATGCGCTCGCGCTGGCCGGTATCGCGTCGCGAGTGCACTGACGCAATTTTTAATGGATAGGGATCAATCCCAATCTGAGAATTTTGATGCAAACTTAAACATTGATACATTAGATGACCAAACACAATTGTATAATGTTATAGAAATGAATACAACAATATCAGCGATAAAACGTCGAATTTATGAGAATAATCAAGAACGTTGGCAAACTGTAAGTAGAAATAACTGAAAGAAGAAGGTAAAAACTAGCAAGGATATGTCTGAGGAATCACCAATACAAGTTACTGTATCCTCCAAAGATAAGATACCCAAACAATTTGCTCTTGCAAAATTACTAAAACAAAATGAGATGATGGACATTGACAAAATTAAATACATAAATCCTTATAGCAACTTATAAGGATTTATGTATTAAATTCATTAAACCCCAAGCGAACGGTAACGTTCAGTAACAAAAATAGTGCAGAAAAGTTACTTTGTTGTCCTGTATTTAGTGACCTTGGTTGGCGAATGCAAAAAACCTGGGAGGTTGGCCTATCGTACGGAATTATTAGAGATATCGAATTGGGCTTATCTGAAGAAGAACTCGTAGATTATATGAATTGTGAGAAGGAAATTGTATTAGCTAAGCAACACAATAAAAAAAATGGAGATGAATGGGTTCAAAGTGAAACTTTCCGTATAACTTTCAAAGGTTCTTCCTTACCTATACATGTATGTCTATTTGAATTGAAAATAAGGGTAAAACCGTATACGTCCTTGAAGGCGGTCTCCGATTGGGGCGACGCCAATCTGGTCAAGTTCAATGCATCTAAAACCCAGGCGTGTCTTTTTTCCGCCAAACGGAGCCAATTCCACCCGGCTCCAACTTTCCGGGGTGTAACCGTGCCGATAACCGACCACCTTGAGCTTCTTGGAGTTACGTTATCATCTACTCTCAATTTCGGCTCATACATCGATGCAAAGGCTCAACTGGCTGCCAAAAAATTGGGGATCTTAACAAAGGTGAGACGGTACTTCACGCCGGAACAGCTGCTCAATCTTTATCAAGCCCAAGTTCGATCGTGTATGGAGTACTGTTCTCATCTTTGGGATGGATCTGCCAAATACCAGCTTGATGCGCTGGAGTCGATTGAGAGGCGAGCCAAGAGAATCATCGGCAATGATGCACTTGTAGAGTCGAAGCTCCAAAGCCTTGAGCATCGCCGCCGAGTTGCTAGTCTGTCGGTTTTCTATCGTTTACATTTCGGGACACAATCTAATTCCGCCAAGTCCGTTCCATCATCGGACCACACGACGTACAGAGTTGCGCCACCGGTACATGGTAGACATCCCACCCATACGCACAAAACGTTTTGCGAACACATTTATTGTGCGTACAGCCAAGGAGTGGAATTCCCTGCCGGAATCTGTGTTTCCTGATAGCTACAACTTAGGAGTCTTTAAGTCGAGAGTGAATAGGTTTCTTCTAGGCAAGCGTGCTTCATCGTCGACCACATCATCGCTTACCATCAGGTGAGATAGTGGTCAAACGCAAGCCTATCATTAATAAAAAAAAAAAAAGAAAACGTTTCATGTAACGCAATGTTCTAAATGCTGGAGATTTGAGCATATTGCTAAAATTTGCCGTAACCGTTAAGACCAGTACGAAACTATAAAATACCAACAATATTTTTTTCGAAAAATTGATACGAGTTGTCTCATGGCTCGATAGATGGCGTTGGCGTCGAGTTAGATCACGCAAGCGTTTCGTTACCGGTATTAGGCTAAGGCAAATTCAATGTTTTGTTTTTGGGTGAGCCTTTCATATGTGGTTTTAATATAACTACTATATGTACCGACTATAGTGCTATATTATTTACCCCTACATCGCTATAAACGGACCCTCGGGAATAAACATGGTCCTTTGAACCGGGTCGGTCGGGAGTGTTTTTGGTAATCTCCGGTGGTGGCACTGATTACCACTCTTCGCGTCAATACTGGACATTGCTGATCGCTGTTCAGAACAGCCCCTTCAGCGGGCACCAGGTGAGGAGCCCAAGAGTTGGAGGTGGTACCGAGTGGAGCGTGAGCAGCCGGGTAGTGGAACGTGCGCAGCCAGCTAGGTGTGGAGCGTGGAAGCAGTCGTACTGGTGGCAACATTCGGAAGAACGACGGAAGGGAGGTCGTGGTCAAGCAGACGGCACCATCGTGCATCGTGTGGTGCAGTGCAGCACCTCGCTTGGGTGGTGCAGTACAGCATGTGTGTCAGTGAGTGAAGTGGAAAAACTGTGAATACATTTTATTAAAACTTAGATAAGGAGTTTATTGAAGAATTTATAATTAATTGAAGATTAAGAAAGTGCAGTTTTTGAACTTTGAAAATTAACTTTAGGACTTGGGATTTAATGTGCAAAAAGTGGTTCAGACGGGGAATCCATGCCCCATTTTGTAACCAAGTAGCTTAAACACTTGTATTTTTTTTGAGGTTTGAATATTATCTACTTTGATTGTTGTTTAATTAAATTGTCTATTTTTTTGTGTGTAATAGATGTAATTGTTCCAAAATGGAGTCCTTGTTTAATATACAGGAAGATGTAAAAGCTAAAATGCACAAGGCAAAATCAAATTATAGGAAATCTCCTAAAGAGCGCATAAATATGGCATATTTAGAAATACGTCTAGAAAATTTGGAACAGTTATGGAACTTATTTATGTCCACTCATAAAGAAATATTGAGTACTGTAAAAAGGGCTGAATTGTTGAGCTCAAGTTACGTTAAAAATAGTCTTTACGATGAAGTTAATTAAGGAATTTTATGTAGAATTAAAATGCAAATTTAAAAAAAAAACTTATTGAGTATAAAAAATTCTTCTCTTCATTCAATTGATTCATGCGCGGATTCAAAAACTTGTTGTCAGAAAAAAAAGAATGTTAGCCGTGTTAAGTTGCCTGAAATAAAAATACCCTTATTTTCGGAAAAATATTTTTCATTACTCATACCTACTCTGAAAGTGGGTCTGAAGTTGCCTGAGAAGCGGGCTGAAAGTGATACTTTTCATCCCTAGGGAGTTTAACTTTACAACTGACAGCTGTCAAATTATTAAAAAAAAAACTAGTTCCATCTTCACGTTTCTATTGAACCACGTTCTAATTTTCCATACAGCCAGTCAATCACAGCGCGATATAAAATTGAAATAACTTAAAGACAAGGGGTTATTAAATAATCTTATATTTTTAGTGATTTAATTGTTCAACTATTTCTTTAAAATAATTTATTTTTAAAAGATTACAATTAATTTCTAATTTTTCATTAATGAGGCTGAATAGCTGGCAGGCCGCAGAAAAAAAACAAAATGGCGGGAAAGTGGCAATCAGTCGGGTTTTTTCGAGTTTTGTTTACATTTCCGTCCAACGAGATTTGTATTAACACGTTATGTTTATCAGATTAAAATAGTGATTTAACGCCTAATTTCATAAGAGCAAAAACAGTAAAGCAGCCGACTATAGCAGTAGTGGAATACCTTATACCGCCTAAATCAGAAGAAGGTACGACGACTAAGGTTTTACAAACTTTATTTTTCATTTTTAGTTTCCTCGTATTCGTAATGAAAAGCACAGTGTTTACCTCGGGGTGAAAGTAACCCATTTAGTTCCTCGAATTAGCGATCTCGCTGCGCTCGCTCGCCAACTCCTTCTCGGGACGAAATGAGTTACTTTCACCCCTAGTGTAACAATGTACGATTGTGTAGCAAACTTTTAGAGATTTATTCATAGGTTTGGTATACGATAACAAGTCTTTAGATGATGCACAACGATTCTTTTATTTAAAAGGGTATTTGACTGGGGAGCTGAGCAATTGTTTGCTAAATATCAATATTTAAGTGGTAGGTTTACCAATTTATTTTTATGTCCCTAAAGTATCGGGGGTATTAAGGTCTTCAAATATATAAACTTGCGACTTCGACAGTACCCTTTATTGAGGTACTATAATATTTTATTTTATTTTGACTCCTTTATTGAGGACAAATTGTTGACGTGACTTACTGATCCCCTCTTTACAGGGATCAGTACATTATTTTAGACCTTTTTACCATAATAATTAGTATATTTTATTTATTTATTTCAATTTTGATTTAATCTTTTACTCCCTTACCATGTTCCTCTCTCGGACCCCAGCCAAGAAAGGTTCCAAGGGTCCCTAAGTCTCTCCATCGAACGCGGCGCTGTCTATCACCTTCTAGGGGGAGGTTCCCCTCCCAGTGCTTCAACTCAGGCCTCTAGTGTGAGGCGAAGCATTGGCGAGTGGGAAAACGGGAAAATTGCTGAATCTCAGCCTCTTCAATTTGAGGGCAGACTTGAAAGCCGAGATCATCCAATCGGTGGAACGGCTGTACCAACTCGTGAAGGAGGAGGCGGCGGCTGCTCTACAAGTGCTGGGGGCTGAGTTGGCAAGGGAGGAGGTCACTAAGGCCACACTTCCACCAGAAGCACCCAAGAGCCTTTCGGAGGTTAACTCGCTGCTCACTTCACTAGTGGAGCATAGCGCGCTGGTGAAGGAGAGCAGCGAGAAGATGGAAAAGCTGCAGCGGGCGATGGAGAGGCAAGGGGAACTACTGGTGAAGACGGCTACCTACGCGAGTGTGGTGGCGGGTCTACCGAAAAGGCAAAACCCAGGCAGGACCACGCTGCACTCGATAGTGGTGACGTTAAAAGACGAGGGGGATTCGGGGGAAGACGTGATAAAGAAAACAAGAGAGGCGGTTAAAGTCAAAGAGGGAGGAATTGACATAGAGAACATAAGAAAGGCCAAGGACCGGAAAATTATTATGGGCTGTAGGTCGGCGGATGATAGGAAAAGAGTTAGGGAAAGGATAGAGAAGTCAGGAGACCACCTCGTTGTCGAGGACATGAAGAACAAGAACCCGCTGCTAGTGTTCCGTGGCGTCCTTCGCATACACTCCGACGAGGATCTGCTAGAGGCGCTACGGAACCAAAACCGGGACGTATTTTGCGGCCTCGACAACGGGGAGGATCGAGTGACGGTTAAATTCAAGAGGAACTCGCGTAACCCCCAAACCAGCAACGTCGTCGTCAGTACGTCTCCGGCTGTCTGGAACAGGATGCCCGTCTTCGTCGATGACCAGTCGCCACTGGTGCAGTGCACTAGGTGCTTGGGCTATGGACATAGTCGGCGGCTCTGTAAAGTACCGGTCGACTCCTGCAGCCACTGTGGAGGCCAGCACCTACGAGCAGAATGTGCCCAGTGGCTAAAGGCAGAAACAACTAAGTGCCCCAACTGCGTCAAGGCGAAGAGGGAGAGAACCAACACAAGGACAATGTCGTCAGCAAACGCCTGGCAATAGACCCCCATTGCCTCCAGAGCCTTTAAAAGAGGATCCAGCTCAAGGTTCCAAAATATGGGACCACCGATTGACCCCAGGACGCATCCTTTCTCGGTCCTGGATTCGTACTCCACTCCCGCATATCTGCCTTCACCACCCTCTCGGACAAGTAGCTGTCTATGACCCGCCTCAAGTTTACAGGACACTTTTCCTCAGCCAGTCGGACTCGTATGGCTGGCCACCATGCGCTATCGAAAGCCCCCTCAATATCCAAGGACACAGAATGTGCCCCATCAGCGTATAGAGGGAGTCTTCGGTGCTTTTCTGGGGCATGAATCCGTACTGGCGAGTACCATCGGCAAATCCTCCTCTCTCTTCTCCGTCCTACGGATCACCCAGTATATACCTTCCCACAAGCCTTCCCTGTCCTGCTTCTCGCAGAACCCCTTCCAGCTCTCGATTTTAGCTTGGACTACTGCACGCTCGTACTCTTCCTTCTGTTTCAGGTACTCCTCAACAACCTTTGGTCTACGAACTGACGCTGCACAGCGGATTCTCCGCTTTTTGGTGACCACTTGCTTCTTCAAGCTGGCGAGCTCATCGGACCACCACGGCACGGTTAACCTCTCTACACTCTTCTTTTTGGGTATCACGGATGTACAGGCATCTTGCACTGCCGTTGTGAGACCCTCGACTACCAGATCTATTTTGTCCCTGCTGTCGATTTGATCGAACAGACTTACGGTCAAATTGTTATTTTGCATAATTTAGCGTACTTTCTTACGAAACTGCGCTCAATTTGCTTTTCTGGTATTGTAGATCCTGGTAGTCCGGTTAATCGTGATACCCAAAAACTTCTCGAGGTGTATACTAAACTCAATGCCGTTATGGTCCGACCCCGTCAGGTCATCAACGACTCGCCAGCCGTCGGTCACCGTCAACATATCCGCCGTGCAGGCTGTGACATCGACGTAGCTCGTGTAACGTCTATTACCTTGAACCACGTCAAAGGTTGGAGTTTCCCCTGTATTAAGTAGCCTGTAGTCCAAACTGGTCGAGAGCTCCCAGCATTTCGTCGCCTCTGCTGTCGGTCTCGCTGCTGCCCCACCAGATACTCCAGGCGTTGGCGTCTCCTCCTATGATGAGCTTCTGTGGGCTGGTCTCCCTTTCCACCTTCCTGAGGCTGTCCAGATATGGCCCTAAGGGCTGGTCTGGCTCGAAGTAGAACGAGACCAGGGTTAGGGTTTGGTCTTCTACCCTAACGCGCTGAAGGTCCACGTGCAGGAAGCCGATTGCTGTAGCCTTTCTCCAGATAGTTGGTGAGGCGCTGATCACAATGTGATTGGTATGCGGGTTCCTGTTTCTTCTCCTGAATTTTACTTCCAACCTACCCTCCTCTTTGTCGAGGTTGTGAAAAATATCCCTGTTCTGATTTCTCACAGCTTTGAGAACGTACTCATCTGAATTAACAGAGAGAACGCTCTTGAGAATCAGTAGCGGGTCCTTGTTTCTCATTTCCTCGACATTGAGGTCCTGTCTTTTTCCTTCCAATTTACGTATAATTTTGCTTTCTTCCTTATTCTGAAAACCCATTATAATTTTTCTATCTTTTGCCTTCCTAATTTTTTCGACTTTAATCCAGCCATCCTTTGCATCCACCGCTTTCCGTATTTTGTCCAACACATCGTCCCCTGATTCCGTATCGTCCTTTGAGGTAACTACGATAGAGTGCAGTGTACTTCGCATTGGATTCGCCTTTCCGCTGTGATTCGCAGCTACACTCGCGTACGTTGTTGTCATTTTCTGTTCCATTGCAACTTTTAGTTCCTCGATCTTTTTGTTGCTTTCCTGTAACAACTTCGAGTGTTCCTCAATTATTGCTACCAGCAAACTTTGTTCGGCATTAATCGAGAAAGTAGCGTCGACAGTGGTGGCAGTCTCGGGAAGGGTAAGAGTCTTTTCCTTTTCCTCAGCTGTGCTTTTTGCTTTGGCCTCCTTTTCCGCTTCTTTTACTAGTTGATACAGCCGGTCTAGAGCTTCAGTGATGCCATTTTTTATTTCTGTCTTAGTGTTCCTTGAACTACTAAGATGGAGTTTAGCTTTATTCAAGCAGGCCCTAGCTTCTGTCGACCTATCCGCGTACTGTACCTTTGGCGGCGTATGGTCCTCTGTCCTTTTCGAGTGTGTGGGGAGAGTTTCACTCTCCCGAGACTCTAGGGATTTCCGGGTTACTTTTAAGGGGCCAGCCTGTATTGTCTTGGTGGATGGAGGGGGAGCTGGATTTGTGCTAGTAGGCTTAGTCGCTTCCCATTCTCCGATACTGCGTCGAACGCTAGTCGGAGGTGATGTTCGGGGTTTTGGTGGTGATTTTTCACTGTCCACCTTCTTTAATGGGGTCCGTATTCCGAGCATGTTGGAGATATGCGTCAATAATTAAAACAAAATAAAATTTGTAAAACAAATAAAAGAGTGTAAAAAGGTAAATGTGTATAAGAGGGAAACAAAAGTGCTCATAAGATCGTTAAGATCTCCCGTAAATATTTTGTGGAACAGACTACGGTACAAGTTTACACGGTCAGTCTTAAGGTTCAATAGAACCGGTCAAGCGCTAAACGTATACAAGAAGTCTTGCTTCTAGGTGTCTAAAACTGCCGCTTTAACAGGAAAATTTACAAAACTCTATGTAGAGCTGGTTTCTCGTCCTTAACCTAAGATTTAATTTAGATTCCAGATCCTAATCTGGCGTCAGAAAGCTTCCACGAACCAGGTCAGTCAAATTAGAAAAAAAAATTCAAGTTCGAAATTTTTAAACTCTACGTAGAGTCACGCTCTACCTCCAGCTAGACAGAGCTCACCAAGCCTCTTCCAGTGAACCCAAACACGGCCACCCTAGCTCAAAGGGTTCCCGAGAAAACCCAGTCCAAATATCTGGTTGCCAGAGCAAGATGGCGCCCAGTATTCGGTTGTCGGTGGTTTTCTCCGGAACCGTATGTCCGAATACCACCGTGCTTGGGCTCCCAAGGATGGGCCCGTCAAGATCTATCGAGTGGTGTTATTTTCAGGCCTGAAAAACCTAAGTCCTGAAAGCTCCTGAAAGGTTGCTTGTCGGGTAGGGAGGGACCAGCCAATGCCCCAGAAGAAAACCCGAATTCTCCACGACCCTTGGTTCGGGAGCTAACCGAGTTTGAAAACTGGTCTGACAGTTCTTGAACTGTCAAAGTCAGTTTCCAAACCAGTGCAGCTTACCCTCTGCCAGTCGTAGAATGGTCGAGTTTGGGCTCGTTTGACTTGGCTCGTCCCGCTCCAACGCGCAAAGCGGTTTTCAGGCGCCTGAAAATGTTTAGCTCTAAAGCGTCTGTAACCGGATGGATCGGGTAGAGTTTGTCTCCCCAAACACCAACGTGAAGTCGGCAACTCTCTGCGACCCCCAGATCCGGAGCTATAGTGGGCCAAACTTTTTCAAGATGGCCGCTCAGCTGTCAAATGGCTACTTTAATTGACTATAACTCCACAACGGTTTGTCTCACAGAGCTGCGGTTTCCAATACGATGCTTGGCTCGACTTTCTCTATCCGCCCAGTATAGTTTCAGGCCAGAAAATTTTGAGGCCTCCAAATCGCCTGAAAACCTAAGAACCGTGTTTCCCAAAGCACCCCCGTATCAGCTGTGAAAATCTGGTCCTTCTAGGACGTCTAGTTTAGGAGCTATGGAACTCCAAAGTCCTAAACCAAAAAACCAAGATGGCCGAAATTTGTCTTTTTTCGCGCAACTTTGGCCCTGGTCGACCTAGGAGCGCGAAATTTCGGTCAAACGAGGTGTGTATAGCTAGTTGAAAACGTCTATAGTGGAAAAAATATGAAATTTATGTTATTTACCTATTATTTGGAAAAAAATCTTCAAAATTCCACAGCTCCGGAACCATTAAACATAAAATTTGGCTAAAATATTCTAAAAATAGGTAAATTCAGTCTCTTTAAGAATATAAAATTAAAAACTAAAAAATAATAATATTTGGGGGGTATATTAAATAAAAACCGGTTTTTAAATTAATTTCGAATATCTCAGGAACCTGATGAGCTAAAATTAAAATTCAAAATGATCCTAACTAAGAATTTTAGCGCGCAGCTAATTCCAATTTAAAAAGTATGTGTACTCACTGCGGTTTCTGAGATATACCGTGTCAAAGTTGGGATATTCTAACTATTATTACAAGATAAATATTGGTCTAAAAATTGTTTTGAAGGTACCGGAGGTCTTCTCTGCTTGTAGAGCAGGCGGCTGCGAAGAAACGAAGTCCCTGCGACGGCTCCTTCCACCACCACGTGAGCATGTGCTTTGAGGTTTTCCGCTGTTTTCTCAGAAATTTTCCAGGGAAAAATTTCGAAATCAGACTCAGCTTGTAGATCTTCTTAATCCGCACGTGATGGTAAAATAAAATTGGGGAGTCACCGCTTTCGTTTTCGCAGCGTAAGCAGTTTAATAAAATTTCACTATTTGTTTGGGGATTGATCTAATGGCACTCAAGTAGAACGGACGTGTTTCTTATGTTTCAATTATTTGACGTTAAAATATCTACTAGTGATTTGTGACCTAGAAAACATATTGCGAATTTTTGCTAAGTTAGTGATTAACTTTAAGTAAATAATTATGAGCAAACAATAAGTATTATGTCAGATATGGAACAGAGCCCTCGGAGTTTCCCAACTCCTTCAACCCATGCACTGGAAGAAAAATTTGAAACTGTGGACACCTGTGACATTAGTAATTGGCTGACATCTATAGATAAATGTTTGAGTGAAGTGTGTGCCATTGCTCAAGAAGGAAAGTTAAACTCCGATCAAAAACTGAAGATCAGCTCCTTGTCGCGCAAGATAGGACATGGCGTTTCGCAGATGGCAGTTTTCTACCAGGACTTGAAATTAAAGGCTCAGGAAGTGGGAAGCTCTGTTCGAACGATAAGAGAAAAATGTGACCTAACCAACTGCCTTGAAAATTTCCAGCACACCATACAAACAAGCATACAAGAAAACTGGACCAAACCAACGATAGCAGAAAAAGTTTCGTTCGCTGACATGGTAAAAACCAATAAAAATAATTATTTACGTCCCAACAACCTCAGCTCTCTTGCAATTTATCCAACGGATAAGAATAAATCGAGTGACGACACTAAATCTCTTGTCCAAAAAATAATACGCCCTGAGGAAATGAAATTACACATTAGAGGATTGCGCAAGACAAAGAACGGAGGTGTTATCATTAGCACGGAGACCAAGGATGACATAGAGAAACTTAGGAAATCATCTCAACTAAGTGGTTGCGGTCTGAAAGTGGAAGAGCCCTATAAGAGAAGACCAAGAATTGTAGTAATAGGTGTACCGACCGAGTTGAGTGCCCGGGAAGTGTACGATTGCATTTATGAGCAGAACTTAGCTGACAAGCTACCTAATTTACCCCGTGACTCTTTTTTGGCCTCTATAAAATTAAGTCACAAGTCGGGCAGAAAAGAGGGACCTACATGCAATTATGTTCTAGAAGTAACTGCTAGCATAAGAAAGGCGCTTATAAACCAAAGCCGAGTGTTCATTAATTGGACATCCTGCGCAGTGAGGGACTTCACACTTGTGACCAGGTGCTTTAAATGTCAACAGTACGGGCATGCTGCGAAGACTTGTCGCGAAGCAGTCTATACATGTGCACTTTGTGGTGAACAAGGCCCCCAGTGGATGCTGTGCGATAAAACAGCTGATCAGTCACAGTGTGCAACATGCATGCGTTTTAATAAGCCGAGTAATCACAAGACAGGGGATCAAGACTGCCCGGCTAAGAAAATTGCTGAGACAAGACTCATAAATTCGATTAATTATAATGAGGACACGTAAATAGCGGCGTCATATTTTCTCTTACATAACTTATACGAGTTTTATAACTTCTTAGCATAATAATTTACTTATGAACAATATTGTACCTATTTATTTATAATTTTACTGATTGTGCTAATCGACCTAGTTTATATACGAGTAACTGCTACTAAGCAAAAAAAAAAAAAAATATAATGGAATGTTGTGTCACAATAATATCTTGCAGTGATGCAGTTTTGATGATTAAGCGAAGTATTCGTCAGTTTTAGACTAAATAATTTTGTTCATTTGTTATTTACTTTTTGTTTAATGAATTTTAGTTTATATATTATTAACATGTAAGCACTTAAATAAGTTACCTGAGATACAGGTTTATATAAACCTAGTTCAGGTAGAACGCAATTTTGCAACTTTAGTTCTAGTTTAAGCCCTTATTGTAGAAATATTTATATAAATCAAACAATTTAATAAACATTATTATTATTATAATAAACATTATTATTACTATGGAAAACATAACCTTAAAGCGGTTTTTCCTTTTTCTTGCTTTTTCACTGCAATCCAGGTATTTCACTCACAATTTATCGCGTGACCCGGCTCTTTCTGCATCGATCGACACAAGTTTCACTGAGATCGGACAACTTTTTACCACTTTTTTGGATTTTTTAATGCGGAGTGACTTGGAAAACGATCCGACCGCCACGAGGGTTGGGGGGATACTGGGTTAGGTTAGGTTAGGTTAGGTTTTTTTTTTTTTTGTGGCAGGAGTGGGAAATCCATCATGGACACCCAGACTGCCTTGCAGGAAGGCAGTCTGGGTAGTGCCGGACTCCTACCGGCTAAAAACCACTCCTGCCAAGCGAAGGGCCACCCTGCCGTCAAGTTACGCAGGGTATTAAGGGCTGTAGTCTTCATTTTTTATTTCCAGTATTTGTTTATTGCTGGCTTATGATAAATATATATATATGAAATTAATATAATAAACTAAGTAAAATTAGAAAAATCCAGATTGAATTAAATAATCCATCGTTTAACTTTCGTCCTAAAATTTTATTAAAAAATGCTCAAAATGCGTCACGATTATATATAGCTTCCACAAAATAAAATATAGTTGTAAAAATAATTTGTATAGATAAATAGCTTGTAAAAAGATATTGACGTGATTTTTTAAAAAATTGACAATTATTAGTTAAAATTTCTGATTAATAAATAATTAATAGATTTATTGTAGATTAGTTCATCGAATAAATTTTTAAAATTAAATAGCTAAAAATCTGATTTATCAAATATTAATAAATAATAAATAAAAAGTTTCAATTATTTGTTTCGTCTGTTGACGGATTTGACGACTTTTATAATGAAATCTATGAAAGATTTCCTGTTTTTCCCGTCTTTTATTAGGACTCCGAGGTTTTCTTTTATGACTGGAATTTCGACTCTCATTTCTAAATCGTGCCTGTGGGAGGAATATACCGGGCACTCCGTTAGCAAGTGGAGGACTGTCTCCTGCTTGTCAGGGTCGCAGGCGCACGCTGGGTTCTCCTTGCACTTGAAACGAGTCAGGTATTCGGAGAACCCACCGTGCCCTGTTAGGGCCTGGGTCAGCTCATGGGCCATCCCTATCTTCCGCACCGTCCTGTACGCCGCGATTGCACATGGGAAGAACAACTTCGTCGTGGCCGCCGTTTCCCCAGTACAATACCTCCGGTTCCATTCGCCCAGCGTTTCCATTCGGATCATACGCTTTACGAATGAAACCGGGCACTTGTCGTAGTGGGGTTGCCGCTTACACCTCAGGGCAGCTTCCTTTGCGAGCGAGTCGGCTCTCTCGTTACCCTCCAGCCCCGCATGAGCTTTGATCCAGAACAAGGAGACGCTCTTGTTCTGGATATTACTGCGGCGGATGGCGTCCCTCGTTTCCTCTGCGAGGGCATGGAGGGCTTCGGGGTTCACGACTGTTTGGAGAGCTGCCATGGAGTCGCTGTATATAGCGAACGCCGTCTCGGTCCTTCTGAGGACTTCTTTCGTGGCTTCGCAGAGGGCGAGGAGCTCCGCCTGGTAGACGGTACTATAAGACGGCAGCACAAGTTTGAGGGCCTTGACCTCAGTCTGGCCGCGATTCTCACCGCGTAGTTGCGGTGGTTATTATATTGTTCCTCGTCTACCAGACTTTTCAGTTCAATGGCCCTCTGTTCAGCCGGATGTGGCATCTCTAGTGCCGATGCCACTCGCTCGATCTCCCGGTCTCCTAGCACTGGATGGGGTAAACCCTTCTTGGCCTCATATAGTGAGGCCGCCTCTCGGATTTGGAGGTCGAGAGGGAGAACTCCAGCCAGCACCAATGCCGAGTGTAGGGAGACCGTGCGATAGGCTCGGCACAGCTTCTGCGCGAAGCTCCTCTGGACGGCGTTCAGCTTCTTTTGGACTCCAATTTTGGTTGCGGCCGGCGACCACGCACTCGCCGCGTACAGGACGATAGGTTCAACTACCGCTGTATAAATACAGCGGATGATCTCAGGATGCAGACCCCAACTGACCCTTGCGGCCCTCGACAGCTGCTTATATATACCGATAGCTCGGGAGCTGACGTTTGCGACGTGGCTATTGAAAGTTAACTTGTGGTCGATAGTGAGACCCAGCAGTTTGATTTCCTCAGACATGCCAATGTCCACCCCGCCCATTCTGAGACATGGGGTGTCATACTTAAGTTTGCGCGTTACCAGCATTGCTTTGGTCTTATGTGGTGCAAACTTAAGCTTGTTCGTGACACCCCATGTGCGTATGTACTCAAGGGCGACATTGGCATCCCTTTGGACCTCAAGTGCCGTCTCCCCATCGAACACAAGAACGACATCGTCCGCAAACGCCTGACAGTAGACCCCCATGCTCTCCAGCTCCTTGATCAGCGGGTCCAGCACCAGGTTCCATAATATGGGACCACTGTTAGACCCCTGGACGCATCCTTTCTCGGTCCTGGTTTTGTACTCCGCTCCCGCATACCTGACTCTCACCACTCTCTCGGTCAAGTAACTGTCCATGACCCTTCTCAAATTCTCAGGACACTTTTCCTCAGCCAGACGGACTCGTATGATCGGCCACCATGCATTGTCGAAGGCTCCCTCTATGTCCAGGGACACAATCGTGACAAGCCTCTTAGCATTAAGTCTGCCACGAATGTGCCCCATGAGTGTATAGAGGGAGTCCTCAGTGCTTTTCTGGGGCATAAAGCCGTACTGGCGAGTACTCATCCTGGGCAATAAATGGAACTTGAGTCGGGCCACGAGCATTTTTTCGTAGATCTTGCCGAGTATAGGCAAAAGCCCTATCGGCCTGTACGATTTCGGAGTGGTGTAGTCTTCCTTTGCGGGTTTGCGGAGGACAACGACTGTTGCCTCTTTCCAGGACCGCGGAAAGTGTCCATGCGCCAGGCACTTGTTCATCAAGCGCAGAACTAGGTCTGGGTCTAACTGGATCGCGTGGCCCCATATGTCCGCCGTCAGACCGTCCGAACCGGGGGCTTTTTTGGGGGTTAAACGAGGAGACTTTTCACCGCCGATGTAAGCTCCTCGACTACCAGGTCTAGCTCGTTCACGCTGTCGATTTGCTCGAACAGACTTACGGTCATATTTTTATTATGCATAATTTGGCGCAGTTTCTGATGAAACTGCGCCCAATTAGCTTTTTTCGTGCTGTAGAGCCTGGTAGTCCGGTGCACAGTGATACCCGCAGACTTTTTTAGATTTATGTTGAACTCAATGCCGTTGTGGTCTGACCCCGTCAGATCATCGACGACTCGCCAGCCGTCGGTTACCGTCAGCATATCCGCTGTGCAGGCTGTGACGTCGACGCAGCTCGTGTAACGCCTGTTACCACGAACTACGTCGAAGGTTGGAGTTTCCCCTTGGTTAAGTATTTGCAGTCCAAGCTGGTCGAGAGCTCCCAGCATCTCGTCGCCTCTGCCATTGTTCTCACTGCTGCCCCACCAGACACTCCAGGCGTTGGTGTCTCCTCCCATTATGAGCTTATGCGGGCCGGTCTCGCTTTCCACCTTCCTAAGGCTGTCTAGGTATGGCCCCAAGGGCTGATCTGGCTCAAAATAGAACGAGACCAGAGTTACTTTCCAGGCACCAGTTTGGATCCCCACCACGACGATGTTTTCCGTGGTGAGTTCTGGGTACTGTCGAACGGCCAACTTTGGGTCAAAGACGGCTATGGCCGCTTTGACAGTCCCTTCTCCTTGCCTGGTGCTCTGGAAGATTCGGACGCCTCTGATCCCGCTCATCCTTTTAGCATTGCCCACGTAGGGCTCCTGGATCAGCGCTGCGGTGGCTTTGCGCTGCTCGGCCTCGATCATAAGCTCATGGGTCGCCAGTCTCTTCCTTTGAAGATTCACCTGGAGTATTTTGTGCGGCAGTGTGTCCATTGGGACCACCTTAGCAGTAGGCGACGGACGCACGTGCCAGCCTGTCCCATCTGATTCGAACAGGACACTCAGGGTTGAACGCGTTGTGATCCGTCTTCTCCATCTTCGCCTTGACGCAGTTGTGGCATTTTGGGTAATCCGCCTTCAGCCACTGGGCACACTCTGCACGCAGGTGAGGGCCTCCACAATGGCTGCATAAATCGGTGGATTCTTTACAGAGTCGCCGACTATGCCCGTAGCCTAGGCACCTGCACTGCACCAGTGGCGACTGGTCGTCAACGAAGACGGTCTGAAGATCGATACGGGGACGTGCTGACCACCACGTTCTGGGTCTGAGGGTTTCTGGAGTTTCTCTTGTATTTTATAACGAGTCTGTCCTTCCTGTTGTCGAGGCCGCGAAAGACATCCCGGTTCTGATTGCGTAGCGCCTCCAGCACTTCCTCATCAGAGTAGAGGAGGAGTGCGGAGGACGCCACGGAAAACTAGAAGTGGGTCTTTGTTTTTCACGTTCTCGACAACGAGGTGTTCTCCTGCCTTCTCTAGCCTTTCTCTTACTTTATTTCTTTCTTCGACCGACCTACACCCCATAACAATCTTCCTGTCTTTTGCCTTTCGCACACGCTCTATTTCAACTCCCCCATCTTTGGCTTTGACAGCCTCTCTTATTTTCGAGATGATTATCTCTCCTGTGTCATCTTCGTCTTTAGACGTCACCACTATCGAGTGCAGCGCGGTCCTTCCTGGGGTCTGCCTTTTCGGTGGACCCGCCGCTACACTCGCGTAGGTGGCCGTCTTTTCCAACAGTTCCCCTTGCCTCTCCATCGCCCGCCGCAAACTCTCCATTTTCTCGCTGCTCTCCTTCACCAGCGCGCTATGCTCCGCTAGTGAAGCGAGCAACGAGTTCACCTCCGGGAGGATTTTGGGAGCCTCTGACGGAAGTATGGCCTTTTTCCCGCCCATTTTCCCGTTTTCCCACTCGCCAATGCTTCGCCTCACACTAGAGGCCTGAGTTGAAACACTGGGTGGGGAAACCTCCCCCTCGAAGGTGATGGAGAGTGCCGCGTTCGACGGAGAGACATGGGGTCCTGTGGAGGCTTTTTTAGCTGGGTTTCTGGAGAGGAACATGGTGGGGGTGAAATTTAAAATTAAATAAAAACAATTAAATAAATATTTTTTTAGAAAATACAAGAGAAACTCCAGAAACCTTAGAAATTGAAAAAGACGTTCTATTGCCAGGGTAACCTCAGTTTTGATGTCCGTTCTTAAGTTTCTTGAGTTACCAAGGTGCAGCTTCGCCTTGGTAATGCAAGCTTTGGCTTCAGCTACTCTGTTTACGTACTTGGGTTTTTCCGCTTTCGGTGATGCATTCGAGGTTTCAACTGATGCGCGTCTGCGCGTTGCTACTTCTTTCTTCTGAAGTGGTATTGCTTTCTGACTTACCTTCATAGTATCTAAAGGATTTGTCTTTGATGATGTCTTCTGGGATGAAGTCTTTTCCTCTGTTCTTGCGGCTTCCCAATCTCCTATACTCTTCCTTACGTTGCAAGTCTGCGTCATGTCGATAATTTGTGTAGAAGGGCCGGCCTTCTCCGTCTCATTTGATGGGCTAACTGAGCCCTCGTGTTTACCAGCTTTCATGTCTCGTTTTGCGGGGGTGCGATATCCAAACATATTGTCAGAGGAACACGTTAGTTGCGTCACTAATTATGATATTGCAGATACTTTGTGTAAGGTTTGTAAAAGTTATAAATTTATCAAATCTCTGCAAGTTTTTTAATTGTATATACGATGAAATACTAAAATAAATGAAAAGAAAAAGTACAATACAAAAGTTATAGAGACAAAGAATCTATCCGTTATATTGTCTTACATTTAAAAAGAAAAAATTTTAAAAGTTTTTGTATAAGCTGTATTACTTTTTGGTGTACAATAAAGTCTATTCTATTCTATTCTATTCTATTTAATAGACCCGTACCTAGTCATTAAATCTAATACCAGACCTTAATCTGATGTCAGGGGGCTTCCACGAACCAGGTTCGTCAATTAAGAGAAAATATAAAATAAAAAATAAATTAAGACTCTACATAGAGTCGAACTCTATCCACGACTGGACAGCCCTCCCCAAGCCCTTTTCAATGAGCCCAAACACGCCTGCTCAAAACCAAAAAGTCTCCGAGAAAACCCGGTGCGAAATTCCGGTTGCCAGGGCAAGATGGCGCCCAAAGTCTGGTTATCTGTGGTTTTCTCCGGAACCGTCAGCCCGAATATCACCGTGTTTGGGCTTTTCTGGATGGGCTTGTTGAGACCTATCAAGTAAAGTGGTTTTCAGGCCTGAAAATACCTATGTCCTGAAAGCTCCTGAAGGGTTGCTTGTCGAGCAGGGAGGGACCAGCCGACGCCCTGAAAGAAAACCCGAACTCTCCACGACCTCTGGTTCGGGAGCCAACCGAGTTCAAAAACTGGTCTGACAGTTCGAGAACTGTCAGAGTCAATCTTCAAACCGGTGCAGCTTACCCTCTACTAGTCGAAGAGTGGTCGAGTTTGGGCTCGTTTGACTTGGCTCGTCCCGCTCCGACGTGCAAAACAGTTTTCAGGCGCCTGAAATTCTTCAGCTCCAAAGCTTCCGTAACCAGATGTATCGGGTAGGGTTTATCTCCCCAAACACCACTGTGAAGTCCGCAACTCTCTACGAGCACCGGATCCGGAGCAATAGTGGGCCAAACTTTTTCAAGATGGCCACCCAGCTGTCAAATGCCGACTTCAATTGACTATAGCTCCGCAACCACCCATCACATCGAGCTGCGGTTTAAATTATGATGCTTGGCTTGACTTTCCCTATCCGCCCAAAATAGTTTCAGGCCTGAAAACTTTCAGGTCCTAAAAATGCCTGAAAACAACAACAAAAGATTCCCACCCTAACTTCAGATAGACTTTTGAAAACCCGGGGTTTTTGCGACCAATAGCACCAGAGATAATGAACGTTTTGTGCGGCAACCTAAAAAACCAAAATGGCCGTCGTTACTGGAGCTATTGGGGGCAAATTTGGGCTTAAACTAATCGTAATATGCTGTCTGGAGAAGATCCTGGTGTCAAATTTAATTTATTTATATTAATTTAATAGTTATTTCAAAAAATAGGAAAAAAATCAATATCTCTGTCACCATTAAAGATAAAAATATACAAAAAATTGCTTAATTCGTCTTAATTATAGGGCTTTCTCCTGATTACATCAAATTGAAAATTTTTGAATTCCGTTATACAAAAAGTTTAAAAGTTTGAAAAATTTCAAAAATCTTCAATATCCTAAAAAATAAAATACATAAAAATCTTAACTTAAAGCAGGCTTCTTCTCCAAATAAGCGTGCAGCAGGATCAGCAGTAAAAAAGTGGGGTCCTGCCTGAAAATTTTTCAGGGCAAGGGGCCAAAGTTTAGATCTTCTTATGTCTTCCTCTTCCTTCCTGGTTGAGGTAAAATTCTAGTCAAGATGAATTTTACCTAGTTTTATTATGCTTCTTTTGCTGCCAAAAAATTAAGTCTGAGACGTCTGGATCGACTACCACGTGGTCCAAATTGAGATTATATTTCGCAGTTTTCCTTGATTTTCTCCTCAGTGCGTAGTCAGATTTTTGCGGGCGTAGTATCAAAAGATGTCAATCAGTGCTCCCCAAAGTAATTCGATGGAAAGTTTTGAAAAAAGTGTGAAGCCTTACAGTTATTTAGCTCCGAGTGTTTCGAAACTTCTGATATCTTCAGTTTTTCCAAGCTGTTTGTTGAGTGCGAGTTTTTCGCGAAAAACTTTTTCCACTGATAGATGCACAGCACAATTTCACAACTTTAGATGTATAGCACGGCACGATAGGGTGAGAAAAAAGCACTTTACAGATTTTTTAAGCACGGAGCGAGTCTAAAAACGATCCGACCGCCACGAGGGTTGGGGGGGTACTGGGTTAGGTTAGGTTAGGTTAGGTTTTTTTTTTTTTTTTTTTTTTTAAATTTGACAGGAGTGGGAAATTCTTCATGGACACCCAGACTGCCTCGTAAGAAGACAGTCTGGGTAGTGCCGGACTCCTACCGGCTAAAAACCACTCCTGCCATGCGAAGGGCTCCCCTGCCGTCAAGCTGCGCAGGGTGGTTGTTTGGGCTGTAGGCGTTTAAAATTTTCAGAAATAAATAATACAGAATTGTAGTAATAAATAAATAAATATGGTTAGGTTAGGTTAGGTTAGGTTTTTTTTTTTTTTTTTTTTTTTTTTTTTTTTTTTTTTTTATTCTCTCTACCTCTTGCGTTGCGAGAGTCTATGTCTAGCTACTTCTCTTTCATACCAGTTCTCACTTGCTTGCCTCTCGCACTTTTATTCCTCATACTTTGTCTTTCTTTTATCCGTCCTCATTCATTTCCGATATGGGTGGGACTCCCATATTACTATCTATTTCCTTATCTGGCTATTCTATCTATCTGCCCATACATAATTTACCTTAGTTTTCCAGGGTAAATGATTTACGCAATACCAATTTTATTTTTCTGCAGTTTACAGGATTACATGTTTGGGTATACATTTTCTTTTATCTTACTATTTTCTATTTTCTAACACTTATACTATGACAATTTATTATGTTACATATATTATTTATTTAAATCTAAATTTACTTCTAATACATACATATTTTCTTCTACTTGTTTTTCCACTACAAATCTTATTTATATACTTATGCTTTGTTATTTTTTGGGGGTAATGGTACACAGTCTTATCTACTATAGTTTACAATTCTTATATACTAATACAATTTGGCAGCTTATCATTATATTATTGATCTTATATCTACTTAGTTCTTAGGTTTTTAACATTGCTTAAGTTCTATATGGTCCTACTTTTTTACTATATTATATTTATTTGTCTACTTAATTCTATATGCACTACTTTTATATAACTAAATATACAGCAGTTGCATACTTTATCGATCGCTTTGATTTCTTTTTACGACTGCTTGTACGATTTTAAGACAGTAGTTTAAGAACTTTGCTCTGTTTTTACCAGACATTATTATCCCTATATTTTCTGTGGTTAGGTCTATATCTATTTCCTGCTCTAATTCGTTCCGTTCGTATGCATATACAGGGCAGTGAAGCAGCAGGTGTGGCACCGACTCTGTCATGTTCGGATCACAGATGCACGATGGACTCCCCTTACACTTGAACCTGTTCAAGTATTCTGAGAATCCACCGTGCCCCGTTAAGACCTGGGTCAGATGCCCCTCAATCTTCAGTTTCCTGACAATCCTGTACGCCGCCTTTGCATCTGGAAAAAATATTTTGGTGATCGAAGCTGTGGTGCCGGATCTATATCTGCTGTTCCATTCTTCAAGCGTTGCCATACGAATGCATCGCTTGACGAATGAAACTGGACACAGATCATAATCCGGCTTCTTTTTGCTCTGCGTTGCGGCCTCTTTTGCCAGCTGATCCACTCTCTCATTGCCTTCAAAACCTGCGTGAGCTTTGATCCAGAACAAGTGTACTATCTTGTTCTGGTGGGAAACAGCTGTAAGGTTTTCCCTAGCTTCAACAGCCAGGGGGTGAAGGCAATTGTGGTTTTTCACCGTCATGAGGGCCGCTACGGAGTCGCTATAGACTCCGAATGTGGACGCGGAGCTTCTCCGTATCTCCCTCGTGGTTAGGTTAGGTTAGGTTAGGTTTTTTTTTTTTTTTTTTTTTTTTTTTTTTTTCGTACATATTTTACCGCAGACATGGTAGTCGGCGCAATTGTTTATATTTTTTAATTTGTTTATACATTCTTTTTACATTGTCGTGCCCTCATCTTGGATAAATATTACTTAAAAACTAAGCTTAAAAACTACGCGAGTCCACCTCAGACTCTTTTTTTTTTTTTTGTGGTTTTTTTTTTTTTTTTTTTTTTGTTTTTTTTTTTTATTATTATTATGTATGAATATGTATAATCTTTTTTTTTTTGTCATATTGTACTTTTTTTTTTTTTTAAATATTTTGTATTACTTATAGGTTTCTTAATGGCTACTTTAACAATTATACAAATCCCTTAAGCTTATAATGCTAAACTACTACACAAATCAAAGAAGTACATTTTACACTTTACTGTACATTTAGGATTTGTGGGTACAATTGGGGTATTAAGTTTCTATTTATTTGCTACCTAGAGTCTTCACTAACTCCATCAGGGCTTTTACGATTGCGGTGTCTCGATGCTGCATGGCCGTCTTAAGGTTGTATTCGACGACCATTTTAGACGGCGCATCCATCGCTTTCCGGGCGAAACGGCCCGTGGCATCGTCGGCGTCGTCGGTGTAATACACACAGCTGACCGTGTGTCTCGACACTGCGACAACTGCGTGGGAGATACTGTCATGGATCTGGAGCCTCCTTGACTTGGTGTTAATTATAATAACGCTGTCGCAGGTCAACCCCTGAGCTGCGTGGATGGTGAGAATACGCGACCCTTCGCCAGACCCATAGCCTTGGTCAGCAAGAGAGGCTCTCTCTTCCTGTGTATGGACCAAGAATAAGGTGTTGTGGGCGGTTTTCGGTATGCGCGCTCCTGTGAACCTTTCCACTTTCAGAGAGTGGACCTGCGACAGCGACGTCTTGGAGGAGTATATACCGGGGTATATCTCACTCAGGGTCAAAGCTATGTCCATTGGGTTCCGATGCGTACAGAGCAACTCCTGGGCGATGCTAGCCACCAAATTCGGACGGGTGTACCTTAACTCAAATAAGTTCTCCCTGTCCAAAAATGGTAACTGATTCACGTCTCCGATGAGAACGACCTCGCCCGCTCCAGACAACTTCACTGCCATGACTATGGCCCCAAAATGGTTCATGAGGGCTTCGTCAACCGTAAGGCGACGGCATTTCTCCTCTGGTCTGAACCCGTTGGCTAAAATTGAGGCCATAGTGCGCACCTTTGCCTTAACACGATCTCCTAATCGGTGCGCCAGCTTCTCTCTGAGATCTTTAGCAGCTTCGGTTGTTGTGGTCACTATGATATCGCTCTCCTCGTCAAAGTGGTTCACTATCCAGGTTGTCTTTCCGCACCCTGGGACCCCGTTTACCCACCTGATACTGGGTACCGCCCAGTGTGCTTCCGAAGCTGGCGAAACACAGGCCCCCGAAATGGATTGTGCCATTTCGAGGATCCTGTCGTCCAGCATAATTTTGGTACACTTGGCGGTAACCACTATCGGGTCGTCTGCGGGTGTTCGGAATGTAGCTTTCCCTGAGCGCTCCGTTTCCTCCACGTCCAGGGTCACAAAGCCACTCTTAGCACTATAAGCTGCCATGTACGACCCTGTCATTTCACCAGCAATGACCTGGGACTTGACGTTGTCGTACACGGCTGCTTCTGCTTCCCCGAGCAAAACCCTTAACAGACCCTCATTTTTCCAATGGAAGGTCTGCAGAATCTTTCTACAAGTAGCGAGGTTTACCTCTCTGGTTGCCCTCACGACTGCTATATACTCGAGGAATGCGCTGTGTATGTGGTCCGTGATACCCGAGCTTACAGCGAGGGTCGGTGGGCTGACTTGCCCTTTGTCGGCTCTGGTCGGTTTGGGTTTTGGTGCTAGTGTTTCTCTAGGTTTCGGTTTGAAAAACCTCATGACCGCTGACTCTTGCCGCTCTGATGGTGATGTGCGGCTGGTACTCGGGAGCAGTGCGCTGAGGAAGTTGCCTATTGCTTTGAGACGGGTTTTGGACCGGGTTCGGTCCTCTGGGCTAAAGTTTCCGCCTTTGTCCCTCTTTTCTTTTTCTGCCGTTAACTTCTGCTGAGCCCTCTCAGCTCCGCTCAGGGCGATCGGGTTTTTAGTGGAGCTCATCGTGCTGCCTGTGTGGTCTGGGGGGGCTTTGAGGAAGCTTAGAGTTTCCCCCCTGTCCTCATAGACCACGATCTCATGCTGTTCTGAGGCTTTAAGACAGCCGAAACGGTCTGCGATGTCTCCTCTTTCTCCACCGACCACCATAGCATCGATGCTGATCGTGCGGGGTGCTATGCACGTATTTTCACCTGCTTCCCTAATCTTTTGGAGCAGCGAGCTGGCTTGGGCAAATGGGGTCTCCGCTCTCCACTCGAGTAGTGCGATTGTCTTTCCTTTGAATCGCACTAAACGGCACTTGTGAGCGGCTATCTCCACCTGCTGCAGCGCGGAGTACTTACTTCCTTTGATGCTCGTTTTTAATGTGCTCCCGTTGATCAGGGCAGCTAGGCCCGGTGAAATTGTAATTCGGGCTCCAGTGCGGCTTGAACCAATGCAGAAACTTATGCCCAGCGTCTCTGATTCTCTGTTCATGAACAGGGCGACCCCTCGAAGTCTGATACCGGGGACTCCGTCTCTACCGCATACCAGGAAGTGTGTTACTGGCATGTCGGTTAGGATCGTCTGTTGGTTTGTCCCTGTTGTTGCTACCGGTGGCGCTGTCACTGATGCTGGTTGTGTATTTGTGCTTTGATATGTAGCTGAAAGTGTTAGGTTTTGAGTAATTGTTGTTGATGTTGTGTTTGTACTTGGCCGTGTAGTTGTGGGTAGTGGATGTTGTGTATTTAGTGTAGGTGTGGTGTTTGTGTTTGTGGTGGGGGTACGAGTAGATGGTAGCCAGACTCGACTTCGTGCGGGGGCATCTGATTTGTTCGGCCCCGCTGCGGTTAAGGCAACTCTACTCGCGAATGCTAAGAATGGAGTCCTCGAAGCTGGCTTCTCCATAAAGTTGTGGAGTGAGGATTGATTTAACTGGAGTCCTGTTTTCCGCTCCAGTTCCATTCGTTCAAGGCAGAACCTTGGGCATTCGAAGAGAAGGTGCCAGACTGTTTCCTCGCAGCTCTGGTCGCAGACGCACGAGGGACTATCCTTGAGGTGGAAGCGGTGAAGGTAAGCTGCAAAACCTCCGTGTCCCGTCAAGATTTGAGTATGGGCCGGTGTTAGGGTTGTGTCCCTAAGGATTCTTTTCGCCGCTATGACGTCTGGAAAGAACACCTTTGTTACCGCTCCTGTACTCGAGGACTCATACCTCGCTTGCCACTTCTTTACGGTCCCCTCCCGTATCTTCCTTCTCACGTATGATACGGGCACTTTGTCATAGTCCGCTGTCTCCTTTGTTAGGGCTGCCTCCTTTGCAAGCTCATCTGCTCGCTCATTTCCGGCAGTTCCCACGTGGGCCCTGAGCCAGAAAAGCCTCACTTTTCTGCCCTCCTCTCTGATTTCTCGAATGAAACTCTTTATTTGAAGTGCCAGGTGGTGAGTAACAGACGGTCTCCTCAGCAGGTCGAGCGACGACCTTGAGTCACTCAGTATGCTTATGGAGGCCGCTTTAGATTCTCTTGCCAACCTGACAGCTCGAAAGAGTGCATACATTTCAGATTGGAAGACAGTATTGTAAGGCTCCAAGCCAAAAGTGCTGGACATGGACTCCTTTTCTCCTTCCCACCAAGTTAGGGCAGCTCCAACTTTCCCCTCTATCTTGCTGCCGTCAGTGTAGATTTGGGGGCCGGTAACTTTGTGAGTCTCTAAGGTTTCGGGATTCCAGTCTTCTAGGCGTGCGTACTCGGTAGTTGTGAGTCGCGCTGGATGAGGGTGATTTAAATAATTTATATTCCGTTCCAGCTCACGGCCCGGTGGTAGGAACTCTCGGGAATGGCCCTTCTTGATCTTGTAGAGGGTTGCCGCCTCAATCACCCGGAGATCTAATGGGAGTTGGCCTGACAGAACCAGTGCCGATGTCAGAGACACCGTGCGGTATGCCTTGCAGATCTTCTGCGCGAAACCCCGCTGTAGCGAATCAAACTGATTTCGTGTCATCAGTTTCTCAGCCGCCGGGGCCCACGCACTCGCTGCATACATCACGATGGGCTCTATCACTGACACGTAAATCGTCCTGATTATCTCTCTATTGAGACCCCACGTCACCTTCGCTGCACATGCGAGTTGTTTATAGATGTCTGTAGCCTTTTTACAGATTGCAGACACGTGTGCATTAAAAGTGAGTTTGGCGTCAATAATGAGACCTAGCAGCTTGATCTCTTGGACCAGGTCCAGCCTTGTGCCCGACATGTGCAGAATCGGGTCGTCGTATTTAAGCTTTTTCGTTAAAACCATCGCATTTGTTTTATGCGCGGCAAAACGCAGCTTATTTCGGGCGCCCCACTTCGACACTACGCTTAGCGTCTCATTGGCTTTTTGCTGCAGGGGACCGGTCTCGTGGTCCGAGAATACCAGGACGACGTCGTCTGCAAATGCTTGGCAATATACGCCCATACTAGCCAGTTTGTGAAGGAGTGAGTCTAGGATCAGGTTCCAGAACGTCGGACCGGCAATTGAGCCCTGGACGCATCCTTTGTTGGTTCCTTTCTCGCTAGTCGCTCTGGCGTAGTTGACCTTGACGTAGCGGTCTTCTAGGTATGAGGCGACGAGAGTGTACAAGTTTTTGGGACATTGTTTGGCCACCATCTGTTTTTTTAATGCAGGCCACCATGCGTTGTCGAAAGCCCCCTCTATATCCAATGATACCAAAAGCACTATTTTCTTTGCTTTGATTTCGGCACGTATGTGCCCCATGAGGTCATAGAGGGCGTCCTCGGTACCACGCTGTGGCATGAACCCGTACTGACTTTTGTGCAGTGTTGGATAGAAGTGCCACTGAAGTCTGCCTACAAGGAGTTTTTCCACGATTTTTCCGAGGACCGATAGGAGACCTATTGGCCGGTAGGATTTTGGACTGGTGTAATCATCCTTGCCTGGCTTGCGGAGGATGCACACGTGAGCGACCTTCCACTGCCTCGGAAAGTGTGATAGCGACAGACATCTATTTGCTATCGCCAAGAACACTTCCCTGTCACAGTTTATTGCTGCAGCGCAGATGTCTGCCGTTAAACCATCGGGGCCGGGGGCCTTCTTCGGATTTTGGTCTTGCAGGACCATTTCCAGCTCCGTGGTTGTGAAGGGTGGATCGTTGGCGGATAATCCCTGTGGATTTTCCTCCCTCGCAAACTGTCTCAATGCACTGTGGTATGGCTTTTCACCATCTGGTGAGTCGTCAGGGTAAAAGGTTTTTGCCAGCAGGTCCGCGGATTGCTGTGGGCTAAGAGTTTCTCTTGCGGTGTTTCTCAGGAGGGTGTCATCCTGCCTTTTGGCGGTCTTCCTTAATACCCTGTAGACGCCGTCCCACATGCTCTCTCGGTCCTGCTTTGTACAGAACTCCCTCCAGCTTGCAGTGGCAGCTTCTGTTGCTGCTAAAGTGTATTCATTTTTTGCCGTGACGTAATTTTTAATGGTGTCTTCCCTCCGGTGAGCGGCTGCATTCTTAATCCTCCTCTTTTTCGTCATTGCGTCTTTTTTGAGACGGTCAAGAGCAGAATTCCACCAAGGGGGCTTTGAATTGTGTTTTGGAGATCCCAGTTTTGGAATCGCCTCATCACACGAACTGTGGATGGCGTTTATGTACTCGTCGAGTATTATTTCCAGATCCCCCGGGCTCGGGGCGTCCGAGATCCTGGCCTTTGTTATTTCTTTTTCTGCCAGGATGGTTTTGAAGCGCGCGCAGAAATCGGACCACTTTGCCTTCTTGGTGTTATAGATACGCGTCGAGACTGGCCTTAGGGGTTCTAAAGCTTTCTCTAAGCGCATAGAGAAGGTGATTGCATTGTGATCGGATGAGGTCAACCCTCTTTCTACTCGCCACTCCTCCATTTTTCCCAGCAGCGACAGACTGCATGCAGTTACATCTACTATGCTTGTGCACCACCTGTCGCCTCTGTAGACCTCGAAAGTTGGTGTGTGACCCGAGTTTAGGATCTGGAAATCCTGCTCGTGGAGGAAGGAACAGTACTCGGCCCCTCGATGGTTTTCGGATACGCTGCCCCACCATTGGCTCCAGGCATTTACGTCACCTCCCACCAGGATGTTGTTTGTGTGTAGTTTGTTTGTTGTGTGTTGTAATGTGGAAAGGTATGGATTTAATTCTTGGTCTCCCTCAAAGTAGACCGATAGCACTCCAAGACTAAGCTGGCCCACCTTCAGCAGAACGGCCGCAATGTTCTCAGTTACAAGTTGGGGGTCATGAATGACTTCCAAGCTGCTTCCGAAGATCACTATTGCGGCTTTCACTGGTTTTTGGCGGTTGAGGCTGCACTGGATAACTTGTGTGCCTGGACTTTGTTTCATTACACCTGTTCTTCCCACGTAAGGTTCTTGAACAAGTGCCACGGAAATTCCCTTTGCCTGAGCCATCAGATGGAGTTCATCTGTGGCCAGCTTGGAGCGCTGGAGATTGACTTGGATGAATTTCAATCTTGCTGTCGATCTTTGTGAATTTTGAGGGGGACTTTGTTGGTGGTTTTCCTGCGGGTCGCCCTTAGCAGTAGGAAACGCGCGACCGAGCTATCCCATCCCACTTTTGGCGTTCCTGGCAGTCTTCGCTGAACGCTGTGTGTGCCAGGTCGCTTCCTTTTTTCTGTGCCCCCTTGCAGTTTATACACGTGGGCTCTTTGCCTTCGGCTCTGTTCTGACAGTCCCTACCATCATGCGCACCGCTGCAAAAGAAGCATGACCTCCTTTGCTGCCCCGCATATGGACCTGTTGTGTCCGTATCCGAGGCACTTTGTGCACTGAACGAGTGGGGACTGATCTATGACTAAGCACCGCTTGATACCCACGTGCACTCTCTGGGCTTGGGTGAAGATAAGCCACATTTTTGGTGACAGTTCCAACACCGGATGGCACTCGTGGGGATTCCTCGCACGCTTCCTGTATCGCACTCTAGCCGCCTGTTCACCCTCAGCGACGTCTTGCAGAAGATGTTTGTTCTGCGCTAACAAGAGATCGACGATCTCCCCGTCGCCGTAGCTGGACAGTACGCCCTTCACACAGACCAAGGGGTTCTGGGGCTTTGACTCTTGGACCTTGAGACCCCCATTTTTCTTAAACTGGTCTTTGACCAGATTCAAGTCGGCTTTGCTGGCGCACCTCAGGACTACCTTTTGGTTTCGGGCCTTCCTGACGGCATCCACCTTTGCTCCGGTCGTCTTAAGATCCAAGGCGGTCCTAATCCTCTCGATTACGTTGTCCCCTGTGTGTTTGGGGTCCGTCGACGAGATGATCAGGGTGTGGTTTGGTAGTAATTGATTTGGCTTAGGGGCGAGTTTTGGTGTACTAGCAACCTGGGCAAAGGTTTTTGGGCCTTGTAGTTGTTGAGGAGGTCTATCTACTTTGCCCAGGTCTGCTACCCCTTTTTCAATGTTTTGGAGGTGCTTTTTCACCTCCACGACCGCCAGTTCTGCGTCCAAGTTTGGAGCTGCCATGATCTGGGTGGGAGCTTCTTTATCCCGCAGGACTCGGATATCCGCCGAGACCAGGTCCAGCCTTTCCGCTATGGGTTTGAGATGTTTATGGAAATCATCTCGTGGCTGTGTTGGTGGTGGGGGAGGCGTGGGTTTACTCAGAATCTCTTGGATCTGTGCCCGCATTCTCCCCATTTCCTCGTCAAACCGAGTGTTTGTCAAGATGTCTTTTGCCGCCTCCGCCTCAGACGCCTGGCTTAGGTTCGATCCTGGCTGGGTAGGGTCAGGCTTCAGTTTTTCCATTTCCTGACGAAGCACGTCCAGCTGGTTTGAGATGCTGGTAATATTTGACTCCAGACGGGACAATCCCCCACTCAGGAGTTCCCCTTTAGGATCCCCAGGTGTCTTTACAATGTCCAGCCTAGTCTGTTCGTGCTCCTTGGAGTTCTTCAAGCTCACCAGCTTGACTTCCTCCCTTACCTCCTTTAGACTCTTGAAAGCTTCAAGAGTCTCGTGGCCTAGCCAGTCACGGATACCCTTTGCCTCTTTCTTAGTATCTGTCAGGTCAGTTCGCATGAGCGAGAGTTCCGTTTTTAGGGTCATAACATCTCGAGTATGAGCTCTCTCGACCCGCACGAGCTCTTGTGCATGTCGAGAGCGCTCCTTCTCGAGGTTGAATTTATGACGTGCCCGCGAGTCTGCTAGAGACAGAACTGTCTCGTAGAGACCTTGGAGGCACTCATGGGCGGTGGTCTTACATTCCCGCTTCATGTTCCCTGCCGACTCTAAGGCGTCTTTCCCCCTCTGAAGCAGGTCGTTTGCTTCTCGCGTAGCCAAATCCATCTGCACACCTGTACCCCGTCTTGGAGTTCGGTATAGAAGACTCTGACGCTCAGGTCTGTTTAGGTGACCTGCTGAAGAAGCCACCGAGCTCTCGTCGTCTGAGATGATTTGGCGGGGGGGAGAAATTCCACACTGCTCCCAGTTTATAACCGTCTCCGACACTGTGCAGGGAATTCCCTCTCGCATCTCGGGTCCCGATGTTGTCGTGTCTGAGATGTGTGTCGTACATGCCGACACACCTGAGCCCGCTGCCTGCGTCTCCGACGACGCCGTTGGGATCGGGGTAGACTGTTTGGGTGGCTCCGATGGATGCGCCGCTTTTTCAGACACCGTAGATTTGGCAGTGTTCCTAAGTAACTTTTTCCGGAGGTTAGTGGAGACTCCCACGGTTGTTTTACGAGAAGCAGATATGGTGGATTGCTGTGACGACATTTTTTATTTTATTTTTTTATTGAGGTTGTAGTGCCAACAATTTTGTAATTAATGGGGGGAAGGAAATGGATAAAATTAAGACACGGAACAATTACTTATTTATACCTTACTTAAATATATTAACGGGTACAGTAGTTAGTTACCTATTAGTAAAGATGTGAAGATTAGTTTTTTTTTTTTTATATTATTATTATTATTATTATTATTTTTTTTTTTTTTTTTTTATTTTTTTTTTTAAAGTATTATTATTATTACTGAGGTGGACTCACGGAATCTTCCGTCGCTGGTGGCCGGCGACTGCTGTCCGATGAGGAGCCCGACAACTGCTAGAGCTCGATGTTCTGAGCCCTGAGTGCGCACTGTAGTCTCCAGTGAAATCCTGAAGTGCCGCTGGACCACTAAGTGTAAGGGTCACGAGATTTGATATTCAGTAGGGGCCAAATTGAAGAGCTTTTCGAGCTCTTTCAAATGATCCCAAACTCGGCTATCCCAACTCCAACGGGAACGAAGTTAGGCCGCGGGGGGGTGAGGTCGCCCTGAGGGGGGTTGGGGGGGGGAAGTCTCGCGGGGAGTTTATTGAGGGGGGAAGGTTTTTTTTTTTTTTTTGGGGGAGAGGGAGGATGGCGAAGTGGGGTGGGGGATGAGAAACAGATCCCTGTAGAAAGGTCCTGGAGTTCCAAGTCAGACAAGTCCAAACTCGGGTAGGATAGGACCAGTCGTTAAGGAGTTCCCTCGGGCTAACCTGATGATGAGCCGCGGAGTCGTCACGCTGATGGCTGGTCTGCAGGCAGATTCCTCGTCCGGCAACGGAGTCTTCAGTGAGGGCTTGATTGGCTGTTTCGACGTCACACCTCGTGTCGCGAACAACACGTGGGGCCAAAGTGAGGTTATTTTGGCAAAAAATCCACGTGTTTTGATGATTTTCATATGCCAACAGCTCCCAAGCCCGTGCTCCGAATTTGCTGTTCTTGGTATCTCTAGATAGGTCTCTGCTGCGTCTCTCAGGAATGATGTTCGCACAATAATGGCACTGACCTTGGCTGAGATATTCCCCACAGAAGTTCCAGGCGTACTGCTCCGCAACCAGAAGAGCCAGACACTTGCCCACACGAATCCTGGCAATTCAACACTCCACAATTCCACTGATTACGTTTTGGCGCACGTAACTCAACGCGTTGAATTTTAATTAATTTTTAACGCGGAGGCGATGGTACTGTTGCGACGTGTTATCGGTTACTCTGGGTTAGGTTAGGTTAGGTTAGGTTAGGTTAGGTTAGGTTAGGTTAGGTTAGGTTTTTTTTTTTTTTTTTTTTTTTTTTTTTTCGTACATATTTTACCGCAGACATGGTAGTCGGCGCAATTGTTTATATTTTTTAATTTGTTTATACATTCTTTTTACATTGTCGTGCCCTCATCTTGGACAAATATTACTTAAAAACTAAGCTTAAAAACTACGCGAGTCCACCTCAGACTCTCTTTTTTTTTTTTTTTTTTTTTTTTTTTTTTTTTTTTTTTTTTTTTTTTTTTTTTGGTTTTTTTTTTTTATTATTATTATGTATGAATATGTATAATCTTTTTTTTTTTTGTCATATTGTACTTTTTTTTTTTTTAAATATTTTGTATTACTTATAGGTTTCTTAATGGCTACTTTAACAATTATACAAATCCCTTAAGCTTATAATGCTAAACTACTACACAAATCAAAGAAGTACATTTTACACTTTACTGTACATTTAGGATTTGTGGGTACAATTGGGGTATTAAGTTTCTATTTATTTGCTACCTAGAGTCTTCACTAACTCCATCAGGGCTTTTACGATTGCGGTGTCTCGATGCTGCATGGCCGTCTTAAGGTTGTATTCGACGACCATTTTAGACGGCGCATCCATCGCTTTCCGGGCGAAACGGCCCGTGGCATCGTCGGCGTCGTCGGTGTAATACACACAGCTGACCGTGTGTCTCGACACTGCGACAACTGCGTGGGAGATACTGTCATGGATCTGGAGCCTCCTTGACTTGGTGTTAATTATAATAACGCTGTCGCAGGTCAACCCCTGAGCTGCGTGGATGGTGAGAATACGCGACCCTTCGCCAGACCCATAGCCTTGGTCAGCAAGAGAGGCTCTCTCTTCCTGTGTATGGACCAAGAATAAGGTGTTGTGGGCGGTTTTCGGTATGCGCGCTCCTGTGAACCTTTCCACTTTCAGAGAGTGGACCTGCGACAGCGACGTCTTGGAGGAGTATATACCGGGGTATATCTCACTCAGGGTCAAAGCTATGTCCATTGGGTTCCGATGCGTACAGAGCAACTCCTGGGCGATGCTAGCCACCAAATTCGGACGGGTGTACCTTAACTCAAATAAGTTCTCCCTGTCCAAAAATGGTAACTGATTCACGTCTCCGATGAGAACGACCTCGCCCGCTCCAGACAACTTCACTGCCATGACTATGGCCCCAAAATGGTTCATGAGGGCTTCGTCAACCGTAAGGCGACGGCATTTCTCCTCTGGTCTGAACCCGTTGGCTAAAATTGAGGCCATAGTGCGCACCTTTGCCTTAACACGATCTCCTAATCGGTGCGCCAGCTTCTCTCTGAGATCTTTAGCAGCTTCGGTTGTTGTGGTCACTATGATATCGCTCTCCTCGTCAAAGTGGTTCACTATCCAGGTTGTCTTTCCGCACCCTGGGACCCCGTTTACCCACCTGATACTGGGTACCGCCCAGTGTGCTTCCGAAGCTGGCGAAACACAGGCCCCCGAAATGGATTGTGCCATTTCGAGGATCCTGTCGTCCAGCATAATTTTGGTACACTTGGCGGTAACCACTATCGGGTCGTCTGCGGGTGTTCGGAATGTAGCTTTCCCTGAGCGCTCCGTTTCCTCCACGTCCAGGGTCACAAAGCCACTCTTAGCACTATAAGCTGCCATGTACGACCCTGTCATTTCACCAGCAATGACCTGGGACTTGACGTTGTCGTACACGGCTGCTTCTGCTTCCCCGAGCAAAACCCTTAACAGACCCTCATTTTTCCAATGGAAGGTCTGCAGAATCTTTCTACAAGTAGCGAGGTTTACCTCTCTGGTTGCCCTCACGACTGCTATATACTCGAGGAATGCGCTGTGTATGTGGTCCGTGATACCCGAGCTTACAGCGAGGGTCGGTGGGCTGACTTGCCCTTTGTCGGCTCTGGTCGGTTTGGGTTTTGGTGCTAGTGTTTCTCTAGGTTTCGGTTTGAAAAACCTCATGACCGCTGACTCTTGCCGCTCTGATGGTGATGTGCGGCTGGTACTCGGGAGCAGTGCGCTGAGGAAGTTGCCTATTGCTTTGAGACGGGTTTTGGACCGGGTTCGGTCCTCTGGGCTAAAGTTTCCGCCTTTGTCCCTCTTTTCTTTTTCTGCCGTTAACTTCTGCTGAGCCCTCTCAGCTCCGCTCAGGGCGATCGGGTTTTTAGTGGAGCTCATCGTGCTGCCTGTGTGGTCTGGGGGGGCTTTGAGGAAGCTTAGAGTTTCCCCCCTGTCCTCATAGACCACGATCTCATGCTGTTCTGAGGCTTTAAGACAGCCGAAACGGTCTGCGATGTCTCCTCTTTCTCCACCGACCACCATAGCATCGATGCTGATCGTGCGGGGTGCTATGCACGTATTTTCACCTGCTTCCCTAATCTTTTGGAGCAGCGAGCTGGCTTGGGCAAATGGGGTCTCCGCTCTCCACTCGAGTAGTGCGATTGTCTTTCCTTTGAATCGCACTAAACGGCACTTGTGAGCGGCTATCTCCACCTGCTGCAGCGCGGAGTACTTACTTCCTTTGATGCTCATTTTTAATGTGCTCCCGTTGATCAGGGCAGCTAGGCCCGGTGAAATTGTAATTCGGGCTCCAGTGCGGCTTGAACCAATGCAGAAACTTATGCCCAGCGTCTCTGATTCTCTGTTCATGAACAGGGCGACCCCTCGAAGTCTGATACCGGGGACTCCGTCTCTACCGCATACCAGGAAGTGTGTTACTGGCATGTCGGTTAGGATCGTCTGTTGGTTTGTCCCTGTTGTTGCTACCGGTGGCGCTGTCACTGATGCTGGTTGTGTATTTGTGCTTTGATATGTAGCTGAAAGTGTTAGGTTTTGAGTAATTGTTGTTGATGTTGTGTTTGTACTTGGCCGTGTAGTTGTGGGTAGTGGATGTTGTGTATTTAGTGTAGGTGTGGTGTTTGTGTTTGTGGTGGGGGTACGAGTAGATGGTAGCCAGACTCGACTTCGTGCGGGGGCATCTGATTTGTTCGGCCCCGCTGCGGTTAAGGCAACTCTACTCGCGAATGCTAAGAATGGAGTCCTCGAAGCTGGCTTCTCCATAAAGTTGTGGAGTGAGGATTGATTTAACTGGAGTCCTGTTTTCCGCTCCAGTTCCATTCGTTCAAGGCAGAACCTTGGGCATTCGAAGAGAAGGTGCCAGACTGTTTCCTCGCAGCTCTGGTCGCAGACGCACGAGGGACTATCCTTGAGGTGGAAGCGGTGAAGGTAAGCTGCAAAACCTCCGTGTCCCGTCAAGATTTGAGTATGGGCCGGTGTTAGGGTTGTGTCCCTAAGGATTCTTTTCGCCGCTATGACGTCTGGAAAGAACACCTTTGTTACCGCTCCTGTACTCGAGGACTCATACCTCGCTTGCCACTTCTTTACGGTCCCCTCCCGTATCTTCCTTCTCACGTATGATACGGGCACTTTGTCATAGTCCGCTGTCTCCTTTGTTAGGGCTGCCTCCTTTGCAAGCTCATCTGCTCGCTCATTTCCGGCAGTTCCCACGTGGGCCCTGAGCCAGAAAAGCCTCACTTTTCTGCCCTCCTCTCTGATTTCTCGAATGAAACTCTTTATTTGAAGTGCCAGGTGGTGAGTAACAGACGGTCTCCTCAGCAGGTCGAGCGACGACCTTGAGTCACTCAGTATGCTTATGGAGGCCGCTTTAGATTCTCTTGCCAACCTGACAGCTCGAAAGAGTGCATACATTTCAGATTGGAAGACAGTATTGTAAGGCTCCAAGCCAAAAGTGCTGGACATGGACTCCTTTTCTCCTTCCCACCAAGTTAGGGCAGCTCCAACTTTCCCCTCTATCTTGCTGCCGTCAGTGTAGATTTGGGGGCCGGTAACTTTGTGAGTCTCTAAGGTTTCGGGATTCCAGTCTTCTAGGCGTGCGTACTCGGTAGTTGTGAGTCGCGCTGGATGAGGGTGATTTAAATAATTTATATTCCGTTCCAGCTCACGGCCCGGTGGTAGGAACTCTCGGGAATGGCCCTTCTTGATCTTGTAGAGGGTTGCCGCCTCAATCACCCGGAGATCTAATGGGAGTTGGCCTGACAGAACCAGTGCCGATGTCAGAGACACCGTGCGGTATGCCTTGCAGATCTTCTGCGCGAAACCCCGCTGTAGCGAATCAAACTGATTTCGTGTCATCAGTTTCTCAGCCGCCGGGGCCCACGCACTCGCTGCATACATCACGATGGGCTCTATCACTGACACGTAAATCGTCCTGATTATCTCTCTATTGAGACCCCACGTCACCTTCGCTGCACATGCGAGTTGTTTATAGATGTCTGTAGCCTTTTTACAGATTGCAGACACGTGTGCATTAAAAGTGAGTTTGGCGTCAATAATGAGACCTAGCAGCTTGATCTCTTGGACCAGGTCCAGCCTTGTGCCCGACATGTGCAGAATCGGGTCGTCGTATTTAAGCTTTTTCGTTAAAACCATCGCATTTGTTTTATGCGCGGCAAAACGCAGCTTATTTCGGGCGCCCCACTTCGACACTACGCTTAGCGTCTCATTGGCTTTTTGCTGCAGGGGACCGGTCTCGTGGTCCGAGAATACCAGGACGACGTCGTCTGCAAATGCTTGGCAATATACGCCCATACTAGCCAGTTTGTGAAGGAGTGAGTCTAGGATCAGGTTCCAGAACGTCGGACCGGCAATTGAGCCCTGGACGCATCCTTTGTTGGTTCCTTTCTCGCTAGTCGCTCTGGCGTAGTTGACCTTGACGTAGCGGTCTTCTAGGTATGAGGCGACGAGAGTGTACAAGTTTTTGGGACATTGTTTGGCCACCATCTGTTTTTTTAATGCAGGCCACCATGCGTTGTCGAAAGCCCCCTCTATATCCAATGATACCAAAAGCACTATTTTCTTTGCTTTGATTTCGGCACGTATGTGCCCCATGAGGTCATAGAGGGCGTCCTCGGTACCACGCTGTGGCATGAACCCGTACTGACTTTTGTGCAGTGTTGGATAGAAGTGCCACTGAAGTCTGCCTACAAGGAGTTTTTCCACGATTTTTCCGAGGACCGATAGGAGACCTATTGGCCGGTAGGATTTTGGACTGGTGTAATCATCCTTGCCTGGCTTGCGGAGGATGCACACGTGAGCGACCTTCCACTGCCTCGGAAAGTGTGATAGCGACAGACATCTATTTGCTATCGCCAAGAACACTTCCCTGTCACAGTTTATTGCTGCAGCGCAGATGTCTGCCGTTAAACCATCGGGGCCGGGGGCCTTCTTCGGATTTTGGTCTTGCAGGACCATTTCCAGCTCCGTGGTTGTGAAGGGTGGATCGTTGGCGGATAATCCCTGTGGATTTTCCTCCCTCGCAAACTGTCTCAATGCACTGTGGTATGGCTTTTCACCATCTGGTGAGTCGTCAGGGTAAAAGGTTTTTGCCAGCAGGTCCGCGGATTGCTGTGGGCTAAGAGTTTCTCTTGCGGTGTTTCTCAGGAGGGTGTCATCCTGCCTTTTGGCGGTCTTCCTTAATACCCTGTAGACGCCGTCCCACATGCTCTCTCGGTCCTGCTTTGTACAGAACTCCCTCCAGCTTGCAGTGGCAGCTTCTGTTGCTGCTAAAGTGTATTCATTTTTTGCCGTGACGTAATTTTTAATGGTGTCTTCCCTCCGGTGAGCGGCTGCATTCTTAATCCTCCTCTTTTTCGTCATTGCGTCTTTTTTGAGACGGTCAAGAGCAGAATTCCACCAAGGGGGCTTTGAATTGTGTTTTGGAGATCCCAGTTTTGGAATCGCCTCATCACACGAACTGTGGATGGCGTTTATGTACTCGTCGAGTATTATTTCCAGATCCCCCGGGCTCGGGGCGTCCGAGATCCTGGCCTTTGTTATTTCTTTTTCTGCCAGGATGGTTTTGAAGCGCGCGCAGAAATCGGACCACTTTGCCTTCTTGGTGTTATAGATACGCGTCGAGACTGGCCTTAGGGGTTCTAAAGCTTTCTCTAAGCGCATAGAGAAGGTGATTGCATTGTGATCGGATGAGGTCAACCCTCTTTCTACTCGCCACTCCTCCATTTTTCCCAGCAGCGACAGACTGCATGCAGTTACATCTACTATGCTTGTGCACCACCTGTCGCCTCTGTAGACCTCGAAAGTTGGTGTGTGACCCGAGTTTAGGATCTGGAAATCCTGCTCGTGGAGGAAGGAACAGTACTCGGCCCCTCGATGGTTTTCGGATACGCTGCCCCACCATTGGCTCCAGGCATTTACGTCACCTCCCACCAGGATGTTGTTTGTGTGTAGTTTGTTTGTTGTGTGTTGTAATGTGGAAAGGTATGGGTTTAATTCTTGGTCTCCCTCAAAGTAGACCGATAGCACTCCAAGACTAAGCTGGCCCACCTTCAGCAGAACGGCCGCAATGTTCTCAGTTACAAGTTGGGGGTCATGAATGACTTCCAAGCTGCTTCCGAAGATCACTATTGCGGCTTTCACTGGTTTTTGGCGGTTGAGGCTGCACTGGATAACTTGTGTGCCTGGACTTTGTTTCATTACACCTGTTCTTCCCACGTAAGGTTCTTGAACAAGTGCCACGGAAATTCCCTTTGCCTGAGCCATCAGATGGAGTTCATCTGTGGCCAGCTTGGAGCGCTGGAGATTGACTTGGATGAATTTCAATCTTGCTGTCGATCTTTGTGAATTTTGAGGGGGACTTTGTTGGTGGTTTTCCTGCGGGTCGCCCTTAGCAGTAGGAAACGCGCGACCGAGCTATCCCATCCCACTTTTGGCGTTCCTGGCAGTCTTCGCTGAACGCTGTGTGTGCCAGGTCGCTTCCTTTTTTCTGTGCCCCCTTGCAGTTTATACACGTGGGCTCTTTGCCTTCGGCTCTGTTCTGACAGTCCCTACCATCATGCGCACCGCTGCAAAAGAAGCATGACTCCTTTGCTGCCCCGCATATGGACCTGTTGTGTCCGTATCCGAGGCACTTTGTGCACTGAACGAGTGGGGACTGATCTATGACTAAGCACCGCTTGATACCCACGTGCACTCTCTGGGCTTGGGTGAAGATAAGCCACATTTTTGGTGACAGTTCCAACACCGGATGGCACTCGTGGGGATTCCTCGCACGCTTCCTGTATCGCACTCTAGCCGCCTGTTCACCCTCAGCGACGTCTTGCAGAAGATGTTTGTTCTGCGCTAACAAGAGATCGACGATCTCCCCGTCGCCGTAGCTGGACAGTACGCCCTTCACACAGACCAAGGGGTTCTGGGGCTTTGACTCTTGGACCTTGAGACCCCCATTTTTCTTAAACTGGTCTTTGACCAGATTCAAGTCGGCTTTGCTGGCGCACCTCAGGACTACCTTTTGGTTTCGGGCCTTCCTGACGGCATCCACCTTTGCTCCGGTCGTCTTGAGATCCAAGGCGGTCCTAATCCTCTCGATTACGTTGTCCCCTGTATGTTTGGGGTCCGTCGACGAGATGATCAGGGTGTGGTTTGGTAGTAATTGATTTGGCTTAGGGGCGGGTTTTGGTGTACTAGCAACCTGGGCAAAGGTTTTTGGGCCTTGTAGTTGTTGAGGAGGTCTATCTACTTTGCCCAGGTCTGCTACCCCTTTTTCAATGTTTTGGAGGTGCTTTTTCACCTCCACGACCGCCAGTTCTGCGTCCAAGTTTGGAGCTGCCATGATCTGGGTGGGAGCTTCTTTATCCCGCAGGACTCGGATATCCGCCGAGACCAGGTCCAGCCTTTCCGCTATGGGTTTGAGATGTTTATGGAAATCATCTCGTGGCTGTGTTGGTGGTGGGGGAGGCGTGGGTTTACTCAGAATCTCTTGGATCTGTGCCCGCATTCTCCCCATTTCCTCGTCAAACCGAGTGTTTGTCAAGATGTCTTTTGCCGCCTCCGCCTCAGACGCCTGGCTTAGGTTCGATCCTGGCTGGGTAGGGTCAGGCTTCAGTTTTTCCATTTCCTGACGAAGCACGTCCAGCTGGTTTGAGATGCTGGTAATATTTGACTCCAGACGGGACAATCCCCCACTCAGGAGTTCCCCTTTAGGATCCCCAGGTGTCTTTACAATGTCCAGCCTAGTCTGTTCGTGCTCCTTGGAGTTCTTCAAGCTCACCAGCTTGACTTCCTCCCTTACCTCCTTTAGACTCTTGAAAGCTTCAAGAGTCTCGTGGCCTAGCCAGTCACGGATACCCTTTGCCTCTTTCTTAGTATCTGTCAGGTCAGTTCGCATGAGCGAGAGTTCCGTTTTTAGGGTCATAACATCTCGAGTATGAGCTCTCTCGACCCGCACGAGCTCTTGTGCATGTCGAGAGCGCTCCTTCTCGAGGTTGAATTTATGACGTGCCCGCGAGTCTGCTAGAGACAGAACTGTCTCGTAGAGACCTTGGAGGCACTCATGGGCGGTGGTCTTACATTCCCGCTTCATGTTCCCTGCCGACTCTAAGGCGTCTTTCCCCCTCTGAAGCAGGTCGTTTGCTTCTCGCGTAGCCAAATCCATCTGCACACCTGTACCCCGTCTTGGAGTTCGGTATAGAAGACTCTGACGCTCAGGTCTGTTTAGGTGACCTGCTGAAGAAGCCACCGAGCTCTCGTCGTCTGAGATGATTTGGCGGGGGGGAGAAATTCCACACTGCTCCCAGTTTATAACCGTCTCCGACACTGTGCAGGGAATTCCCTCTCGCATCTCGGGTCCCGATGTTGTCGTGTCCGAGATGTGTGTCGTACATGCCGACACACCTGAGCCCGCTGCCTGCGTCTCCGACGACGCCGTTGGGATCGGGGTAGACTCTTTGGGTGGCTCCGATGGATGCGCCGCTTTTTCAGACACCGTAGATTTGGCAGTGTTCCTAAGTAACTTTTTCCGGAGGTTAGTGGAGACTCCCACGGTTGTTTTACGAGAAGCAGATATGGTGGATTGCTGTGACGACATTTTTTATTTTTTTTTTTTTATTGAGGTTGTAGTGCCAACAATTTTGTAATTAATGGGGGGAAGGAAATGGATAAAATTAAGACACGGAACAATTACTTATATACCTTACTTAAATATATTAACGGGTACAGTAGTTAGTTACCTATTAGTAAAGATGTGAAGATTAGTTTTTTTTTTTTTTTTTTTTTTTTTTTTTTTTTTTTTTTTTTTTTAAAGTATTATTATTATTACTGAGGTGGACTCACGGAATCTTCCGTCGCTGGTGGCCGGCGACTGCTGTCCGATGAGGAGCCCGACAACTGCTAGAGCTCGGTGTTCTGAGCCCTGAGTGCGCACTGTAGTCTCCAGTGAAATCCTGAAGTGCCGCTGGACCACTAAGTGTAAGGGTCACGAGATTTGATATTCAGTAGGGGCCAAATTGAAGAGCTTTTCGAGCTCTTTCAAATGATCCCAAACTCGGCTATCCCAACTCCAACGGGAACGAAGTTAGGCCGCGGGGGGGTGAGGTCGCCCTGAGGGGGGTTGGGGGGGGGGGGAAGTCTCGCGGGGAGTTTATTGAGGGGGGAAGGTTTTTGGGGGAGAGGGAGGATGGCGAAGTGGGGTGGGGGATGAGAAACAGATCCCTGTAGAAAGGTCCTGGAGTTCCAAGTCAGACAAGTCCAAACTCGGGTAGGATAGGACCAGTCGTTAAGGAGTTCCCTCGGGCTAACCTGATGATGAGCCGCGGAGTCGTCACGCTGATGGCTGGTCTGCAGGCAGATTCCTCGTCCGGCAACGGAGTCTTCAGTGAGGGCTTGATTGGCTGTTTCGACGTCACACCTCGTGTCGCGAACAACACGTGGGGCCAAAGTGAGGTTATTTTGGCAAAAAATCCACGTGTTTTGATGATTTTCATATGCCAACAGCTCCCAAGCCCGTGCTCCGAATTTGCTGTTCTTGGTATCTCTAGATAGGTCTCTGCTGCGTCTCTCAGGAATGATGTTCGCACAATAATGGCACTGACCTTGGCTGAGATATTCCCCACAGAAGTTCCAGGCGTACTGCTCCGCAACCAGAAGAGCCAGACACTTGCCCACACGAATCCTGGCAATTCAACACTCCACAATTCCACTGATTACGTTTTGGCGCACGTAACTCAACGCGTTGAATTTTTAACCTCCAACGTTATCGGAGTCTATGTCTTTGCCTAATTCTCTTTATCATACCAGTTCTCGCTGTTGTTCCTCTCGCACGTTCATGCCGCATACTTTGTCTTTCTTCATTCATCGTCTTTCATTCTTTTATTGGGTGGGAATCCCATTTCTGACCTATTCTATCTGTCTATTTTGTTTATCTTTATTTCTTTTCATTTCACTGGGGGAAATAATGTTCTATTTTCACCTTTATTAGTTTTACAAATTTTTCTTAACCTAATTAATTTCTTTACATTTCCATTCTTATCTATGTAATATTTTCCTAAATCTATTTTTCTTAAACTACTGTCTATTCCAATTACATTTTATACTTATTTTTATGCTTAATATATATATTACTAAATATACTACCAGCATACTTGCTTAAGCTGTCTTATTTCTATCTATTACTTTCTGTGCAATCTTTGTGCAGTAGTCCAAAAATTTTTCTTTATCTTTACTTCGCATTACTTCCTCCACAATCTGCTTATTTAATTTTATTTGCAGTGTCTGTTCCAGCTCATACCTGTCCATTGCATGTACAGGGCATTCCAGAAGGAGGTGTGGCACGGTCTCGTCCTTGTTTGGGTCGCAGATGCACGATGAACTCTCCTTGCACCCGAAGCGATTCAGGTACTCAGAGAATCCACCGTGCCCTGTCATTATCTGTACCCTGATACTGGTGAGTTCCATCTTTTTTATTGTCCTATACGCTGCCACCGCATCTGGGAAAAAGATCTTGGTTATGCTGGCGGTTTGGCCGGACTGGTATCTCCGATTCCATTCGTCAAGCGTTGCCATACGTATGTGGCGCTTGACGTACGAAATCGGACACAGGTCATAGTCCGGTTTTTTCTTTAGGTTCATGGCGGCCTCTTTTGCCAGCTGATCCGCTCTTTCGTTGCCCTCTAACCCTGCGTGGGCCTTTATCCAGAACAAGGATACCACCTTGTTCTGGAGAGATGCAGCTGTTATATTCTCTCTGGCTTCCACTGCCAGGGGATGAAGGCAACTAGGGTTTTTCACCGTCAAAAGAGCCGCCATGGAGTCGCTGAAGACCCCGAAAGTAGACGCCGCGCTGTTTCTAATTTCCCGCGTTGCCCGCGATATCGCGAGTAGCTCAGCCTGGTAAACCGTACAGTATCCTGGTAACGCCAACTTGAGGGCGCGCGTCTCGGCTTCTCCATTCCATATGGACAGCGCTGCACCGACACGCCCCCCAATCTTACTACCATCGGTAAAAATTTTTACTTGTTGGTCAGAATTGGCGTCAACTTCCTCCCGGTTTACCAGGCCGACAATTTTCAGGTCGCTTCGCGTTGCGGGATGCGGAGATTTCAGTGCAGAAGACATCCGTTCCACCTCCCTATCCCCCAATATATCCTGTGGTACCCCTTTCTTGGCTTCGTACAGCGATGCCGCCTCATGGATTCTAAGATCCAAGGGGAGTATCCCAGCAAGTAGGAGCACTGAGTTCAGAGAGACAGTTCGGTATGCCCTGCACATTTTCTGCGCTATTCCCCGTTGCACGACGCCTAGCTGTTTGATCATTCCCAGTTTATTAGCGGCACCCGCCCATGCGCTGGCAGCGTACAGGATTATCGGTTCCACCGCAGCCACATATATAGTTTTAACGACCTCCGGATTTAGTCCCCAGTTCACTTTTGCAGCTCTGCTTAACTGTTTGTGGACTGCAATGGCTTTGCGGCAGACCTCCGAAACATGATCATTGAATGTGAGCTTGTCGTCGATGGTGACACCCAGTATTTTAATTTTCCTGGACATAGCGATGTCGACCCCGCCCATGTTTAGGCGTGGGGCGTCGTATTTTAACTTTTTTGTAATGACCATCGCATTGGTCTTGCGTGGTGCGAAGTTCAGCTTGTTTTCCACGCCCCACACCCGAACACGTTCGAGCGCGGCATTCGCTTGCCTCTCTATTTCTAATGCCGTGTCACCATCGAAGAAAAGGATCACATCGTCAGCGAAAGCTTGCGCGTATACTCCCATTCTTTCAAGGTCTTTGAGGAGGGGATCCAGTATAAGGTTCCAGAAAATGGGGCCTCCAATTGAGCCTTGCACACAACCCTTCTCTGTGCTTCTCCGATGCTCAGCTCCGGCGTACCTTACTCGCACCTTTCTGTCGCGCAGGTAGCTGTCAATGACCCTTCTCAGATTAACCGGACACCTTTCCTCAGCCAGTCGGATCCTTATTATTGGCCACCAGGCATTGTCGAAGGCTCCCTCTATATCTAGCGATATTACTGTTATTATTTTCTTTTGTACCAGCTTGCTACGTATTATTTGCATGAGGGTATAGAGGGAGTCTTCGGTGCTCCTTTGTGGCATGAATCCGTACTGGCGAGTACTCATCCTCGGCGCTATGTAGAATCTGAGTCGGGCCACCAACATCTTCTCATAGATTTTACCGAGTACCGGCAACAGACCGATAGGGCGGTACGCCTTTGGTGTTGTGTAGTCCGTTTTCCCTGGCTTCCGTAGTATAACCACTGTTGCTTCTTTCCATATTTTAGGGAAGTGATTAAAAGCAAGGCATCTGTTGAGGATTGCCAGGAAAATTTCGGGATCTTTGCTGATGGCACGGTTGCAAATGTCGGCTGTGAGTCCATCCATTCCCGGAGCCTTTTTTGGATTGAAGGACTCGCTCGCCACACTCAGCTCTGACATAGTGAATGGGGGGTCGCATGGTTCACCATTTTCGCCTTCATTCACTTTTTCTGCCTCTAATCTGACGCGGCTGTGGTGAGGGTCATCTGCGGTTGCGCGGTCCTCTGGATACAGGGTTTCCGCTATGTATCGGGCGGACCCTTCTGCGTCCAGCACTTCCCCATCCTTTACCAGCGGCGGGTCCTCCATCCTGCTTGTTGTCCGTCCTATAACCCTGTAAATCCCCTCCCACACCCCCTCCCTATCCTGTTTACAGCAGAACTCCTTCCAACTCTCGGTTTGAGCTCTGGCCGCCTCTGACTCGTACTCTTTTTTCCGTTGCAGGTACCTTTCGACAACTATGGATCTACGGACTGGAGCAGCGCACCTGATCCTCCTCTTGTGGGTAGCTACCGCTTTTTTAAGTTCTTCGAGTCTCTCCGACCACCACGGCAAGGTAAGTTTTTCTACTTGTTTTTTAATTGGCATGGATGCTTTACATGCTTTTGTAACAATATCTGTGTAATTATTAACTATTTCATCTAATTGCTCTATTGTGTTTGTTTTTTCTATTTCTTCTTTTGTAATATTGTGGTCTTGGCTCATCTGGGTGAGTTTCGCATGAAACTCAGGCCAGTTGGCCTTTTTTGTGTTAAATATTCTTGTCGTTCTCTCTACCTTTAGTCCTTTTGATTTGGTCTGTATAATTTTGAAAACGATGCCGTTGTGGTCGGAGCTACTCAAGTCCTCGACGACTTTCCAGTCTGCTACCTTGTCAAGGATATTTGCCGAACAAGCTGTTATATCGACATAGCTGCTGTAGCGTTGTCCTCCCCTGACTGTGTCGAAGGTCGGAGTATCTCCTTCGTTCAGTACGTGCAGCCCGAGCTCCCCGAGAGTCCCACTTACCTCCTCTCCCCTGCGATCGACCGTCGGGCTGCCCCACCAGGTGCTTTTTGCGTTTGCGTCGCCTCCAACGATTATAGGCTTAGACCCATTTTTGGCCACTATTTCTCTGAGGTGGTCTAAATAGGGCTCTACTGGTTTATCCGGCTCGAAGTATATGGATACCAGAGTGATCTCCCAGGCACCGGTCTGGATACCCACCACAACGATGTTATTTGTGGTGAGTTTTGGGTATTGCTTTACATTAAGGCTGCTATCAAAGACAGCGATTGCAGCCTTAACGGTCCCTTCTCCATTTTCAGTGCTCTGGAAGATCCTTACTCCCCTGTGGCTTTTCATGGTCTTACTCCCTCCTACATATGGTTCTTGCAACAAGGCTACAGCTACTCCCTGTTTCTGTGCCTCGAGCAGCAGCTCCATTGTCGCTAGCCTTTTTCGCTGGAGGTTCGCTTGCATATAGCTATATGTGGTGATGGCAACGTTGGCGTTAACAGTACGCGACGGTCGACCGGGCCAATTCATCCCAGCGGTGTCGCACAGAGCACCCAGAGCTGAAGGCATTGTGCTCTATTTGAGTCAGTTTCGCCTTTTTGCAGTTTCTGCAGGCGGGCGGCTCCCCCGCTAGCCAGTCCGTGCATTCCGTTCTCAGGTGGGGACCGCCACAGTGGCTGCATGCGTCCGCAGTCTCTTGGCAGTACTTCCTACCGTGGCCGTACCCCAGGCAGCGCGTGCACTGGACTAGTGGTGTCTGGTCTTCTGCTCTGACCCGCTGAAGATCTATATATACATAGCCCTTTTCCGTCACCCGCTTCCAGACACTGGGAGACACGCTTATAATAACATGGCTTGTGTGAGGGTTTCTAGCTCGCCTTCTATATTTTACCGCTATCCTGTCCTCCCCTTCACCGAGGTCGCGGAAAACAGCCCCGTTTTGGTTCCGGAGAGCCTTGAGGATGTCCTCATCAGTATTTGCTGACAAGACATCCCCAAGCCTGACCAGCGGGTCCTTGTTCTCCACGTCCTCGATGGTAAGGCTGCCTCCTTCTTTCCCTATTCTGTCCTTAACCTTGTCCCGTTCCTCCTTGGACCCAAAACCCATTATTACTTTCCTGTTTTTGGCTTTTCTTACCCTTTCCACCTTTACCCATCCCTCCTTTGCATCTATGGCCTTTCTGACTCTTTCTAGCACCTCCTCTCCTGTTTCCGTTTCCACGGTTGAGGTGACCGCTACCGAGTGTAGCGTACGCTTTTGCAGCGTCCCCCCACCTCGGGTCGCGGCCACTCCGGCGTAGGTAGGCACTTCTATCTTTTCAATTTTTTCTGCGTGCCTTTCAATCACGGCCTTCAGCTCTTCCATTCTTTTACCGCTTTCCCTTATCAAAATATTGTGCTCCATTAGACGTTCTATGAGCAGGCTTTCGCTGGAGGTAGGGGCGGGAGAGGGGGTGGTGTCAAGAGGTGGAGCAGACCGTGTTCCCAATCCCCCCTCCACCCGCTCTCCCCCCATTGTACTTCCCTTCGTCGTCTTGAGCTCCGCCTCGGCCTCCTTAACCAGTGCGAAGAGCCGTGTAAGTGCCTTCTCGACCCCTTCTTTTATTTCCGTCTTAAGGTTTCGCGAGTTCCTTAAGTGGGCCTTTGCCTTATTTAAGCAGGCTGCCGCTTCCGCTGCTCTACTGGCGAAGCGTTTTGTAGGAGACTCTTCGTTTCCTGCTGATGCCTCTCGCGTGGCGGCGATGTTTCCCTGTGTGAGAGCAGTTCCTGATGGAGGTGGCGTCAGTTTAACGGCCACCCTTGATGCTGCAGAGCCTGCCTGCATTGTCATGCTGGTCCTTGTTGCTTGATTTCCTGCTTTTGCAGTCGGTTCCTCACATGGCATGGTGGCCTCCCACCTGTCTATGCTCTTTCGGACGGCCTCCTTTGGGGGTGACCTATTGTTTTCCGGTTTTTTGACAGGCGTGCGGTGCCCAAACATTTTGGGGGTAAGTTGCGAAAGGGCAAGTAAATTTGTAAAAGTTGTAAATAGCTGCCCTTGCGTTATAACCGCTAAAGATTGCACAGATAATAAATTTAAAAATGAGTCTCTGACTCTAGTCAGTGTATGTACACGCAAACTAAATCTATCGTAGAAGCAAGAAATTAAAGAAAATACAATAAAAATAAAATAAGAAATTTGTCTCTATGTAGAGTCGCTTAGCTACTCTAGTCTGTGTCTTAAAACTAGTATAAATATCATGCTACTTCAAAATTATATAAACAAAAGTAGACTTACTTTTAGTCAGTCTTAGGTAGAGTCAACTCTACTCTGGTCACTGTGTGCCGTGTAATATACTTAATCTACTTATACTATTTACAGGTGGAGTTTTACAATTTTAAAATGTTTTGGCTCTATGTAGAGTCTCCCCGTTGCAATCACCGGATAGAGCTCGCCGAGCCCGATCCAATGAACCCAAACACGGCCACCCTACCCCAAAGGATTCCGGAGACAAAGCAGTTTGAAATTCCGGTTGCTGATCCAAGATGGCGGCCGGAATTTGGTTACTGGTGGTTATCTCCGGAACCGTCCGGCCGAATGCCACCGTGCTTGGGCTTTCCTGAACCAGCCCGAAGAGATCTACCCCGCGGAGCAGGTTTCAGGCCTGAAAAATCTTAGGTCCTGAAAACCGCTGAAAATTGTCCTATCGGGTAAGGAGGAGCCAGCCGATGTCCCCAAAGAAAACCCGAGCCCTCTACGACCTCCGGCTTGGGAGTTATCCGAGTTCGAAAATTGGTTTGACAGTCCTAGAACTGTCAAAGTCAATCTTCCACCCGGTATAACTTCCCCCTCAGCGATCGCAGAGTACCCGAGCTTGGGCTTGTTCTGCTTGGCTCGTCCCGCTCCGACGCGTAAATTGGTTTTCAGGCTCCTGAAAATTCTCAGCTCCAAAACGCCTGAAACCCAGTGGATCGGACAGAAATGGTCTCCCCAAACACAACTGTGAAAACGGCAAGTCTCTGCGACTTCCGGACCCGGAGCTATGCCAGGCCAAAGTTTCCCAAAGAGTGGGGATAAATGTCAAAAGCCAACTTTGGGGGGCTATAACTCCGCAACCGTTTGCCACAGAGAAACGCGGTTTGAAATGCTGTGCCTGGCTCCACCTCCTCTATCCGCCAAAAGTGGCTTCAGGGCTGAAAATTTTCAGGTCCTGAAAACGCCTGAAAATATGTACATATGTTCCCCGCGTGTATTCCACTGGGAAAGGTGAAAATCCGGGCCTTCTGCACCCAATGGCTCCAGAGATAATTGCGATTAGGTGTGACAACCTAAAAAACCAAAATGGCCGAAAAAGTCTATTTTTCTCGTTCCTGGAGCTACTGGGGGCGAATTTGGGCTTAAACAAGGTGCAATAGGCAATAAAAAGCTAATCCTGCTATTAAAATAATTTTAAATCTATTTGTTTTCATTTAATGGGGAAAAAACACATAAAATTCTATATCTTCTTAACCATAACACCAAAAATTTTGAAAAAAATACTAAAATTATTGTCAAATAGAACTCTTTACGATAGTAAAATAAATTTTTGAATTTTGATGATTTTTACTCCTAAAATTTACACAAAACTGAAAAAGTTACAAATTAAGAATTATGAGGAAAAATAATGACCTTAAAAATACAGTCCTTCACTAGACCTGCTCTTCTGATGAGCGCGCAACAGGATCCGCTTGAAAAACAGGGGGTACTCACTGTAGATTTTCCAGTAAGGGAGTCCAAAGTTTGGTTCTTCTTTATTTATTGCCTCTGCTTGTGGTAGGGATAAAAATCTGGTTGATGCGTCGTTCAACTCTTCTCTGCAACTCTTCTCAGCTACCAAAAATTTGGCACTGTGTGGTAAGCAGTTCGCGCACCACGTGGACAAATTTTGAGGTTATCTGCTTGGTTTTCCTAAGTTTCCTTAGCAATGGCTGGTCGGAAAATTCCAAGCTTGGTGTCGTGAGATGCGCCTCATTGGCTTTCGTAATTTGGTGTAATCAAAACAGGGGCTCACAGATCGTTTGACGGAGTTATGAGGCTCCGAAAGTGCCAAAGTCCCTGCTTTTCTCAGTTTTTCACTTCCTGCACTTTTTCCGGAATTTTCTGGTTGGTGAAAACTTCACAGTCACTTGCGTGGCACTAATACGCGTCGTTTGGTGTATAACACTACACGGTACCGTGGAAAAATACCGGTCAAAACTATTTTTATGTGCGGAGCGACTCAGAAAATGATCCGACCACCACGAGAGTTGGGGGGGAACTGGTTAGGTTAGGTTAGGTTAGGTTAGGTTAGGTTAGGTTAGGTTAGGTTAGGTTAGGTTAGGTTAGGTTAGGTTAGGTTAGGTTAGGTTAGGTTAGGTTAGGTTAGGTTAGGTTAGGTTAGGTTAGGTTAGGTTAGGTTAGGTTAGGTTAGGTTAGGTTAGGTTAGGTTAGGTTAGGTTAGGTTAGGTTAGGTTAGGTTAGGTTTTTTTTTTTTTTTTTTTTTTTTTTTTTTTTTTTTTTTTTTTTTTTTTTTTAGTGGCAGGAGTGGGAAATCCATCATGGACACCCAGACTGCCTTGCAAGAAGGCAGCCTGGGTAGTGCCGGACTCCTACCGGCTAAAAACCACTCCTGCCATGCGAAAAGGCCCCTGCCGTCAAGTTAGGCAGAGATTTTTATGGGCTGTAGTTGCAGTTCATTGCAGTATATTAATATTCCTTACATTAACTTTAAAACAAATAATTCACAAAATTCGGTGACAATTTCATAACATAGGTCACAGTAATAATTCGCAATAAAAAGATCATAATAAATAATTCATAAAATAGGTCACAATAATAATTCGTAATAAAAAGATCATAATAAATAATTAATTGTAAATAGGTTAAAATATCAGTTTGTATTGTAGCAAACAAATGAAAACAATCTTGACTATTAATGTCAAGTTTGGTTCCTTCTGTTCACTGATTGCACTATTTTTATTATAAACGCTATAAATTCTTTTCTAGATTTTTTATTTTGCAATAGTTTGGTGAGGTTTTCTTTGGTTACATTTTCCCCTGTCCTTGCTACAAGTTCATATCTGGGGAAGGCATACATAGGGCAATCCACCAGGAGATGGAGGACTGTCTCCTGCTTTTCGGGGTCGCAGGCGCACGCTGGGTTCTCCTTGCACTTGAAGCGAGTCAGGTACTCGGAGAACCCGCCGTGGCCTGTTAGGGCTTGGGTCAGTTCCTTTGTGATCTCCATCTTACGCACCGTCCTGTACGCGGCGACCGCGCAAGGGAAGAATAACTTCGTTGTGGCCGCCGTTTCTCCTTCACAGTATCTCTGGTTCCATTCGCCCAGCGTCTCCATTCGGATCATACGCTTGACGAATGAAACCGGGCATTTGTCATAGTCGGGTTGCCGCTTCGACTTCAGGGCAGCCTCCTTTGCGAGCAAGTCGGCTCTCTCGTTACCCTCCAGCCCCACATGAGCTTTTACCCAGAACAAGGAGACGCTCTTGTTCTGGGTACTACTGCTGCGGATGGCGTCCCGTGCTTCTACAGCGAGGGCGTGGAGGGCTTCGGGGTTCACGACCGTTTGGAGAGCTGCCATGGAGTCGCTGTAGATAGCGAACGCCGTCTCGGTCCTTCGGAGGACCTCCTTCGCTGCTTTGCAGAGAGCAAGGAGCTCAGCCTGGTAGACGGTACTGTAAGACGGCAAAGCAAGCTTGAGGGCCTTCACCTCCACATCATCGGTCCACACCGACAATGCAGCACCAACTTTGCCCTCAATCTTGCTGCCGTCTGTAAAGATACGCACCGCGTAATTGCGGTGCTCATTAAATTGTTCTTCGTCTACCAGGCGTCGCAGTGCTATAGCCCTCTGCTCAGCCGGATGTGGCAGCTTTAGTACCGATACCACTCGCTCGATCTCTCGGTCCCCCAGCGCTGGATGAGGCACCCCTCTCTTGGCCTCATAAAGGGCGGCTGCCTCTCGGATTCGGAGATCAAGAGGGAGTATCCCAGCCAGCACCAGTGCTGAGTGTAGGGAGACCGTGCGGTAGGCTCGGCACAACTTTTGCGCGAAGCTTCTTTGGACGGCGTTCAGCTTCTTTTGCACCCCGACTTTGTTGGCGGCCGGCGACCACGCGCTCGCCGCGTACAAGATGATAGGCTCCACTGCAGCCGTGTAAATGCTGCGGATAACCTCTGGATGGAGACCCCAACTGACCCTAGCGGCCCGTGACAACTGCTTGTAAATGCCGACGGCTCGGGAGCAAACGTTTGCGACGTGGGTGTTGAAAGTCAACTTGTGATCGATGGTGAGACCGAGCAACTTGATTTCTTCCGACATGCCAATGTCTACCCCGCCCATCCTGAGACATGGGGTGTCATGCTTCAGTTTGCGCGTGACCAACATTGCTTTCGTTTTATGCGGCGCAAACCGAAGCTTATTCGTGACACCCCATGCTCGCACGTACTCGAGGGCGACATTGGCATCCCTTTGGACTTCAAGTGCCGTCTCCCCATCGAACACAAGGACAATATCGTCAGCAAACGCCTGGCAATAGATTCCTATCGACTCTAGACCCATTAGGAGAGGATCCAGCAGAACATTCCACACTATGGGACCACCGATAGACCCCTGGACGCATCCCTTCTCGGTCCTGGATTCGTACTCCACTCCCGCATACCTGACTTTCACCACCCTCTCGGACAAGTAGCTGTCCATGACCCGTCTCAAGTTTACAGGACACTTTTCCTCAGCCAGACGGACCCGTATAGCAGGCCACCACGCGCTGTCGAAAGCTCCCTCAATATCCAGGGACACAACCGTGACAAGTCTTTTTTCATTAAGTTTGCCACGAATGTGTCCCATCAGCGTATAGAGGGAGTCCTCGGTGCTTCGTTGGGGCATAAAGCCGTACTGGCGAGTACTCATCCTGGGGAGTAAATAAAACTTGAGTCGGGCCATGACCATCTTTTCAAAAATCTTGCCGAGGACAGGCAATAGCCCAATCGGCCTGTACGATTTTGGGGTGGTGTAGTCATCTTTAGCGGGTTTGCGGAGCGCGACGACTGTTGCCTCTTTCCAGGACCGCGGAAAGTATCCATGCGCCAGGCACTTGTTCATCAAGCGCAGAACTAAATCCGGGTCATGATGGATCGCGTGGTCCCATATGTCCGCTGCCAGACCGTCGGAACCGGGGGCTTTTTTGGGGTTGAACGAGGAGACAGCCCGCTCCAGCTCGTCGAGTGTGAAGGGGGGGTCGCAAGGTTCATCTTGGTTACCCCCGTTCACTTCTTCGGCTTTTTGTCGCACCTTTCTGTGCTCCTCGTTCTCCCCCTCCGAGCGATCTTCCGGGTAAAAAGTCTCTGCCAGATACCTCGCCGAGGCCTCTGGGTCCAGAGTCTTGCCATCCCTCACCATCGGCAAATCCTCCTCTCTTTTCTCCGTCCTGCGGATTACCCTATATATGCCTTCCCACAGGCCTTCCTTATCTTGTTTTTTGCAGAACCCCTTCCAGCTCTCGATTTTAGCTTGGACTACTGCTCGCTCGTACTCTTCTTTCTGTTTCAGGTACTCCTCAACATCCTTTGGTCTACGGACTGGCGCTGCACAGCGGATCCTCCGCTTTTTAGTGACGACTTGCTTCTTTAAGCTGGCGAGTTTATCGGACCACCACGGCACCCTCAGCTTCTCAACGCTCTTCTTTTTGGGTATCACGCTTGTACAGGCATCTTGTACTGCCGTCGTAAGTCCCTCGACTACCAGGTCTATTTTGTCCACGCTGTCGATTTCATCGAACAGGCTTACAGTATTGTTTGCTAGCATAATTTGGCGCAGTTTCTCACGAAACTGCGCCCAATTTGCTTTTCTGGTGTTGTAGATCCTGGTAGTCCGGTTAACTGTGATACCCAAAGGCCTCTTGAAGTGAACGCTGAATTCAATGCCGTTGTGGTCCGACCCCGTCAAGTCATCGACGACTCGCCAGCCATCGGTCACCGTAAGCATATCCGCTGTGCATGCTGTGACATCGACGCAGCTTGTGTAACGCCTGTTTCCACGAACTACGTCGAAGGTTGGAGTTTCCCCTCTGTTCAGTACTTGCAGTCCAAGCTGATCGAGAGCTCCCAGCATCTCGTCGCCTCTGCTGTTGGTTTCACTACTGCCCCACCAGACACTCCAAGCGTTGGCGTCTCCTCCCATTATGAGCTTATGTGGGCCGGTTTCGCTTTCCACTTTCCTAAGACTATCCAGGTATGGCCCTAAGGGCTGGTCTGGCTCAAAGTAGAACGAGACCAAAGTCAATCTCCAGGCACCGGTCTGGATCCCCACCACGACGATATTGTTCGTGGTGAGTTCTGGGTACTGTCTAACGGCAATTTTTGGGTCAAAAACGGCTATTGCCGCTTTGACAGTCCCTTCTCCTTGCCCGGTACTCTGGAAGATTCGGACTCCCCTGGTCTCGCTCATTCTCTTCGCATTACCCACGTAGGGCTCCTGGATCAGCGCTACGGTGGCTTTGCGCTGCTCGGCCTCAAGCATAAGCTCATGGGTGGCCAATCTCTTCCTTTGGAGATTCACCTGGAGTATCTTGTGCGGCATTGTGTCCCCCGGGACCACCTTAGCAGTAGGCGACGGATGCACGTGCCAGCCTATCCCACCTGACTCGAACAGGACACTCGGGGTCGAACGCGTTATGGTCGGTCTTCCCCATCTTCGCCTTGACACAGTTATGGCATCTTGGTGTTTCCGCTTTTAGCCACTGGTCACATTCTGGTCGGAGGTGTGGGCCCCCGCAATGGCTACATAAGTCGGCGGGTTCTTTACAGAGCCGCCGACTATGCCCATAGCTCAAACACCTCGTGCACTGGACCAGTGGCGACTGGTCATCGACGAAGACGGTCTGGAGATCAATTCGCGCTCTTCCCTTCTCGAGCATCCTGTTCCAGACAGAAGGCGACGTACTGACTACCACGTTGTTTGTTTGGGGGTTCCGCGCATTCCTTTTGAACTTGATAGTCATTCGATCCTCCCCGTCGTCGAGGCCGCGAAAGACATCCCGGTTTTGATTCCGCAGCGCCTCCAACAGTTCCTCATCGGAGTGAATGCGGAGAACGCCACGGAATATCAACAATGGATCTTTGTTTTTCACGTCCTCAACGACGAGGTGGTCTCCTGAATTCCTAATTCTTTCTTTTACCCTATTTCTTTCCTCTGCCGTTCTACATCCCATAACGATTTTTCGATCCTTAGCCTTTCGCACGCTTTCAATTTCGACGCCTCCATCTTTTGCTTTTACCGCCTCTCTTAGCTTGTCCATTATTTTGTCCCCCGAGTCATCTTCGTCTTTAGACGTGACCACTATTGAGTGCAGCGCGGTCCTTCCTGGGGTCTGCCTTTTCGGTGGAGCAGCCGCTACACTCGCGTAGGTGGCCGTCTTTTCCAGTAGTTCCCCTTGCCTCTCCATCGCCCGCTGCAGCTTCTCCATCTTCTCGCTGCTCTCCTTCACCAGCGCGCTATGCTCAGCTAGTGAAGCGAGCAACGAGTTAACCTCCGGCAGGATTTTGGGAGCCTCTGGCGGAAGTATGGCCTTAATGACCTCCTCCCTTGCCAGCTCAGTCCCCTTTAAAAGTGCTGCGGCCGCCGCTTCCTCCTTCACGAGCTGGTACAGCCGTTCCACCGATTGGGTTATCCCGGTTTTCAAGTCTGCCCTCAAGTTCCGCGAGTCGCCAAGGTGCGACTTTGCGCGCAGAAGGCAGTTGCGTGCCTCGGTCACCCGATCAGTGGGTTTGCTCGGCTGCAGCTGGCTTGTTTCTGGTGACGCTCCCTGTGTCTCGGTAGAGGTTCGGCGCGCCACAGCCTTGCCGTCTAGCAGAGGAGTGGTGCGCTTTGTGGCCTTCTGGGAAGTCGTCACGGTCGGGGCAGCTTTTTTGGGTGGGTTCGCGGCGGCCGACGAGAGAGGCTGAGGTTCCGATAGTTTCCCATTTTTCCACTCACCAATGCTTCGCCTCACACTAGAGGCTTGAGTTGAAGCACTGGGAGGGGAAACCTCCCCCTCGAAAGTGATGGAGAGTGCCGCGTTCGATGGAGAGACATGGGGTCCTGTGGATGCTTTTTTGGCTGGGGTCCTTGAGAGGAACATGGTGGAGGTGATATTAAAAATAAAATAAATAAAAGAACAATGTTCTGATCCCTGTAAAGGGGGGATCAAATGTCAATGAAAAATAATTCCTCAAAAGAGGTGTCAATTATAGAATATAGAATAACGATAATAAAATATAAAATTAAAACAAATGTTCTGATCCCTGTAAAGAGAGGATCCCCAGGTCAATAAAAGGTCAGTCCAAATGTTATCCTCTATAGAGGTGTCAGTAAAATAATTAAAAATACAAAATCGGTTAGGTTAGGTTAGGTTAGGTTAGGTTAGGTTAGGTTAGGTTAGGTTAGGTTAGGTTAGGTTAGGTTAGGTTAGGTTAGGTTAGGTTAGGTTAGGTTAGGTTAGGTTAGGTTAGGTTAGGTTAGGTTAGGTTAGGTTAGGTTAGGTTAGGTTAGGTTAGGTTAGGTTAGGTTAGGTTAGGTTAGGTTAGGTTAGGTTAGGTTAGGTTAGGTTAGGTTAGGTTAGGTTAGGTTAGGTTAGGTTAGGTTAGGTTAGGTTAGGTTAGGTTAGGTTAGGTTAGGTTAGGTTAGGTTAGGTTAGGTTAGGTTAGGTTAGGTTAGGTTAGGTTAGGTTAGGTTAGGTTAGGTTAGGTTAGGTTAGGTTAGGTTAGGTTAGGTTAGGTTAGGTTAGGTTAGGTTAGGTTAGGTTAGGTTAGGTTAGGTTAGGTTAGGTTAGGTTAGGTTAGGTTAGGTTAGGTTAGGTTAGGTTAGGTTAGGTTAGGTTAGGTTAGGTTAGGTTAGGTTAGGTTAGGTTAGGTTAGGTTAGGTTAGGTTAGGTTAGGTTAGGTTAGGTTAGGTTAGGTTAGGTTAGGTTAGGTTAGGTTAGGTTAGGTTAGGTTAGGTTAGGTTAGGTTAGGTTAGGTTAGGTTAGGTTAGGTTAGGTTAGGTTAGGTTAGGTTAGGTTAGGTTAGGTTAGGTTAGGTTAGGTTAGGTTAGGTTAGGTTAGGTTAGGTTAGGTTAGGTTAGGTTAGGTTAGGTTAGGTTAGGTTAGGTTAGGTTAGGTTAGGTTAGGTTAGGTTAGGTTAGGTTAGGTTAGGTTAGGTTAGGTTAGGTTAGGTTAGGTTAGGTTAGGTTAGGTTAGGTTAGGTTAGGTTAGGTTAGGTTAGGTTAGGTTAGGTTAGGTTAGGTTAGGTTAGGTTAGGTTAGGTTAGGTTAGGTTAGGTTAGGTTAGGTTAGGTTAGGTTAGGTTAGGTTAGGTTAGGTTAGGTTAGGTTAGGTTAGGTTAGGTTAGGTTAGGTTAGGTTAGGTTAGGTTAGGTTAGGTTAGGTTAGGTTAGGTTAGGTTAGGTTAGGTTAGGTTAGGTTAGGTTAGGTTAGGTTAGGTTAGGTTAGGTTAGGTTAGGTTAGGTTAGGTTAGGTTAGGTTAGGTTAGGTTAGGTTAGGTTAGGTTAGGTTAGGTTAGGTTAGGTTAGGTTAGGTTAGGTTAGGTTAGGTTAGGTTAGGTTAGGTTAGGTTAGGTTAGGTTAGGTTAGGTTAGGTTAGGTTAGGTTAGGTTAGGTTAGGTTAGGTTAGGTTAGGTTAGGTTAGGTTAGGTTAGGTTAGGTTAGGTTAGGTTAGGTTAGGTTAGGTTAGGTTAGGTTAGGTTAGGTTAGGTTAGGTTAGGTTAGGTTAGGTTAGGTTAGGTTAGGTTAGGTTAGGTTAGGTTAGGTTAGGTTAGGTTAGGTTAGGTTAGGTTAGGTTAGGTTAGGTTAGGTTAGGTTAGGTTAGGTTAGGTTAGGTTAGGTTAGGTTAGGTTAGGTTAGGTTAGGTTAGGTTAGGTTAGGTTAGGTTAGGTTAGGTTAGGTTAGGTTAGGTTAGGTTAGGTTAGGTTAGGTTAGGTTAGGTTAGGTTAGGTTAGGTTAGGTTAGGTTAGGTTAGGTTAGGTTAGGTTAGGTTAGGTTAGGTTAGGTTAGGTTAGGTTAGGTTAGGTTAGGTTAGGTTAGGTTAGGTTAGGTTAGGTTAGGTTAGGTTAGGTTAGGTTAGGTTAGGTTAGGTTAGGTTAGGTTAGGTTAGGTTAGGTTAGGTTAGGTTAGGTTAGGTTAGGTTAGGTTAGGTTAGGTTAGGTTAGGTTAGGTTAGGTTAGGTTAGGTTAGGTTAGGTTAGGTTAGGTTAGGTTAGGTTAGGTTAGGTTAGGTTAGGTTAGGTTAGGTTAGGTTAGGTTAGGTTAGGTTAGGTTAGGTTAGGTTAGGTTAGGTTAGGTTAGGTTAGGTTAGGTTAGGTTAGGTTAGGTTAGGTTAGGTTAGGTTAGGTTAGGTTAGGTTAGGTTAGGTTAGGTTAGGTTAGGTTAGGTTAGGTTAGGTTAGGTTAGGTTAGGTTAGGTTAGGTTAGGTTAGGTTAGGTTAGGTTAGGTTAGGTTAGGTTAGGTTAGGTTAGGTTAGGTTAGGTTAGGTTAGGTTAGGTTAGGTTAGGTTAGGTTAGGTTAGGTTAGGTTAGGTTAGGTTAGGTTAGGTTAGGTTAGGTTAGGTTAGGTTAGGTTAGGTTAGGTTAGGTTAGGTTAGGTTAGGTTAGGTTAGGTTAGGTTAGGTTAGGTTAGGTTAGGTTAGGTTAGGTTAGGTTAGGTTAGGTTAGGTTAGGTTAGGTTAGGTTAGGTTAGGTTAGGTTAGGTTAGGTTAGGTTAGGTTAGGTTAGGTTAGGTTAGGTTAGGTTAGGTTAGGTTAGGTTAGGTTAGGTTAGGTTAGGTTAGGTTAGGTTAGGTTAGGTTAGGTTAGGTTAGGTTAGGTTAGGTTAGGTTAGGTTAGGTTAGGTTAGGTTAGGTTAGGTTAGGTTAGGTTAGGTTAGGTTAGGTTAGGTTAGGTTAGGTTAGGTTAGGTTAGGTTAGGTTAGGTTAGGTTAGGTTAGGTTAGGTTAGGTTAGGTTAGGTTAGGTTAGGTTAGGTTAGGTTAGGTTAGGTTAGGTTAGGTTAGGTTAGGTTAGGTTAGGTTAGGTTAGGTTAGGTTAGGTTAGGTTAGGTTAGGTTAGGTTAGGTTAGGTTAGGTTAGGTTAGGTTAGGTTAGGTTAGGTTAGGTTAGGTTAGGTTAGGTTAGGTTAGGTTAGGTTAGGTTAGGTTAGGTTAGGTTAGGTTAGGTTAGGTTAGGTTAGGTTAGGTTAGGTTAGGTTAGGTTAGGTTAGGTTAGGTTAGGTTAGGTTAGGTTAGGTTAGGTTAGGTTAGGTTAGGTTAGGTTAGGTTAGGTTAGGTTAGGTTAGGTTAGGTTAGGTTAGGTTAGGTTAGGTTAGGTTAGGTTAGGTTAGGTTAGGTTAGGTTAGGTTAGGTTAGGTTAGGTTAGGTTAGGTTAGGTTAGGTTAGGTTAGGTTAGGTTAGGTTAGGTTAGGTTAGGTTAGGTTAGGTTAGGTTAGGTTAGGTTAGGTTAGGTTAGGTTAGGTTAGGTTAGGTTAGGTTAGGTTAGGTTAGGTTAGGTTAGGTTAGGTTAGGTTAGGTTAGGTTAGGTTAGGTTAGGTTAGGTTAGGTTAGGTTAGGTTAGGTTAGGTTAGGTTAGGTTAGGTTAGGATAGGTTAGGTTAGGTTAGGTTAGGTTAGGTTAGGTTAGGTTAGGTTAGGTTAGGTTAGGTTAGGTTAGGTTAGGTTAGGTTAGGTTAGGTTAGGTTAGGTTAGGTTAGGTTAGGTTAGGTTAGGTTAGGTTAGGTTAGGTTAGGTTAGGTTAGGTTAGGTTAGGTTAGGTTAGGTTAGGTTAGGTTAGGTTAGGTTAGGTTAGGTTAGGTTAGGTTAGGTTAGGTTAGGTTAGGTTAGGTTAGGTTAGGTTAGGTTAGGTTAGGTTAGGTTAGGTTAGGTTAGGTTAGGTTAGGTTAGGTTAGGTTAGGTTAGGTTAGGTTAGGTTAGGTTAGGTTAGGTTAGGTTAGGTTAGGTTAGGTTAGGTTAGGTTAGGTTAGGTTAGGTTAGGTTAGGTTAGGTTAGGTTAGGTTAGGTTAGGTTAGGTTAGGTTAGGTTAGGTTAGGTTAGGTTAGGTTAGGTTAGGTTAGGTTAGGTTAGGTTAGGTTAGGTTAGGTTAGGTTAGGTTAGGTTAGGTTAGGTTAGGTTAGGTTAGGTTAGGTTAGGTTAGGTTAGGTTAGGTTAGGTTAGGTTAGGTTAGGTTAGGTTAGGTTAGGTTAGGTTAGGTTAGGTTAGGTTAGGTTAGGTTAGGTTAGGTTAGGTTAGGTTAGGTTAGGTTAGGTTAGGTTAGGTTAGGTTAGGTTAGGTTAGGTTAGGTTAGGTTAGGTTAGGTTAGGTTAGGTTAGGTTAGGTTAGGTTAGGTTAGGTTAGGTTAGGTTAGGTTAGGTTAGGTTAGGTTAGGTTAGGTTAGGTTAGGTTAGGTTAGGTTAGGTTAGGTTAGGTTAGGTTAGGTTAGGTTAGGTTAGGTTAGGTTAGGTTAGGTTAGGTTAGGTTAGGTTAGGTTAGGTTAGGTTAGGTTAGGTTAGGTTAGGTTAGGTTAGGTTAGGTTAGGTTAGGTTAGGTTAGGTTAGGTTAGGTTAGGTTAGGTTAGGTTAGGTTAGGTTAGGTTAGGTTAGGTTAGGTTAGGTTAGGTTAGGTTAGGTTAGGTTAGGTTAGGTTAGGTTAGGTTAGGTTAGGTTAGGTTAGGTTAGGTTAGGTTAGGTTAGGTTAGGTTAGGTTAGGTTAGGTTAGGTTAGGTTAGGTTAGGTTAGGTTAGGTTAGGTTAGGTTAGGTTAGGTTAGGTTAGGTTAGGTTAGGTTAGGTTAGGTTAGGTTAGGTTAGGTTAGGTTAGGTTAGGTTAGGTTAGGTTAGGTTAGGTTAGGTTAGGTTAGGTTAGGTTAGGTTAGGTTAGGTTAGGTTAGGTTAGGTTAGGTTAGGTTAGGTTAGGTTAGGTTAGGTTAGGTTAGGTTAGGTTAGGTTAGGTTAGGTTAGGTTAGGTTAGGTTAGGTTAGGTTAGGTTAGGTTAGGTTAGGTTAGGTTAGGTTAGGTTAGGTTAGGTTAGGTTAGGTTAGGTTAGGTTAGGTTAGGTTAGGTTAGGTTAGGTTAGGTTAGGTTAGGTTAGGTTAGGTTAGGTTAGGTTAGGTTAGGTTAGGTTAGGTTAGGTTAGGTTAGGTTAGGTTAGGTTAGGTTAGGTTAGGTTAGGTTAGGTTAGGTTAGGTTAGGTTAGGTTAGGTTAGGTTAGGTTAGGTTAGGTTAGGTTAGGTTAGGTTAGGTTAGGTTAGGTTAGGTTAGGTTAGGTTAGGTTAGGTTAGGTTAGGTTAGGTTAGGTTAGGTTAGGTTAGGTTAGGTTAGGTTAGGTTAGGTTAGGTTAGGTTAGGTTAGGTTAGGTTAGGTTAGGTTAGGTTAGGTTAGGTTAGGTTAGGTTAGGTTAGGTTAGGTTAGATTAGGTTAGGTTAGGTTAGGTTAGGTTAGGTTAGGTTAGGTTAGGTTAGGTTAGGTTAGGTTAGGTTAGGTTAGGTTAGGTTAGGTTAGGTTAGGTTAGGTTAGGTTAGGTTAGGTTAGGTTAGGTTAGGTTAGGTTAGGTTAGGTTAGGTTAGGTTAGGTTAGGTTAGGTTAGGTTAGGTTAGGTTAGGTTAGGTTAGGTTAGGTTAGGTTAGGTTAGGTTAGGTTAGGTTAGGTTAGGTTAGGTTAGGTTAGGTTAGGTTAGGTTAGGTTAGGTTAGGTTAGGTTAGGTTAGGTTAGGTTAGGTTAGGTTAGGTTAGGTTAGGTTAGGTTAGGTTAGGTTAGGTTAGGTTAGGTTAGGTTAGGTTAGGTTAGGTTAGGTTAGGTTAGGTTAGGTTAGGTTAGGTTAGGTTAGGTTAGGTTAGGTTAGGTTAGGTTAGGTTAGGTTAGGTTAGGTTAGGTTAGGTTAGGTTAGGTTAGGTTAGGTTAGGTTAGGTTAGGTTAGGTTAGGTTAGGTTAGGTTAGGTTAGGTTAGGTTAGGTTAGGTTAGGTTAGGTTAGGTTAGGTTAGGTTAGGTTAGGTTAGGTTAGGTTAGGTTAGGTTAGGTTAGGTTAGGTTAGGTTAGGTTAGGTTAGGTTAGGTTAGGTTAGGTTAGGTTAGGTTAGGTTAGGTTAGGTTAGGTTAGGTTAGGTTAGGTTAGGTTAGGTTAGGTTAGGTTAGGTTAGGTTAGGTTAGGTTAGGTTAGGTTAGGTTAGGTTAGGTTAGGTTAGGTTAGGTTAGGTTAGGTTAGGTTAGGTTAGGTTAGGTTAGGTTAGGTTAGGTTAGGTTAGGTTAGGTTAGGTTAGGTTAGGTTAGGTTAGGTTAGGTTAGGTTAGGTTAGGTTAGGTTAGGTTAGGTTAGGTTAGGTTAGGTTAGGTTAGGTTAGGTTAGGTTAGGTTAGGTTAGGTTAGGTTAGGTTAGGTTAGGTTAGGTTAGGTTAGGTTAGGTTAGGTTAGGTTAGGTTAGGTTAGGTTAGGTTAGGTTAGGTTAGGTTAGGTTAGGTTAGGTTAGGTTAGGTTAGGTTAGGTTAGGTTAGGTTAGGTTAGGTTAGGTTAGGTTAGGTTAGGTTAGGTTAGGTTAGGTTAGGTTAGGTTAGGTTAGGTTAGGTTAGGTTAGGTTAGGTTAGGTTAGGTTAGGTTAGGTTAGGTTAGGTTAGGTTAGGTTAGGTTAGGTTAGGTTAGGTTAGGTTAGGTTAGGTTAGGTTAGGTTAGGTTAGGTTAGGTTAGGTTAGGTTAGGTTAGGTTAGGTTAGGTTAGGTTAGGTTAGGTTAGGTTAGGTTAGGTTAGGTTAGGTTAGGTTAGGTTAGGTTAGGTTAGGTTAGGTTAGGTTAGGTTAGGTTAGGTTAGGTTAGGTTAGGTTAGGTTAGGTTAGGTTAGGTTAGGTTAGGTTAGGTTAGGTTAGGTTAGGTTAGGTTAGGTTAGGTTAGGTTAGGTTAGGTTAGGTTAGGTTAGGTTAGGTTAGGTTAGGTTAGGTTAGGTTAGGTTAGGTTAGGTTAGGTTAGGTTAGGTTAGGTTAGGTTAGGTTAGGTTAGGTTAGGTTAGGTTAGGTTAGGTTAGGTTAGGTTAGGTTAGGTTAGGTTAGGTTAGGTTAGGTTAGGTTAGGTTAGGTTAGGTTAGGTTAGGTTAGGTTAGGTTAGGTTAGGTTAGGTTAGGTTAGGTTAGGTTAGGTTAGGTTAGGTTAGGTTAGGTTAGGTTAGGTTAGGTTAGGTTAGGTTAGGTTAGGTTAGGTTAGGTTAGGTTAGGTTAGGTTAGGTTAGGTTAGGTTAGGTTAGGTTAGGTTAGGTTAGGTTAGGTTAGGTTAGGTTAGGTTAGGTTAGGTTAGGTTAGGTTAGGTTAGGTTAGGTTAGGTTAGGTTAGGTTAGGTTAGGTTAGGTTAGGTTAGGTTAGGTTAGGTTAGGTTAGGTTAGGTTAGGTTAGGTTAGGTTAGGTTAGGTTAGGTTAGGTTAGGTTAGGTTAGGTTAGGTTAGGTTAGGTTAGGTTAGGTTAGGTTAGGTTAGGTTAGGTTAGGTTAGGTTAGGTTAGGTTAGGTTAGGTTAGGTTAGGTTAGGTTAGGTTAGGTTAGGTTAGGTTAGGTTAGGTTAGGTTAGGTTAGGTTAGGTTAGGTTAGGTTAGGTTAGGTTAGGTTAGGTTAGGTTAGGTTAGGTTAGGTTAGGTTAGGTTAGGTTAGGTTAGGTTAGGTTAGGTTAGGTTAGGTTAGGTTAGGTTAGGTTAGGTTAGGTTAGGTTAGGTTAGGTTAGGTTAGGTTAGGTTAGGTTAGGTTAGGTTAGGTTAGGTTAGGTTAGGTTAGGTTAGGTTAGGTTAGGTTAGGTTAGGTTAGGTTAGGTTAGGTTAGGTTAGGTTAGGTTAGGTTAGGTTAGGTTAGGTTAGGTTAGGTTAGGTTAGGTTAGGTTAGGTTAGGTTAGGTTAGGTTAGGTTAGGTTAGGTTAGGTTAGGTTAGGTTAGGTTAGGTTAGGTTAGGTTAGGTTAGGTTAGGTTAGGTTAGGTTAGGTTAGGTTAGGTTAGGTTAGGTTAGGTTAGGTTAGGTTAGGTTAGGTTAGGTTAGGTTAGGTTAGGTTAGGTTAGGTTAGGTTAGGTTAGGTTAGGTTAGGTTAGGTTAGGTTAGGTTAGGTTAGGTTAGGTTAGGTTAGGTTAGGTTAGGTTAGGTTAGGTTAGGTTAGGTTAGGTTAGGTTAGGTTAGGTTAGGTTAGGTTAGGTTAGGTTAGGTTAGGTTAGGTTAGGTTAGGTTAGGTTAGGTTAGGTTAGGTTAGGTTAGGTTAGGTTAGGTTAGGTTAGGTTAGGTTAGGTTAGGTTAGGTTAGGTTAGGTTAGGTTAGGTTAGGTTAGGTTAGGTTAGGTTAGGTTAGGTTAGGTTAGGTTAGGTTAGGTTAGGTTAGGTTAGGTTAGGTTAGGTTAGGTTAGGTTAGGTTAGGTTAGGTTAGGTTAGGTTAGGTTAGGTTAGGTTAGGTTAGGTTAGGTTAGGTTAGGTTAGGTTAGGTTAGGTTAGGTTAGGTTAGGTTAGGTTAGGTTAGGTTAGGTTAGGTTAGGTTAGGTTAGGTTAGGTTAGGTTAGGTTAGGTTAGGTTAGGTTAGGTTAGGTTAGGTTAGGTTAGGTTAGGTTAGGTTAGGTTAGGTTAGGTTAGGTTAGGTTAGGTTAGGTTAGGTTAGGTTAGGTTAGGTTAGGTTAGGTTAGGTTAGGTTAGGTTAGGTTAGGTTAGGTTAGGTTAGGTTAGGTTAGGTTAGGTTAGGTTAGGTTAGGTTAGGTTAGGTTAGGTTAGGTTAGGTTAGGTTAGGTTAGGTTAGGTTAGGTTAGGTTAGGTTAGGTTAGGTTAGGTTAGGTTAGGTTAGGTTAGGTTAGGTTAGGTTAGGTTAGGTTAGGTTAGGTTAGGTTAGGTTAGGTTAGGTTAGGTTAGGTTAGGTTAGGTTAGGTTAGGTTAGGTTAGGTTAGGTTAGGTTAGGTTAGGTTAGGTTAGGTTAGGTTAGGTTAGGTTAGGTTAGGTTAGGTTAGGTTAGGTTAGGTTAGGTTAGGTTAGGTTAGGTTAGGTTAGGTTAGGTTAGGTTAGGTTAGGTTAGGTTAGGTTAGGTTAGGTTAGGTTAGGTTAGGTTAGGTTAGGTTAGGTTAGGTTAGGTTAGGTTAGGTTAGGTTAGGTTAGGTTAGGTTAGGTTAGGTTAGGTTAGGTTAGGTTAGGTTAGGTTAGGTTAGGTTAGGTTAGGTTAGGTTAGGTTAGGTTAGGTTAGGTTAGGTTAGGTTAGGTTAGGTTAGGTTAGGTTAGGTTAGGTTAGGTTAGGTTAGGTTAGGTTAGGTTAGGTTAGGTTAGGTTAGGTTAGGTTAGGTTAGGTTAGGTTAGGTTAGGTTAGGTTAGGTTAGGTTAGGTTAGGTTAGGTTAGGTTAGGTTAGGTTAGGTTAGGTTAGGTTAGGTTAGGTTAGGTTAGGTTAGGTTAGGTTAGGTTAGGTTAGGTTAGGTTAGGTTAGGTTAGGTTAGGTTAGGTTAGGTTAGGTTAGGTTAGGTTAGGTTAGGTTAGGTTAGGTTAGGTTAGGTTAGGTTAGGTTAGGTTAGGTTAGGTTAGGTTAGGTTAGGTTAGGTTAGGTTAGGTTAGGTTAGGTTAGGTTAGGTTAGGTTAGGTTAGGTTAGGTTAGGTTAGGTTAGGTTAGGTTAGGTTAGGTTAGG